>JARJLE010000017.1:0-1200000 GCA_029289555.1 Mycena latifolia | reverse complement strand
ACACGCCATAAGATTCGACTCCAGGACGATGTCGCGACGCCACGCAGCGCTTACTTCAACAAATTGGTGCAAGGCCCCACGTTAGCGAATGCGAAAGTGTTCATCGACGGGGAAATCTTGCGCATCGGCACCACGGAGGAGTGCGCGGCGATTCGGGGAATCACCACCAAGCGGCGGATCTTGAGGATTGCGCGGTGGAACAAAGAATCGACGGGTCTGCACCCGGTAGCCGGGAGTTGCACGGGAGGCGAGTGATGGGAGTCTTGGAGCTTCATACTCAACGGTCGAGACTTGGGCGGCCATCTGTCACTTCAAGAGGACTTCTTTGCATCCTAGTCCCGCTACGGAGGCGCTGGGCAGAGGATGTCCGCGCATCCGAGCATCACGGCAAGGCGTGGGACATCTAGCACATGGAGAGGCGCACACCTCGGTGGCCTGTGGGAGTGCCTGGCGAGACTCGCTGAAGGATCTGCGGAAGATGTATAGTATAGCCGTCGGTGTGAATACATCGCGTGCGGTGATTCGGTATGCTCATCTTACGCACATAAGAAAGATGATCCGTGCTTCCGCTGGAGTGCGTGAAAAGTAACTTATGTGAACTAACTTTAACTTTACTTGCCCCTTTCGGCATCCGTGCCGTACGCTAACTTAAGTTTTCCCACGCGTGCGGAATTTAACTTATTTAGAACTCCGCCCGTACGGCTAACGCGGGGAACTAAGGAATCCCGTCCGCCTCCCAGACCATCACATTTCCGTGGGGCAGAGGTAATCACTATGCCATCTAACAACTCCAAATACGTAAGGCACATCCAAATATATTTACGTGCCTGACTCTCAGAAAAATCAACTTCACCGTGATTGCTCGGCTTTATAATGGCCAGGATTCGCTAGGGAAATCTCAAATTATTTGGAGAGCTTCTTGAGCATGTATATGTACCATAAGTATCGTCCTGAGCACCAATATCTGCTGCTCGCCGCTGAGCACATCAAATTATGTTCGATAGCCTTCGCGTGAGCTCATCAAACTTGATCCCAGTTTATAACCGTGGTGGGCATCGACTGGTGAAGCATTTGAGTCAAGGTCATTTTATGGAGCAAGATAATTTATGCCAGACTCACTGCGTTCAGCGGGTTGATAGCCGCAGGTTCGGCGAGCTGTTGAACGCCGTGGCTATATATAGTCTAGCTGTGGCTAGTTACCTAGCCAGGGTCACATAGCCACACCCTGATTAGCTGTTGCGAGGTCGTGGCCAGCTCACCTAGCCGCACTGTGGGTAGTCCCACCGCACAACCTCGCCAGCCCCATCGCCCCGCGCCCAGAGGTGTGGCCAGGTATGTGTAGCTGTGGCTAGCTACGCACGGTCGGCTGGCCAGAGCTAGCCACACATGGCTCGGCCGGCTAGCCAGAGCTAGCCCTATGTCATCGGCTATCTCCAGCGAGGCGGCTCTGTGGCTATCCGTCCTCTGAACGCAGTGACTCGTAGTGTCCCACTATTCCAAGGATCTGCAGAAAACTCTGGGCGGGATTATCCGGGCAATTCGAGTGCACGGCAGGCTTCGGCAGCTGTCCGGACTCCAACGCTAGGGCTTCTCCCCCAAACTATATGCATATTGCTGCACTACATATCGGTAGGCTCGTTCTTCCTCTCAGATTCCAGTTCTGTGTTGATCTACGAAGGGTTCAGGGCCTATGGAATCAGATCGAACATCCCTGGACATTACAGTGGAATGAAGTTCAGGTTCGAGGCATGCTCGCAATCAAACTGCTGGAGAACAGGTCTTAAGTAACTGAAAGCTATGGTAAGTTCACAACCTCCCTTCACTTTACTTAACTTAGCGGTAAGTTACTTAAGTTAGATCAAAACAAGTAACTTATACCATCAGATGGCATCATTTACCGCCAAGTTCGGTACGCACCGCTAAGTTAAGCCAAGGTGAACTCTGCCTGATACGTACAGCTGCACATGGAACGTTATAAAGGCCTAGGAAGACATAAATATGGCTAGAATGTCTCTATCAACGTCTCCTGGTACTGCGCCGCAATGGGGGACCTTCAACTGCCTGGTCCGCACCCGACTGCATGCTGTTGGGACCCTCGGGCCCCAACGGTTGGTGGGATTTTCTTTTCAAGAGCTTAGACACCCCCACTGGTTGTGCAGTAGGCGGGACCGGTGATAACGAAGGTTGGGGATCTACCGGTAATGTCTCGATGGGAGGCTTTGATAACAGGCTGGAGGGACGAGGTTTAAGATCCTCGCCGTCCAAATCCATAGACTGCGGTTTGATTGCACCATCCAGCCAGAAACACTCGCCGCCCGCCCAATTATATCCAGTGGCAAGGATAAATCTCGGTGGGATGCGAGCAGCGGTGGCCTTGGCAGTTCTAATGTTAATTTTGCACCCTCTCGGCGGGATGGGTTGATCGGTAGATTCTTGAGCGGCTTGAATGACGACCTCGGGCTCCATCAAGTGTCTGGTGACCTTTCCGATCTTTGGGAGGTACATGGGATCGTCCGCCGAAATATTCTGGCGCTCGTTAGACTCGTAACTGCGAGTGAGGAAATATATCTGCGCATCATCCGCGGCGGAGCATCGAAGGTAGATGCGCAGAATAAGCAGTTGAAAGAGGATTGGTGCCAGTGATGTTGCCTGATGGCATAGACCCTCTGAAGTGTTGAGCATCCTTCGTTGCGGACGCGAAGTGGAAGTGAAAAAAGAGAGAACAATCACGTGTGGCTCGGCTAAATGGAAGCATATTCTGAGATCGGATTGGGGCGAACAAATAATGTGTTGAACAAGAGATAAATAGGTAGAATTCCATTACACGGGGCACCAAAATGGCGAAGTTCGTTGCATGGCACCAAGTTCACACGTTACTTGAGCCATGATGCGCTTGGAATGCGTGGGGTGACGCATTTCTGGGCCATTTCGAAGGTAACTTGGGCGAACTTTACGGTACTTAAGTGTGCGTAAATTAACGGTACTTGTACTTTTACTTTACTTTACTTGCTGAATTAACTTACCTGCCATAAGTACCGTTAAGTTAATTTTAGCAGGCCAAGTTAATTTACATAAGTTACTTTTGATGGCACCCTTCCGCTGTGACGCACCGATTCCCAGATCATCGGAAACGTTCGAGTGTATCTTCGTCTGATTGCCCTGAGTCCCCGGGTGACCACACCATACTCATCTTTCTGATCCCTCCCCGCACCGTGGGATAAACCCCACATAGAGCATAATTCGACTACTGGATACTACAGGAGCTGACACTTTGTGAGGAGAAGGGATCATTTACAACGACTGCGTTCAGTCGCTCCCTCGCCCTGACGACGGCGAGTTCTGCCGAGGTGCCGGACACGGCCTCATCACAAGATCAGGCTGTACCTCGATGGGGCTGTGCGAGCCAAATAGGAGCACATAGCAATGCCTCGCCAAACCTCGCCAAACCTTGGCAGAACTAGACTCCACCTGTGGCTAGGGACCCGCTGAATCATGACCAGGAGCCTGAACAGCACACATTAATACAACGAAGACCAAATGCAGGTATCATCATTCAAGTCCTGCACTGATCAACTCCTTCCAACAGAATGATGTTGATCAGGACAATCTTGTATCAAGGGGCCACGCAGGGACCGTCTATCAGACCATGGGAAGGTGGGAGAACTTGATGGGGAAGATGAGTAGCACTGCATATAAATCTGGATCCTGGGCTCTGGATTCATCTTCCATCACACCCTCAAGATGCCCCGTGAACCCACTATTAGCAATATCCATCTTAACAGCATCGTAACCTGCTTGAACACCATTCTCCCGCTCTTGAATGACCTCCATGATGGTCTCAGAACTCCCTTTGTGCAGGCCATTTCAAACACAACCCTCAACCTACTTTCTGCAGTGCAGGTAACAGCAGAGAGTACCTCCCACATATTGCCACACTGACTTGGCCTTACAGAATGTGAAAAACAACAAGGACGAATGTGTCCATCTCATGAAAGACATACATAAAATTCTCTTTGCTATTGCCAAACTTCATATGCAATCTGAGCCACAGGGGTCCCTTCCGCCTTCAACTCTGTATCACATTGGAAAGTTCACAAAGTAAGTTTGCCAAATGCTCTCGCCGCTGTTGAATTTAGCATGGATTAGCACTCTGCACAAGATACATACATTTTTAGAAGGCCAACAAGAGAGGAGCAGGTTCAAACACTTCCTTCGTCAAAGTGAGATGAGAATACTCTTCAAGGAGTGTCGGGCAGGACTTCAGCAGGCTTTGGAGTTATTCAAGGTATGATTTATATGTCAATGTCCAATTGATCACATGTGAATTCCGGGGAAAATAGATTGATACCGGTGCTGCAATCTTGGCAGACACTCTCAAAATGCAAGAAATGACAAAGAAGCTACATGAGGAACTCCTTGACTTGTTTTCCAACATGACAGAGGGAAGCTCAGACAGAACATCCTCTGTATGTCAATGATCTATGTCTATGGGAAACGAACGAATTATTGAACAATCAGATATACCAGAGTTTCATAGGCTCACAAAATAGGTATCAGAGTCCATTGCAGCCCCATCATGCGAGCTGATTATGATTGAAAGCTCAATTTCTTTTGGGTTGTTGCCGGCTAAACCGAAGATATTCCATGGGCGGGAATTAGAACTCCAAGAAATCCTACAAAATTTCGGGAATAAAGAAGCACCCAGAGTGGCAATTCTTGGGACCGGTGGAATTGGCAAAACCAGCCTTGCCAAAGCCGCACTACATCACCCACACATCAGTGCAAACTATGAAACCAAGTTGTTTGTTGCCTGTGATTCAGCTACCACCAGCATTGAACTGGCAGCACTGGTTGGATCCAATATAGGGTTAAAGCCAGGCAGGAACCTCACCAAAACTGTTGTCCAACATTTTGCCCATGGACCACCATGTCTCTTGGTCTTGGATAATCTGGAAACATCATGGGAACCAGTCGAGTCACGAGGTGGGGTTGAAGAATTTATATCCCTCCTTTCCGAGGTGTCACATCTTGCACTGATTGTAAGCATGGCCCCAGAGTCACTGTCACTTGTTCTAATCTGTCCCAGATCACAATGCGAGGTGCAGAGAGGCCATTCAAGGTCCACTGGACTCACCCATTTTTACCACCATTGAAGCCTCTGGCTGATCATGCAGCTCGGCAGACATTCATTGACATCACAGATAATGACCATGATAAGGAAGAAATCACCCAACTTCTTGAGCTTACAGATAACATGCCATTGGCAGTGACTCTCCTCGCTAATCTGGTCGACTATGAAGGCTGTTCTAGTGTCCTGGCCCGGTGGAAGACAGAGAACACATACATGCTTTCTACAGGCCATGGCAAAAGTTCAAACTTGAATTCATCAATTGCCATTTCGCTTTCCTGTCCACGGATGACATCTGGAGCCAAAAACTTATTGAGCCTTCTCTCCATCCTTCCAGATGGCCTATCAAATGTTGAGCTTCTCCAGAGTGGCCTCCCTGTCCCTGATATCCTCACATGCAAAGCTGTCTTACTTCAAACATCTCTTGCCTACACAGACAGCAAGCGCCTGAAGGTCCTTGTCCCTATCCGGGAGTACATGCAGCATATACATCCACCATCACCATCACTGGTTCGGCCTCTTCGAAAGCACTTTCACTTACTCCTTGATTTGTATCGAGCCCATTTTGGAGTACAGATGAATGGAATGGCTGATCAGATAAATTCAAACCTTCATAACATCCACCACATCCTGCTACTCAGTCTGCATCCAGAAAATCCAGAACTTAGGGAAAACATTTATTGCATCATCGGTTTCAACTCTTTTAGACGGCTTGCTGCTCATGGACGTTCTACACTGATGGACCAAATCCCACCCCTGTTGCCTCAGCTGGCTGATCCCAGACTGGAGACCAATTTCACCATTGAAGTGTTCCTTACCGCAAGTTATTATCCAATTGCAAATCCAGAACTGCTCATTGACCGAGCTGTACATCACTTGGCAAATTTAAATGATCCATCTCTTGCATGTGAGTGTCAAATATGGTGTCCTCCATTATGATGCTGATGACATTCTCTTGGAAGCTAAATTCTATCGTGTGGCTGGATTGTATTTTGACATCCACACAGATGATCTAGCTATGAGCCTGCAATTTCTCGAAAAAACCCTTACGTTGGCAAGGAACTGTGGGAATGTTGAGGAACAGGCTCGTACATCAAATCTTCTAGCTCGAGCGAAGTGTTCCATTGGCGATTATTCAGGGGCCCAAAGACACGCTCGTGAAGCAGAAGAGGAGTCACAGATGTGCGGAAACGTATATGTGGAAGCACGGGCACTGCAAAATCAAGCAAAGTGTTGTTCGTATCTGGGCAACAATAAAGCTGCTATTCCATTGTGCCAAAGAGGAAGAAAGCTCCTGCAGTTGTGTGGCATGAGCGGTGGGGGTCTGGATCACGAAATTATGGCTGCTCAGGCCAATGCTCATTCTCAAAAATCAGAGTACACTGAGGCTCGCAGTGTCTACACAACAATTGCCAAGAACACTTCACCCAACAAAGATCCGTGGAGTCATGGTTGGAGCGTAATCAATATTGGCCAGATTGATTTGATGACTGGAAAACCGGAGCCTGATGTGAAATGGAACCTCGAAAAGGCAAAGGAAATATTTACTGCCATGTGTTTCCATTTAGGCATTGATTACTGTAGAATGTTGTTGGCTGATCTAAAGCTCCGTGAAAGGGACATTTCTCATGCGAAAGCACTATTCCTGGCCGCTCTGAATTCCCAATGGGTGAAAGATGCTGAATTTGTGGCTTACACCATGTCAAGACTTGCCAATGTGACCTGCTGGCCCTCTGCTGAAATCAAGTGGTCATCCAGGTGGCAAGTGGTATATCTGGCTCATTCAAAAAAAACACAGTCGAAGGTTGATCTGTACAAGGCGTTTCAATTTCTAGGAGATGGATTCCTGCTGCAGGGGGATGAAGTCACAGCACATAGTCTTTTTGAAATAGCCCTGGAGGCATTCACGGAAATGGATATTCATCAGAGTCGAGCAGACTGCATGCTCCATCTTGGAGATATTGCAAAGCAGAGCGGAGATCTCATCAAGGCAGTCGAACTCTGGAAACATGCTCGCCCCCTGTTTGAACGGTCATTACAAGCAAAGGAGGTTGCCAAAATTGACACCAGACTTGCTGCTGTTGATGTGGATCTTCTGTGGCAGCATGAGAAATCATTGCAATATCTTCGTACGCTCAATGCACCGACAACATCGTTACAGACTGGGATTGATCAGTTGAATATTGAAGTGGTGGAGGGCAGGGATCCCACCAGTGAACGAACATAGGGTTTTCTCCCTATAGCTTTCAGTTTTCAGTTCTTTTTAGTACACCACTTTATTTATTTTGTAGTTTGACAATCCTCCTAGTGTGCCACATTTGTAGGAGAACACCTGTATTCCCTGTATCAATGTTATTTATTTATTTCCCAGGAGGGCAATGTAAATACTGAATTGAGCGATGGAAGTTCACTTCACGTTGTCGAGGAGTGCACATGTCGCGAGACTGTGCTCAGTGCTCACAGGGTTTTTTTTTTCGAGTCCAAACAGCTCCGTATCTATATAATAATCCAATGTCGTTCGGGTCTGACCACACAACTTGATTGGCTACTGTTGGGCTACTGAGCCATTTGGCCCAGACAAAATGCTACACACAACTGGCGCTGCAGGATGGGAATGGTAGGGTGCTGAATGTGTGGCTGCATTGGGCGGAGGAGCGGGATGGGCTGAAGATGGGGCCAAAGAAGATGGCGGCGAGGAAGTTCTTCCGGGAGGTGGTGTACAAGGAAGCGATCCCGAAGTTTTTGGAGATCATGAAGGAGATCGGGCAAGGCCAAGGGTGGGGGTTGGCAGAAGTCAAGCAGAGATTTTCGAACGAGTTGTGGGATGAGTTTTTGTTTGGAGACTCTCTTAAATGAGTAGGTTGGCCTCAGGGAGAGTACATGTATAATTACCATTAGACAACTGCCAGCCATTAATATACTAAGTATTCTATGATTCACTTCGATTTGTTGCCCGTCTTCTCCTGCATGTTCGGATAAGTGAGTGTTGAGAACCCGGTATCATAATTATTGCAAACACTCTATATTAAGAGGGTAATCGACGAATAATGATACTTGGTTCATACCTCTATCTTCTCCTGTATCTCGCTCTCATCATCATACCCATCCCGCCTGTCCTTTGGCACCCGCACAAAAACCACGATGATCAAAATCCCCAGCACCGCCATCCCGCATCCAAGATACATCGCGCCCCGAAGCCTGTGCAATGGTTGTGTCCTGCCCGTGTTCGTGTACGCCTCGACAGTCCCACCGAGTCCGATGCCGAGTGCCATCCTATTTCATATATTATGAGGATCATGCACATGCATGTCAGTCTGCTACTGCGTGACTCACCCATAATTAAGTGTAGTCCCAACAAGCGAGCCAGTGATGCTGATAAGCTGGCTAAGTGAACCTGTGTGAAAATTTTTCAATTTTGTGTCAGTTATACAAAGCCACAAGCTGAATACAATATTAATTAATGTTTCTCCAAGAGCTATTGCGGAGATCCGAACAGATAGCTAAGGATACTGCATGTGCCATTAAGAGAGTCAATACGGCTTATATGATGGCCACCTTATGGGTCAGATTACAAGAGTATCTAAGTTCGATGTGGCTAACAACTCACTTAACCATCTGATCAGATTAGCACTTGTTGGCATGTTTCCTACCAAGGGCACATATATTATCCATTCAGAAAGATCACATGAGTGGGATTATACTACAGGATAGTGATTCAAGGCAGTAGCGGTCAAAGGGGACCTGCATTGATGGCCAGTCAGCCAGTCTGACAATTGCTGATCCCAATCGGGCTTAATATTGTTGATGACCCAGCTCAGCTTATGCTCAGATAGGCATCTGAACCCTGGACCCTTCATGAACTGGTGCGGGAGCTGTTAGGACTATGGAGGAGCCAATCATGGAGTAGATATTGCAGCAAGGAGGGCTGCAGGTTTCGGTTTAATCAACCAAACCAGTGCTGGCTCGGCTTGGCATTTGATTGCTCAGCCTGAACCAAGCCAACCCTATACCCTGGCCGCATGGTTGTGCAGCCACTTATACCCTAGAATATTTATTGGAACATAAACTAATGTTCAACAGGTTCAGTTTGATACCCAAATAGTGTGGTGCCCGCGGCCCACTAAGTTCCGTTTATCTGTTTGTACCAAACTTGTTCTTTATTTATTGTTTCCATTTTGGGTTTGCACATTTGTATAAAAGGCAGTAGCTTCAGTGAATCTACCCTTTCCTTCTACTAGTGTGAGCCTTGCTTGTATGCCTAGGGGACATCTAGCATTCATTCAGAATACCATTGGAAAAGCTCTTAGTTTCTACAACTTGTGTTTCGGTCTCACAAACCAAATGTCCAGAAACCAGATATGCCAGATGCCAGATATACAGATTTCAGATATTCAGATATTCGAAGAGGGCGCCGCCGAGGAGGAGCGCGCCGCCCACAAAGTGGAGGAGGTAGAGCACGAAGAGGGCATACGGCGGTGTGGGCCCGCGGTGCGCAGCCACGCGGAGGGTGTCGTAGAGCCAGGTGGCGGAGATGAGCGCGGGGGGCCAGGCAAGGGCGCTGGGCATGACGAGGCTGAATGCCGCGACGCCCATCCAGAAGGCGCACTGGGCCATGGCGAGCAGCACGAGGAGGGCGTGCGCCGTTAGGACGCCCTCGACGTTGTAGTCGGCGTCGGCGTCGGCGTTGTCCACGACGGATGCAGACTGGAGGAGCCCCTCTGCCTCGCGCAGGCTGAGGAACGGCGCGAAGGGCGCGCGCACGGTTGCCGCAAGTTTTCTTATTGGGCGCGGGAGCGGCAGGGGGGCGTGCACGGCGCAGAGCGCGAGGACGAGGAGCGCGGGGGCGAGGGCGGCGAGGGCCACGCGGGAGCGGGCGGCGCCCAGATCGAGCAGCGCACTGTCGAGACCGACAGACGACATGCTGCGGCGGACGTGGACGTGGCGAGAGGAAGAAAGGAGTAGGCTGTGCAGCGCCTGGAATAGATTTGCAGGGTCGGCTCCACGCGGCATTATGCGATCTTTCGTACTTACGCATCCCCGATTTACTCAAGTCCTGCTGCAACAAATCCTATCTTCGATATGCACCGCACGCTTAAGCTTCCATCATGGGCGCTTGTCAAAATCACGCCTCGGGTATGGGTGCGCGCGCCAAAAATAAACCTCGCGTCAAAATCAAAAATGCGTCGAGCGTCAAAAACGACAATGATATCAACAGGTGAGAACCCACCCACCCAACAGCGCAAGCGCGTCAAAATCAGAAATGAGTCGAGCGTAAAAATGAGTCGGGCGTCAAAAAGCATCGGGCATCAAAAAACGACTTACCAACAGGTGAGAACCCACCCACCCAACAGCGCAAGCTGATGAACTCCGATCGCCGAGAGGGGGGGGGGGGGGGGGGCGGACGTATTGCGGATAATGATAATAGCCAGATCGCGTCAGTCTACAGCCTCCCGACGTGTCTCCTCCGATCCCCGCGCTCCTCGCCCCACAATCGCAGCAGGAGAGTCTACACAGGAACTATACGTACATCCCGCGGCTAGCTAGCGCTTTTACTGCGCATGGCGATACGAGTCCTAATTTTTAGGATGTGTATGCTCGCGTCGACCAGTTCACCTCCATAAACAAATCAAAAATCCATGAACAAATAAAAAAAATCTCTACTCGGATCCCATGTATGTATTTCTCGCTTATTTCGTATTCTATTATATTGAACAGCGGGAGAGCAGGCGTTCATTATTCGGCGTAATCACACCTCCCTCCCTCCCTCCCTCCCTCCCTCCCTACTTCTCCCTACCTCCCTACCTGTGACTGACCAGGTGGCCGACAAATCCAATCCCAACGTCGGCTGAAGCACATACATCAAGCAAACACTCCTGCGTGCCGAAAAGCAGGTGCAGACATCCACTACTGTAATGCCGACCTGTTCTGACAATTCCGATCCGGGCATGGTAAAAGTCACTGGCGCCGTGCTGCAAATGCTTTCAAGTCGGCGCCACCCATTTATTTCAATTCACAAGTCCATCCTCAATAGTATTGAGTCTATGGCATTTCAAGCGACTGCTCCGAGTGAAGCCCGCGATGATTAATTCTTTTGCTCCTGGGAGCATTCGGAGCCTGTGTGTCGTGGCGCAAGATTGCCAAAGCCATTGTATTCAATGTGGATGCGAATTCGAATTTCCTGCGAATTTCCTGCGAAATGGTCTGAGTGAAGGGTGAGGTCGGAAGCAGCTTGAAGCAATGCACAAAGTCCTGAATGGAACTTCAGCCTGCAAAATGGCACCCATAAAGGCTGGACTCGTAGAGTGAGGGGGTGGACGTCAGAAGTAGAGTTGCTGTCATGCTGCCACCTTGGCTCCCCAAATCGAGGCGTCAATTTGGCGCCGATATTGGACACTGGCGCCGACTCACGCAGTAAAAGTGGCGCCCCCTCCGAGTGAAACTGGCGCCATGGTGACGCCCGTTCCACTGACTCTGGCGCCAAACTGGCACCGACTGGCGCCGGCCAAAGAGGCACATTGGCGCCGTTTGATGCCAAGGTTTCGAAGTTGAACCGACAATCTGGGCCTTTGAGCCTCGCAAATTTACTGTACAATACGCGGCGTTCAAAGAGTATTGTCCATTAACATTGCGGGAAGTCTAAATGAGTGAAACCGAGGGCACAGAAATTTGATTGCCGCCACACTGGCGCCACCGGCGCCAGTTTCACTTTGCCCTTCCGATCTGCCAGACTCACGACAGACAACCTGCACAATTTAAACGGGCGCAATATCATGGTATTAGCGCACCGGCCCCCGACGCCCGATAGATGGCACAGCACGATATTCATGCCTCGGCTGCAAAGGCGGACATCCGACGCACCAAACGTCGGGTCGGAAAAAGTTAAAACAAACATTAACAATGATACGGTACAGCCCGCATACAGCGGATAGTCCCCACGGCGATGCGGATTCGGGAATTACAAGGCTTCGTTGCGGGCACGAAATTCCACGCGGAGTGTGTCGTGTATCTGACGATTCCCTTCGATATATTTTATGGAGCGTAGATGACTGGGCACGCCTGCAACACCCTCATGCAAAGACATGGCGCCGCGAGACAGGCCGTCGTTCTGGACAAGCTGCCCGGGCTGTATGGATTGCGATTGCCCGGATGGGACGAGCTCAATAAAGCGAAAACGAAGGCCCCAGAAGCGGGCATCCTGGTAAAGAAGCTCCGCTCCTTTTCCCTTTTGCGCCGCGCCGACTCTAAGGTGCCGACTCTTTTTTTTTTGGGCCGAGATATAATTGTCATTTATGACTGTGGAATCGATCGCCTTGTCCTATCCCCGATAGTATCGTGTATTTGTTTCTGTATCCTGTGCCATGAATTCAAAATCGACAGCCTCGAGCAACCTTCAGGACCTGCACGTGTCCGTTTTTCTTTCAAGGACACACATTCACACCGCAGTCTTCCTCGTGAATGTCATTCCGCGGTTCGTATATTGTACATCATTAATTTCGACTCTAGTTACATATCCATATCCGTTCCGTCCCCTGCCCTATCTCTGGCCTTCTGCGAGAACGAATCCAAGTATCATCAGAGCGCGCACCTGACCGACTCGGAGTCGAGTTGCACCAGATAGTCCGCTCAGTGCGACCAGAACGCGGTTGGGAGCCGCTGAACGTGAACGCGTCCTCGCTCCTCATCATCTGCCGCGAAGCCATGAAAATGACAATCGTAGTATATATATATGCCCTGCAACAAATGTCAACAGGCCGAGCTGGAGAAAATGCCATCGGAACGCTCACAGATATGTTTGGTTGGAACCACTCGAAGCCAAAGTTGAGGCCGTAATACCCAAAATACCCACCCATAAGGAGTGTCTGCGACGTCGGTGAGCGACAAGATGCAATGGCGTGGTTCGTTGCTCCCCCGGAATATACTCCAGAAACAACCGGATTCCATCCACAGAATCAGAACGCCCTCAACTTTGGTGTTCCCGTTTGCAGTGTAGTTGATATCTTTTTTTGACGTTCTTCCGATTAATGTTGCCGCGACTCCCGACTCCAACCCCCCAAGTCGACTTGAGTCGAGTCGAGTCGAGTCACTTGGCGTGACTCCGTCCGACTCCGGAGTCGAAAGAAGTCGACTTAGTTGACTTGAAGCTGACTTGGAGTCACTCGAGTCGGCCCTTGTAGGTAGGTAGTTAAATTTGGTTATAAGCACCCTAGAACAGACCTATACTAATGTCAAGAGGGAAGAAAACCTCGAGAAATAGGCAAGGTTGAATTTCTGAGCTCAGGGGATATGATTTCGGACATATTTTAAAAGCAGGTGCCTGTCCGTTAATAATTAGAAATCCCACCTTTCGGAGTTTTTCAAATGGGGCCCTTATACAGTTTGACAAAGATAAGTATCTTACCACCATACCACCCCGAGGTAAATTCGACCTAAATTGACCCTCTCTCCATCGTCAGTAGCCTGGGAATACACATCTAAAAAATCCGCGACTCCATCGACTCAAGTCGACTTGGGTCGACTTCGAGTGACTTGGATGCGACCAAGTCGAGTCGAGTCGAGTCGAACTTTGTTTGAAGTCGACTTATTGAGTCGTGACTCAACTTTTTTGAGTCGCGGCAACATTACTTCCGATAGTACCTGAACACAATCTCAGCAGACAGACAACGCCGAAATCATGCATACCATAATTTATAGCCGATGAGGACGGTGGTGGTGAAGTTTGTGACAAGGAGCCCAAAGGTCCCGAGGAAATTTTGCATCAGCCGCGGCTAATGGACGCTATGAAATTCCGACTTGAAGTTGAACACGGCCGAGGTGAGTGAGGTGGCTTTGCAATGTGGAGTATATCACAATACGATTGACGTATTCGGCAGCCAGAGTCGGAAATTGGAGGGGGATATAACCCATGGAGAGGCCGAGATGGCTAGTAAAATTCTATTTTTGCCCTCTATGTGGAGGCACTGGAGGGGTTTTAACGGGGTCTTAGGTAGGCAAAGTCCATGACTTCACCAGTTCAAATGGTAAGATTAGCAGCTGCAAAGATGATCTTGAGATATAACCGAAGCCCGGGAGTATGATAGCCACACTGTATAGTGGACTGCCAAATCCTTGGGTCATGAAGTTTACAGTTCCCTGAAAAAGCCCGAGAAAAATAATCCCTCTTAGGAATCTGTAGCTCTAGTGAGAAGAAGCCATTTCGCAGGAGGAAAATAAAATTGGGTAAAAACTGAGTGGCTAGTAAGAGCTGTTATCAAGGTGTGGTAACTAAGTGGCGGGCACCATAGTGACTAATGATAGTGAGACGATGAACATCCTGCACAGGAGGTGCGCACCATAAGACGCCGCCGCCGCCGTTAATTTAAAGAATATTATCTTGAGAGCATAGATATCCTGCCCATCGAGCCCCGAGCCAGTGTCGCGGACAGACAGCACGCACTCAGGCTCGGGGTCGGGGCGGCGATGGACGCCTTTGAATAGGCCTGGCCCGGGGGAACGTGCTATCATCGATAGCGTTGCACGAGTATCTCCATGCACCATCGCGCTTCCGGATGATGGCCCACCCCCAAGCTTATCACTTCTATTCAGTGTCGGATTCTATCCTCCTCCGTTGGAGCGCAGACATGATAGCTATTGCGTGTCTTTGGCTGCTTTCCTTGCAAAGACCGTACATATATACTGTGAGTCGGTGCATGCTATATATAGTATGATTCCTCACTGCAGCAGCCGATGAGCGGGTGGGTCCGCCCATCACTGGTGGCAGCATTCGGGGTACTCCCACCCCACGGCGGTGTCGCGTCGGCCACTGGTCGGCGGTTCGGAGGTCCGGATCGCGGTGCCGGTATTTGGCCCGGCTTGGCCACAACTTCCGGCTCGCTTTCCTCCTCCCACTTTACTGGGTATCCCGAAAAGGAAAAATGGGAAAAATCACCCAGAAAAGAGGGAATTCAGAGGGATCTCATTTAGATCCAGGCGCTGTTTCCTATACAAATGTGTATTTCGGACGTGCAAATTCAGATTTTTCTCCGTGCACCTGCGGCACGCAACACCAAATAACTCACAGCCAGATCGATGGTATTCACAATGGAAGTGATAAAAAGGCATGGGCTATGCTAAAAATCACTCAGGGTCCGGTAGAGTGTTCGCAGGGACCATCGCATGGAATTATGAAATTGAGAGCACTAGGAAGGAAACATCATTTCAAGCTTGAAAAGGAACTTCTGCAATTTTATGCTGCAAAACTACAGTGTGGTTGCAGAATCATTGTGGAGTGACTCACATGCCCCAGGAACACCAGGAGTCCAGAGGAAATGTCAAGGCAACCCAGTGGAGAGGGGTGGGAGTGTGATTTTGATGAGACATGTTATCTGCCGTGTCACGATGTTACCTGCCGTTTCTCAATTTCGATGAACTCCACTTCAAAGGAAAATGGTATGAAGATATCATGCTAATCTAACATAGATCTAGATGGCCCCTTATTGTTTTGAGAATTTTAAGGGCCATTAATCAGCTACAATTGCGGAAATGGCAGACAACATACACAGCCACTGGCAGCAGCTGGCAGTAAACCCTCCCCCTCGTCTTCTCCTCGCTCCAGCGCGGTCGCCGCCATCGTGCCCAATGGAGAACACGCCCAATGCAATGGAATTTTTCCTTTCTAGGATACCCAGTAAAGTGGGACGAAAACCAGCAGGAGCGAGCCGGAAGTTGTAGCCAAGCCGGGCCAAATACCGGCACCACGATCTGAACCTCCGAACTGCCGACCAGTGGCCGACGCGACACCGCCGTGGGGTGGGAGTACCCCGAATGCTGCCACCAGTGATGAGCGGACCCACCCGCTCATCGGCTGCTGCAGTGAGGAATCATACTATATATAGCATGCACCGACTCACAGTATATATGTACGGTCTTTGCATGGTCTTGCAGTTTGTATATGCACCCTCACATTTATACAGTACCTTCCTGGAGATATGTGATACAGAATGGATCTCATACTACAGTTTCCTGAACCTCAAACAATATAAGCTGCAAGTCATACTATATGTAATGATCCTTCCGGGCGACTTCGTGCGAGGTGAGCACAGCACATACGGGATTTGATTTTTTTAACAAAATGAACAGCATAGGGGTCTCTTCAACTTAGCCTTGAATGTCGCGAGAAATGTTGGACACCGAGAATGAATGTAGCAAGAAATTTTCGGGAATGAATGTCGCGAGAGAATTCAGTGAGGCGAATGTATGTAGCGAGAAATTGTGATTTTCCGCGACATACGCTTTCGTCCTTATGAGGTCTACATGAGTAGCGGAAAACAGTGTTTTTCGTGATATATGTAGCGGAAAACATAAAAAGTTGCAAATAAGTAGCGGATTATTAAATGTGCACTTGGAACGCCATAGTATGTAAATCGACAATTTGAGACCATCCCAACCAGGCCGATTGGGGGCCAGCCATTATTCAAAGGACCGCATGCGTGGGCAACTAAATAATCTCAAGCGGACGGTTGCAGCCTGAGGTTCAAAGGAACGAGGGACTGTATTGTCTACTCCGGCCAGCTTATAACACGAAGTAAGGAGACGGATGTTCTGCCATCTAACTTATCGGACGCATTTTCATTCAATGGTGTATTGTGGACATTTATTTCTGCACGCCTTTGACTACTGTTCACTGGATTTTTTGCGGTACGAAAGTCAAATGTACGAAAATTTAAGGTACGACAGTTGAATCAGCGATAAAGAAGAATATTACAGACAAAAACTATACGCCTAACCAACGGTGCGGGATGTAATGACGAGATTCACATATATCTTCACTCATTATGTCGAGCGATCCGAAGCTCCCTGCGGAGCTTGAGAGGCAGATATTTGAGCTCACTGCCTTCACATACCCTAAGGACATGCCCGATCGCCTCCTAGTCGCACAACGGGTGAAAATATGGTTTCATCTTCAATTTTTAATTCTCCGGCACGACACTGAATGCACGCACAGGATTGAACCTCTACTGTACCGAGTGCATTTATGTATGGGCGCGAGTATGATCGTAATTGTCTCCCTCCCTTGCATGCACTGGCACGCTACCGCGACTTGGACCACTTGGTTACTACCAAGCCGCCATCTTTCTTCCAGGACCACGACCATCACGCGTTCTTCGTTGGCATCCGCCCTATAGAGGACATCATGATAGTTCTCTCCGTGTGGGGGGCCACGGTCAATCTTTCATTCTGCGGCGTTTACACACCAGATAGGGATCCTGTTTAGTAACAAGGCTCACTGCGGCTCAAGTTCACTTCAAACACTGATTCAACAGTACCTTCGGGCATCTGGGCGATGGCGAATTTATTTCACATCCATAAATGATGCAGTGACTCAGATATTTGGGATGGGATATTATAAGTGATATTACTGAGACCTCAGGTTAGTTTGGCTTCAGCTCTCGAGATATCTGCCACAATGAAATTCAAGATGACCGGGGAAGGTAAGACATGGGATGGTGGCCTGTTCCACAGGCGCATAGAATGATCCTGAAGAGGGGGGAGTCAGACTGGGTTCAAGCTAAGCATCTCTCATCTCATATTGCCTGGAAGGGGTTTCTGAATGGCAGATTTCTGTGCCCACACCTCAAGTGGGGTGAGAATAAATAATAATGGCCGCATATAACAAGGCCTGGGTAGGTAGGTACATAGATCTCTTCCGGCGCGGTCCCGTTAAGACAGCGATACAATTCCTGAGAACACTAGATATCCCCGTGCCTAATTCAATGTCAACTAAATTGCGGAGATCTGGTTCTGAACGAACTCTTAGCTTCAATACCGAACCCCAAAGGTTCATCTACTTACCTTCAAGTTGGGGCCGATGGCCATATCACCATCGGTTGTTTCAGAAATTTGTTCGATGTGTATGGCCAGCCCCTACTGGTCGTCAACGGGTTTTAAGGAGACGAAATTTAGCCGCACTGTGTCCCTGGTTGGAGCCCCCGAATTGAACGCGATGACTTTAGTCTGGACACAATGAATTAAGGTCCATAAGAGCGTTTGGAGCAACTTACGAGGCGAGCAGCGAGTTCGAAAACACTGCTGAATGTGTCACGGGGTGACGCCTGGAGGATGACGGGGACTCACATTTTGCTTGGATCCACCAAAAGATAGTCCAAGTGACTGTTGGATGCGCGCGCAGCGGCGGGGTGTGAAGGTCAGTGTGTGAAAAGGGCAGTGCGGAATGTGATCAACAGGCATGTACTGGCGCAGAAGTGGTGGACCCACGGTCGCTCCGCGCCAAGGACTGAATGAATGGTATGCAATTAAATTCTTGTAGGGCTTGGTGGCGACTTACAAGGATGAGCTGCACAACACCCGAAATACTATAACAACGTCAGAGCTGAAAGCGTAAGAAGCCCATGCGGCGTTCTCGCCTGGTAATCAGTGTTGTCTCTGGCATCAATAAATATCAACGGAGGACAGAGAAATTCAACATGAGAGACTTACCAACTGTCCAGATGTGAGCGAAACGGGATATGTTTACATGAGCAATTGGTATTGCACAAATGTAATAGCCCGAGAATGAATATACTTGAGTTCAGGAACCCTTATATAATCAGTCAACCGATACGTGGGGAACTTGAATGATAGCTTCACCAAGTTCAAAACCGTAGATCTAAGTCTTACTCCAAGTCTAGCAACCTGATAGCAAAAACGTAGATGAGAAGCCCTAGTTGTACTGCAAGGTCTAGCAACATTACAATAGAAGTAGATGTGGGATCCAGTTATACGACAAGGTCTAGCAGCATTGTGGCAGAAGTGGATGAGATTAATTGAACTGCAAGCTTAGCAGCGTTACAGAAGGAGTAGATGAGAGTCACAGGAGCTAGCTGCTCGACTTAAATGATCACACAGATGTGCGGGTTCAGCGGTAAGTGTATTGGCAAGTAAGATGTAAGATCTTTTTACAGAGAGAAGACACTCTCTTATATACTACTAACTACTGAGTGACTCATAATTCATTGACTCACACAGACTCCAAGTGACTCCGGCAAGCACTGCAAAGCACTGGAAATGCGGGCCCGGGTCACGAGGCAGTGTTGAGCCGTGAGAAATAATAATACGGGGCCGGTTCATAGCGGTGCAGCTGGAATAATACAGTCAGCTGCGAATTGAGAGTACATGGAGCCTAAAGCATAATCATAGGTAATAAAAAATCGCATGGAAATAAATAAATGAATGATATCCATCACACCACACTGGTTGGGAGATTCAAGTTTTTCAGTACAATTTTCGGTGAAAAATGTCGTTAGTTTTCAGCAGTTTTTCAGCAGTTTTTTGCCGAAAATTGTGCTGGGAAAAAATTACATCACTTGAATTGCCCAAAATCACTGGTTGACCAACAACTCAGCTGTGAGAAGGTGATTTTGATGGTGGATTTTTCGTCCGATGATCATTCTGAGCTGATCAGGGTCTCATGCAACTGTCCAGACCTCCAGTGGGGAAATTCACCTCACTGTGAGCCCATGGAAAAAAATTCCGTTCAGAGAGTTGGTCTCAGAACCGGAACCGCCTCAAAACTGCCTTGTAAAACCGGCTCCAGAGGCGGTTTTATGGCAGTTACGGTTCTTGGTACTTGATTTTTGTTAGCTTTTCAATAAATTTGTGATATGGGAGAACCGGCTCCAAAACCTTTGCAGAACCGGCTGCAGAACCACCTCCAGAGGCGGTTCTGCAAATCGAGACGGTTCTGCAAATATCTCACGATAAATAAATCAGAACCTTTTTTAAAACTGACCATCAAAACCGCCTCAAAACTGACTACTCTGACTGCCCCTAATATAAGCACAAAGAATGAGTATTAGATTCACTGTTTCTGGCTGAGAACCAGCACGGAGACAGCCAAAGGCACAACACTGGCAAAGCCAAAACTTCTTGCCTTCGGCCAGCATGCAAGAAAGTGTTGAAGACAAACCCACATGCTGCTCCATGGTTCAAAGAAAGCAGATGCCCACCCACTCATGCCAGCGGTGTTTACCCTTAGTGCAGACGTTCACTCTCATAGAGTTCTGCCTGAGTGCCCTCAGCAGGGTGCTGCCGCTTTTGCATCCCTAATGGGTCTAGCCGACCCGCCGAGGAGGAGTGGCCTTCCTAAGCCTTGAACCAATGATTGAGCACTCAGAATATCTTGAGGCACATGGCATTACATTGGTCTGCATGCCTTCAGCTCCTCTCGATCCTTCCGAGACTTCGCGCTAGGCACATTTATGGCAGACATCGGCTCTATTCATGTGCGAGACTAAGAATGGACCCCCTTGGCCATGGAATTGTCTAAAAATTGGTTAGGAAGGTGTGGGAAGACTTAAGGATTGATTCTGCGAGCTCACCTAGTGCGAGCTACTTTTGGAACTATGGGAAACACTTGATTATACGAGATTGGCTGTGGAGTGTTGGGTGTGATGGCCCACGTTTAAATCTCAGTCTTTGGGCTAGAACATTGGTTAGGCATTCTGAACATCGTTCAAGATTTGACCTGCATTGGGCCAACTATGATCCAGTGCACATTGATACCCGTGCAGGACTAATAACTGACCCTCTTGGATCTGCCTAAAAGTGGATCAGAAAGATGTGGAGAGGCCGGTGATACGACTGGTTTTGAACCACCTGTGTAATCACGCATTTTCGCGATTCTTAGCACTATTCTAAGAACCTCTGTTCGGTGGTATACAATTAGAGCCGGAGTGAGCTCCAAACTGCCGACTGTGTATTAATGATGCTAGAGGGGTTAGCACGCACTGTGGAGGCATAGAAGTGCGGTCCTTATAAACATAGGGGATCCGCTTCATGATCCTAGAAGTGTTCGCGAACTCCATCAGACAGAGTTGTTTCTTGTGATCCGGGAAGCAGCTTGCCCTGCAGGCTAGATACCATACCCAGGAGATATAACAAAAGCCTTGACACCCTTCGTGGATTGTACTGCGCCAGACAAAGGGCAGGGAACAGTTCGCAAACACCACTTCCATACGGAAGGGCTGCAGAACAAGTTCGCGAATGAACGTTAAATATTCGCGAACCTCACTCTCAGTGGACTTATAACTGAAAGGGCAAAGGAACAAGTTCGCGAACGGACATTGAGGTTCGCGAACCTCTGACTATTGATACCTGGCACGGGTTGGTTCAAGCAGTAGTCAACCCTGGGTCAAGGGGACCACATGTGATGGTCGCGACGCGGTCGCGAAGGCCAAACACTGCCAAAGTGGAAGCATATGGGCGATCGGAGTAGTCTTGAGCCGAAGCCGGAGGGCCTCGCGTTCGCGAGCGGCCGGACAAGTGATTTACCGCTCTTACGAGGGCTGGGCAGACACACAGGGTGGATTATCAACCATGCCGGTGTGGGACGTGTACACCAAGGCAGCAGGCCGGGTTGCGAAACCCTTCGGCCTGGGCTACAATATTTCAAATATACCCAGAACGGTTCGCGAAGTCATTTCTGATGACTGTCCGATGCCGGGCAGCTATCCCACCACCACTGGAAGGCTGCGTCACTATTCCTATTCTGTTCCGAAGCTCTCAGCTTACTCATTTTCTCTTATTCTTTCTTATTCATAGTCATCTGTCATGTATTTATCGAAAACATATAAAAGACCACGTAGAACCCGCCTTACAGGAGCTCACCCTCGGTGTTTCTAGATGGATTTCTAGTTCATCCTTGCCCCCTTGGTTGCGCTTAGACGGAAGTCGAAGCCACCTGTCAAAGGTGTTGGTGTCCTCTGTATCTGTGCGGAGATTTGTGATATAAAACATTTCTCTTGTGTAGATTCATTAATACAGAAGCTTTGATTTCGTTGGCTCCATAAGCTTTAAAAGATCATCTAAGCCAATCACTTCAACCTCGTCTCGTGGAGGGTCACGGCGAGTTCACGAAAGTCCTCTGTTAAGTTGCACGAGGCAGGCTAGTGTTCTATTGGAATCGTCCACGCATAGTAGGCCGGTCGTAGTTCATTAGTTGGGCTATTGGAATCGTTCCCGCCTTAGTAGAACGGTCGTAGTCATGTCCGCTATTGGAATCAGCCCCGTTTAGTAGGCTGGTCGTAGCTGTGCACAGTTCGTGAACCTACTGTGGTTCCCAGAGCAAGCTTTCATCTACCTAAACTCCGATACCTTGTGTCAGAGCTGCGCACTTTTAGTGGTTTTCAAACTACTGTAGGCTCCTAGAGGTTCTGATTGATCCTTCTTTGAGTTGATCCCATCCCACGAAGTTCCATCTTACCTGTATACTGCAGGGTGACCCGAACTCAATTATCTCGCACTTCGTATTGGTTGTGTGTTGTGTGTGTAGTGTGTGTTAGTGATTTAGTGTGGTGCTGTTCGTTAGCATCTATCTGAAGACCTTACTGCATTTCAGCCTATACTTAGGTGCACCGTTTCACCGGGGGACCATGAATCTGCACCTACCTAGTTGAATGAGTGTTGATGCTTCTGACCTCACTGTGGGAGTCAATACTATCTCACGATGAAACTAGGTTTCAAGTTTTTCACCAGATTTTTCAGGTGAAAAACTTGAAATATTTGTGCTGTAAAACTTGAAAACAACTATTTTGCAATTTTCACTGAAAAATTTGAATCAAACTATTTTACATTTTTCACCTTGGTTCCAAGTGAGAAATGTGTGAAGAATATCTTGAATTTTTCACTTGTATTTCCCCTGAAAAAAGCGGTGAAAAAACACCTATCTTTTTCAGCACATTTTTCACCAAAAAAAAACACATCAGAATATGATAAAAAATGTATGAAAACCAGGGAATCTGGGATTCAAGTTTTTCACCAAGTTTTCTTTCACATTCTTTCACACATTTTACACATCTTTTTTCACTGAGAACTCTGGTGAAAAA
This sequence comes from Mycena latifolia, assembly GCA_029289555.1. Taxonomy (NCBI): domain Eukaryota; kingdom Fungi; phylum Basidiomycota; class Agaricomycetes; order Agaricales; family Mycenaceae; genus Mycena; species Mycena latifolia. The sequence goes on along the minus strand of JARJLE010000017.1, from coordinate 1,177,014 downwards.
AATTAAGTTTTTCACCTCTGTTTTCAGGTTGGAACATGTGTGAAAACTGGGTGAAAATCCGCCACAAAATTTCAAAAATTTTGTTTCAAGTTTTTCACCTTGTTTTCCACTGCAAATTGTGGTGAAGAATGTTTGGATTTTTCAGCACAATTTTCGGCAAAAAACTGGTGAAAAACTGGTGAAAACTAACGACATTTTTCACCAAAAATTGTACTGAAAAACTTGAATCTCCCAACCAGTGCCAGATAATAATTTTATCAACCATCCAGTTCGTCCTGTGAATTGGGGATCACTCTTCAATTACTGCTGACTTCTGGTTGCCTACCATTTGAATTCGGACTGTTTGAAGTGCCACAAGGAGTAGCAAAGCGAGGCTGCGGTGATAATATCGACTACAGGACCGACTGCGGTCGCCGGAATTACCAGCCAAGCTAGTTGTGTTTCAATAACAGCAAGGTCTTTGTTCTTCCAAAACTCGACGACTATGGCCAAATTGCTGAGCAGTCGGAGGAAGTTCAGAAAGCAGCAGAGAATGGTAATGGGCCATCACATTAGGAGAATTCGGCGATGAAAGGCAAAGAAGGTCTAAATTCCAATGGTGAAGATGATGACATGGAACCATTGCTACGATCTTACCGGCACCACGGCGGCTAGGATTGAGTGGAAGAGCACCATGAGCACAAGCAACAACGCGGGACGTTTGATGTGTCATGGTTGGTCATAGAATGTGACCGTCATGGCATACACCTAAGAGCAAAGGATCAGATGGATCCATAAAATCGAATGGATGAGGTGAAGCTCACTGTCAGGAATGCACTGATTGTGTGGGCAAGCTCTACCAACCTGAAAAAGCTCTGCGTAAGGAAGTGGTATGAGCCTACGAAGTCATGGCTCACCAAATCCCTGCCACCTGTAAGCGTCACAAGTCAGATGTGCAACTGAACGCCATCGGTTCAAATCCTACCAAAATCTTGAGCCTGCGTGGGTCCTTCGGGAACTGTCCAAAATAGTTGAAAATCTGGAGTGTCTCGATTCCAAATAGCAATGCAATGAGGACCTGGGCGATCTCAATTCTCCCAATGGTCCCCGCAAGTAATTGAGAGGTGGACATGACGGTGTGGGCACGCCCTGGGACTGACAGAGAATCGGTTATTTATCCACGTCAGATGCCGTGGGAACCACAGCCCGGGTACAATGAGTTATTGAAAGCCTTGACAGAGCACGACTTGATTGTGCTTGATCGACGAGGTTCCGCAAAAAATTGTTGTTGTGCTAAGATTGTCTGGAATAGTAGAGCTGGATATTAGAAAGCAGACAGGGGGCCTACCATCCGATTTGTCAGGGTTCCATTGGTAATTCGCCCCATACGTAAATTACCCAGACTCAATGACGGTGGTGAGTGGGGCCTGTGAGGGAGTGCCAATGGAGTGGGTGCGGCCTCTTTAATAACCCAAAGTAGCTCTTAACGTCAGTTGCATCGCTTCGAAGTGCTTCGACAAATACTGAACTCAATTGAACCTGTTCTATTGTTACCGTACCTCACACACGGGATATGCGGCAGCACTAGAAGCCATCGGATGCCAAGATATTAATAGTCGACGTGACACAGTAAGCGTCTAGCACCGTATGACGCTCAATTGCCAGAGGCTCTCGAGTCAATAAACATTTGTGGCCCGTTATAGGACGAGCGGAACAACGATAACGGAAGTCCACCGTTACGCAGAATTTACAGTCGAGAAATGCACATGGGAGACGCTATCTGTCATGTGAAGCGGAGACTGTCGGTGGAATGGAGGCGTTAAGTACGCCACAATTAATCAAGTGGATGCAGTTATGGACTTCGGCATCGTCTTGTAGTTCATGAGCCAAGTAATATGCACGAACCGACTTTCAGTTAAAAAAAAAAGTAATGGAGGGGGTAGTTATTGGTGTTTAGCGTTGTGCAGGCGACGATCTCAACAAGCAACACGAAAGTGGCGAAACGGATGACCAGTCCGGATCTGCAGCCATAGCGCGGGAGGCAGGAGGCACGGGAGGGTATTTTTGCCTATCAGCGCTCCCACACATCTGCAACCGTGGTGCACGACTGCCCTTCCTGAAGGAGACTTATCGGAAACTCGATACAACACTGCCCGGGTGATTCAGAAAGAGAATGGATCCAGCTCAGCTGAAAAGCGAGGTGCAAAAAATCCTACGTATCAATAACCTTCCAGTCCAGAATGAGTTTGGAAGTCTACTTTCCAAAGGCGTAAATACTGTAGTATTTCGATCAAATTGACAGTCACATGTCACGCACCCCTGTGTCGGTGTCGAAATTTGGTTGGGGTCACGTGTCATGAAGGGGTCTGTCGAATTCAAAATTCATCACACCCACCCCAAATTTTGCTCTGCAATGCAAAAAAGCCCAAATTTTCGCGGTCAGTGTCAAAAATTTCAGGGGTGTCACGCCAAATTTTGCGGGTTGTCGAAGTGTCGGAATGGTATTTTCGGTCACGTGTCACCCCGTGTTGAATTGATCGAAATACTACAGTATTCTACAAGACATCTATATCCAGGGTCACCTGGTATATGCCCATACAAAATTACTATGTCCTCCAGTATGAATGAACCCAATAAAAAGGCCGGTAACCGGCATCGCCCAACAGTAAAACAAAACCATATTTCCAGCATCTAAAGCTTGATTCGGCGCGGGTGCAGAACAATGGCCAACTTGATCCGAACCTACTGAGAATGTAAATGCCAGGTTCCGGGATAGACTCGTAAAGTCGGTAGCAGGCTTACAGAGAGAGAGGTGACCCATCCAGATTTAGACACAAAGCAAACATATGAAAATCAGAGCCAAATATTGATGGTGTGATGGAGGCTACCTTTGGGTGATGGAATTTTGCCCGCCATTTGAGAGGTGCAGACTTAGGAAATATAGGCCCCAAATGGTCTGAAAAAGTGTAAAAAGTTCATAACTTGTAATTCTAAGTAGAAGCTAATTAAGTCACTAGGAATGTCAAATGAATAATCAGTCTTTGGGAAGAGGAGCCCCGGAAACTGTGTTTCTGGGTTCTCTGTGAGTGAGGCTTCCGGATGACCACTAACCATGTCAACCGAAAGCCAAGACTCGGGGGTGTGGTGGGTGGGCAGCAAAAGGCTCGAGAGAGCGGAAGGCAAGAGATGTAAGGGATGGACCTCGGCAGCGGATGGAGTGATCCGGATCACACGGTTAATTAGGGATTAGATTAGATATGAATGTTCAACGGCCTTGTTCGACTGCGGCCGTTGTACCAGTTACAGCCACCATTCATAGCATACAAGTAAGTAGATATTTTAGATACAAGGACAATTAGTACAAGGACATTAGGACAGTATTTAGGTAGACCCCGAGTAGGTAGTTGATCAGTTTTCTTGAAACCAACGTTCCCCCACTCAACCTCTGTGCAACTCTACTTGGTTTCTTGACGACTCACACGGGGTCCTATCCCATTTAACGACCGGGACCTCACAAGAGAGGTGATCCTCGATCATCAATCAAGCATCACTCCTTCATGCTCCTTAGTCAGCCGGCTGTGTGCTTTGTCACTCATCGCCCACGCTGTCATGAACCTATGAAATTTTCGGAACTTGCACCAACTTGAGCTCACTGTCTGTGCACGGACCATGTTACGACAACAAGGGACTTGGAAAATTATCCTAAAACCAAGTGGGGCTCATCGGGTGGAGAATCAAAAACTATTCATCTTTCATGAGGACAGTTGGAGGACTTTTTCAGACCATTTGGAGGCTATATCACTGGTTGAACATTTCAAATTTTCAACTGAAAAAATTGGTGAAAAATGTTTTGAATTTTACAGAAGTTTTTTATGGCGGTCAAAATGCACTTTTAATATTCCGACACTTTTTTTGACATTTTTTGACCTTCCGACACTTTTATTGTCAAATATCCGCATTTCCGATACTTTTACCAGGTTTGAGATGGTGAATAAAAGTGTCGGAAAAAGGTCAGTTTTCCGACACTTTTATTGACTGAATCTGACCTCCGACACTTTTATTGAGGTCAAAATTTTTTATCCTCGAATATAAGTCCTAGGTAGTGTACGGGATGGTTCTGACTCGAGAAGAACATGTATAATCCATGGAAGCGCAGGTACGGCCTCGCAAAGAGCAATTGGTACCAGACTTATGGCGGTCGTTCTGCACATTTATTATTTCGGCATACTTTCATGTATTTCCGGGTTTTTTTTGTCAGATTTCACCTTTGAGCGACTTTTTGCAGGAACATACAAAATTTGTCCTCCTGAACAATATATTTTGTCGTTGACCAAGAAAACTTTCTTTCCTGACCTCTGCAAACATTTTTTCGCTGTCGGAGGTTGTCGGACCGCTCTCAGATCACGTGATATGCACATTCCGTTCCAATTCGGAATATTCTGAGTGTCAGTCTGTAAGGTGCTTAGACAATGTTCTAAGGCAGAATTGACTTGAAGGTGAACCAGAATCATTGGCTCTTGGTATAGCTGGATACCAGCAGCAGTCAGTAGAATTTTCACCAAGGTTTAGGGGTATCAGCCTCTTTTCGAGCTGTGGGACATCATTGTGGAAGTCACTTGTTTATGTGGATCCAGAGGGACAGATATCTCTTTGAAGAGTTCCCATGCATGTTCTGGCTCCATCTGAGTTACAGGACACCAGGGAACACAGAGAAATATTGTTGTTTGCGGGTGTATCTTGATCCCGATGGTCGTGTTTCATCACGTGATCTACTCCAGTATCCACCAAACCAAACATTTTTTCTGAATAGCAGCTTTATGCTGGAGGAACATGTTTGCAGGCACCTGAAAAAAAAACCTAAGTTTTTTTGACATCTGAAAAAGATCCAGGTAAGGTCAAATAGATTGAAAATACACCGGAAATGCACAAATATATACCGAAATAATAAATGTGCAGAACGACCGCCATACAGACTCGGTTGGCCTGCCAATCAAGCACCGGATCAAGACCATGACAGCCGTCCCACGCTCTCTCACGCCTGATGTTTCCATACCCAAACTTGGCATCAGTACGGGGGGGAAGGGTGGCCACAAGGACAAGCAAAACTATCAATTCCTATGCTACTGTCTCATAACTCAAACAATAAGTCCCAAAAAATTTGAACCAACATGATTCAATTGAGCTAAGAAGTGTGGGAAGGCTGTCATGGTCTTGATCCGGTGCTTGATTGGCAGGCCAACCGAGTCTGATTGCTCTTTACAAGGCCGTACCTGCGCTTCCATGGACTGTACATGTTCTTCTCGAGTCAGAACCATCTCATACACTACCTAGGACTTATATCCGAGGATAAAAAATTTTGACCTCAATGAAAGTGTCGGAAGCCTTGTCTGTTCAATAAAAGTGTCGGAGAACTGACCTTTTTCCGACACTTTTATTCACCATCTCAAACCTGGTAAAAGTGTCATAAATGCGGGTATTTGCCAAGAAAAGTGGAAAGTCGAAAAATGTCAAAAAAAGTGTCGGAATATTAAAAGTGCATTTTGACCACCATAGTTTTTTCCCAAAAATGCAGGTGAAAAACTCAAGTTTTTCAGCAGTTTTCCATTTTATTTTGAAATTTTCACCTCAAGTTCAAAAACTTTTGAAAATGATTCAAGTTTTTCACCTACATTTTTATGGCGGTCAAAATGTACTTTTAATATTCCGACACTTTTTTTGACATTTTTCGACTTTCCGACACTTTTATTGTCAAATATCCCTATTTCCAACACTTTTATCAGATTTTGAGACAGTCAATAAAAGTGCTGGAAAAAGGTCAGTTTTCGCGACACTTTTATTGACTGAATCTGACCTCTGACACTTTTATTGAACAGTCGAGACTTCTGACACTTTTATTGGGGTCAAAATTTTTAATCCTCGGATATAAGTCCTAGGTAGTGTATGAGATGGTTCTGACTCGAGAAAGGTATGTAGAGTCCATGGAAGAGCAGTTACGACCTTGTAAAGAGGAATCACTACCAGACTCGGTTGGCCTGCCAATCAAGCACCGGATCAAGACCATGACAGCCATATATACTGGGTATCAATGAGGACAAACACGAAAAAGAACTCGAAAAAGGAAGGAGGGAGAAGGGGAGAGGGGAACTCAAGGAAATTTGGTTGTACACCTTCATTAGAATTTCGAAAGGCTCAAATTTCCTGGAACTTGCTTTAGAAACATAGAGAGGAAATTAAATTCATTTTTATCCTGTCGGAACCAGCCCCTACAGTATTTTTATTATCAAACTATTAGTATGAAGCACGAGAACTGTCGGAGAGCAATGGATAATAGACACCACTGACTGGTCAAGTGTTGACTGCCAGTAGGAAAGGCCTGTATTAAAATCCTTTGCAGAGTTACCCCGCAACCTTTGCTGCGTCGATGAGCTGTACTTATGAGGGTGCACAACTAATTTTCCAGGAACTGTGCTATACCTGCTATTCAGGATGTCGGCTTTCCAGAGTAACATAATGAGCAAGATGATGCACTGAGAACTTACTGTCATGTTCGAAGATCAACACAAGGAGGGGAATGATTACGGGTGGTGGACATCAAATGCAGGTACTATATCACCTCTCAGTCACATGAAGCAAGGTAAGAAATTGGGAACAAGAGCCCTATTCCAAGAAAGCTTATCCCACATTACTGCACAGAGGATGCAGATCCAATTTCACGGACACGGAGAATCAAGTTTATCGGGCACGCCCTCAACTGTCAAAAAATATTGATACAACCCAGCCGAAGTTGCCACAAGTCTCTGAAGCAGTCATAAAGGCTCATCGTCTGGTTTGAAGGCGATTTCAGCATGTTCCAGGCCTTCAGAAGTGAGCCAGGGCCAATTGTATGTTCGGAATCAAGCCTCAATTTTCCAGGATTTCCGAGGGCTGAAATGGAGGAGGCAAAGAGAAGAGCCTCTGAGAGAGCCAGAAATAGTCCCCAAGGCGTTTGGAGCAGCTCAGTGGATGTACAGTAGCGATGCGATGTGAATGTTGGTGGCAGATAAATGTTATGTGACCAATTATCTGCCAGTCACGCAGTTATCTGCCATTGAGCCATTGTCGCAGATAGACATATAAATCGAACATTCTGAAGAGCCAGATGTCTTTCAGATGTCGCCAAATACTCTGTCTATTATTTTCAGGAATTAATATGTCTAGGTGCGGATGCTACAAGTAAAAGTGGCAGATAACTGCACAGCCACTAGCAGATTTGATCATAAACCACTAGCAATAACCCGTGGTACGCTACGGACTGATCAAAATTACAAACACAGAGTTACATTAGAGGGGGAAAAAAATTAGTGAATGCCCACGGTGGAGTTTAATCATACCGCTCGTCACCAACCTTCGGTTGGTTCCTCACGGCCTCATAGGCAGCTCTCCAGGGTCTTATATGATGGATAGAAATACCGACAGCCCCCTGCTAACTTGCTCATTTACAGTTCAACTTTGTGTGGAGGTAACATTCTGTGCGCTAGTAAGTATGATCGCAGCATCAACAGGGTCAACACAAACAGGGTCAACACAATTCTTACATGTCATCTGTTCCAAGAGACCATTGATCCTTGGCATATTTATTCCAGTCTGCAAGCTAAGCACCAAGATTATGTGGCATCTGGAGACATCAAACTCAACTCATAATTAATGTTGTTCAAAGTTGCTCCTACTTGAGCTCCTACTCATCTTCCTACTTCAGCTCCTACTTGTTATTTCTCGGTCAAAAATGCAACCTTTTCTTTTGGGTAAAATCTCATCCATCTGAAGTGTTATTCTGCACCCCCCAGTCAATTTTGAGCCATATACTATTTGAGACCAGTTAATTGGCCACTTAAGCATTTATGCTGCAGCCCTAGTGTTATACCGGTGCCGATGCGAGCCAAACTATATCAGAATGAGGGCATTCATCCTACGAAGAGTTCGAGTCCGCCAGCACCGAAATACTCGAAGATTTGAGTGCGTAAGGAATTTATTTTGACCGGCAGTCCAACATAGCCAAACAACAGGTTAGTTGGCCACCCCGCCAACTGACGTATTGAGCTCTCAAATGGCAGTGGCCTGCACCCAGAATCATATATACAGGTTATATTCACTATTTAAAACAGTTATGGTGTAGATATGAGGTATAGAAATGGGCAGAATACATGCTTGTGATCGACGGGAAACCTCGAAATGAGGGTCGCAGGATGACTGAGTGTTCTGCTACTCAGAAACAGGCCGCGATGGGCCAAATTACGATCCAGGCTACTTAATGGGAAGTATTTGGACGTACCTGGATGCCCAACTCCATTCCAAGTTGCTGACATCTCCTCCAAAAAATCCGACTATCAGCACGGCTGAAATTTGGTGATTTTGGACAATGGCCTCCAGAGCAATCAGAGGTCATTGGATAAAATCTCGAAAAGGGTCTCGGAATGAAGGATTGTATATTAAGAAGTCCTGTGTAAGGTTCCAGACCGATGGCATGGCGATGTCGTGGACCGCGACGGTGCCAGCATGACTGGCCTACAAATGAAGTCGTGCTTTTCCCGGGTGTATTAAGAGTGATAGTTCAGTCAGTTGCCGTCCAGTATCTTTTCAGATGGAAGGCCAGCATCGGGGGATCCGAACAAGCCCCCAAAGTCGTGGATCGAGGAAGAAATGGTGGAGAAATGGCGATGGCAAATGAGGCGAGAAGTCTGATTAATAAGAAATTGATGTCCCCGCGCTTCGGATCCCGATCCGCGATGCCGTAGCTCCCAATCAACCCATCACTTTCGGCTGAAATTTGGTCTGAACATTTCGTTGGAGGTCGTATTCTGTTTATACATTATGCCCAGTCATAATTATGAAGCCCTGGTCTTATAGGAGTCAAGTGGCCAACTAAGTAGGGTGGCCAACTAAGGGGTCTCTAATAGTATGTAAAGCCATTATCGCATGGCAAGGAGTAGGGGGGTTTAAATGTGATGATAAGTAGGAGCTTAAAACGGGCAACTTTGAAACCACCCCCCCACCCAATTTGCGAGTAGGAGATTAGTAGGAGAACAAAAATGTTGCAAATGTTTTCAAAGGTTTAAAAGACTAAGGAGTTGGTTCTATAGGTCAATGTATGTAGAGAAATGCTACAACTTTGTGAAAAAATATTGGGGTAAAGAGCAATAGCCATTGAGAAGGAAATTCAAGTAGGAGAAATTTCGCAAAAAGGAGCCCTCGAGACTCCTACTGGCAAAAACTCTCCTTTTCGGGCTTCCTACTCGTGCTCCTACTCGGAGTAGGAAAATGAGTAGGAAAGCGAGCAGGAGCATGGGTAGGAGAGGAGTAGGAGCAACTTTGAACAACACTATTGACAGGTAGCTTATAGTGGACATAGTAGCCAGTCATGCTTCTAGTGACAAGTTGAAGCGGTCACCTTGACAGTTTAAGAATAGAAAGTGAACATCCCGGTGGAGAATTGAATATTTGGGTAGAGGAGTGGCACCTCAGTTGAATTACTGATTGCGTACTGTGCGTAGAATCTGTAGGTGTTGTGTTTTCATCAGGAGGGTTGTGCGGGACATGTCATCGGTGCGGGCTGCAGTCCTGGGACTCGCGAACATCCCGCTGAATATATCGGATGCATTTTTGCTGTTGTTGAGGGATGCTCGAGGTGTTAGTTCCTGGGTATCATTACTTTGGAGCGTGAAGGACTGTCGATGTATTAGTACATTGCCCTAGTTGTTCAGATGGTTTGGTAGGATTGAGATAGCACTTGAGGTTAACTTAGTTGAAGGAGAGTCAAGGTAAACAGTTATATTAGAGGCAAATCTACAGGCAGGCACTACGACGGAGGGGAGTGGGGCAGTGTGGAGTGACATGGGAAAAGAAGTGGGGTGGCTGCGGAATTGTTGTGCCTCTGGCGAGAATTTCCAACATCTGAACAATTATATATAGAAACGGGACATTTCGGTGGATAATTCGCTATTTGGGTGGAGCAAAGGACCGGGTGACATCATTTGGCGCTTTCGAAGCGAGTTGAGGAGAGACAAACGTCCCAACAGACAATCAGGTTTATCGAAAGTCAAAGGTGTTCGATTGTAATATAGATCACTACCTTCCGAGCCTTGGCGAGTGATCGGTCTGGCTTTATTTGCTGATTTACCGGATGGGGACGAGCCTAGTTCCGGGACTGTATATTTCGTCGACGTCAGCACGATCATTTAACATCCGTAGACCGTGAATCTTCGGTGGCCTAATTTTCAAGATAATGGAAGCTGCAACCAGTCGCCAGAAATGACAAGCCAGCCACTGGTTGAAGATTTCAAGTTTTTGAGTGAAAAAATTGGTGAAAAATGTTTTGAATTTTACAGAAGCTTTTTGCCAAAAATGCAGGTGAAAAACATGAATCATTTTCACAAGTTTTTGAACTTGAGGTGAAATTTTCAAAATAAAATGGAAAACTGCTGAAAAACTTTTGAGTTTTTCACCTACATTTTTAGTGAAAAACTCCTGTAAAATTCAAAACATTTTTCACTAATTTTTTCAGTCCAAAATTTGAAATGTTCAACCAGTGAGCCATTACTGTACTATTTCGACCAAGTGGTCATTGATTTCAGATTTTTGACTCATGAGATGGCCGATAAATTTTCTTTTGAATTATCGTGATTTTTAACGGCGTCAGAAAAATTGGCCGTCACGCATCACCTGGACACTCGGTCGAAATAGTACAGTATACAAACGACTCCATGCGTGACCGGCGGAATAGATAATCCCAAGAGGATTATTGCAACCCAAGGTTCAAGGGCACGTCTGTACTTATGCAGGCTTTAACGGCGAACGTTGAGAGAGGTTTGGAGGTGAATCAACTCCTCCAATGTTGACTGGATATTCGAAACCACTGGCCGGGAGGTGTATGCGCTGAGAATGGTTATGTATCCATACAGTACAAAGATGCATAGAACTCCTCGATATCTTCAATCTTAGAGAAATGGCAGCTATAGGGCAGTGATCTGATTCTTGGAAGGCATTCGACTTCAACACTTAAGCCCTAGGGCACGTTTACATACCTTGTGAGACGTGCCCATTTCACCGTGCGTTACTTCCGAAATTCGTTCCATGTGGATGACCAGTCCCTATTGGTTGTATCATTATCTGTGTGAAGAAGGTAGCGATTGATTGGGCCGCACAGTATTCCCGGTTGGAACCCCTGCCTCGAAGGCGACGACGTGTGAACTTCCGTTCGGCTGCAAGTCATTGCGGGAGCGCAGCCGTTGTCGCCCATTGAGCCTAGACAAATCAAGAAGGATTCAACCAAGTGCTTGCCTGACTTACGATGCGAGCAACGAGTTCGATAGCACTGCTGGACGCGTGAGCGACCTGCTGACAGATGAAGGGCAACGCACATTTCGCTTGGATCAGCCAGAAGATAATCCAGGAAACTTTAGCGGGGACATTGCGGAGTGTGCCGAGAAGTGCAGGAAGGTAAAGGGCAGTAAACAGAGAGTGAGTAGTAGATGTAAGATCGAGAAAACTTTGGTATGAATGGCAAGATAACTCACGGTCCCGGCGTGCGAGGTACTGGACGGATATTATGCCAATTTAATTCGTCCAGAAATTGGCTCGGAGAACAACTTACAAGAACCAGTTGCAGAACACCCGACATGCTGAAAGGAATTTAGAGAAATCGAGGGAAGCTAGTAATATTCTCGCCTCGTAATAAGAGTTGTCTCTGGCATTAATCCCGAGTCAATGAAGGTTAGAGCACCTCAACGAAAGGTCTTACCCACAGTCCACAAAATAATGGTATCAACTAGCCAGCTCGTCCTGTGGATCAGAAATTAACCTGAATATCTCTTCTCCCGCTTACTTTGATCGACTCACCGTTTGAAATCGGGGTTCTTAAAGCGCCACAGAGCGTAGCAAAGCGAAACTGCGATTATAATATCGACCACCGGACCGACTGCAGACGCAGTGATCACCACCCAGGCCAATTTTGTTTCCACAAGAACAACTTCTTCATCCCTCCATAACTCGCCGAGAAGGGCCAAATTACTCAGCAGCCGAACCAAGTTCAGAAAACAGCAGAGAATGGTAATAGGCCATCGCATTAGGAGGACCCGGACACGAAAGGCAAAGAAAGTCTAACTAAGCGTTTCAGAAATCCAACCGGACAGCGCACAATCTTACCGGCACTATGGCGGACAGGAGTGAATGGAAGAATAGTGTGAGTACGAATGAGAACGAAGGATGTTCGATGTGTTGTGGTTGACCATAGAAGGTGACAGTCATGGAATACACCTGAGTAAAGGTGATTTAGAAATAACATTAGCCGTGTGCTATCTGACTCACGGCCAGGCAAGTGCTGGCTGTGTGCGCAAGTTCGAGCGACCTGACGAAAGTCCAAAATTCTGTACGAGGAACCGCTATAAGCACTCACCAAATGCCTGCCACCTAGTGAGCTTTTCAATTTAAAGCCTTGGGCGAAAAGCTCATAAAGCTCACCAATATCTTGAGTTTAAGGGCGTCCTGTGGGAATTGTCGATAGTAGTTGAAAGTCTGGAGTGTCTCGAGGCCAAACAGGAATATGGCGAGCACTAGGCCGATGTCGATATTTCCGAGAGTCCCCGGAAGGGAAGAAGAGCTGGACATGTTGGGGCACCGAGAACATTGACTTGAGTTATATATCTCCGATGGGTCATAGCTTACTCTCACGGTGGGCTTGATGCGACAGAGCGTGTAGGTAGATTGATCAGCGGACCTCCGTTGGCAGCATTCGTGTCCTTGCCTCAATACTGCTAAGGATGCTTACCCCCGTGGAATTTGAGCACAGGATGACGACTTGGGACGAAGAGCAGTACTTTTGAGATGTACGCCACCGCCGCAATCAATCCAGCATTTCAGTCTTCGAGAGTTATCTTTGGGCATCCTTGTCACGGGGAACAGCATCCCGTCTTTCAATTGTGTTGGACCGTACTATTCTCCGATTGGCCATTACTCGTTTATTTTAGTGGACACCGGGAACAGCATCCCGTCTTTCAATTGTGTTGGACCGTACTATTCTCCGATTGGCCATTAGTCGTTTATTTTAGTGGACACCATCGCATATTAACTTCGAAAGCCGCCTGAATTCCTTTGGGGAAGCGCACAGGACGGTTAATCGACCGCAACAGCCGATAGAAAGATGAGCTCTGTTTCATATTTCTCATGTCCAATCCGTCGTCACTCGATTCGCTCACAGCAGCCAGCTCAATCCCGCCGCTCAGGGCTGGCCGCTCTGTTTCGCTCACGTACATATTTCAATAGAGATGCACGACATCACCCGTATCTGAGCTCCCCGTCGCCTCCGACCGGTAATTGGAGGCTTCATCTGATGCTGTGCGCACCCGGATTAAATGTAAATAGATCGCGCTCCCACCCCCATCGTCCGGAGAGATCATGGAGGGGTACTTGGTCTTTGACTTTCAATACCCCGGATCCACTTTAGTCCAAATGAATGCCGACATACCAGCTATGCTAGTCTAGTGGAGTGGCTTAGCCTTCTGACGATGATAGCCAGCTATTAATTATTGGAGTTGCGCAGATCCGAAGAACACGGTTACGTGACGCGTCGTGTTCTGCCAAGGACGCAAGTCAAAGTAAAACCAGATAATTTACACCTGCAAGATGGGAAGGGAAGCGCACATATATTTATAACTTGAACCCGCCTTTCCAGTACGCACCAAACCGATTTTCCGGATCATACAGACTCTTCACTCTCCGCATCTTGCGCAGATTCTCCGTCCCGACACCGCCCATGACATCCTGCGCGTCCGAGGCGTAGTTCATATATATGAACGGGTGGAGGAGGCCCCGGTCTCGGGCAGTTCGCTCGGCCCATCGCCGCAACTCGTGCACTTTCTCCTGGATTATCTCATCGTCCGCTGGGTCCGACCAGAACGCTGAGCCAAGGAGCACTATACGCCACGGAATTAGCCTGGCATGCATGAGAACTTCATTCGTATACGCACAGACGAGGTCTCCGTCCTCTGGCGAAATGCCCGACGGATTCCCACCGTTTTTCGCACCCGCGGTCGCGAAGCCGTGGGCGATGGGCTGAAACAATACCGCCCACCAAAAACCAGTGCGCGTCAGATATGGTTCGAATATCTCGACTCCATAGGTCGACAGGACGCTGATGGGACCCGCCCGCTTCTCTTCTTATATAGCCATGACGAGAATGCAGCCACAAGAATGCAGCCGGACAAGCATCAGCATTCAATATTCACAGCGGAAACAGTACATATACCACTGTGGTGAGAGATGCGTGGTGATGTATCATTGCCTGTGATTCACAGATGTGCGTGATATATCAGCTTAGAGGCTGACCTATATCTGGTGGCAGATCCGAATCGGTGCCATCAAAAGTAACTTATGTAAATTAACTTGCCCTGCTAAAATTAACTTTACGGTACTTATGGCGGGGCAAGTTAATTTCACACGTTAAGTTAAGCGAAAGTTACTTATAAGTTACTTTCATCCCCTTTATCTGAGTTAACTTGCAGCGAACTTGGAGGATGCAGGCTCATTTCCTCGAAGTTGTTCGACCATTTAATGGTTCATATATCATATATGGGTGTCTGCAGCACCTGCTGAGTAGAAAGGCAGGTGGTCACAACAGTGTAAGCGGGCTTTCTTGAAATGGACCAACTACTTCGTGACTCTCCCAGACCCTGCAGAAGGCATTGTTCTCTATGGCGGGATTGTCCTACACTACATTATTTGAATTGATTTCCTGTTGATCAGCTTGTTTTGGTATAATATCAAATGGAGAATGTTGTCTGTTAAATACTCAGAGCTTGGTTCAGAACTAGACAACAAGGTCCCAATACGGGCTCCTGGGATGGACATTGAAAATATCTAGGTGGTTTATGCATCCCCCCAAGCAGGATGTATGCTCAGAGAACACTGGCAGCATGTGAGCTTGGAGTCATAACCCGATTCCTGTTTGCGACAGTGTTTGTACCTTGGAGAGTCCGGAAAAGGGTCCCAGGTCATCTGACTGCAGGTAGTCTCCTTTGAATGAAAAATCAAGTGCATAATCAACTCCCGGGAGGTCTACCTGCCGTGTTTGATACCATCTGATGGGATAAGTTACTTGTCGCAGAGGATCGATGCCATCTGATGGCATAAGTTACTTGTTTTGATCTAACTTGGCGGGCCAAGTGAACTTAAGTAGCTTACCGCTAAGTTAAGTAAAGTGAACGGAGGTTGTGAACTTACCATAGCTTGCAGTTACTTAACACCTTTTCTCCGGCAGTTTGATTGCAAGCATGCCTCGAACTTGAACTTCATTTCACTGTGATGTCCAGGGATGTTCGATCCGATTCCATAGGCCCCAAACCTTTCATAGATCAACACAGAATTGGAATATGACAGGAAGAATGAGCACACCAATATGTAGTCCAGCAAGATGCATATAGTTTGGGGAGAAGCCCGAGTGTTGGAGTCCGGATGGCTGCCGAAGCCTGCAGTGCACTCAAATTGCCTGGGATAATCCTGCCCAGAGTTTTCTGCACATCCTTGGAATAATGGGACACTACGAGTCTGGGGTGAGTTATCTTGCTCGAGAAGACGACCAGGACTCAAATGCTTCACCGGTCGATGCCCACCACGGTTATAAAACGGGATCAAGTGCGATGAGCTCACGTGAAGGCTAGCGAACATAATTTGATGAGCTCAGCGGTGAGCGGCAGATATTGGTGCTCAAGACGATACTTTTGGTACATATACATGCTCAAGAAGCTCTCCAAATAATTTGAGGTCCCTCTGGCGACTCCTGGCCATTATAAAGCCAAGCAATCATGGTGAAGTCGATTTTTCTGAGAGTCAGGCACATAGATATATTCAGATATGCCTTACAACCTAGCACATATTTGGAATAGTTAGATGGCTTAGTAATTACCTCTGCCACACTGAAATGTGATGGTCTAGGAGGCGGACGGGATTCCTAGTGTAGCCGCCATATCCGTGCGGGCGGAGTTTGAAATAAGTTAGATTCGCCACGCGTGGGAAAACTTAAGTTAACGTACGGCACGCGTGCCGAAAGGGGCACGTAAAGTTAAAGTTAGTTCACATAAGTTACTTTTCACGCACTCATCCGAATCGAGGGTTAGCCGATTGACTTGACAAATTGACTTGCGCACCAAGCGGAGTTTGAATTTGGCTGGGTTGACTTGTGTAACTTGTGCGGGCGTTGACTTGTGCTTGTGCCCTTTTACACTCACTCTCCACACCATACAGAAACATCATAGAGCTCATCCCCAAGCCTACCAAGACACCCCAACCTACTTAGACATTCTCGGGACTATCCTTGGCGGCGGTCAGCAAGTTTGATGGCATCATCACCAACACTGATGTCGTCGTCGTCGCTGTCGTTGTCGGTGAGCAAAGTAATATATGTTTTTGGCGGATGACTTGAACATGTATATACCTCTCTTGAGGCATTCACTTATATGTAGTCCAATCAATTGAGATTGTCCTGGACCGAAGAGCACAGCAGTGTCGGGCATTTGTAACTTATCAACTCACGAGTCTGGACTCTGATGCAGTTCATTTGAATAATTCCATGATAACTAGGCATGCGTGTGGGGAAAGCCACCGATCTTACTTGCGGGTGACAAATTGACTTGTGCACCCAAAATCCCCACACAAGTTAATTTGTGCCCGCACGACATGTACCCGCACAGTGAGTATCGCTTCAAGGAATCACGATACAAAGGGTCTCCACAACAAAGATATAGCGACTCGCGGGGTACGACATTTACTACAGAGGGAATACAGTTGACAACTGAGGGGTAATATTAGGACAACTTCGTAGATAGAGAGCAATTGGTATATTTCCCTCTAAATGGTGCTCTCACAATGTGTCGCAACTTAATCCAGTCAGTGTACATCCCGAAAAACTATACACTATCACTCAACGGCTTGGCTAGACAAGTGCTTCTCCGTGGCGCTTGAAACGTCGACTTCGGCTTCGCACGCCTTCTACTCTTCCCTTGTCCATCCATGGTATATCCGGATCCCCCCATGGGACTCGCTTTACGCGCTTTGGATGGGGTTCATCAGCTGTGTTATCAGCTGTGTTCACAGCTTCTTTCCTCTTCCAGTGCGCACCGGCGGAGGGTCCAAAGTCGGAGCAAGGGGTCATACACCGTATGGGCGGTATTGAAACAAAGCATAATGTGATAAATAGATGAGGTAGAATATTAGTGTAACTTGATAATCCGCACCTAGTGCATATGTTTCCTTCCTAATCCGAGACTACTTCAGCTCACAACACCGGGAATGTACCCAAGTTAACCATCGACCAAACGTGCGGGGGTCACGTGTACATGACAAATTGACTTGTGCCGCCAAACACCCGTGCTTGAATGGGCGTTGCAGGCAGATTTTTTTGTCTGATACCCACCAATCCTGGGATTGGGATGATATAGGCTCTCTCTGTGCACAGATATTATTTGCCATAAAAGCCCAGTGATTAAATTATGAGCCTAATTTTATCGCAGGTTAATTGCCAGAATTAGAATGAACGTAAGTATGTCTGGGTTGGGAATCGGTTCCCGATCACACAATAACACCATAGGACCCCAAATGATGCCACATGTCAATGATCGGGCCAGTATTGGGCATCACAAAAGTCCGAGTGACGGTGATAATGGGGCCTACAATTGACGAGAACTTAGAAACTGCCCCGACAACTTTGGGCAGGCAATAAGGAGGTTATGTATATGGTCCTGACATCCAAAAAACTTGTACAGGAAGAGAAGAATGTGCCCAAGTCAACGGCGACCAAACGTGCGGGGCAAGTCAACAAACTGACTTGCACGTAAGCATGCTGACTTGTGCGGGCGACAAATTGACTTGCGCACCCAAATCCCCGCACAAGTCAACACAAGTCAATCCGCGCGGGCGCAAGTCAATTTGGCAAGTCAAAAAGTGAACCCTCGATCCGAATCCTTATCCGAATTTGGGTGTTCGTCCGCGCGGCGTGCGCTTTGCTGCTGGCGGGTGGCAGTGCTCGGTGCGTGATGGCGGCGTGTGTACATGCCAGTGTGTTATGATTACTTCTCTTCGTCTTCCGATCCCGCTACACCCTCGTTCCCCCTCCCCGCCCTTCGTTCGCACTCGAGGTGCGATGGTAACCCAACGGGCCTCATACATGGCCCCTGTTTTCCGCTCCCTCGGCAGCCATTTGCTCCGCGTTTCCGGTTCTGCGTCCTCGCTTGCCGCCGCAATTTGCACACCCCTGCGCGCCCTACCGCTGGCGGTATGCAACTTTTGTCTTAATAATTATGTGCCCTACCGATGGATACCCCATTTGTCCCCATCACCCCACGCTTTGCTCCGCGCTGCGGCTTTTAGCGTATTCGCCGTCCCAGTCAATTCTGGCACTCCAGGGTGCTCACGAGCAGGCAGGATGTTGTTGGTGACTCGGGCTGATTGGTACGTATCCGTTTATAGCGCATTGATCGGCCTGCGTTCTCTTCTTACCATGTGCCGCTGATTTTAGTGGCCCCCGCTGCACTGGCCGTTTCCACCACTCCTGGGCCCTCTAGAGGAGGCGGGTGGTCCCAGTTGGCTCAATCTCCCTTTCCCCTCGCTGTGGATCCAATTCTGGTTCGCACATACCCTATACTCGCCTGGCGCCATGAATATCCGATCGTATGATCGCTCCCGCCCTCCCGCCTTTTGTGCCATCCTTGCGCACCTGAGAAAGGGCGGAGCAGGTGCGAATCTATCCTCTTCCTAGTTAGTAGAAAGTCATTCGTTTCCGTCGCGTCGTCGCGCCGGGCGCGCGATTATGATTATTGGCCCCCCGACCTCCCCCCATTTCGACCGCCTTTGCATGCCCACCTGCCGGCGCAGCATAGTCTGAGGATAGGACCTTCAGACCTTGCCTTTCCATCCAGATTCAACTTCTGATATCCTCTGCTCACAGCCTGAGGCATGTTTTAGTATCCCGCCCTCCCCGCCGTTTGTGCCGCTCTTGTGCACCCCATTGCCGGCGGGGTGTCATAAACAGTGCAAATATTTTCCTTCACAATCAATTACACCCATTCCATCTTCTGGGATACTCCTCCTTTTACCCTCCACCGGCCGATCTCATGCCGCCCACCTAGTTTGACGATGGTACTCTGTTCTGCTACCCTGTTACCGCCTCTCCACCTGGTATCCCCTGCTTCCCGTTCTTTGCATGCCTTCCGCCTTCCAGAACTCGACATTCAGTCCCCCGAGTTCTATTTTATTTCTTGCTCTCTTGGTTTTAGGTTAGTTAGTGCCCGTCCTGTCTGTATTTTGCACGTCAATTGAATGTTCTTTGATACTTGAACACCTTCACAACACTTATTTCACGACTTCTCTCGGCTCCAATCAACCATTTTCGCCGATGCGCTGCACTTTTCTGCGTCGCTGATTAAGCGCCCGTGAGCGCCTAATTCTTGCGTTCGCGCTGCCTGCTTCCCCTGCAGGCCCGCTTGGTCTGATATCGAAGCTGGAGTATCCACCAGTGTCTGCTGTACCTCCGATGTCCATATGTATGGTGGATCATAATTCACAGTGCACTTGCATATGGTTTCTTGCACTACCCTGCCCGCTGATTCGGTTCTCACCATTTTCACACTTCCTTGACACTTTGATGTACTCCACGTCAGAATTTATGTTACTGAACCAGCTGATGCTATGTGAAACCCGGGAAAAATATTTGTCGAGCTTAAACTATGTGCTGCGAGTGCATGCAATACAGTGAACCTCGAGATCTAATACGTCCATCATCCACCTTCTCCGGTATTTCTTGACACTTAGAATGTCATATATGAACCTAGGATGCATTTAAGTGTCGTCAAAGATCACATCGTTCCCCGAACATCCATTTTCTTTCAAGAAATTCCTGGGGTATGTGGACCAGTGGACCGATGTTCGTCCATCCGACGTAGTTCAATGTTCTGAGCTGGCCAAAATATGGACGGCAAAAAAAAAAGTTGTCCAACCTTTGATATATTCGAGTTGGGTTAGTTAAGTTATCATATTGTACGATGAAAGACCTGGAGAAATGGCCTTTCTAGGGTCCCATCCGATGGATTTGGCCGCAAGACTAAATTTTGACCCCCCCAGAAAAATCTTCTGAAGACATAGTAAAGCCCGATAATTGGTACTGATACTTGTTCAGTGATCAGATAGCTTCAATATGCCACAGTTATGCTATGCGACACCAAACTTTAGCCCCCAGTATCATTTCAACATCCCTAAGACCATTGTGCCTCTGAGGTGGCCAAGTTCGATACATTTCAGTTTGGTTAATCAAGTTCTAATTGTCAAAGACGAAAGAGGTTCGGAAATAACTTTCCTAGGGTCCCACAAGAAGGATTTGGCCGCGGGACTAAAAGTCGACCCCCCCAGGAAAATGTTCTGAAGACGTAGTAAAGTTCCATTATTCGTGTTAATACTTGTGCAGGGATCAGATAACGTCCCGATGCCCCGGTCGTGCTATACGAAACCAAACTTTGGCCCCCCAGTATCATTTCAACATCCCCAAGACCATTTCCTCGCTTAGGTGGCTAACTTTTGCTATGAAAATGTTTGGTTAGTTGACTAATAATTTTGAAAGAAGAAAGAGTTCCGGAGAAGGCTTTTCTAGGGACTGATTCTTCCCGTGAGACTAAATATTGACCCCCCGGAAAAATCATCTGAGCACATCCAAAGATTCAGCTTGCAGTACTAAAAATTTTTCAGTGATCAGAATTCTCCAGCACGCAATACTCGTTTTATATGAAAGGAAACTTTGGCGCGCTAAATTAGGTCAACGCCCAAAACGGATGTTGTTATGTGTTGTTCTCCGATCAAAATGACATCTCTGCACCCGTTCTCCGATGTTCTCCCCCTTACTTTCGCCGTAGCTCCCGTTCCTGTCCGTGAACTCTTCTAGAAACGCGGCAATAAATCTCTAACATCCAAATCTTGGGCTTCCCATCTTGGAAATTACTCTCCTGCCCCACACTGCAGCGTGCCAGCATGCTCTTTCTTGACACTACATCCGCCTTTCCTGGGCCCCCAATCACCGCATTCAACTTCGTTCATGCAATGTATCCAAGAGTTCAATTCTGTAATATATATGGGAGGTCTTCAGGTGCGCCACAGTTGGTTTTCTAGCTCTCAGTATATTCATACATTCTCGTTAGGTTATGAGAACGGATGCTAAGTACTGCCTCAATTATACATCGATTCATGTTAGCGTTATCAATGAGGTGATTAGTAAATGGATCTCGACGTAAATCTGCCGGTGCGAGTCGTCCCCATCTCATTGAAATGGCGTGTTGCTGCGGGCGTAATGCGCGCAGTGACGGGTGCTGAGGAGCTGCGATGCGCCCAGGGTTCGCGGTAGCAGCGCATGCCTGTGCCGTAGTGCACACCGTTAATGCAGCTGCCCAACACATCGTAGCCGTGCTAAGGCGTCGAGAACGGTGGAGGGCTGCTCGTCGGGTGCAGTGGCCAGCACCGTGCGCCGGCTACATTCGAGCGCGTGAGAACAATGAAACAGGAGGGATGCGCCAGGCTGCCACCGGCACCACGGCGAAGGCGAGGAGGAGGACGTGAGGGACGTGCTCTGCGTTGGTCTTGCATGTGTGCTGTGCGCGGCCCTAGAACAGCGGCTACTATTGCCAGGACTACCACAAGGACTGAATTCGAACGTCGTACGGGGTTTCGACGTGCCCTGCGCTGCGCGCAAGCGTACGGAAGGCGGAAGGCGGACATAATGCACGCCCAGCAGAGAGGAGCATGGAACACGTAGCTAATGTTGCCGCGACTTAGTAAAATGACTCCGTTCCAATTGTGACTTGACTTGACTCGACTTGACCGGTCTCAAGTCACTCGAAGTTGCTCAAGTTGACTCAGGTCGATGAAGTCGGTGCTGGTTTGTTGCAATTGTTGAGCAGTGGACAAGGCAGGGGAAAGACCCGCCTCTGATAGGTCGATTCGACGATTATCCGCGGTGTTACTGGATTTGATCCGGATTTGGCCCCAAGTGTTGATGGTCGCGATGCTGCTGGTTCAGGCTGGTAGATAGGTAAAATTCTAAGGCAGCAATTGATTGTCAGGTTGAAAAATGTTGTTTTGTGTGATAGGGTTGTCTGCTATGTGCCCCCAAAAGAGATCATGTATACATTCAGGCCAAGTTCACATCGGTAAATAAAACAGTCATCAAAGCTCCCAATTTGCGTGTACCATATCAATTTTCATTTTCCTCAGGCATCTCCGTATATTGTGCCTCCGCCTCGCAACTGTCTGAAATCTCACGCCAGATCTCACCTTGGCGTGGTTCATCGGCAGTCGATGCCAAGATGCGAAGCCAGTCTTCCTCTTCATCGGGAACTGCAGCCGACTGCCAATCGGCCATGAAGTTGAGTCGGGCCTTCTTGAAGTTGAACTTGAGCATCTGAAGGGCTTCCATCAGCACAGGGTTGGTACGGTTTCGTCGTTTTGTATTGGTCTCTGCTGAAGAGGAGAAAATCCGCTCGGAAGGAATGGAAGTGGCCTGGATGGGAGCGTAATTTGCAAACAGACGGAAAATCTTGGGCCAGGTCGTCCTGCCTTGATTCTGAACCAAAAAGAAAATTGAGCGCAAGACGGCTTGGGAATTCAGACACCAACCATCCAGTAACCAACTATATCTGTCGACTTCCGTGAGGGAAGAGAACTGGTCATATAGTGGTTCACCTCGTCGCCGAGAGACTGGTCACCGGGAGCCGAGCCCGCAGTCGCAGTGAAATCAAGTGACTGGTTGATATTATAGTACTGTTTCGTTGCCTACGCTATTCCAGTAAACGCGAGGGCGGCTGAGCGGGAGCGCGATTCAGAGCCTGATCCACTGGCACCAGGTGATCTAGCACGAGATTCCAGCGTGTTGATGTTGCCCTCCTCATAGGATTTAAGCTTGGAAGAGGAATTAAACAAAGTGCGGAGGTCAAACGTGATTGGACCGACCTTGGCCATGATTATTTTCTTTGCCTCCTGCTGCCCTTCAGCTGTCCAGTTCTGATGAATCCATTCAAAACGAATTGAAGGGTTAATGACTGTGGCACTTTATCCTGAGTGCCTCACCATATAATGAAGAATGAAAGACTCACACATAGCAATGATGTATGCATCAGTGTCCGCCATTTTATTGTAGTACTTTTCTGCAATTGCGAGACCAGGCCGAATAAATTTGTGAATATTCTCGGATTGTAAGTCAGCATCGTTGAGCATGGCTTTCCACAATGCAATGAAGAGCTCAAAAGCTGGGATAGCGCCGGCTAGGATGGGTGTATTTTCAGACAACATGGACATTTGGACAGTATGAGGTCACTGAATGCAAGGTTATATTCATTAAAGTGCAAGGTCAAGGAAGCCGCACCTGAAGGATCAATTCCATCAACTCCAAGCGACTCCAGTGCTTATTCTCCAGCGGGTGGCACAATTTATTTGCATCGTGGTTCAAGGCCAAAAAGCGAACCACCGGCTACGATATCAAGATTATTGCCGGCATTTACCGAGAAATTCGACGAACCTGCTGTAAATATCGCAGGCGGCGAAGCATGTAGAATACCGAGTCCTACCGCGTCTTTACATCGGCTAGAACTGTTACGGAAGCCAAGGTGACCTATAATTGAACTAGTCAGTTGGTGATATTGCAGGTTTGAGAAGAGGAAGTTGACCGAAGTTTCTACCGCCTCGCCATTATCTCCCATAGTCACCTCTCTCCAAAGCGATTTAGTGTTGCCTTCTGTGATGATGTGTTGGAGCTCGTCACGTCGTTGGCCCGAATCTTTATTCTGAGACCCGACTCAAGTCGACTTACGTGACTCGAAGTTGACTTGTGCCGACTTCGAAGTCGAGTGAAGTCACACTTGTGACTCGACTTGACTCGACTTAAGTCAACCTCACCAAGTCGACTTGGGACCCTCCGAGTCCAAGTCGCAGCAACACTACACGTAGCACGCCCGCGCAACGCGGAACGCTGCTAGCGTCGGTGCCAGAGAGCCAGCTCGAGGCCTTGAATCCCAAGAGGAGGGCGGGGAATCCGTGTGCTAGTTCGATGCACGCCCGGTGCGAATGGCACGTATCATACGCGTAGGGAGGTGGTGGTTGCCGCTTGAGGGTTCAAATGGCGACCCTAATGCAGGGGTGCCACCCAGGGGCCCCAGATTCGACCGGTGTGGGGGCAGGAGAGGCGGAGCAGATATGGTACCAGAGACCAGGAAAAGTGGAAATGGCTGGCATTGAAGCCCGTTCTGCTCAATTTTACTGTTCAAATAGTGCCGCACATGTCGCAGCTGCTCGCGCCCCCGTTTTCTTCGGGTTTCGCGTGAAAACCAAGAACTAGCGTGCTCGTCATTGATGGCGATGCCGGGAGCTTGAGCTCTCCGTGCCATCAAATCGAGGCGGCTGTGTTCGCCCGCCATCTTGATGATCAACGGCCATGGTTCTCAAGTGATGCTCTGGGCACTGTTAAACTCAAAAGGGACAACCTGTAAGGTGATATATCATACATATCTCTGCCGGAGAGCATATGATGTATCACGGCGCAACCCTAACTACAGTGCGGTGATATATCACCCTGCCAAGATGTGGTCATATTCAATATTCAGCGCCCAGTGAAAGACCAGGTAAGCAGGTTGAGCTAGAACAAGGCAGATCGAGCCCGGATAAAACACATCGATCTGCCTCGATAATCTGCACATAGTTCGTTTTCCTTCCTTCGCAAATGATCTAAAATGAGGCTGATGGAGTCAGATTGAAAACTGCTTGATTCCTATCGAGCCACATCAAGGTAGGTAATTTTACAACATCCTCCGGTTATTCCCCGCTCCCGCTCCCGCTCCCGCTCCCACTCCCGCTCCCCGCTCTCTGGTTCCCATTACCGAGTCCCATACGGTGCCCATCACGCGGCAATATGGACGTGGGAACCGAGACTTCATGCGCCTGCGGTTAATGCGGTAGTTCATACACGACCCAGGTTGCGCGGAAGCAAGGCGGAGAAATCGACCTGCGACTTGACGAGGGTCAGACCAAATGACCGAGTTTGAACCTCTGATCAATTCCGCGAGTGGCGGCAGCTCGATGGAGGGTTTCCATCCAAGAATGAACGAGAATAGGCAGAGTCCAGAATAGAGGGCGTCCGATCTGCCACACGCGGTGATATCCATGGTGAATTAAGACCAATTGATGCGCCTGACCAGCATTTTCGCAGCACGGGAGCAGAGCGACGAGAGCGATGACAGGAGGAACGTGGGCGCAGCGGACAGGCGGAACGATGCGGCCTTGACATCAGAATTCGCATCCCTGCATGCAATGACGCATTCAGGACAGTGGAACAGACGGGAGCTGAGGGAAGAGATGGATGCAACGCGTGCTTCCCTCATGGGCGCTTGTCAAAATGGGGCCTCATGGTATGGGGGAGGAGAGTATGGGTACGCCCGTCAAAAATGAGTCGAGAAGGAATATTGATATCAGCGGGGGAGAAAACACTTACCCAACATCCCAAGTCGACAAACTTCGATCGCTAGGCGCGACGGATGGAAGTAGTTCGGAGTACATTGGCTGAAATAGCCGGCAACCAGCCCACCAATCTTGGCAGAAGCCTCACGAACAGGGCAAATTAGTGCCCTAGTGTCCGTGCTTCGAGCGCTAGTCGCGCCAGGAGAGATTAGGAAAGATTCTAAAGAGAGACTATACGATAGAAACAAGTGGTTTTGCAGGTTTCGGAAGGTATCTGCACGCCTGCGGATAGCCTTGGGACTCGATACCACAACATGCTTGCCACGAGCTCGACCAGCGGGAGACTGCCGCCGCTAACTAACATTTCGCGCTCGGTCCACGAACAAAATCAATCACTGAGGCTCCTCGCGAGACATGTACCGATACCAGATGTCCCGCAGTCCCATGGTTCCATGGCGCAGCGGATTTCCGACTAGATGGCCGAATTTTGCATTGGGTCAAATTCCTGGTAAAGCTTGGGTAAAACCCATAGGACCTCGCGCGTGTTTCACAAGTCTTCTTACTCGTCATCCAAAGGAAGGGTCACCGGAGTGCCCGCTATAGAAGAATACTGGAGAAAGAATAAAGCCGAAAGCTCAGAGGGATGAGAAGGTGAACTCCCGTTTCGTCAGACGCTCCCTTCCTAATTCTCGAAGAAATCGAGTGGGAAGCCCAAGAGCGCGCATTGCTCCTCGTCAAGCCAGCCGCTTCCCCCGCTCGGCCACGACAGCAACCTTACTGGCTCCTCGCTGCTCACATCCCGCCACAACCCCCATTGCGCAAGGGCCTCCGCCGTCTCCGTATAACCTCGCACGGCGAGCAGAGCGGGGTCGGGGTTCGGGTTGTGCGTCCGCGCGAACGAGGTCCAAATGTCGACCGTTACTTGCTCGAACGGCAGGTCGTTCTCGTCGCGGAACGGCAGGCTCAGTTGCCCGAGGGTGCCGAAGGTGTACAGGAGCTCTCCCGAGTGGCATCTACATTTAAACAGGTAAAGCGCCTGCAAAATCAGGACCGCAACTAGCACTCGTGGCTCACCTGAAATAAGGCAGGGCGGGATCGCCATATGGACGTGCCAGGGTTGCGGGCGGGTCGCAGATACCAGGGATGGGCTCATAGCCCATGTAACTCCGCTCGAACTGGTACGTCCACATGGATTGGAAGACACTGTGAATCGCGGCAGAGTGCGCGGTTGCTTGGTCCACGCAGCTTTCCAGGGGTAAAGAATGAGTTGAACAAGAAGGGAAGTGGGGACTCACAGGAATTCGGAGTCGGTCGCAACGTGGGCCGTCACATTGAATATATCCAGTGTCGCATTGCCTGTTAACGGCCGGGGGAATAATTTCGAGTCGAGGATCTTGGTCGTGAGGTTGGCGTCAATTCTAGTGGACGATTTTAGAGGAAGCTATTTATTACGATGCGGACCGAACTCACCCAATTTCTGCGATCGACGCGCTCTGCGTCGTTGTATTGTCTGGGAAAGTCCCGGCAAAGTCAACACCGTCGTCTGCCATCCAGCCGAAGATAACATGTGCGTTGAACGCAGCGGGGCCTTTGCCGTCCACGGACAAACGATCTCTGATGATAAATTTCCCGTCCACAACGATGTATCTGGCAACCCAATGAGCCCTGTCCTCCACTCCTGTGGGGATCAGCTTTCAACTCACCGAGGCGCGTCCACGGCCGCCTGCAGGATTTGCCACGGCAGTGCAAGTAAACAATCCCGGACGTCCGCCGTGGTAGCATTCCCGCATCCGACCTCCACCACAAACTTACCCGCTGCCAACTCTACCTCCTGGGAAATTGTGAGGTACTCGGAATAGGTACTAGCGTAGCCGACGCCCCCGAGGTTGCTCTGTGCGATCGCGCTCGCAAACAGGCCGAACGCAGGTGGCGCTCCGAGCAGCGCGCGGACTGAGCCCGCGCCGGCAGACTGGCCGAATATCATCACGCGCGATGGGTCCCCCCCAAACGCGGCAATATGCTTGCGGACCCATTCGAGCGCGGTGATCTAGTTGGCGCTCAGAATTCTGATAAAGTCGTCGAAAAATACCAGCGTACCTGGTCTGCAATGCCGTAGTTTCCGTTTGTCACTCCATCATCCAGCGCGAGAAATCCCAAGGCCCCGAGCCTGCCAGAATTTCAGCCCATGATAAAAGGAACCCGACGAGGCTTACTTACCGATAGTTAATTGTGACAACGACGACATCACCCCTGCTTGCCAAATTTCCGCCATCGAACCCCGCATCTGAGCCTTCCCCGCCAATGAAACCACCACCGTGGATCCAGAACATGACTGGCTTGAGTTTATTAGACGGCGTAGAATTCCTCGGCAAAAGTGGCGTGAATATATTGAGGAACAGACAGTCCTCCGATCCGTTGTCGAACCCGATCCATTGTGCGCACGGAGAGCCAATGGCCAGCGCGGAAATCGTGGAAGGCCCTGTGTGGAGAGAAGAGTACGCCCATCGCGCGGGCGTATTGGCGTACGGAATCCCAAGGAAGCGGAACGAGAGGTGATCCCGGGTTCTAAATGATAGTCCTTGTGAGGAAGAAATACTAAGAGAGCCTGAAGAGAACGGATAGGCATACCCTGTGATCGAAAGGTTGCCAGACTGGACCTGGACCTGCCATCTCGGGTCGAGATACGTCTCCCCAGATATTCTGTTCGGCGCAGAGTTGGCGCAGAGTGCGGGGAGTTGTTCTGTACACGGCGCCGCGGAAAGCCCTGATATGCTCGCGGTAGCGCATTCTTGACTGTGAGACGAGCTCGACCCGCCAATCCAGTACTTTTGAGTGTGAGAAGCGCCCGTTTCAAAGGACACATATGCCAGAGTTTTAGCGATGTCCGGCCCGAAAAACGTGCCATTGGTAGGCGCGAGGCCCTCGCCAAGTTTTCCACAAGCGGTGAGAGCGTCGGCATGACTGCGCGCGCTGACAAGAATGGAACTGTCGTGCTCTCCCGTTGTGTGCCCTGTTTATTTTTATACGTGAAAAGAATCCCCTATAGAATGAGAGGCGCTCACAATCCAAGTTGTTCTGGAACAGCATCCACAAATCTGAGCCCAGGCTTGCACAGGACGGGATGGCAGCCCGCGTCGCGTAGACACAGACCCATAGTAGAATGAGCCACTTGGAAAGCATGGTTCAATTGATTCTAGGGTTCTTACATTTGCGCTTTTATGGAGTGCGCAGAATTTCCGGCAAAACGGCATCAGTGGTCTGCTGACTTGAGCGAGGACAGTTTGGCAGACAAATTAAAGAAGCTTCAGAAGAGAGTGGCAGATGCGGACCATGTGTGCCTATACGGATCGCGTTGGAGCGCGACATTGGGGAATTGAGGGAACGGCGCAGCTTGCGCTGGCAGTCAATGACAAAGTTGGCGGAGATTGAAATTCGGCGGTCTGCGGGATAGCCGGCGGCAATGATCGCAATTCCACGAATGAATCCAATCGCCTACTGTAGGGTCAAGGGAATATCAAGGGAATATAGCTCTGGAGAGATATTTCCGCCCAATTTCTCTTCTCGCGGTGGCAAATCTCAAAAGATTCGGATTTATATTCAGTCGGGCGGGTTGAATCAGGCCACGGCCGCCATCCCACCGACGTCCGAGTCCAGGCCTCCCGGTACTGGGAGGGTATCGCTTCCATCACGCCACCTGTACTCAATACCATTCAGCTCAAGACGTTGGCACTTGGCAGATCACCTATGTTCTATTTTCCCATGGTTTCCCAACCAATGACGATACTATCTTAATTTTGTCTCCTCCGCGGTCTCCCTGTGTGTCAATGTTGGCACCAATGCTTCGACCCACTGGCTTGAAGATGACAGAGCTGCTTCTTTCACTGGAGTCGGGCAACTTCTGTGATTGTTTGGCAGGCCCTGAATTTACATCGTCACCGACGAACTTCCTGAAGTTGTCGACCGCTGCAACACTGCGCCAAATCCGGCTTTATTGTTGCGGATGTACCGGGATCATCTCGTCTCGCATCTCAGTCCAGCGACATCGAAGGTAATCAAGCGCGTCGTACGTGCGAATATAATGATAGTGACATGAGATGAGGTCCTTGCGGCGAATAAAAGTTGAAACAGGCGACTCGTACAAGAAATACAGAAGCACGGGACGGTGAACGAACGAGGTGACCTGGTTTTTCATGAAGATTTCACAAATCCCAAAATGCCGAACGGCTTGCGGAGGCCTGAGCCTACGAAATGGGGACGGTTTCATCGTCGGGAACGTCGCATTGCAACACTAGAATGCCGCATTATGTGGTGCAAATGACGTTAAAATGGGAGAAAAACGCACCATCGATCTCCCCCGATCGTCGTTTTGCAATGAAAGCTTCGGCTCGGCTCCAGTAATCCCCTCCCGTGTGGATGCCCAGCTGCCAGTCCGCGAGAAGGAAATCGGAATACAGGGTTACAAACCGGACATCCGTCGAGAGACATGCTTTATGTAAACCATAGGTATCCTATATTCTGTACGAGCGTCCGCAGATGCAAACGAGAACGGAAAGAGATCGGCATGTCTTCAGAAGGAAGGAAGAGATGGGAATGAAAACACCATGGTTAAATGACAGATGGGTGAGGTTGGGCAGGAGAGAAAGCTGGGAGTAAAGGGCCGTATCGGTGTTCGCAACGTCAAGCAGCTCGAGATGGGTTATTTGCGAGAATAGAGGGTGGGTGGCGGAGAAATAACGGAGGGATGGACCGACATCAGCGCACAGGCGTTTGAGCCGTAATAGTTCGAGGCACGGGATGACCGGATCATCCTC
This sequence comes from Mycena latifolia, assembly GCA_029289555.1. NCBI lineage: Eukaryota > Fungi > Basidiomycota > Agaricomycetes > Agaricales > Mycenaceae > Mycena > Mycena latifolia. The sequence continues at coordinate 1,146,721 of JARJLE010000017.1, read as the reverse complement.
AAGCATCCCCAGAGAAAGATTTTCCACCCCGGTGCAAATAGACAAGATCATCACCAAGTCGTCCTCACAATCCTCGAAGAAATGCAGATTGCGAACTGCGGTTTGGAAGAAGGTGGCTGACTTCCTGCGAATAGCACGCCGGAGGATGCTGGAGGTAAAGTTGGGATAGCCATCCACCGATGGCTCAACGGCATTCAAGGTGATGGTGCGATATAAGAGCGGTTCCACCCTGAGTAAAGGCCAAGGAATCAGGATCCCAAGCCAAAAAGAAGGTCAACGATCACGCACCACTCTTTAACGCGCAATGCAACCAACATGAGCTTCGGAATCGATACGGGTCGACCGAGAGCGCAGATTTCGAAAATCTTTCTCTCCAGCTCGGGGGGAAGGGCTAGGACTGAAACCGTCTGAGTGTCAGAAGATACCATGAGGCTTGTGGGATAAGTTCGTCGATCCGAAAATTCAATGAAGGAATCTGGTGTGCCGTCAGTGGCAAGTTGGTGGCAAGTGGCAAGCCGATCTGTCACAGCGGTCACAGACCCAAAGCTTACGGCACAGCCTCATTTTTAGGGGCTAGCAGGGATATTCCGGTTCATGTTGGGTTCATGCTCGTAAGGGGGAGCCCTTTCGAAAAGTGCCGTTTATTTTTCTGCGTCCGCGGCTGTGGATGGAGCCCCATACCTAAGTCTTTTACTAGGGAAAGAATTGAGTCATCGACAGGTTCCGTTCAGGAGACTACTCTTCTTGTGCAAATACAGTTCCGAATACTCCTAGGTGGCGACAGTTTGTGCTCGCGTATTGGCGGCTTCATGTCACTTCCAGTTCTCCCGAGTCTGCTGTGTCGTCTGTAGACCAGTGACCATCTGTCTATGAAACTGTTGATAGACAGACCGGTCGATCTGAATTTAAATTGATGGACCAAGCGTCCCTACTCGCTCCACTCTTTAATTTAAACTCAGATCGACCAGCCTATGTCGCCTGTTGCAGACTTGAATTAGCCCATAAACATCGGAGAGGGTCGAGCAGAAGACTGAGGATGGCTGTCGAGTTCATACGAACACAACCTGGTCCCGGGGAATCATACAATGTACCGTATCAAGTGGAATTCCCTCCAGCTCAAAATGAACAAGAGCTGTAATTTATTTGGATCTTCAGTTCATCAGTCCCGCCGAAAGCTCGGAGTTAACGACATGTGCCGGGCCAACCATCTGGTCGTCGTACTACCGCCGCGAATCAGTGGTTACTGCGCACTCCAGTGAATCTTTGGCGAGGCTCGGATGTAATAATAGGTAAGGCAGAGGCAAATGGTGATCAAATCTTGATAGAATCAACAGGCGCCATATGCATACGTAGCGTGCTGCCCATATTTCTCACTCCCGAGGCAAGAGTTTAAACTCGAACGCTGGCCGAACCCAACTCGGCACAAAAAAGTGGATTGATCCGAACCCAATACTCACAAACACTCACCTTCCTCTTTGAGTTCATGACGACCGCAGCCAACTACCCCGCTACCTTGCCGTCCTTGATTTCATTGTCGCAATCGCTACCGCCAATTTATTCTCTCTAGATGTCCCCACCTGGTTGGTCTGGCTGGTAGCGTCTGATGGAGATCTTGATTCTGGAATGCGACGAATGCATGCGATCTTGTTGCGGATCTTGTTCTTGCATCCCAATAGGCTGGTATTTTTGGTCTACTCATCACCTCGGGCCCCTCTGGACCCCTCCTCACCCAGCTCTGGATCCATGTGATTCCTGCGTTGCGATGGTGTGCACGGTAACGTCATGCCCAAGTGCCCAGCGCCATTCTTGCGTTCCTGCGAGCATGTTTTCTGGCCTCAACAACGGGATTGAAGTGGAGCGAAGTCGTGCCAGGGGCAGTGAAACACAGTGGGGTCAAACTGTGTGGGAGATATCTTTCATTTCAATGAATGTGTGCGATTCGAAGGACGACGTGGGTGTTTATCTCATCGCCACAATCTGTGCATCAGTGGCGCCCTGGGATAATATCACCTGCAGAGAATTCGGGCGCATTTGAGAGACCTCGGGCGCTCTTTTGCCCTTTCTTCCCACCGCAATGTCCTATACCGCTCAGGCTCAGAACACCACTCAGACTCAGGATACCAGCAAATTTATCCCCCTGCTCATTGGGAGTCTGATACCCCTGCACGTAGTCCGTGAGTCCTAAATCTCCGGCCCATACACTGAGGATTCGCTCATTGGAATCAGTTGCTGGATTGACATGGATTCTACATGATTACCGTGAGTGAATTCTTTCAATCGTGGCGCGCTTTTCTCACTCCTGACCGCAGTTGTGACCCTCGAGGATGAGGTCTGAATTGCGTATAATCCGACCGTCCGTTTCGCTAATATTAATAATATTAATGTAACATAGATTCGATATATTTGGGTAGGTCTTTTGTTCATCCAGCTTTGTTCAAGGTGTTGACTGTCTCGACAGCCACAGCGCCTGAGTTTCAGCAAACTGATGTTTTTCTGGGTGAGTCTTCTTCATGTACTACACCCTTCTGGGCAACTCATAACATCATGCAGATACGATATTACAGGTTCGGCTTGACATCTCGGATAATCTTGGTCGCTAATGCGTTTCACAGCATCGCCCTTTTGCTCTTTGACGTGATCCAAATACATGTCTTCTCACGACCAGGGATTACTTCGAATAACCTGTGCGATTCACTGCTCTTAGTCCCGCCGAAGCGCTTAACAGTCCTTCTTATAGCTGTGTGGCGATGGATACTATCATTCGTGTGGTCGGGGCCGTCTCCCTCTGGAGTGTAGAGATCATCATGCAACTACGCGTGTATGCGATATATAGCTGCTCCAAGCGCGTGCGTCTGCCATATTTCTCTTGTCGACACTCTAATGCGATGTGCAGATCGCCGCAATCAACCTCGTCCTATTCGCCGGCTCAATCGCCGGGTTCATGTGGATCCTGATCTACAACCACTCGCGGCGCGCCGCCGTCATTGCCAATGTGATCCACCTCCCGCTCCCCGGCTGTCCTTCCGTACATTCGGGAATTGAGTGGAGTCAATGGGTCCCAGGTGCGCCAACCCGCCCTCCATCCGCCATCGCCCATCTGATACATTCTATCGATCTCAGCGACAATATATGAAGGCATTCTCTTCGGGTTCGCGCTATACAAGACCTTCGAGTCGACCATTATCTCGCTCCGCAATGATTCCAAATTGTCGCTGTATACACTCCTTCTTCGTGATAACCTCCTGTACTTCTTTGGGTCAGTACTGCCCCGGGGGTGCATTTCTTTTTCAATGCTGATATTTGGTACAGAATCGCGGCTCTCCTCGTGTTCAACAACGTGAGTATTTCGCCCCAACTCCACCACACCCCACTGACGTACGATTCGATACTAAACAGCTTATGGTCGTCGTGAGTCCCGTCCTTCTCCATCGATGCTTCTCACTAACACTCGCCGCAGAGCCTCACCCACATCCCCTGGTTCAGCTACGGGTGCGTGCCCACTTCCTCCCATTCGTCCCCTCCGCACGGATGCTTATGGTGCCGCCCACAACTAGCCCCTTCCACGCCGCGGTAGGGATCATGACTACCCGTATGTTGATAAACCTCCGCAAGGCAGCATCCGCGGACGTGATCAGCGTCGCCGGGTCCCGCGGGGCTGCCCAAGACGCCCTGAACGGCTCCCGCGCCAAAGAGCGGCTCAACCGTTCCGGCCCCACATCGTTCGGGACGTCCAGTACGCTCGTCGGTGGCGGCGTCGAGAGCATGATGCAGTTTGCGCGACCCCAGCGGTCGATGGGGGAAGTGTAGATATTCCCCACCACATTTGGCGTCTAACGGAGATGTATTCCACTCATTTTTTCATTGTTGTATGTACTGTTGTATTGCACAGGCGGCATGTAATGACCCCGTGAATCAGGGTCCGCGCTGGGCGTATTGATTTGATTTGGCCGTGGGGAAGGAATAGATATGGTGTAGAAACAGGACATAAATCTAAGTAGTGCATGAATAAATAGAGAGAACAAATATTCCTCCAGAAAACACTCTACTGAAGCCAGCAGGCGGACAAATCTTTGATATCTATAGATCTAGAGCTCCATATGCGTTCAACGCATCTCAATGCATTCATATCGCCCTCTCGACTAACCGATCTGCGCTGCATTGTAGACCTGCCGGACGGTCTCCAGCTGGGCGGCTATCGATGGAATAGATTAGCACATAATTTGGAGGTAGAGGACGGACTAACTCGTCAGTCGGCAATGCTGCGCGAAGATCTGCATCGCGGCAATGACCACATTGAGCGAGTCTATCATGCCTTGCGTGTGGTTCGTCCCGCCTTGGCCGCGCCGCCGAGCAATTTCGTTGATGAACACAAGGCATGTGGATGTCCACAGTGGCTGAGACACCATTAATAAAGAAGCAACACGAAACAGCGCGAGATTGACTGACCGCAAGCACCGGGTCGATGAGCCCGACTTTGGGGATATCTGTCTTGACCAGGATCTCAGCGACCGCGCGGGCGGCGGACAGCGATTTAGCCCGGGCGGATGCGTGGTCTTTGATGAGTGGGTTGTAAAGCTGGATCGTTGCGACGTGGGCGAGGGTGTGCACCACGAGCATGACTTTGGACTGGATCGCAGGGAGTGCCGCGTTGAACGCATCGATCTTACGGTCGAGCCCGGCAAACTCGGGGTCAGTGCGAGAAATGCCACCTTTAGCCCCATAGTCAGTCCAAGTCAACTACTCTCCAGTCAGGCGCCTTACTGGTCGCAGTCTCGAATAAAATTCCCGCCTTCGCATACAGAGCCTCACCAGACGCCGCATCATCCGGAGCGTCTGCGAGGAACCGCGCGATGGTGTCGCTGCTGTGCCGTGGCAACAGATGCGGGCGCTATATTCGGCGAACCGCGGGGTCAGCTTTACAATTCCAGCGCGCTACCGAATCTGACTCGCCTCCACATAGTGACGCGGCTCCAACGGCCAAGGTGTGTCGATCTTCAGCCCCGCGGCTCCGTATGCGACGTTCGAAGGCGAGCCGTCCATGCCGGCCCAGCAGTTGTTCAGCGTCAGGACGCTCCAGAACGCGTTGATGCGTTCGCCTTCCTCGAGCGGGTCTGTAGGCGGGGGGAGCGCCTCGGGCGTGGGCGACGCTCCGCCCTGCGCGCCGCGGATGCGGTGTAGGCCCGCGCTGATGGCGATGGACACCGCGGCGCTGGTGTGGTACTTACCCTCGAGGAAGCGCGCATTGCGGATGAAGTAGTACGCGAGAAGGACCGATGCCTGTATGCTGTGCAGGACCGTCCGCGGGTGGGAACCTACAAGGCTGCTCGCGGTACTGCGGAGTGCGTGCGCGAGGAAGGCCGGCTCGTACGCGGTGATGCGTTGGTCCTGTGAGAGGTGGACGCCCCAGAGATGCATGACGTTCAGAAGAACTGAAGGAAGATTGCGCCCGTTCGGGCTGGTGACGGCGTCGTGGAACGCTTGGGTGTCCAAGAAAAATCCAAAACAGCCGGCATTATGGAGGAAATTGTGGACTCTGCGTGAAGTGAGGTTAGACTACAGACATTAGTTTAGACGGTTGGCGCACAATGCTTGCAGTACGATGAATGGAAGTTCCTACATCGTAGATGAGTTGTGAACACAAGGAACGATCAGGATTTCGCACCGTTGGCATCGAGCTCGATGCAATTGGATTGCCTGAGGTCTGCTGTAAATCTAGCCCAACGGCTCAGCAATTGCTGATTTCCAGATGCTCCAGAAGACGCACAAAAATGGTTCAGAAGAAGGCCCAAGCCCATCCCATTTGCAGGGGAGATCTGCGAAGGGGATGCAGTATATCCGTGGCTGGCGGACGCCTGCGGCATAGTCAAAGTAAGTCTCTGGTGTTTTGGTTTCTCCAGCTCTTCGATACGCGCTTGGAGGATCGAGATTTGTTCTACGAGAAAATCAAGATACGATTCCGACAGTTCTGTCGCTCCACGTACCCTCAAGCATCTGCCCGCTGGATGGACCGTGCTGAGTATATTCGCAGTCCCCAAAGGCAACCGAATATCGGGAACATGGTCCGCACATCGGCCTTTCTGCAGGAACGAATTAGAGTGACCCTTTGCCAGGAGGGACGAGAACCTGCCTCCGTCGCATTTCTAGCAGGCCGGATAAGGTTAGTTGTTTCTTCGAATGCTGGCGCATAAACGTACAATCTTTCTGCGCCTGAGAAACGAACACTTCTTGAGCATGGATTCCCGCCGCAGTTATGGTGAAAACTAACCGACAATTTATACATGCTTGCCCTTTCTGCAGCGGCGCAAGTGGGTTGACTTGAAGTGTCTGGTTCATGGCCGATTCTGAAGGTTGCTGCGATAGTTCTACTCATCGAGAGCGATGCTGTTTAAATTCGTTCGCCCAAAGATCTGCACAACAATACAAGCTTGCCTTCCCACTCCGCGTAGGCCACTGACAAAGCCGCATATTGGACACTGAGCAAGCTTTCGGCGACAGGAATCCTCGCCGACGCCACAGAGACATCCAGAAGTGTTGCGCAAATGGTATTCATAGGGGTACCCGCAGCGCATCATTCTCTTGTCGAAGGCACGGTGCGTTTCACACCTGACTCGAGCAAAACCGAGGAACCAAGTTAGAGCAACGTGTAACTGGCACGGCCTTAGCAAATAGCAGACAATGGCGTGTGTTGTGATACGTGGCCCATACACTCTTGGACTCGGGTCCAATTTGCAGCTGCGATAGCGAGGATCTCCAGTAATGGCACCTACAGTCGGTCCCGAAATGAAGCCTAGCGCCAGCGGAGATGCCACCCGGACCAGAAGATCCCGTCAGCGGTTTACTAGAGCTGTAGAGCCACTAGCGCAGCCAGCGACCGGGAAATAGGCACAGGTAGCCGGCCTCAAACGCTGAGGCTGACGTGGATGAAAATCAGAAAATCATCGACCGTCAGAAGAATTTCTCTGGTGCCCACTGCGGTCGCGGACATCGGCGGGGTTCCCTGGGGATACATGAGAGGAGATCTTCCAGATTTCGTAATTTTTCACAGTGCCGCAGAGGGATACCAAGCAGTTGTGGTAGTGGGAGGAGAAGGCAGTTGATCCGGACGCACAACAACGCCAAATCCTTCGGCTTCCTTATTGCCGGTTTGCCGGTCAGGTCCCTCTTTCCCTCTTTCCTTTGCGCTTCTCCTTCGATCTGGGCCAAGATTCCTGGAGTCTGCGAGGGACTTTTCCAATTCACGTCGTTTCCCGCTGCTGGAGACCGAAGCCTTTACCCCCCTGTGGATTGGGACTGCTTTAATTTTGACTGCCAGCCGAACTCGCAGCGCAAACGGGGCTTTCGCCGTTCTCCCTTGATTGGATTGCCTGGCCGAGCGGGGTCACCTTGTCTGTAATCCTCCTTCAATTCTTTGGATCAAGGAGTTTCACAGCTGTTCCGGAAAGCGAGTCCACGACATCTGGTTGATCCCAGTCGCAGTATTTGGCGCGAAACTCTACCGAGAGCAACCATACCTATGGGCGAAAGAAGTCTTTTTCGTTCCGCGCCCGAACATCCCCGATGCCAGGTACCACTGCGGATCGAATCTCGCTTCCCACCACCCCGCTCGCTGCCCGGCGGGCAGATCCCGAATACGCCGCATTGACGCTGGTGGACCACCCCCTTAACTGACTGCCGCAGTCCTAGTTTGGCTCGCTGTCTATCGTGTATTCAAACGGCTTCTCCGGACCCTCTGCACTGTCCTTGTATACGCATCCGGCTTCCAGCGCCGCCGAGATCTCACCTCACTTTATGACACCTGCCAGAGCTGAGCCATAGGCATACTAGTCTAAGGTCCACCTCGATCTTACTCGTTCTGCGATCAGCTTCGCCTAATAATCCTCCAGCAGATGTGCGGGCAGATCAAACAGTCCATCGACAATCCCAGATCTGCGGCTCCGACGTCCCTTTACTCCGCAAATGAACAGGTATTGGGGGATCTGCACGGTGCGTCCCCGAAATGCCCGCTTCTGCCAAAGTATTCCCGCAAGCACATCAGCAATTTGACAAACTGGCAGCCCCTTACGGGCAGCACGATTCCCTCTCAACCAACACGCAGGTCTCTATTTAGGTGGGAGGGCTGCGGCAATTTCTGGACTCGTCTGACGGGCAGTCCACGTAGTAGGCTTCGAGCTCCGCAGTGGAGTACGTGGCCAGTCAGTATTCCCGATTCCCGACCGGTCGCTGACAAGCCCCCCAGTTAGCTCTCGACGTGCCTTCCACGAGGTTTTGAGGTACTCCCGCTCGCCTTCATCGCCTGTTCTGTCAGATGCTCATACCATGTGTCGCAGAATCCCATGACCCACAAATCTTCTTCCACATCTCCCTGTTACACCGCGACCCCTGGTACACTGCATCTGCTGCCCAACGTCGACCTCGATGGTGCAGCTCGGTCCAAAAATGGATCCGCGGGTAACCGTTTGAAAGATAGAGCTTGGGGCCAATTGAGCTCATTCACCCTCCCCGCCAAGTACGCTGGCAAATGAACTGTGGCTCCGGGCCGCGTGCACCTTAGCTAATTATCTCTTGTGCATGTTGCGACGATTTCAGGTGTCCATCCGAAACCGGCAATGCGAGACTTCTGGTATGCGCCGTATATTTTTCACCTCGCCGGTTGCTCACCGAAGTTCACAGTTCCGGACGAAGATCAAATGGGCCGTGATTGTGTAAGGCGTGTCTGTGAGGCCCCCGACGAAAGACAAGGCCGATGTTCGGTACGTTACCTCGGCTCTAAACCGTTTCCCGCGCCTGAGGTCCTTCATGGGCACAGCGAGAGCTTCGGTTTTCTGTCAACCATCGTTGAAATATTCGAGTCTAGCTAAGTGTCCGGTGCACTTAACTGGCGAATCATATGGGGGGAACAGACCTACCGGTAGTGAGTTTTCACTTCCGTGAATGCCATCGAGGATAGCGCCTTATGATCTAAAAACGCTGTTATCACTAACAGGATCGTCTTCGCCGCACATAGCCTGGCAAATCTCAAGGGGGTGCTTTTTGGAGAACACCCGACTATATGCCCGCGACAAGCAACATAAGCGGCTTGCGGCTCGTCCCCCGGGAGCCGTCTTGACGTCGACGGGATATCTCCCACCTGGCGCCGCAACCTCGATCGTTGCCAACGGGTAGGTAGGTAGGTAGGTAGGTAGGTAGGTATGACTACACGGCACAAAGACCGTGGCTGCTGATTGCCTCTCGATCGCATTAGACGCCCCGCACCTCGGCGGCATGCTGCAAGCTTCTCTTCGGCTGCGCATCATCTTGGAGTGTGCTTTAGCCCTTCCTCCTTCTTCTCGGCAGGGTATACCGAGAACACTCCGTTAATTTAGTGGCTTGACACTTTTCTAGATGCAAATCGGCGATAATTAAATGATCCTGTGGATGTGTCCTATACTTGCTTCGGCTTCATTCCGCGGCAGCGATCTCGGCGCTTCCATGTTCCGTATTCATATTAACGCACTCCTCCGGCGGTGCCAGCGGGGCTCGTATTACATTAATAGCTTCCCGCGCCAGACACGCTCGAGAAATAGGAGCGGCCGCTACTAATCGTTCAATTCATTTCGTCGACCCAGCCGCGGCGATGATCATCAGTTTCGTTGACAAACCCCAATTCTGATGTCCGCCCTCTCTCGCTCAGCATACACTTAGGCGTGTTGTACTCTGCTCTATGCGGCGATGACTGATTCAAACACACCGTAGCCCGAAACTTTCAAGACTTTCAGCGTGGATTTGTTCTTGCTGATCGCGGTTGTCCCGCCGCTGAGATCGGCGGAAGCTGGAGGCCGGGACACGCCTATTTATATGAATTTCCCGCATGTACAGCGAATCCGACCCCTCCCGCAAAATGTGATGTTAATTACGGCAGAGTGCACAAGTTTAACTTACGGTTCAGTCAAGTGAGTGCACTTCTAGAGAAATTACGCGCGATTGATGAAAAAATTGCAGGACACCGGTGAAATAGGCTGGCTTATAGACAGCGGGTCCAACAATGGAGGTACGTGTTGCATTTTTCATTTTCGGAACTGTCCGTCTACAAGAGTCTAGACCTGAATACCCAAGTGATCGATCCGAGATTGGCATCTACGTGGCGGAGGGTTGATAGAAGCCCACGCTTGCGTCGAGCCTCGAGGGGCCTCGAAGCACGGAGAAGTCTTCTTAGTGGCCTTCATTATCCACTGGCAGGACGTGGCTTAATAAGCTACCGGCGTTCTCCTTTAGCTTTCACCCTCCCGCAGGGAGACCAGGAAGCTCTTCTCCCTCGGTGAACCCCTGGTTTCTTCATCGGGCATGGGCCAAATCTACGCAGAACAGTATTAATGAGACGGCAGAGGCGAATATTGGTTTCAGCGGATGACACAGCCCCGGACTTGAAGAAGCATTCGCCGATCGGGAGAAGGAGTGGGGCACAGAAGTCACACCACTCTGGGTGCGGGTTTGCAGACCCGCGCGGCATTTAAGGGAGGTAGGTATCTCTCGTCTCTGTTGTTCCATTCCGGTCCAACTTTCGTCTGTCGTCGCCTTGGTATGACTTTCTTCCTTGCGGAAATTCTTGAGCTCAATACCAGATAGGTTGTGCCGCGTGCGCCTCGGCTCCACCATGCTGACGACGCTCCCGACCGAGCTCATCGAGCTCATCGTCTCGCCCCTCGACAAGCGCGACCTCTGGGCGCTTACTCGTGTCTGTTTTCGCCTGCGAAGCCTCACACTCTTCCGCTTCCTCGCGCGGTACAACATCTCTGAGAAGGAGATCCGGTCCGGTGTGCTCTCTCTCCCCGTAGAATCGTCCTTCCTCATCATTATTGCGGCCCACATCCATCCTTTGCGAAGGCTGGAGGTCATGCGCGGGCGGTTCGCCACGGCCGGGCCAGGGATCCTCCCCTCTGCGCTCTCCGCAGTACCTCCCCCTCCGGACATTGTACTCCATAACTCATACGGGCAGTTCAAGAACCGTGCGGGGATGGCGAAGATGCTCGCAGCTGCGGCCCACGGCCCGACGCCGACGCTCGTATTCATCGGGCGCGGCACTGTGACCGTATCGCCGCCGCAGGAGCGCCGCCCTATCGACTGGAAGTGGGTCCCCCACCCGACGATGCTTACATCGTCGTCAGTTACCCTGCCTCACTTCATCGCCGACTGCCTCTTCCTCGTCGCGCTCGCGCTGGCGTACATCCTCTGCGGGGTGGTTAACATGGGTGTAGCGGCGACGTGGATCTATCGCTATTTCTTCCGGGCGCGGTGGGACCTGGAGCAGCGCATCGCAGCGGACCTGGGGGAAATCTATACGCCCTCGATGCACGTCCAGTCTCTTCTCCCGGGCACACCGCAGCAGTGTACGCTAGTAACATTCGGCGGGAACAACTCCGCGCGGCTGACGATCCCGCGCTTGTCCGCGCTAACGAACACCCAGCGCTCCGCGCTGTTAGCGACGCTGGAGCTTCCCACGTCTGTGGTGCAGCTCACGATTCCCGAAGGTGCGAACCACAATTTGGCCGACGTGATGAGCTGCGTGCGCAGGCATCCCCAGCTGACGGCCCTCATCTTCGAACCGCGCTCTCTTTCGCCCGGCTCGGTCGGCGACCTTCCTGTACACATCGCCGGAAGAATCACCGCCGTTACCGCTCCTGCAGCGTACATCCCGTCCATCCTCCAAGCCGAACCCAACGTCACGCATCTCTCGATCACCTTCCCCCCAACCCCGCCCAACCACAGCGCATCCGACATCCCGACGGTACTCCGGACCCTCAAGGCCGTCGCGTCCCTCCCCGCGGACGATATATCCCTGACGCTGTCCTTCGCGAAAACGTCCACGCTTCCCTGGCACGTCCAGGATCTCTCGATACCCATACCACGCGTCACGAGCTTGAGCCTCCTCACCGCACCACCTCCGGACGTCGCGCTGCTCGCACGCTGGGTCGCGGCGTGTTTCCCTACTCTGAGCAATCTCAATGTTCCAGGAGTGGAGGCCGAGGTCCTGCAAAACACTCAAGAGGCGGCGTAACGCTGACGACATTGAACTTGAACTGGAGCTCGAATTTTATTGGTTGCCGTACTCGCCTACGAAGTGCGCGGTTGTACATACAAGACGGAGGGATTATGCATACGTCGCGAAATTTATAAGTTAGTCAGGCCATAACATCTGTATAATGTCCGTTATTCATTGCATTTCTGGTTTACGAGTTGGTTATGCACATCTTAATGTTGCAGCCATGGAATACCAATCAATTAGCTGTCAAATCTACTTCCTCTTGCCACTCTTGCCGTTCTGCTTCTTATCGGCTCATGAACCCGACTGAAGCAAATTTCCCACCGTGGATTTGCACGACCGATGAATCGGAGCTTCGAGTGGACGATGGAGGTCTGGTTGAGTCATGAACGGCGAAGGTCGAGCGAAGGTCACCCAAGGAGCACCAGGTGGCAGGAAAAGCACAACCGCGTTCGCATGGAGTCGGGCGGATGGATGCCGCGATGTCTCGGACGCCATCCACGTAGGTTCTTGCCAGGCAGTCCCTCGCGCTGAGAACAGTACGGCCAGAGGTGACTACACTGAGGCTGAGACTGAGTTTTCCTTTCTTAGACGTCGTGACACGGGCGGGCGGGGGCTGTGTGAACATTTGGTACCTGTTTGAACTTTCCCCGGGCGGCGTTGATGGTTTTCGATGCAGGCAGGCTTCATGCACGGCGATCTAGTAAAATCTACGCTGCATCTCTCATTTGTGCTCCTCCTCACTTGAACGAGGCAGTTACGCCGGTGGCTCCCCCCTCCAACGATGCTTGAATTTCCCACTGTTCTTACGGGACCTCCTAGGCGCATTAAACGCTGGAACGGAATTTGGGCGGTGGCACAGCACATCACCGTCCAAGCACCGTCGTTCTTTCACAAGATTGGGGTCCTCGCCGCCTTTGCGTCCAGGTGCGCATTGTATTCTGTCTGCCCTACGACCCCCCAAACACCTACCCCAATTCGATGTCAGGATTTATTCTGGGATTTATTCATATTTTTCACGGCATCGTCACGTGACTTTATTTGACGTTGGCTGTCATTACGAGCGAATTACCGACGCAGGGAGCGGGGATCCTGGGAGATCATGCAGCACGGGAGCGCAAGCAGGTCCTTCCGAACTCTCCTTCCGTTCAAACTCCATTGCTGTCCCAGGCTTGGTGCGGCGCTGCGTTCGCGGCGGACGAACGGTCAACTTGAACATGCTGAATGCGAGGGACCTGGTTGGGAATTCATTTTTTGTTATGTCCTGGGACGTCCATTTATCGTGCTTTATTTGTGGTCCAGTCCTCCGTGTACGACTCCTCTCCTGACGATCTTCTTCCCTGAGCCGTTTTGGGCGACCTTCCTCAGCTGCAACCCGTCTTAATTTATTGACGATGGGGATAATTTGATCCGTATACTGTAACCAACCATAGGCGCTTCAGATTTGCGATATACTCTTGCCTTCCCGCTTGATGCCAGCTTCTCCCTTTCGCCGAGCTGCGACTGGCTCGCACAGATAGCTATATCTAAGATACAGGATCATACGATGAGGCCAATCCTCCGTGCGTTGGAATCTTTGCCTATTCCTGCTATTCGCTTCCGTTGCTGCCATCACCAGACCTACATGCCAATAATTTTGTCCGCTATATCACCATGAAACGCATGCGGCGGACACAGGTCTGCTACTTTCGGTTTTGTGGTATGCAGACACAGTGTCTGTCACCCGGGGCCCATATCGGTGGTCTCCCTTTGTCACGAACACGAGGCCAAACGGGGTGTCTGACTGCGCACTTACAACAGAAAAGTGACAGACCTTTGTGCGTTGTGTAAGTTGAGTATAGCGAGGTCTATTATATGTAAGGCTTCCCATTTCCTTTGAGCCGCTTTCTCGCTCAAAGCGCAACCCTCCCAGAAATGCAGACCTCCGCCGCACAAGCGCCTTACGTCCACCAACGTTGCAAGAACAGGGTAAGAATCAACAGCCTTATTCGTCCGCGATGGCAGGACAATGTTTGTGGCATCCTATGAAGGGCCCGACAGGTCTGGACGACGTCGGCGTAAGGTATGTTTTTAGCACCACCCCGGCGGTTAATAATCCCCGGAATACAGAATAATGTTACCCACAGCGAACGGCACAATTCGGTACATCCAATTGTTCAAGTGCTCCTGTGCCTGTGAATACTCTACTCTGGGAAAGACAGGTGTTGTCCAGGTTCAGAATCAATGTATCAGGGATAGATCCGACTCCAGGCACACCGTGTCAATACCGGCACCTGCACTGGCAGTGCATTACATACAAGCATTTATCCCTCGAAACCCCTGGGCGTTAAACGAGACATTTCGCTCTCCCACGGCCTGGACGCTCTTGTATATAAACCGGGGAAGTATCACCGTATTTTCATCAAGATGGCACCCCTCCTCTCTATTGTCCTTACCGCGTTTGTTGCCAGCCTCGTTGCTGCTGAGAACCTTGCGAGCTGCGGCAGTTCGAACTACTATCCATCCCAGGTATGCCGTGGCCACGTATGATTCTACGCGACGCGACAACTAAAATGGCTTGTAGTATACTTGTTTTGACAACAGTTTCCTCTGCCCAATCATCAAAGGCGATAGAAACATCAGATGCGGTGACGCCTGCTACTCTACGAGCCTCTATAGGTATCTGTTTTATACATTGAATCGGTTTGGTGCTGACCGAGTAAATACAGCTGCTCCAACAATACCCTCGAGCCGATCAACAAAAACGGACCAGAGACCCTTGAAGCCTGCGGTGGCTCGATGTTCTACCCCTCTCAGGCAAGTAAATTATAATTGGTCTCGGGACTTGCTGACAAGGAGTGCAGTACGTGTGCCTCGACGGGAATTTCCTCTGTCCTTTCATGTACGGGGCCGCGACCTTGAGGTGTGGCGCTGCATGCTACCCCCCTTCCCAGTATACGTGCGCTGCATATCATCTGCCTCCATCGAATTATACCACTGACGAGCGACCAGCTGCACCAACGGCCAATTGTCTCCCGTTTAATTTCGGTCGGTACCAAGTGTCGGGATCCGTGTGATCTTGGCTCCGGCAGGACAGCATATTCATGGCTTCCATTTCGCTTCGATTTATAACCCTCGCGATGTGCTCTCCGTACTCTTCATTGTGACTTAAGCAACAAATAAACAAATTCGCGACTTCCGTGAAACAACCGATGAATGGATGACACTACATGATCAAATGGAATGAGGTTCACGATGGAGAATTTTAATACAGCTCTTCCTCGGTCAGCTCTCGTGGCGGTTAGACAACCACAACCAGTTTTCCGCGCAATATTGTTAACACTAGAGCTTTGCCGTGCCACCTGTCCCGCCGACCTCATCCCCTTCCCCGTCGGTCCCGCCTGTCCCGCCTGCCAGCTGTAAGCAAAGGGTGTTGGACTCGCATGTAAATACTCACTGAAAATGTTGCCGATTTCCCAACCCTGATTGAGGCTTAGCTCGAGCTTCGGGGCTTCGTCCACGCCACTCTTGCCGCAAATACGGCCTCTGCCTTTCGTGCCGCCCGGTCCTCCTGCACGCGACTTGTAGCGACTCGTTCAAAGACTGCTAGTTGAGAGATAAACTCACCACTGATGTCACCCATTTCAATTTGTCCTATATTCGAGATGAGAGCGAGTAGGACAATAAACGGTGTTTGCCTGCCTTGGGGAATTATGGGTGCAGGGGATTTCGAATGCTTTGATGCATTGTGAGATGATTAATTGTCAGAGGACCTGGCCTTACTTCCAGCTCGCGGAGAGATTTGTACATCTCAACGACGTAGACAAGCTATTGGAAATGAGGAAAGTGTATTGAATGAGTTGATCGCGCACCGTGGAATCAGTAATGAGATGGGCCAGAGTCGTGTCGTGTTTTCCAAGCGATGATGCATTATCGGTGCTATTGAAGAATTTCTGCAGTGTATTTTGCGAGCGAGCGTTGGTGAGATTCATCGTTATGGATTGTAATTCTCTGCGAGCGATAAGTGAAGTGACCGATTCCGGCGAGTGGATCTGACCGCTGGAGAGCTTCCACGACGACTCTAGCCCTGTCCGGCTTGTTTTGCGACATTTCAGAGACGATAGGAGTGAGAACGTCGATTCGTGCCGCTAATTCAATCAAGCCTTCCGTATTGATGGAAACCTGCTAGATACAGCAGAGAAGGACTAAGTACGCGATCTATGCATGTGTCGGTTCTCACCTCAATTCGATCCGTAATTTCCAACAGAGGGTCAATGACACTGCTTAGCATCGCTGCAACTGGGATGTTGTTGCAAACGGAGCTGAGTGTTCTCAATGCCAGCGAAAGGACATTACGAGCAGTGTTTGGGGCGACAGGTGACAGATTTTTTGCGGCCATATTCACTTCCGATGAATCTCGCGAAGAAGAGCTCTGGTCGGGTCCCTCGGTCCAGGTCGCGTTTGTTGCGGCGCAAGAGCGAGCTTTGCAGGGCAAAAAATCCTTCAAAGACCTCATGGCCATGAAGTGAAGTCGAAGATGAAACGGAGGTTCGATGGCTGCCAGTGGTCCGCGCTTACATATATAGCTGGCGCTGCAGAGCTTTGGATCATAAACTAGGGCAAAGCTGTAAAGTGGGAGTCCATCTTGAGTCCATCATGTTCCCATGGAACGTTAAAGGATCAAGTTTACCAAATGATTGCTGGCGGCTAGGGACCGGCACGCCGGCGGACGATCATCCGTGGATGACGTTTTGTACGGTTAGCACGGACATGGAACTTGTCGTGGATACGACCTTCCTCAGCTCTACCTCTTCACCGGCCCGCTGCCGTTCCAGTGCCGTGCCCCACGACGACAACGACCACCCGCCAACAAGCGCTGCCCGCACACCGCCGCCCCCGTCGCCCCCAATCCTGGCACTACGCCCACCCGCCTTCCGGTCCGCCTTCGCCGCAGTCCCTGGTCCCCTGGCCGGCGCGCCAGCTTCCCTCCGTCCGCGCACAGATGCGCATTGTCACCGTGCTCAAGAGCCCCCGCAGCTCGAGGCTCGAGCTCTAGGCTTTGCGCCCCGCTTTCAGGAAATTCCCCGTCGATGCACACACCTGCGCAGAGCTCGCACTCAGAGGACGTGAAAGAAATGGGTGACCCGGTGCGTCGCAGCTTGCTCACTAGGTCGCTCGCGTATCTGATACCGCTTAGCGTGTCATTGGCGCGACACAACACGCCCCCAGTCTCACCCTTCTCGACGCAGCCCCTCATGGGCTTCCGATTCATGTGCGCACGCTGTGTAGTAACGCTACCGTACTCCACCCAGATCTTTTGCAATAAGCAGAGAAGGTTGCTGAGTCAAGGTGCATCTGCAAAGTGCACGCCGAGCGCGCGCCTTTCGTGCTTTTCTCGCACGCGTTCGCACTGCTCTCAAGTCGTTGGTGTCAGCGGAGGGGAACTCGTGCACGGGCACCGGCAGGACTGGAATATACACGCTGAGTACCAGTTGGGCGTGCGGGTGAATCGATAATATACATCCGGTTGCACGATACACACGATATATTTACTAGTTCACTGTTCTGGATTTTGGAGCTATGAGCACCAGGACGCATGAAGACTAGGGTTCTACGCGTCGACACCACGCGTCGTCGCCGGGCTCGAAGAGCGGCGAGACCCCGCGGCGACCGAGCGCTTGGCGAGCGCGGGATGCGTTGAATCGCGGCGGCATAAGTGGAGAGAGGGCGGTGGGCGGGGAACGGGACGCGGCTGAATCCATTGAGTGACGCCGGCACAAGGCAGGCCGCAATCCGCGGATGGATCCGTACCCGCATCGATGGGCGGAGTTTAAAATATCCTTCATCCGGATCCGGATGATCCATGCCGGTCCCTAGTAGCGACGCTTGCCGAGGGGGTGGCGGTGAGGCCCGGTTGTCGGCGTGTTTGTCGTGGTAGTCAGCATTCCATCTTCCAGCTCCGTCGCCGCTAAATCGATGACACTAATAATTATGCAGTATAGGAGGATACATGATCAACTGGAATGAGGTTCTCTTCCTCGGCCAGCACTCGTGGCGGTTAGACAACCATAACCGGGTTTCCGCGCAATGTTGTTAGCACTGGAGCTTTGCCGTGCCACCTGTCCCGCCGACCTCATCCCCTTCCTCGACGGTCCCGCCTGTCCCGCCTCCTAGGCGTAAGCAACGGGCGCCGGACTCGGAAGTAGACGCTCACCGAAAATGTTGTCGATTTCGCAACGCTCATCGAAGCTTAGCTCGAGCTTCGGGACTTCGTCCTCGCCACCCTTGCCGCAAATACAGCCTCTGCCTCTCGTGCCGCCCGGTCCTGCTGGACGCGATTTGTAGCGACTCGTTCAAAGATTGCTAGTTGAGGGAAAACTAACCACTGATTGCACTTGTTTCGATTTGTCCTAAAATCAAGGTGAGAGCGAGTGGGGCAACAATAGGGTGCTGGCCTGCCTTGGGGATTTATGGGTCCAAACGATGCAGAGCGCTTTGACGTATTGTGAGATGGTTAGTCGTGAGAGGACCTAGCCTTACCTGCAGCTCGCGGACAGCTTTGGATATCCCATGGACGGAGACAAACTATTGAAGTGAGCAAAGCACATTGCATGAGTTCATCGCGCACCGTGGAATCGGCAATAAGCTGGCTCACTCGACCTCCAACTCGCGCCTCGCCGATCTCGCTGGTCGTCTGCGCCGTTGCGCACGCGCCCCGCCTCCTCCGTTGAGCCGTTGCAGCCACTCGCCACGTCAAGCGGCCCCCCGCCAATCCCGAACCAAACTCACGAATGACTGTGCGTCGTCGCCCGCCGCGCGCCCCGCCACACGTGCCCCGCCGCGTTCCCACGCTCCCTCGTTGCGACCATCCCCGCACCCGCCACGTCACGTGCCGCCGTGGCTCCACGCGAACTTCCGGCCTTCGCGTCGTCGCCCGCCCGGTGCCGTTGATTGACTCACGCGTCGTCGCTCCCACGGCCGTACAATGCACCACAGACATCCCGCCCCGCCCCACGAACCCGCGCTCCCGACGTCCGGCCCCCGCGCCGCCCACGGCGCGTGCGCTCGCCGACGCCACCCGTCTTCGCGTGCTCCGTAGCGCGCCCCGCATCCGCTACCGCCGAAGCTTGTGTATCAGCGATACTGGTGCGTCGTTCTCGTTCCTCCACGCGTCCCGTCCTATTTCACCTCCCCTCCGTCGATTCAGTACGCCGGCGAAACATCCATTCCCCATCATCTCCTCTCCTCTCCAATCAAGTTGCCGCTATGCCCAAAGCACAGCCACAGTTTTTGTACCACAGAACGGAGGGGTGGTTAATATAAGGTAGGTCGAACGCGCCGCAAGTGCCATGGCTCACATGGAAGTACAGCATTGAGTCAACGCTGACGCGTTGATTTTCGTGAGGGTGGATCCCGCGAAGATAAGTAAGTTTCCCACAGTTTCGCAAGTCGAGTCCGAGAAGCATAATTGGATTGCTTTGAGTTGAACTTGCAAGACAGCAGCGGAGGGGATCTACCACTGACACTTGAAACGAGCTGCAGTCTTCTCTCAGATCACGATCGGGTGGCGGCCTGAAGTGAGCATCCGAGTACCAGTGAGGAATATGTGTGGCAGTTGGGGAAGGAGTTCTTGTCCCAAAGAGAGGCAGGCGTTGAACGAATGACGATCGACGAAGATCGTGCGACTCGTTCTACCTTGAGTTGGCGTGTACTCGGAGTTTATTTCTGAGCCTTGGCGCAGTTTTAAGTATTCAAACGGCCCCGAGCAACCGAACTGATCATCCACACGTGAAGCTCGAGCAATTTTGTTCTTTGCAAGATTTCTGATCCACAGAGCGGACTGAGCGCTGCAGTCCACGGTGTACGATGGAGAGGGAGGAGGCTCCCGCATGCGGTTGTATGGCTTGTCGCCCCCCGGAAAATCGGAACGGAAGTCGCGCTTGACATACGTTCGACACCAAGTTCGCCGTTTAGGTCAGACAGAGAATCACAGCAGCATGTCAGCGCAGTCCTAAGAGTGACGTATACAGCATAGCTCCAGCGAGGGAAATCGGGATGGCGATTAGTCAAGTATCTTCGCGGCTGGTACGAAAGAGAGAAGCTGAGCGAACTACGGAGATCGTAAGAGTAGATTCGTTCAATTTTGAGTGGATTTTTCACAAGCAGAGAAGAACCCCGATGTATGGCCGATCTCCGCCAGGCCCACAGCTTCCAAGTCATTCCACCCGGGCGGATCGTGTGCCGAGATCGCCGATGGTGATTGTCAAGTGATACTTGAACTTATTCGGGGAATGCGTCGATTGAGATGGGATATTCAGCCTCAGGCAGCGCACCCTGGTTTAATGTCCAAGTGGATCCGACTTGATATCCCAGCCGAAGCGAAGCTCTCAACGAAGATTCCCATTAGCCCAGGCTGGAGTTAGCACAGAAACCGAATAGGACCATTATGATACAGAGGCAGACGGTCTGTAAGAGGTTCGAAAACTGACATCGCGACCCTCGGGAGAGGCTGATTTATTTATTTATTTGTTCGCCTCGAAGCGCAGCCAATGTGTTTTCCGTCGCCGACTTGCAGGCGTGCAATATATCTGCAAACCACGCTGTTTAGTATCGGGTGTGAATATGTAACTGTGCTGAATTTTTCTTGGGAGAGTTCCAAATCATGCCGCGAGGAGGGATAATTTCGTGCTGATGGAGGTGTAGCCGGCGTTCGGGGAGATCGTGTGAGGAGGAGTGAGAGTTCAAATGTGCCGTAAGTGCGATGTCCCACATTGAGTCAACGCTGACGTGTTGAGGTGTGCGTAGTTGGAGCCCGCCAACGTAAGTACGAGCCCCCTCGCTTTGAAGTCCCGGCCCCGAGCGACAGAATTAGATTGCGTTAACCGGCCACTGCACCTTGAAGCCAATTTACTAGATCCCGAGCGGATGGCGGCCTGAAGCGCATGGATTTTCTAGCGCCAACCAGTCAGATTTTTTTTCTGGACCGGCTGAATGCCTTATGCGCGATCTGAACTGTTCACTGAGGAACTGGAGAATTGCCCGCGCTCGTACTTGGCGATGTTAATTTTGCCCTCGACAGTCCGGATTGCGTCAGCGCAGCTGCTTAAACGTTAGATATACGGCGCGGCTCCAGCGAGGGAAATCTAGATGGAATCCGTGGTTGACAGAGAGTGGGCAGTTACGTTTGAATTCGCCGCTCGTATGAAAGAACGAAGTCGAGCGAACCAGAGACTCGTCCTGTGCGTTGATTTTAGGCGCAGAAGAACCCCGATGTACAGCCGATCTGCACAAGGGCCCACAGCAAATTGTGAATCCAAGACAGGGTGGAGGCAGCGCAGGAATCGAATACGATGGTGATCGAGAGGCGGACTGTCGGTAATAGTGAGGTTGGAAAAATTGACATCGCGTGAGAGGACTAATGAAACCAGGGTCATTGTATATAGTTCTGGGGAGATTCTCATGTAAACCACAAAGTGGTGTCACCTTGGCCCAGATCTTCCGCCTATGGGACTTGAGTGAAACAAGCAGCGATGCAAATCAGGATACGCAGATCAGTTGCTTCCATTTTTCCTCACTATGTTGCAGTTGAGTCGAAGATTTTCTTTGGATCTGGTGGTATATCATTCAGGGTTTTTATGATCCAAATCCTAAGGCTGACACACCCATAGGCAAGCTATACCAAGTTCTTGAATTAATTTGTACATCCTCCCTCGGGACCATTTACAAAATTAACGAGTTCAGTAAGTATTGTAATTAGAAGCCAACTAAATGAGTGAAGATGCAAAGAATATTGCCTACAGAAACAGGCATGAATTTGTGGGTCATATTGTGCAGGCTTGCTTGGAAGGTATTGAATTTCCACCAGCAAGGCTGAAGACCCATGGGCCGCTCCCAGCGGGCAGAACTCTGAGTTCAAAGTAAAGATGTGCTTTAGTTTTGCTTGGATACCGCCCGAGTGCTATATGCTCCATATGGTTGTCTTTTCTAGTGGTTATGCCCCCCTTCTCTTCACTTTCTCGGATTTGTCAAGGTCGGTTGTTCGAGTCTCGCAAGTAAATGCTTTAAGAATGCATTTAGTGAACACGGAGGTTTGGTTCAGATTAACAGAACATGATCACGGCTGAACAGCTGTTTAACAGAACAGAACATGATCTATCTGTTTGAGACATGCCGCCAACTGAGGCTCCCTACGCCTCAGAGCCATCCATGCCCTCTCCCTTGCAGGGAGTGATTAAACAATCAAGGATCAAACCTGATTTTGCGTTGAGACATTGATTGCTTAATCAAACTTCATATAGATTTATTCTGTGAAGATTACTCGTCACCTCGTATCGGGACAGGAACATGACATTCATCAAAACGACAATCCCATTCCTCAAGGGCACAGGGAACGGCCCGAGCTCAAGAATAACTGTTTAAGGTTGCGGAAAGCCACTGCTACCAAGCAGCGCAAAACGCTAGCGCCATGATGTTGGGTTGGGATCCTAGCCAAACTTTAACGAAAGCAATGACAGTTCAGGTCCACTAAGAAACATCCTGATTGAGGGTCTTATGCGTTTATTCGTGAGAGCAGTTAACGTTCAAAAAGAAATTCGACGACGTACTTCCCGTGAATTTATTCACGGAGCTCAGCCAGTTGTAGATAGTACACGAGCTGCATATATAGGATAGTGCAACCACAAATATGAATCCTTCACCTATACATCGAACTCTTCGGCTCTGACCCGATATGGGCCGAAGTTTCCCCCCACCACCCCCGTTGGGATGCTTTGCCAGTACGATATCTTGATACGCTTGGGAGCCTCATCAGCCGAAGCCTCGAGAACCGCGCGTGCCCCATCAATGCGCTTTTGCATGGTCCCCCGCTTGCGTGCAGTGCTTAGAGAGACGTCTTCGGCGCCAATCTCACTCCCGTCGACGTACTCCCACGACTCTGCAACAAGCTCGATGACCGATAAGCTCTTGATAACGGAAAGGGAGCTAGTATCCTAGGTGAACATGAATCAAATGAACACAACAGTCAGAACGGTCCGCATACCGTGTATGCTGGGACAGCAACTTCTCGCAGCTTCAGTGAACTTTCGGATAATTCTGAAAGAACAAATGTCTTTGATTGAGGTAATTCCGGCTAGACTTGAGACATTGACAAACTGTTCAACTTTTCGGACGTGAGGCGGAAGCCCTGAATCCGTTCCACCTTGCGGCAGCGCTTTACGAGGGTATCGAAAAGTATTTCGCTAAGCTCCCGATTGCAAGACACGTCCCGCACATTGGGGGTTGCCCCCAATATTGCATGCGCGTAACATGCTGAGTGAAACATAAAGAAATGATGGTGCTGCAAAAATGTACAATACTCACGGAGGATGATGGTCTTTACCGTAGGAAGTTGGATATTTTTGAATGCAGCGGTAAAGGTCTTCCCCAACTTGCCCTCCACGTACGGAACATGCAGCGTGTGGAGATTGGGTAGCGATTGCAGACACTGGGCAAGTACAGGTGCTATCTTCGTGCTGCGATGCATCGGTACGGAAACAGAGAACACACTGCAATACGGAAATAAGTACATCTCCGAGGCAAGTTCAAACCTACCGGACATGGATAGCAAGATGCTGATTCTCGCTTTTGATTAATCCATTGCACCGTTTAATAATCACGCTAGTGATCGGAGGCCATGACGTGCCAGCTTCAACGTGTTCCCATAAGAGGGGAATGAAAATGCTGCGGAGGGTGCGACACGTTTGAGAAAGTGCTCGGAGGGTCTTTGGCCGCGTCCAATACGCAGAGGGTGGCGCACCCCTGAATCTACGCCTACTGAGGAGAAAGACAGAGCGAGAAGTACCGTCCTTCTCCGTTCCATGTATCAAAAAGTTTGAATTGGAAACAATCTCTAGCCAGATCTCAGTAGGAACTCCGAGGACTGGAATGGCTATCCTTGAGCCTATGATCAAGCTTCGGGGAGCAAACTGAAGTGTATCTCACCTGCATCGCGGCGGCGGCGGCTAGTTTTTAAGTCAGTAGCTTCGATTTTTGTGGCCTTTGTAATTCTCTGTCGTTTGAGCTCCGGCATAGATATTGATATAAGAGGAATGCAATGGGATGTAATGATGGTGAAGGACGTCGACGAAAACCTGGACGAAAATGCAAAGCGGTGAGCGGTGTTGCAGCGGTGGGTCCGTCACGGACATAACCGTTACGTGATGAGTCATATCGGTGCCGAACCACCACTTGATCGTGACTACATTCGCAACCGTCACGTGTTGCGAGTTAAGGGCTAAGGTTAATGAAGGGTTAATAAGGGGTTAACTTAAGGCCTTAACGATCTCTTAAGAAATGACATGGATTAGGCCTCTCCGAGGCGGATGCTGAACCTTTAGGTGGATATGAAATGTGTCTGCACTCCGATGGTTGACTGCCAAGATGGTGGTCATCAACATTCATTATACTGTGTTACTATACAAGAAGGATATTCAGGCCCGATGCAGTAAGGAAAGAAGGTGCGGGCAGGTACAGAAATAGCCAAGCATTAAATATATGATCGGGGATGTTCAATTAGAAAAATTCGATCTCTGGTGCTTTTCCAGGCGAAAGGCGAGTAATACAGCATATGCGTGGGCCATTTTTGAGCTTAATCCCGGCCTTTAAGCTTCATTTAATGTGACAGCCACCCGGAATTTCGGGAAATTCAGTTGAAACTTCCACAAGACTTGTTGGTACTCCAGAATGAAGGTTATGGGTTGGTTCAAATGAATCCGCTCTGTTTTGGCACAGAATTGAACATTCCGGCAGCCTCAACCTCGCCTGAACCACACAAGAAATCAAAGCAAATACTGAGGAGTCTGTGTGGAAATGAGTACATGTTTAAATTTCTGGGGTCTGTCACGAGGGATGGGACGAGAGGTCAAATCAGATGTATTGAAGAGCTGTAAAACCAAAATTAAAAGCATAAAACCCCTTCAATCGCTCTGAATAATTTATGTAGCCTCTGCGCCCCGGATTGTGATGGTCCTTGGCATCATTTATTCATTGGGGTCTCAAAACGCGGCGCTGAGGAAGTCCATGTGCCGCTATAACACCCTGGCGCGTGCGTTGACGCGTCGTGAGCAAGTCGTGAGTAAATTCTCACGTCAACAGATAATAGCCCGAACATCAAGCAGAAATGACTAATGAACGAAATTTAACTTCACAGATTTGCTGTGCCTTCCGTCGTTGCAACAAGCTAGAACTCGGGAATCGAAGCAGCAAGGTTGCAAAAATCTACTCACATTTTGATTGCTTATTATTTCTCATTAGCTCCGTGCTATCGATGTTTTTTCCTGCGATGACCAATTGTGCATGACAAACTGATCAAAAACTGATGGACAAAATCGTTCTTCCCCTGGGTAGCCAAACCTAAAGGTTCAGCAATCACGTGAGATGCTGCTGCCATCACAATGCCTTACATTTTCATTATTTCGCGCTACATCCCCCAGACTTGAAATGCCGCCCAAGAACGGCACCCTGTGGAACTAAATAAAAGTGCAGAAATGATGTTTAGAATCAAATGGACTGCCTCCCCAATTTTTTTTTGGAGGTCGCGCGGAGATTTGAACATAGCTCGTGATCGCATGGACGCGCGATCTTTGATGGCGTGTACAAGCGCGTGCAAGTGTGTACGAGCGCTTACGAGACCTTATGAGAGAAGTGACAAAAACCCGATGGACAGCAGCAGTGAATGGCTCTTTGTCGAGTACATACAAGATTAGTAGCATAGACATTCGTTGAACGCCTATCGGGGGCTTGAAGGCCTATTGTGAATCAGCGAATGGTAAGCGAACGCCTATTGCGGGCATTGCCACAAGAAACACCGACATTACCACAAAGAACAACGACAGGTCCGTGCGCCGTGGGCCAAATGGATGTACATGTACTCAGATCACACTGACGGGCGTCACAGACCAGACACATTTTTTCTTCCCTACCAGCTGTGCACACCTGGCCATGGATTGCAAAGCCTTCGTCCTCGCCGCCATGGTTCAATGTACCGAGAGGGAGATCAATGACTACAAGCGTTGGATCGGTGCGTAGCCATCTATCAAAGCACGCCGTGGATCTGATACCTTCGGTGCTTCTCACAGGTCTAGATCGTCTTCCTGAGAACACGGCGTTCAACAGGTCAAACGCTCTGGAATGGATCGTGCCTGACAAATTTAACGACTATCTCATGCACAAAAGCCACATCACGGCACAGAACGCGTAAATATCTTGATTTTGCACGACGTGGAACACCCAATTAAAATTTTCACAGCCCTAAATTGGACTCAGATGTCATCGAGATCTCAAACGATGAGCCCACGCCGTCCCCATTGCATCTTGTTGTCCCCGAAATCACCGATACGAAACCTATCCTCAGAGTCATGTTGTGTTTTGCGAGCGATGATGCATTGTCAGTACTATTGAAGAATCTCTCCAGTCTATTTTGCGAGAGAGAGCGTCGTTGAGATCCTTCGTTATGGATTGTAATTCCCTGTGAGCGGTCAGTGGAGTACGATATTGCGGCGAAGGGAACCCACCGCTACAGAGCTTCCACCACGACTCGAACTCCGTCCGGCTCGTTTTCCGACATGTCACACACGACAGGCGTAAGGGCCTCTATTCTTGTCGCTAACAACATAAAGCCTTGCATGTTGGCGGAAACATTCGGCGTACAGATCAGAACCAATTGTGCGATCAATAAAGTGACGATTCTCACCTCGAGTCGATTGGTAATATCCATCAGAGGATCAATGACACTGCACAAAATCGCCCCGCATGGAATGTTGCTGGCAACCAGGCTGAGTGTTGTCAGTGCCATTTTGAAGGCATTGCGAGCGGTGTTGGGAGCATCTGGAGTCCGACGAGACGGCGGGATGTCTTCACGGATATTCGCTTCCGATGTAAATCGGGAAAGAGAGCTCCGGTCTGGTCCCTCGGTCGCGTTGGTTGTAGGGCGAGGGCTACGCATGTGGCGCAAGAAACTCTTCAGAGACCTGAAGACGTTCATGACCGTGAAGTGAAGGGAAAGAGGAACTGGACGTTTTGCTGGATCGTAGATGTGTGTAAAGACGGGCAGTGGTGTCACAGTGGTATGTATAGGTTGTAGATGTTATTACTTTTGGGGTAAGCGTCATGTGACCCTGCTTCTGAGAGCTGTATTTTGGAAGTTTGGAAGGTCCCGGCGGCTATTGGGCGCCTTAGGTACTATCTCCGACAGCAATGATTTCTCCACGCGTATCCCTACGTGTAACTTGAAGCATTGTGTCTCGACCATTTGCGTGAGTTCCGAATGATGGCGGGGTTTAACCTTATGTAAGCATGTCGGTACGATGTTCTTTCTTGATTCCTCCCTCACTGAGGAGATTTGTCTCAATGTCACAGTGACAAATATTCCAGCGGACGGTGAAGAGATCTAGAAAGGTAGTGTGATAGGCGGCTCGAAAATAACTACCAAGAATGCGGTGGCCAAGGCAGCCTGTCAGGTTCAACAAGCGAGGCACGAGGTGAAGCGTCTGTCTACGAGACTACTTGCCAGGTAAGATGCATAATACATATATTCCCGTGGTAACTTAGTGCTCACGTCCTGTGCTCAGCCCTTGAAGGTGGAGTGGTTTCCCCCCTAATAAAAATCGCTCTGTTCGCGCTCCGTGTAATTTAGGTCCTGATCTTGTCACTTGTGTTGTGTAGGGCACCGCAGTTATCACCAAGTTTCGTTAGGTTTTGATAAGGAATATAGACAGAATCAAGAGACACGCGAATGAATCCGCTTCCAAGTGTGCAAAGCAGCCTGCGCGCCGCGGGGCGAGGCGAGGACGGAATGCATTCGATTCGTAGTAATACATCGCCGCTGAACAACGGAAATTAATACACGATATTTCGTTATCAATAATAACTTTAGAATAAACAAGAAAGCGATCGACCATGTGCCCATATCGATGGTATCGCTCAAAAGATCTACAAAGAAAACCGGGGAAGAAAACGGGGAAGAGTCGACTACGCGCTGCTTGCCGCGGCCTTGAAGCGCCTTGTACTTCCGTGCCTCCAAAACGCCTCCTCGACCGCCAGTGCCTCGCTCACGTCGGCGTCGGGCATGCCGAGATGCGTCAGCGCGGGGAAGCACGACGTGAGCCAGCGCGCGAGGAGTGGTTCTAGATGGTACTGTTTAAACAATTTCGTACTTCTAGGTTGTGATTTCAGAGGTTATTTTGTGCTCTTTTTTGGCTAATCTGGACTGAATCCAGCTCTGGGGAAGCACAGAGGGTCGAAAAGTTTTCCGGCTACCAATAAGTCGCCGATGAGATCATTTCCTGTTGATCTGGAGATCGGGCCGGCTACCATGTAGGCTTCGTCAAAAACTTTGGACGAAGTCCTGCTGGCTGAAGATACCCTTGCAGACTGTATAATGGTTAGTAAATATCGCTTGCGGCGGCCACTGAATTGAATTTTCATTGACTGTAGATCGTCCTCCACACAACACGGGGAGTTCTGATTGTGATCAATATTTGCATTATACAACAGTTTAAAGCCCTAAAATAGACTCAAGTTGGACCGGAGGTAGTTCCTATCCTTTTGAAAGACGCGCTGCGGAATTAGCTACAGATATGAGTGGCACATCATTTAAATTCGAGATTCGAGTTTGTCGTGTTGTATTGGCTTCGGCCTTGAACTCGGCTGATGTCATGATCGGCTAACCACGACCATGGACCACGGAACGCAACTCACCACGTTGCAAGTTCACGGTGCACGAACCACATAATATTTCGTGAAAAATGCTTTCATAGGGTGCGTGCCCGGGACAGCGGCGAGTGCGGTGCTCGAGCGCGAACGCGCCGTGCCCGTGCGGAGCTCGGGGAAGGTGATGGAGAGCTGGTGCACGTTCGCCTCGGCCTGGAGCACGGAGAAAATGTACACCATGAGGGCTGTGAGCGCCGTGCTCCCTGCCGCGTTTGCGAGCAGATCGCCGACGGAGGCGGGCAAGATGGAGCGCGAGCTCCGTCAACTGCGGATGGCGACGCACGTAGTCTATAGCGTCGTCAAGGGGCGTGGCGCCCTCTGCGATGCTCTACAGCGCATCCGACATCCCGACGTTACTCAGACCCTCAAGACCGTCGCGTCGTTCCACGGGGACGGTATATACCCCTACCGGTGTCCTTCGCGAAAACCTCCACGCTTCCCTGACATGTCCAAGATCCCTCGATACCCCTCCCGCGCCTCACGCGCCTGACCCCCCTCACCGCGCCACCGCCGGGCGTCGCACTGCTCGCGTGCTGGCTCGATGTGTACCTCCCCGCTCTGCGCAAGGTTAGCGTGTCCGGGGTGGAGCTCGAGGCGCTGCAGCACCTGGCGCAGGAGGCTTAGCATTGACCATGATGAACTTGAACTGGAACTAGAATTTATTGGTTGCCATAAGTGGGCTGCGAAGTGTACATACAAGGACTATAGTAGGAGGGAGAGGGGGGACGAAGGGGATTATAAACCGGAAGCAAAGGCCATACTTATTGGTATTTCATCTGTATTCTAGGTTCCGCAATGCATTGGAATTTTCTAGGTTACAAGTTGGTCATGCAATGACAGGGATACACGTCGCTGCGAATGGAACACATTGATTGGCTGCGTTATCTGTGAATCCACATCAGCAGGCTTGAGCCAGTGCCACTTACTCAAATTCCGTTTCAGTGGAATGGAATGTGAAGAGCGGAACCACAGCTCGGCTTGGTTTGAGGAAGGCTGCCGTTGGGTCGCGAGGGGGCATTGGCTGAATATAAATGTGCTATTGACAGGTGCCTTATAATTAATGCTAAGAAAGTATGGGGAAACTTGTGGACGAACCGTGTGCCGTTTACGGCGTGGTCGATGGCAAGCATGCCGGGATCATTCTGCTGGTCCGGCCCTGATATCTCTGATCGGGCTGGCGCGGCACGTACGTTTGGTGATGGCCCCGCTGTTGAACCATTCGGCAAGAGCCTTGAAGAGGGGCCTGCTGGAACGGATGAGCTACAAGACACCAAATAAAGTTGATTCTGGTTTCATACCTGGCGGAATTCAGCTTCTAGGAACGCCGTAGGGATTTTGCTAATAACGGAGCGCTCCTCTGCGGCAAACCGCCTTTAAAGTCAAAAGTCAACCCTGAACCGCATTGGCTACTTCTTCGCGCAAATGGAATGGGTCCTCCCTTAAAGCTCCTATCATTTTTCCCAAATCTCTGATCTAAGCTGAATGTTCGAGTTCTAATTTTCTGATTGCAGATGTAGTTAGTCGCCAGGCACCACCTACATATACAACCGTCTCAATATTCCACGCAGCTCAGCTCCATCAAATGAAGTCGGCAAAGTTCAAAGATCTCCTCGTTCATTCTATGGCCGTCTCTAAGTTGGTATCCTGAGTTCTCCGCTAGTAATTGATGCTCACTTCGTTGAACGGCCGCCTCCATGCCGCCTCCACAAAAACTTGATTCCACTCCCGCCTTCGTATTAGGCCCTTCAACGGCTCTCGGACCGACGGCCAAAGCGAGGGAAAATCATTCAATTTGTGGAAAGCTCTCGGCATCTTGGACAAGCGTGACGTAATGTCGGGAAAAGTATGAGAAGCCGGGCTCCCGGTTATTAACACGCGCCGGCGATTCGCTGGCGGCCGCCGATGGCGTCTGTGTTCGTCCTCCTTCATCTGCCTCCGCTAGCTCTCCGCCTGCGATTGAGTTTGTGTGGGGTTTGGGCCAAGGTGGGATCCTGGGGTTGTGTGGTGAGCGACGTCTCAAGGTGTTTCAGAAGAAAGCCGAGGTCTCTCGTGACGATTCGACTCGAGAAATGCAACGTCCCAACGCCGCCCAGCGCCGCCCAGTCAGGCCCTTATTCGCCTATTTCCTTCGCGGAGATGCAGTCAAAGGGCTTGGACAGCCTGTGCCGCTGTCTACTCGCATTCTTAAAGGTCTCATAGCGATCAGTCGCTCTACGCCGCTCCCGAGCCATCCATCTTCCCGAGTTGCTCCCTCCATCGTCTCGGTGTCATTTCGGTAAGCCTTTCTCCTTTGCGTGAGGGATTCGCTGAGTTGAATGTTCCATAGTTCGTGTCATGATATTGGGGCTACCTAACGAGCTCCTAGAGCTCATCTTCCTGCCCCTCGACAAGCGCGACCTCTGGGCGCTTACCCGGGTGTCGTATCGCATACGAAGCCTTACACTCTTTCCCTTTCTCGCGAGGTACAACATCTCCGAGAAGCAAATTCGCTCGGGAGCACTCTCGATTCCGGCGGAATCAGTTTTCCTTGTCGTCGTAGCGGCTCATATTCATCCGCTTCGGAAACTAGAGGTCTTGCGAGGCAGGTTTGCCCGGGATGGTCCTGGGATCCTCCCCGCCGTCCTTGCTGCCGTCCCTTCAATTTCAGACATTGTGGTCCACAATTCATTTGGCCAGTTCACAAACCGGGCCGGAATGGCGCAGATAGTCGCGGCTTCGTGCCAGAGCTCCACGCCGACCCTCGCCTTCGTCGGGCGTGGCACTGTGACGGTTTCAACCCATCGAAACATCCGCCCCATGTATTTGAAGTCACCTCCTCACCCCATGATCCGCACCGCATCGGTCTTCACCCTCCACAATCTCATCCGCGACGTCCTCTCCCTCGCCTCGGTCGCGGTGGCGTATCTCATCTTTGGACTGCTCAACATCGGTGTGGCTGCCGCGTGCATGTATCGGCATGCCTGCGGGGTGCGGTGGGATCTCAAGGATCGTATCAAAGCAGATGCGGGCGAGGTCCATGCGCACTGGATGCACGTCCAGTGTCTTCTCGCGGGCACCTCCGAGCAGTTCACGTTGGTGACGTTCGGCAGCCCCAACGACGAGTGCCTGACCATCCCCCGCTTGTCCTCCCTGACGGATGACCAGCGCTCCACCCTGCTCACCGCCCTGGAGGTTCCGCGCTATCTGCAAAAGCTCAGCATCGCAGAGGGCGCCAATGCGCCCCTTGCCGAAGTTATGGACTGCGTGCGCCGCCATCCGCAGCTGACGGAGCTCGAGTTCGAGGCGCGCTCCGTTTTGCCCGCTTCCGTCGGCGACCTGCCCGCCAACGCGGCGGGGAAGGTCACGGCGCTCACCGCGCCCGTGGGCTACATCCCCTCCGTGCTCCAGGCCGAGCCGAACGTGCACCACCTCTCCATCACCTTCCCCACGCCGTCCCGCGGGCACGGCGCGTTCGATCCTGCCCACCGGCCTCGACGCCCTCACCGCGCTCGCGGCGCTCCCGGGCACGCACCCCCTCTCGCTCTCACTCTCCTTCACCAAGGCGTCCGTCGCCGCGCGCGCGCTGCCGTGGCACTTCCAGGCGCCGACGAAGCCGCTCCCGCGCATCACGAGCCTCACGCTCTGCACGGACGGCGCGCCCGGCGCGGCAGTGGACATCGAGCTGCTCGCGGGCTGGCTCACGTCGTGCTTCCCCGCGTTGACGTGCCTCGGCGCACCCGACGTGGGCGAGGCGCCCGCGGTCGAGGAGGCGTTGTGGGAGGCACGGAAGTACAAGGCGCTTCAAGCCGCGGCGAGCAGCGCGTAGTCGATTCTTTCCTGTTTTCTTTTCCCCCGTTTTCTTTGTAGATCTTTTGGGCGATACCGTCGATATGGGCACATGGTCGATCTCTTTCTTGTTTATTCTAGAGTTATTATTGATAAGGAAATATCGTGTATTAATTTCCGTCGTTCCGCGGCGATGTACCACTACGAATCGAATGCATTCCGTCCTCGCCTCGCCCCGCGGCACGCAGGCTGCTTTGCACTTGAACACAAATTTATTCACCTGGCTCTTACGTCTCTGTCCATATTTCTTATCAAAGCCTAACGAAACTTGTTGATAACCGCGGTGCCTTACATATGGCACATATACTGTGCAATAATTATATTAGTGCGCACCCCAGCCGCAATCGGCTTAAAACACTCAAGTTTAGAGGACTAGTAGCAAAATGACACAGGTTAAGACATCTTTGTCCGCGAAAACACACTTCATTTTCTGGCTGGCAAAAACACACAGGCCGAAGTCACATCGAACAGGAAGGAGGATATCGATGCCTATCAGCCTTTCAAAGAAAAAGAAAAAGTGGGCATCTGATGCTCAATTATCCGTGCCATTATCGAACCTATCATGTGACTTCATGGGAACTGCACTATTCATAAGTTGAAGAGGCAAAGTAGCTCTGCTGGGGAGGATATTTGATGTATCAAAAATCTTGAGTTGCAGGGAAGGAAGGATTCCTTGCTGCAATCCCCTATTTAATCTGAGAGCTGGCCACAAAGATGACAGGACAATGAGATCAGATAACAAGCGGAAAATGATGGACAAGGTCTGACTCCGCTTTCACCTACACGCTAGCCTGGTCACTGTTAATAAGCAGTCAAGGCAGGTGGTGCCATGAGAGAGGACTGAAAGAATCCGGAACCAAGTTGTGTCACCTTTTCATATCAACACATGGTGCGTGAGTTTGGGAAGCTGTACAGGTGTGTCAAATTTTCTGGTGTCGACCTGACATGTGTGTCTTTTTCATGTTTTAGGCCCTAATTATTGCACACTATATAGCCCATACTTACACAACACAAGTGTCAAAATCGGGACATAAATTACGGGGAGAACAGAGCTATTCTTGTTATAAGGAAAATCACTCCACCCCCAAAGTCTGAGGACACGACGTGAGCACTGAGTTGCCACGGGAATGGATGTATGCATCTGACCTGACAGGTAGTCTCTCATAGACAGACGCTTCAACACGAAGCTCGTGTCTCGCTTGTTGAACCTGACAGGCGCCTTGCAATTGGCCACCGCATTCTTGGCAGTTATTTTCGAGTCACCCGTCACTCTACCTTTCTCTTCACCGTCCACTGGAATATTTGGCACATTGAGATACATAAATCTCCTCAGTGAGGGAATCAGGAAAGAACATCGTACGGACGAGCTTACATAAGGTTGAACACCGCCATCATTCGGAGCTCCACGCGAATGTTCGAGAGTCGAGACACAATGTTTCAAGTTACACGTGGTGATCAAGGTGGTGATACATGAAAATATGCATGGAGAAACGTCGGAGATAAGTACCGTACGTGAGGCACCCAATAGCCGCCGGAACCTTCCAAACTTCCAAAATACAGCTCTCAGAAGTAGGATCAGATGACGCTTACCTAAAAGAAGATCTACAGCATTATCGCTGTCCTGTGCTGGACCGCCCCCCACTTGTTCTTAACCCTGCGAAAGACAAAGTTGATTGTCCCCCTCCCTGCCTGTCTTCATGATCATGGTTGCCAGCTGGCCCTTCGGGGATTTATTGCGCCCCAAAGCTCGCCGTCGCCGCGCAACAAACCCGACTGAGGGACCCGATCGGAGCTCTCCTTCACGATATTCATCAGAAGTGAATATCCCTGAAGACATCCTGCCGCGTCGTCGGACTTCAAATGCCCCCCAAACCTGTAGCAATGCCCTCAAGGTGGCACTGACAACACTCAGCTTGGTTGCCGGCAACATCCCATGCGGGGCGATCCTGTGCAGTATCATTGACCCACTGCTGGACGTCACCAATCGAATCGATGTGAGTGAATCGTAACATTTATCGATCGCTCAATCGGTCCTTATCTCCATGCAGCAAGCTTCCGCTAACACGCAGGGTTTTATGGAATTAACGGCACGAATAGAGGCCCTTACGCCTATCGTGTGTGAAATGTCGGAAAACGAGCCGGACGGAGGTCGAGTCGTGGTGGAAGCTCTGCAGCGGTGGGTTCCCTTCGCCGCAATCTGGTACTCCACTGACCGCTCACAGGGAAATACAATCCATAACGAAGGATCTCAACGACGCTCTCTCGCAAAATAGACTGGAGAGATTCTTCAATAGTACTGACACTGCATCATCGCTCGCAAAACACAACATGACTCTGAGCCAGCTTATTGCCGATTCCACGGTGCGCGATGAACTCATGCAATGTGCTTTGCTCACTTCAATAGTTTGTCTCCGTCCATGGGATATCCAAAGCTGTCCGCGAGCTTGAGGTAATCCTGGGTCCTCTCATACTTAACCATCTCACAATGCATCAGCGCTTTCAATCGCTTGCACCGATAATTCCCCAAGGCAGGCCAACACCCTATTGCTGCCCCGCTCGCTCTCATCTTGATTTTAGGACAAATCGAAACGGGGGACATCAGAGGTGAGAATATCTCCAAGCTCGCAACTTTTAAATGAGTCGCTACAAATCGCATGCAGGCGGACTAGGCGGTACGGGAGGGACAGGCCATATTGGTGGGCAGGGTGGCGAAGGCGAAGGGCCAAAGCTCGAGATGAGCATCGATGAGCGTTGGAAACTTGGCAACATTTATGGTGAGTGTCTGCATGCAAGTTCGATACGCCGTCCTAACGCCCAGGAGGCGGGACAGGTGGCACCGGAGGGGACGGGGTTGAGGTCGGTGGGAAAGGTGGCACCGGCAAAGCCCCAGTCCTAAGGATCTTGCGCGGAAAACCCATTATGGTTGTCTAACCGCCATTAGCAAAGAGTCAAATTTGATACAGGACCACATTAGATCACTAAAAATCTTGGATATTACGGAAGACACAAAATTATTTCTTTGTTACAGAAGTCAGTATGGAGAATCTACGGAGAGCACATCGCGAGGGCTATAAATCAATATTAATGTGAAGTGCAAGCCACGAAGGTATTGTCCTGCTGGAGCCGAGACTTAACTCGCCGACTTGGTACAGCTCGATGGAGCCAAGTCACAAGGATCCCGGCACTTGGTGGCGACCGAAATTAAACCCGGACAGCAGGGTAATTGGAAACAGCCTTGATCGTTGCAAAGCTCGCTGGAGCCGAAATTCGGAACACAAGGGGGAGGGGGAGCGGGGGACAATTGGTCGTTGGTGCAACTGGACGCTCGTCAGTGGTATAATTCGATGGAGGCAGATAATATGCAGCGCACATATACTGGGAAGGGGAATAGCATGCAGCGCCACACCTCAAGGTCGCTGCCCCATTCATGAAAGGACAGAGGAAATTCCCGTCGAGGCAAACGTACTGCACTCATTGTCAGCAAGTCCCGAGACCAATTATAATTTACTTGCCTGAGAGG
Organism: Mycena latifolia; assembly: GCA_029289555.1. Lineage (NCBI taxonomy): Eukaryota > Fungi > Basidiomycota > Agaricomycetes > Agaricales > Mycenaceae > Mycena > Mycena latifolia. The sequence goes on along the minus strand of JARJLE010000017.1, from coordinate 1,110,635 downwards.
GGTAGAACATCGAGCCACCGCAGGCTTCAAGGGTCTCTGGTCCGTTTTTGTTGATCGGCTCGAGGGTATTGTTTGAGCAGCTGTATTTACTCGATCAGCACCAAACCGATTCAATGTATAAAACAGATACCTATAGAGACTCGTAGAGTAGCAGGCGTCACCGCATCTGATGTTTCTATCGCCGTTGATGATTGGGCAGAGGAAACTGTTGTCAAAACAAGTATACTTGACACAAGTTCAGCTCTCGCGTCGCTTAGAATCATGTGTAACGACAGCATACCTGGGATGGATAGTAGTTCGAACTGCCGCAGCTCGCAAGGTCCTCAGCAGCAACGAGGCTGGCAAGAAACGCGGTAAGGAAAAGAGAGAGGAGTGGAGCCATCTTGACGAAAATACGGTGATACTTCCCCGGTTTATATACGAGAGCGTCAACCCGTGGGAGAGCGAAATGTCTCGTTTAGCGTCCAGGGGTTTAGAATGATAAATTTCTGCATGTAAAGCGCTGCCAGTGCAGATGCCGGCATTGACAAGGCGTGCCTGAAGTCGGATCTATCCCTGATACATCGATCCTGAACCTAGACCACACCTGCGCCATTCCTCTCTTTCCCTGAGCAGAGTATTCACCAGCATAGAAGCACTTCAACAATTGGATATATCAGCTTGTGCCGTTCGCTGTGGGTAATATCATTCTGTGTTCCGTCTATTATTAATCGTCGGTGTGGTGCTAAAAACATATTTACCTTTCTCCGACGTCGCCTCCATCGACCTGTCACGCCCTTCATATAAGGTGGGTGCCACAAACATCGCCATAAGCGGCTATAAACCTGCCGATTCTTACCCTGCGCTTACCACGTCGGTGGATGTGAAACGCTTGTTCGGCGGAAGCTTGCATGTCTGTGAAGGTCGTGCTTTGAGCGAGGAAAGCGGTTAATATTTGCCAAAGATATAACAAGAATTAAGGACATGTATGTAAAAGGTAACAGGTCTGCATAGTCCACTCACAGAACCGACAAAGATCTATCGCCTTTCTGCTTCAAGTGCGCAGTCATTTGTCATCGTGTTCAAGACAAAGGGAGAACAGTGACACCCCCGGGTGATAGACGCTGTGACTGCACACCACAAAACCGAAAACAGGAGACCTGTGTCCGCCGTATGCGTTTCATGGTGATAAAGCGGACAAAAGCGAACAGCAGGAAGAGGCAAAAATTCCAACGCACGGAGGACTGGCGTTGGAAATCGTACAGTATGATCCTGCCAGTATATCTTGGATGTAGCTGTCTGTGCGAGCCAGTCGTGGCTTGGCGAAAAGAGAGAAGTTGGCGTCAAGCGGGAAGGCAAGAGTATATCGCAAATCTGACGTGCCTAGAGTTGGTTATAAGAATCAAATTATCCTGGTCAAACCACAGGAGATTCGTTCGCCAAGAAATCAATCACACCTGGGGAAGGTCGCCTAAGATGGCTGAGGGAAGATCATCAGGAGAGGAATTGGACAAGACCGCGAATAAATCACGAGAAATGGACGGCCCTGGACCTAGCAGAAAATGAACCCCCAACCAAGTCCCTCGCGCTGAGCATGTTGACCGTTGGCCCGCCGCAAACGGAGCCCCGCACCAAGCCGGGGAGAGCAATGGAGTTTGAACGGAAGTAGAGCTCGGAAGGACCCGCTTGCGTTCCTGTGCATGATCTTCCTGGATCTCCGCTCGCCCGCATTGCATTCTCATACTTCTCCCGACATCAGAGACGCTTATATGAATGATTTTCCCTCGCTTTGGCCGACGGTCCGAGTGCTGTTGAATGGCCCAATGCGAAGGCGGGAGTGGAATCAGATACTGTGCTATTTCAACCAAGTGCTTAGTCACAGGTCACAGCGACTGCTGAACTGAACACTTTTTTAGTTGTCCCATGCTCCAGGCCCCGGGGAGGGCTGTTTTGAGGCCAAAATACATGGGAAAATACCGAAAAATCGCCTAAAAAGGTAATTTGAACACTTGGTTCAAATAGTATAGTATGAAGGTGGAGTGGAATCAGGTTTTTAGGGAGGCGGCCGTTGCAGTGGATCAATTAATAGCGGAGGATTCAGGCAGGATACTAACTCGAAGACGCCCGAGGAGGTATTGTGACTTTACACAGTCGTATAGGGGATCTGATTAATCATACCAGCGATGCGTTGTGATGCATCCAGACTCTTAATGAGCGCGGTCCCACCCACCTAAGCGCGCGCGCCTGGCGCTCGTCCATCGATCGATCGGGCACATCCGTCAATGGCGCGTGTTGGGCGCGTGCGCGCCCCGCGCCGCTTCTTGGTTCGTGCTCGTTCCCAATCGGGTGGTGGTAATCGTTGTTAACAATCGATCCCTCGGCCTTACCGCGCCCTGCCCCGGGCGCTCCCAAAAAGCGCCGCCGTGCTGCTCACGCTTAGGGTTAGTGTATTGGCCACCCATATCAACGTCGCTAGCCCCTTTCGTCTGACCGCAGTGCCCCTATTCCCGCCGCTTCCCTACGCCCGGCGCTCCCGCCCTACCCCTCTGCCCCCGTTTCCAGCGCGATGCATGGGAGCTTCCCGAGGGATTACTGCACATCGGCAGTCGCCGTCGCGTTGCTCTATGGTCCAGCTGTCCCCGCTGCCGGCATGCGGCCCGCCGCCTCTCTGCCATTTCCGCCCCCCGGCTCGCGCTCGCTGTGCTGCAGGGTGCGCAGCGTTCGCAGAATATGCCCCATCCGCCCTTTGCTCGCCCCTCTCCTTTTGTGGTGCCCGCCATCGCGGCGCGCCATTGCGCGCTCCTTCCATCGGTCACGTGCTTCCCGCCTCTCCTCGCGTCGCGCTCGGCTCCGCGCGTTTCCACGCATTTTTTTTACATTAAGACGCGATGACATACCAAGGATTAGTATGCTCGTTGCTTGAGTCGTTTTCGGTGCGACCACCGGGCATCTACTCCCGAAATGAGGCTGCGAGCTCCATTTGCAGCTAAACAGTGGCATATTGGGTTCATGAATTTTAAATACGACTCCCCGAGACAATGAGGTGTTACTCGAGGCTTAAATGCCTCCCGTAACCTGAATGTATACCCGAAGCACATTGTCTAGGGACATGATAGCTATTTTTCCGCTGTATTAGAGGCTTTTGTTAAGAGATTGAAATTCGTTCTACCCCCCGAAATGGGCGTACTAGACACGCCACGCCTAATCGTTCAAATGTGCATTTTCACCAAACCTGGCCAAAAAAATCTAAGGAAATTGCGCGGCAAACCGGTTGTGGTTGTCTAACCTCCACGAAAGCTCGCCGAGGAAGAGCTGTATTAAAATTCGCCATCGTGAACCTCATTCCATTTGATCATGTATCCTCCAACTCATTAGTGTCATCCATTCATCGGTTGTTTCACGGAAGTCACGAATTTGTTTATTTGTTGCTTAAGTCACAATGAAGAGTACGGAGAACACATCGCGAGGGTTATAAATCGAAGTGAAATGCCAAGCTACGAATATGTTGTCCTGCTCGAGCCAAGATCACAAGGATCCCGACACTTGGTAGCGACCGAAATTAAACGGGAGACAATTGATTGTTGGTGCAGCTGGTCGTTCGTCAGTGGTATAATTCGATGGAGGCAGATGATATGCAGCGCACCTATACTGGGAAGGGGGGTAGCATGCAGCGCCACACCTCAAGGTCGCTGCCCCATACATGAAAGGACAGAGGAAGTTCCCGTCGAGGCACACGTACTGCACTCATTGTCAGCAAGTCCCGAGACCAATTATAATTTACTTGCCTGAGAGGGGTAGAACATCGAGCCACCGCAGGCTTCAAGGGTCTCTGGTCCGTTTTTGTTGATCGGCTCGAGGGTATTGTTTGAGCAGCTGTATTTACTCGGTCAGCACCAAACCGATTCAATGTATAAAACTAGATACCTGTAGAGGCTCGTAGAGTAGCAGGCGTCACCGCATCTGATGTTTCTATCGCCTTTGATGATTGGGCAGAGGAAACTGTTGTCAAAACAAGTATACTACAAGCCATTTTAGTTGTTCGCGTCGCGTAGAATCATACGTGGCCACAGCATACCTGGGATGGATAGTAGTTCGAACTGCCGCAGCTCGCAAGGTTCTCAGCAGCAACGAGGCTGGCAACAAACGCGGTAAGGACAATACAGAGGAGGGGTGCCATCTTGATGAAAATACGGCTGAGACGTCCCCGGTTTATATACGAGAGCGTCCAGGCCGTGGGAGAGAGCGAAATGTCTCGTTTAACGCCCAGGGGTTTCGAGGGATAAATGCTTGTATGTAATGCACTGCCAGTGCAGGTGCCGCTATTGACACGGTGTGCCTGGAGTCGGATCTATCCCTGATACATCGATTCTGAACCTAGACAACACCTGCGCCATATCTTTCTTTCCCAGAGTAGAGTATTCACGGACACAGGAGCGCTTGGACAATTGGATGTACCGAATTGTGCCGTTCGCTGTGGGCAATATTATTAAGTATTCCGGCGATTATTAACCGCCGGGGTGGTGCTAAAAACATACCTTACGCCGACGTCGTCTAGACCTGTCGGGCCCTTCATATAAGGGTGCCACAAACATCGTCCCGCCATCGCGGACGAATAAGCCTGTCGATTCTTACCCTGCTCTTGTAACGTTGGTGGACGTAAGGCGCTTGTGCGGCTGGAGGTCTGTATTTCTGGGAGGCTTATGTTTTGAGCGAGGAAAGCGGCTAAAAGGTGTAGAGCAAATGAGAAGGCTTACATATAACAGATCTCTCTATACTCAACACACAACGGACAAAGGTCTGTCACTTTTCTGTTGTAAGTGCGCAGTCAGTCACCCCGTTTGGCCTCGTGTTCATGACAAAGGGGGAACACCGACATGAGCCCCGGGTGATAGACGCTGTGTCTGCATACCACAACACCGAAAGTGGCAGACTTATGTGCGCCGCATGCGTTTCATGATGATATAGCGGACAAGATTATTGGCATGTAGGTCTGGTGATGGTAGCAACGGAAGCGAACAGCAGGAATAGACAAAGATTTCAACGCACGGAGGATTGGCCTCATCGTATGATCCTGGATCTTGGATGTAGCTGTCTGTGCGAGCCAGTCGTAGCTCGGCGAAACGGGAGAAGTTGGCATCAAGCGGGAAGGCAAGAGTATATCGCAAATCTGAAGCGCCTATGGCTGGTTACAGTATAAAGATCAAGTCATGCACATCGCCAATAAATCAAGACGGGTTACAGCTAAGGAAGGTCACCTAAAACGGCTAAGGGAAGAAAATCGTCAGGAGAGGAATTGTACACGGAGGACTGGACCCTAAAATAAATCACGAGAAATTGACGTCCCTGGATATAAAAAATGAATCCCCAACCAGTCCCTCGCGCTCAACATGTTAACCGTTCGTCCGCCGCGAACGGGGGAGCGCTCGGCGCTACCCTGCCGCACCCTATCCCCACCAAGCTAGGGACAGCAGTTGGAACGGAAGGAGAGCCCGGAAGGACCTGCTTGCGCTCCCGTGCTGCATGATTTCCCAGGATCCCCGCTCGCTGCGGCGGCGAGCCGTTCGTAATGACAGCCAACGTCAGGTGGAGTCACGTGACGTTGTCGTGAAAACAAAAAAATAATAATTTTCTCCTGACATTGAATAGGGGTGGGAGAAAGGTGTTTGGGGGGCCTTGGGGCAGGTAGAATATGATGCGCACCTGAACGCAAAGGCACCGAGGACCCCAATCCTGTGAAAGGAACGACGGTGCTTGGACGGTGATGTGCACCGCCCGGATTCTGATCCAGCGTTTAATGCGCCTAGGAGAGGACCCGCAAGAACAGTGTGGAATTCAAGCATCGTTCGCGGGGGAAGCCATCGCTACTCGTTCAGGTGAGGAGGAGCACAAAGAAGAGAGCCAGCGTAGATTTTACTGGATTACCGCGCATGAAGCCTGCTTGCATGGGAAAACTATCAACGCCGCCCGTGAGCAGTTAAAAGCTCGTACCTATGGTTCCAAAAGAAATACCCGCCCGCCCCCGTCACGTCTAATAAAAGAAGCTCAGTCCCCGCCTCAGTACAATCTCCTCCGGCCGTACTGGTATCAGCGCGAAATACTGCCTGGCAAGAAGACATAAGTACCTACGCGGATGGCGTCCGAGACATCGCGGCACCTACCCGCCCGACTCCATGCGAACTCGGTTGTGCTCTTCGCCACCTGGTGCTCCTTGGACTTTCGCTTGACCTTCGCCGTTCATGACTCAGTCAGGTCTCCATCGTTTCAAAGCTCCGTTTCAGCGGTCATGCTAATCCACGGTGAGAAATTTGCTTCAGTCGCGGTCGACGTCCGTGAGCCCGTACGAAGCTGAACGGCAAGAGAGTGGCGAGAGGAAGAGGGTCGGGTGGCGGTGTCGCAAAGCTGTCCTTGTTTGCCTACAGCGTCTGAGCCCAGCAACCGTCAACTTTGCCACCGCATCACCTCAAGCTCAGGGTCTTACTCATGCAGCGTTCTTCGCGGCGGGCTTACTAGACGCAAGAGCTTGATACATATCCGTTCTTCGACACGTACTCAACATGTGCCGTTGTTCGTTCCGCGGCGGAACATCTGCCAGTCGCTCGACCAACGGTTGGTGCAGGGTTTGTCCGTATCAGCGAGCTCAACGCACAGCAGGTGTAAATGCAGTGCCACCATTTTCGATCCACGCTGAACCTCCCCTATTGCACAGGCCGCCCGATATCCGACATCCATGGTCACTCTCGAGACCCACATGCCGCCCCGTTATCTCAACGGCCCCCGTCCAAATCCGGTTCATTCTAGGAATCAAGGCGGCGGGACGGAGTAAAACCACGTCGCTCTGAACCGTAAACGGGACCACGTCGATCGCGAGGTGTCGCGAGATTGAACATCTACATCCAACTTCAACTGCTACAGAGCTTAATTGATGTACCTGACAGTTGTCCACCGGAACCCCCGACAAGGTTCATTCGCTCCGCCGAAACACGCAACAGGTGATCTGTGGGGCACAGGTAACTGTTGAGGCAACAGATTTTCTTTTGTACGGTTCTGGGTGCATGTCTGAGCCTGGTCGATTAACTCCGAGGGAAATTAAGTATGCTAACTTACTCCAAATTACAGAGCGAGAAGCAAATTCCCTCCGACGACGACGGGGCGGTATTTGGGCAACTAAAACAAAATTACCACTCTATGGGTACTTGTTGAATTGTGGCTTGGAAATATACGAGAGTGACAATATTGACAGCAAGTCACCCAGCCAGTTCATGCTGGCCGCCTGGCGAAATGGCATCGATTAGTACCAAGCCAGCCCATTTCGGTAGCGGCCGCAATCTCCTGCACCGCCATCTGTCTAATGCAGCCATGTGCAGATCCCGCCGACTGTGCGCCTGGATTTTTGTTTGGCGACACCAATTAACGGGCTTTTCAGCCAGATAACCTCCGTGTACCTGGTCACCCGCGTTGTTCATTTTGGGACGAAGGGCTGGGTTTGCGGCCGTTGCCATATCCCGAAATGCCGCGCGATAGATTTGCGCCTCACCCCAATCCGGCATTTGACCTCTCTGAGTGCCATCAAGATTTGATGGTTGAGTATGAAGATACAGCTCACAACGATCTCCCACGAGGATCGCCCGTTCGATCACATCGCCAATTCTCATCGTTGTAGGCAGCGTATTCAGTGCCAGTTTCAATTGAAATTTCTTAAACTTCATCCAACCAGTTCTTACCCACATCTGAGCTACCGCGACAGCGTTTCGCTTCTCCGCTCAGCCCGCAAATATGGAAGCACTTCAGCGAATCCAAGGCTGAGAAAAGCGGGGTATCAAGTGGGTTTCGCGGCCAGAGTTCCGTAGGAAACAGGTTGATCTCCGCAGGCATATTGTCATCGAATATAGACGAATTATGCGGCCGTAACTGATTGTGCGATTTGTAGGTCGGAAGTGCGCTTGCGGTACCGAAGATTGCAGATCTCAACGTCATCGCAGTAGGCTCAGCCGACGCGGGAACTTCGTGTGGATCGACACCCAGACCGATTGGCAACAGATCCGATCACGCCCAGAACCGCTCCTCACAAATCATCTACATCCCGGTTGCGTCGGGAGGTAGTATAAATGAGATGAGTTATCGCTCTTTTTCCTCCATCTCTCTCTCGTCGCTTCGATGATTCTCGATCTTTTCTTGAGCGTCTTAACAGCGCGCAGCACCATTCTCGCTGCGTTCCTCGTTACAGTTGCATTTGCAATCCGCACGTTTTGGCGCTCATCATCGCCTCTCGACAACATCCCAGGACCGGAATCCAAGTCATTCTTCACTGGTACATTTCCTTCTGTATCTGTGATCGAGTCTAGTTGTAATATTTTCCGCGCTACAGGAAACCTTGAGCAGTACCATGATCCCGACGCGTGGGATTTCCACGAGGAACTCCAGCAGAATTATGGACAGGTCGTAAAGATGAACGGGTTCTTCGGGGTGAGTTCACCTTGGTACTGAACAGCCCTTGAAGTATCTCATTTTTATATAGGATCGCTCACTGTATGTGTTCGACCCCGTGGCGCTGAACACCATCCTTGTCAAGGATCCCGACACTTATGACGAAACACCTAAGCTGATCAGGTACGTCGTCCGCTGCGATCTGACGCCTGAACCTGAACATACCTGCCCCAGCCTGAACTATCTTATTTTCGGAAAGGGGATATTCTCCGCCAGGGGCGACGCCCATCGCAAGTATCGCAAGATCATGCTTCCGGCGTTTTCAACGGCCAGTCTTCGAGGAATGATGCCGCTCTTCTACGAGGTCGCGGAGCGGGTATGCATTGACTCCGTCGAACAGCTTGATTTACTCAACTGACTCATTACTCATAGCTTCGCGATAGCCTCATCGGCCCTCAAGTCCGCGACGGTGGCAAGATGGCCAGTTCTACTCCGATCTACTCCACATTACACTAACCACCTCCCTTAGCTCGACTTCAACTCAATCCTGTCCCGCGCCTCTCTGGAACTCATTGGACGCTGTGGTATCGGGTACTCGTTCGACGCACTGCAAGCCGATCAGGAGCCAACCGACCGCTTTGCGGCCTCTCTCCAAGCAGTTATGTGAGTCTGCTGTGTCGTGGATTTGTGGACATCTCTCTGACGATAACTCTCCAAGTCCCACTTCGTTCGAGTTCGCGATGTTCATGCCCCTGCTCCCGTTCCTCCTCAAATATACCGGCGGTCCCATCATCCAACGCTTGTTGATCAAACTCTTCCCGTCGCCGACGCTTCATCGCCTGCGCGACCTTATCGACTTCAAGGATGCGTCTGCTAGGCAGCTCGTCAGGGACCGTGAATCGGCCATCAAGAGCGGGGAGTTCAAGGAGGATGCGAACGACATCCTGAGTATCCTTAGTACGCCTCACTAATCGCCTTACGGTTGTATCTGCCCAACTGATGCTCTCCTCACAGTGAAAGGTAACTTATCCGGCGAGGAAGGGCGGACGCTCACGGAGGAAGAGCTGGTGGCGGCGACTGGGTACGTATCGCGCCTCCGTGGATTGTTGCATGTGCTGATTCCGGCGCAGCACGATCATTCTCGCGGCAACGGACACGACGTCGTCTTCGATGAACAAGATGTACCATCTCCTGGCCCTGCACCCCGAGATCCAAGAGAGGCTTCGCGAGGAGATCATGGCAGCCCCAGAGCATATGGATCTGGCCGAACTCGAGGCCCTCCCATATCTCGACAGTTTCATCCGTGAGCTATTGCGACTGTGAGTGTGTTTTACTCGCTCAGGAACTTTATCTCATCGACATATAAAGGTACCCCGGTGTCAACCCATGCGTTTTCCGGCAGCAAGTTTCATTTAGCTCCATGCGCAACGTCTCACTAACCACAACACAGGACGACCCAGGATAGTATCCTTCCCCTCGGCTCACCGCTCATCGGCAAGGATGGAACTGCCATGAACGAAATCCACATCCCCAAGGGCACGAACATCTACGTCTCGATCGGCGGGGCCAACCACAACAAGCGGATCTGGGGAGAGGATGCGCTCGAGTTCAAGCCCGAGCGCTGGACTAACGGCAAGGTTGAGTCTGTCACGACCAAGATGTGCGGGATCTACGGAAACACCATGACGTTCCTCGGCGGTGGCCGGAGCTGCATGTGGGTGTCCTCCCTTGTGCGCCGCGTATTTCTGGCACTGAATTATTTTGCAGCGGTGTCAAATTCTCGCAGATCGAAATGAGTGCGTCCCTGCCTCTATCACAAACCTGCATAATCTAATTCACATCATCTCCTTCAGAGGTCATCGCGGCCGTCCTGTTACGCTCCTTCAAACTCTCTTCCCCGGACCCGCGGGTTAAATGGCGGATGACCGGCATCATCCCATCGCCCAACATCGATAACGTAGCTACACTCCCCATCCTCGTGGAGCGCCTCTAGGCCTAAAATTGTATTGTTGAGCCCTCTCCTCATGCTTCCGACCACTGGTGTAGAATAACGGATGTATAATAATCCCTTTCTCCCCTCTCTCCAGGGCCTCAGGCATATCCACTTCATTCCCTTCCACCACTTTCCTACGCCTGTCCCCATACTATCAACCTCTGTACTTTTACTTACATTAACAATATCACTAGTTCATGATCCTCGCCCTCCGCCCAAACGAGAGTGGAGCGCATAAGAAATCATGGGTTCCTACCGAGTGCTCCCCACTGTCTCGTAATCGGGGACGGCCGTCAGCTTGAATGTCGAGATCTGCAACGGGAATCATTTTAATAACGCCGTTAATGGGTCAACCACAAATCACCAGTCCCCCATACCTTAGTTCTTTGATGACGGTGGCGAGGCGCGTGGAGTCGACTGCGATGAAGCGCTCAGTTGAAGCAAAGATTTGGTGTCGGTTTTATTGGGTCCTTAGTCACTTGCAACAGCATCGAGGGAGGGAACACAGCTGTGCGGTGAATCCTGGGAGGGGGTGGACGTGGAAAGCATGCTGTCGGATGAAGTCGGGATAACATCCGCGGCGAGCCTGTGAGACGCAATAATACACAATGCCCACAAGATGAAAATGTTGATCCCTGATGACTTCGTTAAATCCTACAACGCTGGATAAATCCGACTTACTGCAAGAGGCAAAATATTAAACAGAAGCCGGTCGGCATAGGATGCTCGGAGCCAGCCAGTGCGCCTAACAGCAGTTCCATTGCTATGCCAAAGCATTCGGGGATTCAGAACGAGTGAAGGCGAGGATAACTCAGTAATAAAGCTTGTATTGTGTGCTAGCTTCGCTCGCTCTTGTATACCTCCGGAAATAATCAGAATATTCTACTGTAACTGAGTACGTACTACTAAAGTATGGAGCACTTAGACTCTTTGAGTCGCTCCGGGAAGGTTAGAGAATATTCGAATATACTCTCAACAGTTCGGACACACATTCTCGCATATGTACATCAACAGCAGTTAGGCCGCCTGGTGATGTGGCCACTCGCTCCAGGATCTTTCCTCCGCGAAGGATCTTTATAGGATCCCCACCGCTGAGTAGAACTAAATTGAGCATCTTGTTCATGGACACATCATCATAATACTCGCCGCAAGAGGGGTATCAGTTGCCGCACGACCGCCCTCGCCGTGGTTTCCTGGCTTGCCAGCTGTTCTTGAAGATCGAATGCCAAGTCCTGGACCTCCCCAATTGGTGAATCAAACAGGCCGGCCAAAGAATCCAACACATTCGCGTCGACGGCAGCCTGTGCGCCTTCGGGCCATTTAGCGATCCACCACAATGCCTCTGTGGCCCCCTTCACAACTCCGAGATCTTCGTCACTGATTTCGAGTCCCAACCGGTTCCATGTGGGATAATCAGGACTCACTGCAAGAGAGATACCAATTCCAGCGTAAAACAGCCGATGCTGTTGTTTCACGCCGAGCCAGCACCGCAAGAATCCAGCACATCCGTTTGCGGATCTCTGCGTCTGTCGAGTGAAGAGATTCGTCAACGAGTTGGAACACAAGGGAATCCGAAATAACTCGTGCGTCGTCCTCAGATTCGAGTCTTGTCTCGAGCTCCACCAGAATTGCGGCCTTGGTTGACGACGATACATATTGTAACTGCAGGAGCATTTAGCCTAGCCACCAGACGTAATTAGGGCCGAGGCGCCGTACGCGAGATAGCTTGAGTAGATCTCCATATTCTCGCTTGAGAGGGGAGTCCCGCGTGTCTTGGCGATGAAGGCCAATGCGTCGCGTCGATACATGAATCTCATCAACGGCTTGGCAGCTGCATGTAGGTCCATGCTCGGACCCAATGGGTTCCTGTCTGACCACCAGCTACGTAAGCTATCGCCAGTAGGCTGGCGGGTCAATGGGTGGTACATGGAAGGGGGAGGAACAGAGGATGGCGGCCAGAGATACCGTGACACCACAGGCCCAGCGAGCGGCTATTTGATGCTGGCACAGCCTGTTAGCTGTTCAGCTGGCTTCCACTTCCGTGCACACTGCTGTAGCTCGTCTTGATCTTTTTAGGTAGAGTGCAGAGGAAACGTAAAGTTCACAGCATACCTCGCGGAGCGAGGGAGGCGCGAAGCGCCGAGCGAGCAGGGGGGCAGGTGGATGCTAGAGAGAGCTTTGGAAACGGGGCCACTACGTTGGAGGTCAACGTTTCGTCATGTAGCTCGTCTTGATCTTTTTAGGTAGAGTACAGAGGAAACGTAAAGTTCACAGCATACCTCGCTCTCACAGTTGTCTTCCAATGTCGTGTGCAGAATCCGTGCCCTGTCAGTCGAGACCCTCAGTTGTGAAAATGGTCGCAGACCAGATGTCAGAAGCATCAGACGGCCTAGCCTCGGCCTTTTCATTGTAGGAGGTACACGTGTGATTGGGTATGGGTATATGAACTGGACAGAGCAAGGTCGATATTGTGCTCACCCGGAGCACGATGCAAAACAATAGGTATGCGATGGGGAATGAAGGAGTATACGCGTCGGTTTTACTCATCCGCTGGTGAAGCCCAAAGGAAGATTAATTTACGATGATGTGAGAAAGGTATCCACGCACACAGTATGTGGGACTTGTCCCGAATGGTCGGACCTCCGGCCTTCACATCCATCCCAGGGACACTCTCCGGCTGCTCGGTGTTCCTGCCTTCGAAGAGCTCCGCCTCCCGATCGCGCTCCCGCATCGTCGACTCCGCGAAGGCCGTGTCGTCGAGCTTCCCGCACCAGCGGTCCGGGACTGCGGCGGGCGGAACGTCAGCTGAGCTCTTATAAGGCTTAGGATGGGATGCACGCACAGAGGCCGACGAACCACCGGATGGCGGCGCTGTCGCTGCTGTGGCTGCACAAAGCTGGAAGGAACAAGATGAGCTTGGGGTGCGGTGCGGCGGCCTGGGTGGACGACGTACAGCAGCACATGCAGCAGGTGAGAAACATCCCGCAGCAGTCGTTGTCGGACATGATATCGAGCAGGTCCTGCCTGGGGTACAAGTCGTTGTGTGAGAGATGGGGGTGGGGGACAAAGAAGCGATTGACGAGGCTGTGCGCGCGGGTACGATATTAGTGGTCCATCAGAAAATCAGGATGTAAGTGATGCGGGGACAAGTGACCGCGTTAGTTATGGGAACCGGTGAACCCCGGCGAGCAGTGCATTCAATACTACTGTGCAACAACAGAATCCACACTGTTCAAAAAAGCGGCCAAGTCCTGGGCTAATACTCTATGGACCTTACTCGTCGGGTGCAGATGATCGCGCCAGACTGCCCCACCCGCGGCACTGACGTCTTTCGCGGGGAATCCGTACTGCTTCGGATTGTCCAGGATGCGCGTGAAGGTGTCGAAGGCAGAAAAGGTGAGGATTCGTGCGCCGGGGTGCGCCGCGGCGAATTTGGCGACCGATTGACGGAGCGAGGCGTTCCAGTTCATGTATGTGGCGCTTATATCCGAGGAGGCGTTCACGCCTGGGGTGGGATTGACTATCCAGCTCGGAGGGAACGATAATGAGGGGCGCACCTACCGGGGTTCGTCCGATCGGCGGGACGTCTATGAAGAGGAAGACACGGGCGCCGGCCTCGTAGAGCTTTTCTTCCAGGTTGAAGAGCAATTCGAGGGTGTCTGTGTGTGTCTGCGCGTAGCTGGCGATAGAAAATCAGCTACGTGTGGCAGTTCTATTTTATTTCAGCGCACGCGCAGTCGTTTATCCCAACCCACGTTACTTCGAAAGATGTGAGCGAAGCCGCAACCGGGTGCACGGCGAGATGGCGCACCAAATAACGAATGTGCCGTGTCCCACGGCAAGCCGTCGGCAGTGCGGGCCATGGCGTACCCCTCGAGGAAATTCTTGTTTACCTGCGTTTCCACTGAGGGGACGCGTCCAAGCTCGGGGACCCGCGCGCCTCCTGCGGCATAGTCGTGCACAAGCAAATCGGGATGCGGATCATGCTCCGTCAGAAGGTAGCCGACCCAGTTGGTGCCGTCGAAGTCGGCATATGTGAGGCCTTTGAACGGCACTGATTCACGGTCAACCTTGGTCGGAGGAGGGAGGTTAGCGGCGAATCCGATTGCAGAGTACGAGTCCCCGCTGTTATCGATGAATATTGATGTCAATTTGCGGTGGGGGTTACAGCACGACTCACAAGATAAAGAGATCGTTTAATGAGCGATAGCCCGGCCATTGTGAAGTCGAATTGTTCATAGTGGTGTTTTCTATCCTTGAACCGGAGGCTTGGGGGTCCGTTCCAAGACCAGTCGCCCTGTCGCCAGTGTCCGACTCTTTGGAGCCACTCCCTTGGCCCTGGACGAGGTGAGCTGGAGAAGAAAAACCGACTTAATCTTACTGATCCTTTGAATAGTCCCCCGAGGTTCAGTGCAGAAAGTCGCTTCATGGATGATGACGGAAAGCGACAAGCGACAAGCGCTCAGTAGGCGCCGATCAGTGACTGGGTCACAGCGTGACCCTCCTGCTCTTCTACCGCCATCATGTGTGCATTTACCTGAAGCCTGAAGGACTTGAGATCGACGTCCGATGATCTCAATGTCCATTGTACCAGCATTTGGCATTCATTGTCGACTCCTTATACTGCTTATTACTACTTGTAATTGCTCTGACACGCACACCGGATGTTGCTGTGCTGAGGCTGTCCGCCGACGACACCGTCTGCTTTTCCGCTCGACTTGCTTTTGAACTTGGACGAAACCGTGGATTAGATCAAGGTCATTCGGGCTGTCTGAGGCGGCGCCTTCATACAGCCTACAGCTCTGACTAGGACAGTTGGTGACGGACCAATAGCTATGACAAGTAAATGATAAGTGAAATCTTTATCTGTCTTCTGCGGCACTGCTTACTCTCGGACAGCTATATCATGGTTGCCGAATCGAATCGCCTCGACATGCTGTGGCGCTCGCTCTGGTCGCAGTCCTCATTCCGCTCGTATTCTACTCTTGGTCTATCCTACCCCTCCCTTTGGCGACTTCTGTCGTTGGGTTGATTCCCCTTATGGAGTTCACTGTCCCGCGCGCGTCTGAATATACGCGATGTCATCACGGTTCCATTCTTCATCCCGATTCGGAACAAAGGTGTTGTTTCTCGCTCTTGTACAGACGTTGCTGTGTCCTGGACTGCCTCCGGCGGATGTCAAGTGTGCAGCGCAATAGAATGAGTCTGTTCTTTTCCATTCTCTACAGCCCGCATACATGCCGCAGGCGCTCGGCGACCTTGACGGCGGCGGCGCTTCCCGGATTGGACGCGATGGCCAAATATAAGGCGGCGCTTAACAGCATCTGCCAGACCCATTTAGCTTATTGCGCCGTCCGCCGACGTTCCCCACGCCTCATTATGACTGGGTCCCTGATCTCCCGCCTTCCCAGATGTCCCACTTCTTCCTTTTGTACTTTCATCTCAGTCCACTTTCCCAGATACCTCTCGCCTCCATGCGCTCTCCAAGCGAGGCTCGTTGGCTCACGCTCTAGACACTCTCTTGTGGTTCATCGCGCAGGGCCGGGAGCTGAACTTACTCGTACTCGCCTTCACCCTACCGCTTCGTCACAATTCACATTGCAGTGAGTCAGCAGCTCGAGCGGCCTTTATACAGGATTTTTCGACCCGGTCCTGCCCGTACACTGCCCGAAGGTCAAAGCCCCGCTTCGCGGGGTTGTACAAATACAGTTCCCGCCCGAATATTTCGGTTCTTTCATGAACCCCGCCCAGCTGCACTATGCCACTACCATCATGAACGAACTGCGCGGCTGGGCGCACGACTGGCTGGCGGGGCTTCGGGCGAGTCGCGAGCTGCAGCGCGCGCTGAACTTGCCATCCCCGCACCCCAACCACCCCCTCCCGATGGGATTTCCGTTCGGCGACTTCGAGTTGTCGCAGAACTTCGAATGGATCCATGAGTATGGCACAGAGCAACTCCGGCACGCCTACTCTGTGGAGTTCGTGTTCCACGGGCGCATGAATGGTCCTGGTTCGTCGGTCGCCTGGAATCTGATCACGGAAGGTAAGTCGTGCTGCGCAATTTAGTATCTGCCGCGCGCCTCACCATCGACTTCTATTCCGCAGGGCCAATCGACCTCGGCGTGTTCGAGATCGCTGGGCGCATCTACGACGATGCCCAACTGCCCTTCGCAATAGATGCGGACCTCGTCCTCGAGGCGATGCTGGCTTCTCTCAGTGCACGCGCGCCTATCCGCCTCGCGAGCCGCGACACCGTTGCGCCGAATCCGGAGGCAGATGCATCTCCGCACCCTGTGAGGGTTTACGAGCTGCGCACGCCGCACGGGGCTGTGATTCGCCAACTGGGTGCACGCTGGATATCGTAGACTGGTGGCCGTCGGATATGCGCTTGACCGGACCTCGACCTGTCGTAGTCTTCGTCCCGTTGTGCAACAGATCCCGGGTCTCCATCGGCAGGCCCCTCTCCAAGTCTGCGTGCGTCGGGCGCTCACCGGATCGCGCGGCGTTGGTCACTCCAGCGGAGCGCGTAGTGTGGATATGTCGGACAGTATATAGTCGATAGGGGAACCCCAGCGGGAAGCGGGCATTAGGTATCCATGGTTTGACTCGCTACATATATGCCCCGTGTTACCTTGTACCTACTCGGAGGTACGATGATCCGTGGAAATGATTCCCGAACAGAACAAGGACAAAAAAAAAAAGAACAAAACCGTCGCGATGGAGTTGTAGTGCCGAAGGAGCCGTGCTATGAAGGTGGTTACTAAAGATGCGGCTGCAGAAATTTGAATTGTATGTGTGCCCACCCTTTTTATTCTGGCTGTGTTCTGACACAAGATGCGGGAGTCGTTGGTGGGGGATTGGCCAGGGGATTTGCCGGCATTAGACTATGTTGCATTCATTATTTGATCTCCCCGTGTACCTGCGGATTGCATTCTATAAATTCCGATGGTGAGTCGAGTGCGGTTAAAAGCGGCAAAACTCCTGCATGGCACGTGAACCTCGAATAACGATGCCGTGCGCCGCGACTGTCGGCCCGCACGGCTTGTTGTCTTTTCCCCGCTTTATTTCATGCCGAGACTGGGAGATGCTGTAGCCGTGTGCTCGGTTCAGTACAGATGCCAGGGCTCGGATCAAGCTGCCGTTCATTGCTTGCTGATGCGTGATCAGCTTGGTGGTCAAACAAATGAAGGGGCTTGTGCCAAGATTAGGTTCGGAACAAGTTTTGCCAAGATGGGCGAAACGGGGGGGATCTTCGTCGCGCTCTAGAGGCCGCATAAGCATGTCAATCGCCTTGATCAAATAGGCGAAATTCTTCATTTTCAATCAACTTAGATATTTGTCACCTTGGTTTGGTATTCAGTTGTGCATTATGGAGTGTGCCCGAAAGGAGAGCCTTCTTCAGCTTGTGAACTCCATTTCTATTTCGTTCCCCTTTGTGTATTTCGAACCCGAATATTTTGTCTAAGCACTCAAACTCAAGTGTGGATATAATAGACTTTCTCCTCCTAGCACTCGGAGCTGAACTGCAGTGTGGCCATCGTAGGAGAAGAACAGACGCGTCGATCGCGTCGAGTCACAGTGTGACATTTTGTGACATCAATTAGTGAGTACTTTGGATTTTTATTTCTATGCGTAAAATGCATAAATTAGACTCAAAGTTTCTGGGCCACCCGGTGCCTAGGTTCGGAGCAAGCCTGCGCAGCTCCGGCCCGGCGAGCCGGACTTTCACCATCTTTTTCTGACGATGTCTGACCAGTGTGCCCGCGACGCCAATGGGAATCTCAAAGATGCCTCTGAGATTGAATTCTACGAGTCGGAATCCGATACCAAGGCCCTCCCCCAAAGATCTACTGGTCAGTATTCAAATTATATGCGTGCAAAGGCTCCTCGCGTCAAGACAGTTGCCGAGTCCGTCAGTGACCAAGAAGATGACGACTTCGAGCTCCCGGACCTCATCAATCCCTCCGATTCCGAGGGTAGCGAAGAGGAAATGGATATTGACAATGACGAGGTTGGAGTTATTTTTTGCATATGAGTATTACTGACTTCATTATTGCAGATTTCCTCCATCCTTCCGTCCAAGACCGCTCCCACTCGTTTTATTTACCGCCTTCCTTCCTCGTGCATAGATTCATTCGTGTTTCTTGGTTTAACTGTCTCTATCAGATCCTCTGGAACCTGAAATGAGTTTGCAGCTGTCTCCTACATAGCACGGGCTGAAAACTGTGCCTGTCAGAAAACCGACACCTTCCGGTAGCCCGTGACGGCCGTCCCGTCGCCCGTCCCGTTCCGTGGAGATTTTCTAAACTTCCACGACGGGACGGGGACGGGACGGGTTTACCCGTCACCCTCCCGTCGAAATGACGGCCGTGCCCGTGACGGGCCCGGCGCACAGCCCTACATCGACGGCGCAATGGTGGGTGGTGGTAATGGTAAAAGGAGATGCCGTGTGATGGCCGTCAAGAACGTGACCATCCCAAACGGGTAGTATCGTGGGTCGGCTTAAGCCTTACATTCCCCCGGTCCCGCTGACAAGATGGCGTGGAAATCAGCCGAATAGTGAAGCCCATAGGCGCCTGAGAGAAATTGGATGTTATGAGAATGATTCTATGACATACAGAGAACATATCCCTCCGCAAAAACTAGGGGAAAAAGGGCATCGTTTTTGCACAATTGAAACTCAAAGATCCTCACTATTTGGCCCAGCTTGTACCAAGCCTCTCTCCGAGATTCGCCGGCTCGCCGGCCCGGAGAGAGGCTTGCTCCGAACCTAACAGATGCCCAAGACTGCCCCGAGACGAAGGATAATTGGTCTGCAATTCCTTGACAGCTCTTGACATGACAGCTCTTGATTGCTCTTGAAGCGGCCTAAAAGACCACATGGCGAACCGATTCCCAGCACTCCAATTCCAATGCCATTTTGTTTAAGAAAAATATCTATTTGCGGCAGTTCCAGCGGGAAAGAACCGCCAATATAATTTTGCAGAAAGAGGTGCTGTGAAGGGATCTCGCTTCATCAATTTCCGATGGGACCGCGGCGCCCTGAAACCTGTCCACTACTCCCACATGCTTACCACATGTGGCGGTGGCACCGCACGCAAAACCCACCCTTTGCCTCCCACGTCCACCATGCCGCAAAGCTACGAGCTTCACAGTCGGTCAAGACCCCGCTCATTGTAGCCTACACTCACAGACATGTTCCAGTCATAAGTGTCAGCGGGATCCACTGGAAGCCCGACCTGCTGAGCATCCATCGAGAGACACCAAATCTCTATGAAAAAACAGGTCCATCAGAGTTCTGCAAAAAGGGATTGGGCAGGGATGTGGAATGATATTTTAAGTCTGTAAGTCAGAGTGTGCGTCCCCTAGCAGTGTATTGACGTTTCCGTGAGATCGACGGAGAGCCCATCTTCCCTCATCGTTTTGCAAGTTTTTTATAAGCGTAGTTTGAAGAAGGATAAATGCCTTGCCAAGGCAGAGATGGAGATAGGTGTGCTGCTTGAAAAGTGCCGCATGGAGAAAGGCAAGAACTATTTGGTTTACTCGCGCCGGCAGCTGAGGCCGCCGTAGATTTCCATGTCCAATTGGATCCACTCGGGAAACATTTGACAGACCTTTCTAAACCCGAACTTGTCGTGCGCATGACCACTATGGGGCTCATTCAAGCCGGCAAAATTGCACTTTCCAATGCCACAGAGGACATTGCCACTCTCGAAAGCGGGACGGTTCTTAAAATGGAGGATCACTTAGCGCAACACAGCACTCTAGCATCCGTGTTAAGAACCTTGGTTCGGAGGCTCGATGTCATCGTTCACATAGGAGCTGAAGTCGCCAAGGTTAGAAGCGACTGCTCGCCGTCGATCCATCTCTATTGATACCTACTCGATGAAGATCCATCCTTATTTCAATGCCGCCTGGAAGGTGTTGACTTCGATATACGAGGTAGCCTGCTGTCGTCTAATTTCTTCCATATGTTGACCAAAATTAGGCCGTAAAGACACAAGAAAAGACGGATGATAAAGTCGTTCAACTGGTCCAGGCAATGACTGATGCTTATTCCTTCGTGACGGACATTCAGTCACTCCCTGGAAAGATCAAGCGGCTCGAAGATACTATCGCCGCTTTAGTCAAACAAACAGCGGAATGTGCCCTGTTTATTCGTGAATATACCGGGCACGGAGTCTGCGGTAAATGATTCCGAAATCTTCGCTTGATGTTACTGACAGCTCCAATAGCTCGGCTTCTCACTGGAATCTGGTCGGAGCAGAGCGAGAAGATTGATGATTTCGCAGCTGCTTTTAGTAAGTTCCAGAAGTCTCTTGACACAGGATTGGTGGTACACACCATGTTTATCTCAACGAAAACCCAAGAAATGGTCAAGGGTTTGGGTGAGTATATATCTCCAGCCACATCTTCCCTAAGCGCTCATGTCGGGACTCAGCGCAATCTGACAAGCTTAAAAACCTCCGGCCGATTGACATGGATGCATCCCTGCGCACACCGTGTTTAGCAGGAACGCGTCAGGACTTGCTGGGTTTAATCACGAACTGGTTGACTACACCCTCCGATGCAGGGAATCCCGGAAACATTCTCTGGTTGCACGGCGTCGCTGGCGCAGGGAAGAGCACCATAGCCACATCCGTCTCTGAATACTTCCGAGATTTGGACCGGCTCGGCGCCTTTCTGTTCTTCAACAGGACCGATCCTATTGGGAGCAGTCCAGGCTCTGTTATACGTACAATCGCATTCTGGCTAGCTCGATCAAACAGTTACATCGCCTCTGCCATTTGTTCTGCGATTGATCGCGATCCGGCCTTGGTAGATGCCCCAATGCAAACACAATTCGAGAAGCTCTTGCTCGAACCCCTCTTGGATGCGGAAAGCAATATCCCCGGCCCTATCATCGTCGTTTTGGATGCTCTGGATGAATGCGGTGATTTTGCTTCCCGACGGGGCCTTGTCTCGATTCTTTCAAACGGATTCCCCAAACTTCCTTCGGTGTTTCGCTTCTTAATCACTAGCCGCCCCGATTCGGACATCGCAGCCAAATTCGAGAGTCAGCCAAGGATTACGAAACTGCTCCTCGACATTACACTGCCGTCAAGTGTAACAGACATCCGCCGGTACATTGACAATCAAATCAAAGAGATCCGAGAACAGCAGGCCTTGGATTTTATGTGGCCAGGGGAGTCAAAAACTGCCGCTCTGGCTGCATGTTCCTCGGGTCTCTTTATTTGGGCTTCGACGGCTACAAAATGGCTTCTGGAGGCTTATGATCCAAACAGTACCCTTGACTCTTTATTAGAAAAGGATTGAATCTCGATGCCCTGTATGCCATAGCGCTCCAAAACACTGGACTATGGCACAATAGGTCAACCGAAATAGATGCTCAAGCATCCATACAGGATGCTCAGGCTGCCTTATCCGCAGTGGTGCTTGGGAGGGTCCCAATGACTGATGAAACCATCGATGCTCTCTTGGATTTCGGACCTGGGCGCTCTTCACGCCGGATCTTTTCCAAACTTGGATGTGTCTTACAGTGGGCTCCTGGCCAGATTGTTCGAGTTCTACATGCCTCCTTTGCCGATTATCTCACAGATATCAAGCGCTCTAATGGCCAACCATGGTTTATCACCCCCACTGTCCTAGAGCATCAGCTCACACGAGGGTGTTTGCGGGTCCTGAACAGAGGACTTCGATTCAATGTCTGCCAACTCAAGGACTCGCATATCCGCAATACTGATGTTCAGGACATCACAACTCACATACCACCCCATTTATCATATTCCAGCCTCTTCTGGGCCAATCATCTTCAGAGTATCGATTTCAGCACGGAGACCACAGATTCGGAATGGGCGGACATAAAGAATACTATACTTTTCCTCTTCTGGCTTGAAGTTCTCAGCCTCCTGCAGGAAACCATAACTGCAATAGATGCAATTACGGCTGTAGCCAAGTTTGCAAAGGTGTGTTCTGCACATTTTTCTGAAGGGTTCGAATCCTGATGGTTCATTTCGCAGAACCATGATGAGGAGGAACTGGCAGATTTTTCAACCGACGCGGTCAAGTTTGTGACAGCATTTGCACCTGCTATTGCACAAAGTGTCCCCCACATTTATTTGTCGGCAATCCCCCTCGCACTCAGTGAGTCTGGAGTACACAAAAGGTTTTCCAGGTTCTTCGTCCGCACAGTGGACGTCCAAAGCACTGTCGGTGACCACTGGCCGAGGCTTCAAACAACGATCGAGGGGCACAGCCGGACCGTTCGTTCCGTTTCCTTCTCGCCTGATGGGGAACGGATCGCGTCAGGGTCCAATGACAGAACCATCCGTGTATGCACGCACGGGTGCCCTCGTTGCTGGGCCATTCACGGGCCACAGAGGCAAGGTCCCTTGTGTCGCTTTCTCACCCAACGGGGACCATATTGTTTCTGGATCATACGACAGAACAGTGCACGATTGGGATGCGCGAACCGGTGGCCTTGTTGCAGGCCCCTTTAAAGGACAGAACGATGTACTTTCCGTCTGCGTCTCCCCAGATGGTCAGCGGATCGCATCGGGGTCGTCAGATCACACGGTTCGAATTTGGGATGCGAAGGTAGACTTACCCACGGTGGTGGCAGTCGCACGCCATACGTCAGCAGTGTTCTCTGTTGCTTTCTCTCCTCAGGGGGACCGTCTCGTCTCTGGATCAGCCGACTGCACAGTGCAAGTGTGGGATGCGCAAACGGGGGCGCTTGTCACTGGACCATTCAGGGGACATGATGGGAGCATCAGATCCATCGCCTTTTCGCCTGATGCGCAACGAATCGTGTCTGGGTCTGACGACAAAACAATCCGGATATGGGATATAAGCACGGGCGCCCAAATCGCCGGGGAATTCACGGGACACACCGGTTGGGTGCGCTGCGTTGCTTTCTCACGCAACGGGGAACACATTGCCTCTGGGTCCGACGACAGAACAGTGTGCATTTGGGATGCACGAACGGGCGTACTCGCTGCAAGCTCATTTGAGGGACATAACGATGGTGTCTGTTCTGTTTCCTTCTCGCCGGACGGTCAGCGAATTGTGTCGGGGTCGCTAGACCACACGGTGCACATTTGGGATGCACACCTAGAGCCCCAAGATGGCAGGGAATACATCAAGCTGGGATCCGATGTCAATCGAACGGGACACAACGAAGAGGTCACTTGCATCGCTTTCTCACCCGACGGGACACAGATCGTATCGGGATCCGCCGACCGAACGATCAGAGTATGGAATTCACGTACAGGTGCCCCCGCTTCCCAGCCATTCACTGGACACACCGATTCGGTGCTTTCGGTTGCTTTCTCTTTCGATGGGGAACACATTGTTTCAGGCTCCCTTGATGGCAAAGTGTGCGTTTGGGATGCGCGAACAAGTACCCTAGTTGTCGGCCCTTTGGAAGGACACGACAACCCTGTGCGTTCCGTCTCCTTCTCACCTGATGGAAAACGCATCGCGTCATGTGACAGCACAATCCGAGTATGGGATGCACAAACAGGTGTCCTTGTTAATGGACCATTTATATGGCTGGACAGGGCAATCAAGTTCTCTTTCATGGCAGACGGGCTACGCATCATTGTGGGGTCAACGAACGGCAGGATCCGGATACGGGATGCACAAACCGGCGAACTTTCCAATGGGCCGTTCGAAGGGCACGCTGGGGAGATTACATGTGTTGCTTCCCCCGACGGTGGTCGGATCGTGTCGGGGTCATCCGATTCCATGGTACGCATGTGGGACGCACAAACGGGGTGCCTCAGTCCTGTGCTGCTCCATGGGCATAGCAGGGAGGTCTACTCTGTCACTGTCTCTCGGGATGGGAAATGGATCGCGTCTGGGTCCCAGGACAGAACCGTGTGTGTCTGGGACGCCCAAACCGGGGCTGCTCTGGCTAGTCCGTTAGAAGGGCACAGCGCACTGGTTGGCTGTGTCGCTTTTTCCCCCGATTGCGGACGGGTCGCCTCTGGGTCCAAGGACAATACAATTCGAGTCTTTGAGGTTTCAACCACACCTCTTATCGTCGATGGCCGCACTGACCTTTTCTCTCAACAGATCAATCCCGACTCCATTCGGCACCAAACATTTGGAGATGGTTCAATGCCCAAAGAGGGATGGATATTGAGCTCACCGTCTCAGCCAATCCTGTGGATCCCGCCTTGGCTTCGCAAAGGCTTGTACTTTCCGCAAAGTTCACTCGTCATTTCTCGCGAGGGTACAACGAGATTGGATTTTGGCCAGTTTATCCATGGGACGCGATGGGAGGAGTGTATTGATCCGAAGGTCCGCGGATGAGCCATTCTTTATACGGGGGTATAGGACTCCGAGGACAAGCTATGCGGCATGGTCCAAGGGGCGCAGTAATTTGAATTCAGGGTACAATGCCCCATTCTGATAGAGTGAATCATGCTGAGTCGATTGGTGGTCATCCGAAGTTTTTCAAAGAAATATTGCTCGAGCAACAGGGTGTGACATTATTGCCTTATATGGTGTTGCACTTTCCTTATTTGGGGGGGTGGGTGGTCGGCCCCAACCCATTTTTTTTTTGAGATGTTCACCATCTTGCCTGAAAGCCCCGAAAAAAAAATATATCAGAAAAAAAAAGAATATTTTTTTCTCTAAGAGGGCATGGTCCTCGACAATTTATTCCCGCGCCCCCTTGGCACGGTCTTACCATTATCGTTCAACCAAAGATGTATATGTCAAGACAGTCCTAAATTACAGCAAGCAAGCCCACTGAAACTTGAAATCAATAAGATGTTTATGTTTAATTAGTGAATTTGAATGAACGGGTGCGTAAACTGGACGGTAGAGAGGCCCCATTCGCGTCAGAGAGGAAATCTGGTGAAGAAGTAACGGGGCCGGTAAATGATGTATGGGAAAGGGGAACTAAGATACATATGTATGACTGAGGCTTGTGGGAAGTTTACAAACCAACTGCGTAAGGTGAGAAGCTACAAGGCGTGCCACCCACCAACCGAGACGGGGGTCGGGTATCGGAGGTCGGGTAAGTATTTCAGGTGAACCCACAACAAACCCACATATTGTGGGCCCAGGGCAACTGGGATCGCCGAGCGCCGATGATGCGTATCTCAGACATCGGGCTCGAGCCCTCAATCTCGACGGTCCTACATATACGTTACGTCCCTCCGTTCTCCGAGACCATTGCTTCGGGCTTTTTAGCCGAGTAGGCGAGCGAAGCATGATTTTGTATGGCCGATACTCACCCACATATGATTCGATTGTGCTACTGCGCCGGATGCCTATTCTGGTATCGGACACGCGCTCAACAAGGCTCTCCCGCCCGCACCGTAACTCAATCATTTTCGAATTCTCAGAGTCACGGAGGAACGGAACCGTCATCCTCATTAGGCAGCCTTTTTACCCGGCGGCGAACACCAGAACATCCAGTACGTCACATTCCTCCCGGGCCATCCTGACGCGCGATTGCTTGGGTTAATTGCGCTAGTAGGCGAGTCGTAGGCGCTAGGCGAGCGAAGCAGCCCGAAAGCCCGTGCGATGGCTGGCCGGGCATCGGCTCTCGGATTGAAATTTGAATTGCCTCTCACTATTATAGAACAATCGCGGAAGCTGTATCCTCGCCTGCCTCTCTTGCCGGGGAAGAGGAGCCCCAAGTATATCAGGCAACGGATGCGGACATAGGCTTGCCTAAGTGGAACATACACTGACACAATGCCGTTCGTATCCACCGCCAACTCCGAAAATTGGACTATCTTGTCCTAAGTATAAGCACGTATGGTCCCACCCCGGCAGAAAAATATCCAGTACATGGCCATACGTCATCCAAGTCCTTCCGCTCGCTCGTTTCGATTTCGATTTATGCGGTCTGGTAACAGGCGAGCGAAGCACGACAAGCGTATGCCGCTAGTGCCTACATGAGATGATTTTGTCCCACGTCCAAAAAGGGGATGCCGCATGGCGGCCGGGGATCCCCGCGCTTTTGGCGTACGCGGGGTAAGCTAAGCGGAGGTAAGAAGCGTCGGGTAACTTGGAGTATTCACAAGTTCGGGAGCTAATTACGGAGTAGATTGCCCTAGATTGCCTCGTTGGTTCCTCGCGATACATGTTCCACTGCAACAACAGCAGATTAGTATGGCGCGTGTCCATCGTTGTCCTTGCCACCAATGCAATAGTCGGGAATGGTACATACCATTACATACTCCCCTGACCTACCCCATCACCCGCGCAGCGCGTAGCTCGGACCCGGATTCCGGATGATGACGGGTGATGGGTGCCTTGTTTAGGTTCCCCGCCAGGTTTGAATCTTATTTCCGCTCAGCGCAGATCTGTACTCCAATCCACGCGCCCATTGATCCAGGACATGCGGTCAAACGTTCGCGGAAACGATTTCCGCTCGCTCCTATTCATCCATTCAAATTTATTTTGCGGCGGTAAGCGCGAGCCGAGGACTCGGAAGACATTGAGGTAATGGTCAATGTGTCGAATGTATATCATTACACACCGGAAGTCTGTAACCAAACGCGACTTGCAGCATACAGATTCAAAGCATATAAAATCGTCCTCGTGGTCCTGGAAATTTCACCAAGGTGCATGATGCATACCGGCTGACCCATCTGCCCATCGGCCGGAATGCCCCTCGCGCCCTCGAGGATTTGACTGCCCGGCAAATGCCGAGTCTCGCTTCCCGATATAGCTTCTCGATCATCGATGCGCTGATCGTCGCGCTAACCGACCTCTTCGTCCCGCGCGCAATAAAACCCGGGATCGATGGCTTTCTGCAGCTCAATCTTCATTCCCACTCTGGGCTGCTCATCCCGCTCGCTTACCCTATGACCCGCTACGGCCTCCCTTACATCCTCGAGGACACAACAGGGAACCTGACAGGCTCCGAGTTCATCGATATCCATGAACGTCTCCGGCTTGCCGTGCGCTGCACCGCGCGTGATACGTGTCATACGGCGTACATGATCTTCGACACTACCCCCAGCACGTTCCAGCCGACGATTCCTAGGGCGCTCGCGGCGCTCGATTTTGGGCGGGATAATAGCTTGGGGACAGTGAGCTTTGCAGGCGTGGGGGTGTTGATGTGGCAGTATCTCACGAGGCCGAATGCGGTGAAGAGGTGCATTTCTCTCTCTTTCTCCCTGTCCTGTTGTTCAAGGCGTGATACATCGGCAGCTCGAAGGCCCGGCAGTTTGTCGCGTCGGACGGGCAGACGTATCAGTGGGGACGGCGCACGCAGCCGAATCAGGAATGGACGGTGCGCGCTCCTTCCTCATGTTCCCAAGCTGTATATTGATCTTCCAGTAGTGCACGAACGCAAACGGATACGTGATTGCCTCTTATAGCCTCAAAGCCGCTGGCGAGCCCGAGTACGCTGGCTCCTCCGGCTGCATCCTGGAGATTGCAGAGCAGTTTGGCAGCTTGGCCCCAGGTGCGTCTTGTTATTCATCACACATCCAAGGCAGGGATCTAATTATTAGACAGAGATGCTCGCATCGCTGTGGATAATGCGGCATATCGCCGCGTACGACCTCGCCTGACGCCTAGACGTTCCTCTTCACAAACTCCACGTCCGCCTCGATACATTCACGGCCTTGACGAACGCTACATGCATTGTATTTCACGGTCCAAGTCCATATCTAACATAATCCGCATAGCCAATCCATACTATTCCTCGCCTGTACATACCTCACGAACTAAGTAACTATTGTACTCAGATTTAATGTATATACTGTACATATACTGTAACATACCGGCCACCCATTGAATCCAACGTGTACATAGCCGTGTATCCGCACCTTGATCCGCACAAGGGTTTTTCCGCAGGTCCTAGACTTTGTTCAAGTTACCTTGAGTTTACCTTTTTTGACGGAAATGAGGCTCGTTGCATGTGTTCCTCCTCAGAGTCAGTCGATCTACGCGTGGCAGTCTGACAAAGGTTCGATTTGGCGTCATTCTCAGCGCACAGGATGGATGATAATCGAATCGATGTTGGGCAGATCGAGATCGCAGCCGCAAAGCGAGGCGGTTTTTAACAGCCCTGACGAGACCGATGGCTGAAATAAGGTATCGAACATCAACGAGAGCCGCCCCAAAGCCGCCCCAGGCTGAAGAGTTGCGAGATGCGGGGAATTAAAGCAAGGGATGAGACGCGTAGACCGGCGGCGCTTGAACTATAAATATTAATTTGGGATTCAATCTCTAAGATACGCGAGATTAACACAACGAGGCATTTTAATTTTGCGTCCGAATGCGATTAAATTTAAAGCGGCAAGACTGGGGCAAGGCACGTGGACGCGACGACATCTGATGAGCCAAGATGCCGTGCACTCCAACTGCCGGCCCGTGCGGCAGGGGCGGCTCGACGTCTGCCGATGAGGCTGCCGAATAAGCAATGGTGGGGTATGTACGCAAGAATGCCTAAGAGATCTACACTTAAGAGAGCTTTCTGAGCAGTTTCGAATCTGGGCATAAAAATGTGTTACCTAATCATCAATCCTTTCGCGTCACAACGGCAATTTGGCTTCCCCCTGAGAATTGGCCCGAGCCTGCCATCGACCCGAGAAATATGAACGTGGAACAATCCCATTTATTTAATCGCGGCTACTCCGTGAATATATAGAGAAGGTAGCGTTCGTACGACCAGAATATAGCGTGGGCCAGCATAAGGACAAACTGGAGAGCCATGATAAT
This sequence comes from Mycena latifolia, assembly GCA_029289555.1. Classification (NCBI taxonomy): domain Eukaryota; kingdom Fungi; phylum Basidiomycota; class Agaricomycetes; order Agaricales; family Mycenaceae; genus Mycena; species Mycena latifolia. The sequence goes on along the minus strand of JARJLE010000017.1, from coordinate 1,081,537 downwards.
GCTCCAGCTCCTGGCTGTTTCGGGCATTTCCACGTCAGCCACACAGGAAATCCTCTGAACATGGGCGGCCACCGACGCTGCGAGTGTGGTTGTAAACACAGTCAGATATAGTTCAAAATGCCTACCAGACTCCTCTGGAACTGATTCCTGAAGGGATTTGTGGTTGAACGGACCTTGCTCGGAGTATTCACTCCACACTTTGGTCGTCTCTTGGACTGTCCAATGCCAGGATCAGAGAGAGTTTGAGAACTGGGGGATCAAGCTCACCGTGTGCAAATGGGCCACCCAGCTCCATGATCACCAAGAGTGGAAGCTCGAGCTCTCGAGCGACATCCTGACTGTTGGGATCATAGCCTTTAGCCTGGTGGAATTGGCGGATTCCAGCGTACACACTCTCATCCCAGGCGAGTCCACTGATGTTGATTCTAAGCTCGAGGGAGGGGAATCCAAGTTTTTCTGTCTCCACCACGCCGAGACGTTCAATGCCGGAAGGGTCGAGAGACCAGTAGGCTAGGCATTCCGGGTACCGGAAATGTCATGGATTGTCCAGTCGTAGATCCTTCAATGGACACAAAAAGAAATATCCTGTGGGGATGTCGTTCCAGTAGCCGAGTAATGGTAGTTGGTAGTAGATGCGCCGTACGAGGACTGTGAGCGGCGATTTATCAGGATTGTCATAATTAGTGTACTGTGGACGTACCGTAATCGTAGTGGTTGGAAGTTATCCCGAGACAATTGAAGATATGGTTGGCCTGAGCTAGCCATCCTCCCCCAACAGACTCTGGGAAGTAAATAGATCCATCAATTCTTCCTCGCACAAGCTCACTAGAATTGATACTTCCGAGGGGGACGGTCAGAACCAGCCGCCAGACGGAGGATAGACGGACCCCACCGAGTCCACCCATTTTCCATGACCGACCCTTTCCATGCACTGTAGTACCACTCGACCTCGGAGTCTGCCAAATCAGGGATAAATGTGATCGGGGTTGAATGACCGACGGCCGGGCCAAACGTGGAATGCGACGTGACTACCCCCAGAGGCTCTGATGCATTCGTGGAGATTAAGAAGTGGCGCATGTGTGACAATTTTTCATGGCAGATTTCATGGTAACATCCCAGTGGCATCGAGCCCACGAGCTTCGCACCCTCATCCGGGTTGAGAGTAAAGGGGATGGGTGAGGATGGTCAACCGGATATGAACTTGTCAAGGGCTAAATCATGGTCGTCACTGCCGGTGAGATCGATGCACAGCCGACCCGTTGAAGGGCGTATCAACATCGGACACTCCATGCAGTACTGGAAAAGACCATAAGATCCACAGACACATAAGCTGATTCAGAGATGAATCACCCACCAGAAATATGTTTTGAGATAGATGTCCTCACCGCGAATTCTAAATCCTGCGGAAGGTGATGTCAGCGGAGCCCAGCTAGGAAGGTGGACGTACAAGATACCACCAGAGATATACCGTCGAGAAGTGAGAATCGCGGTACTTATCCAGCAGGTGCTTCGCAGGGATTCAGTCTAATTGAAGGTCGAATCATCGTGCAGCTAAGTGTCACAGGGAGAAGTGCCCACCGTCGTGGAAAATTACAGCGTTTATCCCAGATGAACTGGCAGTCCCGTAGAGTTACACAAAATTAGGATGGCTGGAACAGAGATCTGGATCTGTTAATTAGAAGAGAAGGGAGAAGCTCTCACCGAAGGCGTGAATACAGCCAAATGTCCTGCTGCCAGTCCTACAAGAAGGAAGAAGGAAGTGCATCAAGTTTGAAGTCCAACTATGGAGCGCCGACAACACACCTCTTCTGCGCTCTCCCCATGATACAAGGCCACGGTCATGGCCGACTTCGAGCCATGAATTCGCGCAGAGCACATTCGTCTCACCGAACGGTGGCCGAACCGGCGACATATTACACCGTTGGGGTCTACGCGTATCTCGGTACGCAGATCCAGGTCCCCCGTGGGGATCCTTCGAAAATCTGTCGGTTCATTAGAGGTAGCCTTCAATAAGAACGATGGCTTTGGTCACCAGAAGGAATGGTCGGAGCCGCATGGTTGATATTTGTGATACTCTTAAAATTTCCGCCGGCGACGACGAAATGCTGTGCCTGCGGGAAGAAGGCGCCCGCGAATCTAGAGAACAATGAGATAACATGTTAAAACGATGAGGAGAGGGCACGAACTGATTAATCGGAGTCCACCGTCAATTCAGCCTGGAATTGTGCTTCAGTTTGCGGTTCGGCGTTCATCGATCGTGACGGTAGGAAACAAAAAAAGTTAAGCGCCAGGGAAGACATGTCATTGGAACGCTGTCAGTGTCAATGGCTTTCCAATGATAGAAAATCGTACAGCTCACTGATACAGCCATGCATACCACATGGAAGTCGAACGGCGAGCCTCGGACTTGCCCGAACTCCTCCTATGTGGCCAGAGCGGGGCAGACAGGATAAACCATCGAGCCGATGCATACCCTGCGCTGCATATCGAATTTTTAGCTCCCGCAAGGATTAGAGTAATAGCCATGCCACGAGGATAATATTTTCTTCTGTCAACTTGACAGCTAAACTATTCCTACAAAATACTCGGGTGGGTCGGCAAATCGACTGACTCCTATAATCGAAGCCTTGCGAGCGGGTACGGTGCCGAAATAAAAAGCTCGCATGGCGTCGGAAGCACAGATCATCAGCCAATCATCAACCATGCCGGGACCCAGCAGGAACGAGGCTCGACCGCACCTGAGTGAGAGGGATATGTTAATGTACCTGCCGCGTGCACAGAAAAATAAGGACGACGTACCGCTAGCCGTGCGCGCCCAAACCAAACAGAGAGAGTTCCGCCGAGGAAACCGGAATAGCACTGCATCCAAATCGGCATACGGGTAGAGAAAGGAAACGACTCGGCGTCGGCCCGTCGGAAATGAGGACGATCAGCGAACCTTGCTGTTCGATAACAATGACAGGGTACCTACAGCCCACCCGCACCGAATGTGAGGAAAGAAAGCGAACCCTCCGAAGAGGCGGGGGTTCCAAAAATTGGGAAACGCGACAAAGGAGGGCGCGCGGCTCTCCATCCCATAACCACCTCGTCTCACCTCATCCCATCTTCCCGCGCTGCACGTAGGGAAACTGCTGGTCAGAGCAGATTGATGTATATCGCGCATGCGCGTGCTTTCAGACGATTCCTCGTCGTACGTATCATGGTGGCTGTCAGCCACTGTCCTTGCCGATCGTGGGCCCGGGTCAGCGGGCAAACCAGACGAAGCAGCGGTGCGCTTCCGCTCTCTCGGGGGCAACACGCCCGGCGCCGATAGACACGCGGAGCAACGCCAGACCAGCGCGCGCGCTGACCCAGCACAGCGTCCGCATGCCCTCGTACACCGCGTCCTGCATTGGGTGTGGAACGTTCAACGTCCCCATCGTCCTGCGCTCAGTAAGGCGGGGCCGGAGCCCAGCGGTGAAGTGCCTGGGCAGCGGAGCGATCACCTCCGATACACAGGGCGCCTGGCGCCGATAGTGCACGGTTAGGTGTACCTCACGCGCCGCGCCTTGTAACGCAGCCGACTTGGTCGCCTCCGAATTAACGGCTCAGGCTATCCGCATTTCTGCGGCTCAGAATATCAGCGATTAGCCAATGTCGCCCTTCCAGGGCCAGAGAGAGAGAGGGAGATGGATGGTCTTGGACAGAGACGCGTGCCTCCTCGTGGCCCCTCGTGCCCCACTGCTCATCGAGTGACGAGGGCCCTCCTGCACACAAGTGCGCGATCGTGGGGCAGTTTCTGTACGAGTACGAAGCCAGGAGCAATGCTCTAGACTGAGGGCTCGGACCTCTTGCTCGATGGTGGACGGAAGGGTCCTGTGCGGAGCGAGCGTCTGGGGACTGTCATGGTAGGAAGGAAGCCTGAAAAAAAACGTGTGGGTGCTGTGTGCGCATGTTAGGCGTTGGCGCTGATCCGCCATCGGCAGCTCTGGCCGAACCTCGGCGTCCAACTCTCCAGGCCTCGAATCAACACAGATTCCTTCTGTGCGCAGATACATGTGTAGAAGAATTTTCTTGTCTCATGTTTGCGGGCGTGTAGTTCCATATTCGATGCGCGGCTGCAAGGCGCAAGAGGGTTCAAGGGCGAAAGAATTTGGAAGGAGTGATATTGTTACGGGGTACCCAGTATATACAAGTAAGTACAGAGACTAATGTTATAAGGAGAGACGAAGTGCAGGCAAAGGGGATGGGGGATAGATCTATAGAATAAAATGAATGTGCATGGGGAGAGAGAATTATTAGGCACCCTTTATTATACAGCAGTGGTCTACAGAATGAATGGAGGGCTGGTGATGCGGCTCTAGGCTTTGAGGCGCTCCACGAGGATGGGGAGCGTTGGTACGTTATCGATGTTGGGTGATGGGATGATGCCGGTCATCCGCCATTTAACCCGCGGATCCGGGGAGGAGAACTTGAAGGAGCGTAAGAGGACGGCCGCGATGACCTCTTTAGAAGCGGAGGTTTATTAGCTTATGCAGATCTGAGATGGATGTGTGGACGTACTCATTTCGATCTGCGAGAATTTAACACCGCTGCAAAAATAATTCAGTGCCAAGAATACAATGCGCGCAAGGCAGGAGACCCACATGCAGCTCCGCCCGCCGCCGAGGAACGTCATGGTGTTTCCGTAGATCCCGCACATCTTGGTCGTGACTGACTCCACCCTACCGTTAATCCAGCGCTCGGGCTTGAACTCGAGCGCATCCTCGCCCCAGATTCGCTTGTTGTGGTTCGCACCGCCGATCGAGACGTAGATGTTCGTGCCCTTGGGGATGTGGATTTCATTCATGGCAGTTCCGTCCTTGCCGATAAGCGGGGAGCCGAGGGGAAGGACGCTGTCCTGGGTTGTCCTGACCTCGGGTTAGTAAAATGTCGCGGATGGAGGAAAAGTAACAGTTACTGCCGGAAAACACATGGGTTGACGCCGGGGTACCTTTATACGGCTATGAGATAAAGATCCCAGGCGAATAAGCGTACTCACAGTCGCAACAGTTCGCGGATGAAGCTATCGAGATACGGCAAGGCCTCCAGTTCGGCCAGATCCAGATGCTCTGAGGTCGCCATGACCTCCTCGCGGAGCTTCTCTTGATATTCGGGGTGCAGTGCCAGGAGATGGTACATCTTGTTCATCGAAGACGACGTCGTGTCCGTTGCCGCGAGGATAATCGTGCTGCAGCAAAATCAGCACACGAAGGATTCTATGGAGGGGAAACGCGCACCCAGTGGCCGCCACCAGCTCTTCCTCCGTGAGCGTCCGCCCTTCCTCGCCAGACAAGTTCCCTTTCACTGTAGGAAGAGCGTTAGTTGGGGACGGAGAGGCGTGGTTGGATCAGTGAAGCATACTGAGGATACTCAGGATGTCGTTCGCGTCCCCCTTGAACTCTCCGCTCTTGATGGCGGACTCGCGGTCCCTGACGAGCTGCCTAGCGGACGCATCCTTGAAGTCGATGAGGTCGCGCAGGCGATGAAGTGTCGGCGACGGGAAGAGTTTGATCAACAGCCGCTGGATGGCGGGGGAGCCGGTGTATTTGAGTAGATATGGGAGCAGGGGCATGAACATCGCGAACTCGAATGAAGTGGGACTGGGAGACGTTCCGTCAGTGAGATGTCCCCAAATCCACGACACAGTAGACTCACATCACTTCTTGCAGAGACGCAGCAAAGCGATCGGTTGGCTCCTGATCGGCCTGCAGGGAATCGAACGAGTACCCGATCCCACAGCGTCCAATGAGTTCGAGAGAGGCACGGGAGAGAATCGAGTTGAAGTCGAGCTAAGGCACCTAGTCAGTGTATTTGCAAGGAGAATAGGAACAGCACTGACCATCTTGCCACCGTCGCGCACCTGCGGGCCGATGAGGCTATCACGAAGCTGTTGAGTATCGAGTCAGTCGTGTAAATTAGGCTGTGAGGGAGTAAATGCCTACCCGCTCAGCGACCTCGTAGAAAAGCGGCATCATTCCGCGAAGACTGGCCGTTGAAAACGCCGGAAGCATGATCTTGCGATACTTGCGATGCGCGTCGCCGCTGGTGGAGAATATCCCCTTTCCGAAAATAAGATAGTTGAGGCTGCGCGACGGAAGTTCAGATTTGGGTGTCAACTCGGAATGGATGGCGCACCTGATAAGTTTGGGAGTTTCGTCATAAATGTCGGGCTCCTTGACGAGGATGTTGTTCAGCGCCACGGGGTCGAACACATATAGTGAACGATCCTTTGAAGAGTGAGTTGATGCCCTTCAGTTCAACGCTGAAAGGCGAACTCACCCCGAAGAACCCGTTCATCTTTACGACCTGTCCATAATTCTGCTGGAGTTCCTCGTGGAAATCCCACGCGTCGGGATCATGGTACTGCTCAAGATTTCCTGTAGCGAGGAATATTACAACCAGACTCGATCACAGATACAAAAGAGAATGTACCTGTGAAAAATGACTTGGATTCCGGTCCCGGGATGTTGTCGAGAGGCGAGGACGACCAAAACGTTCGAATAACAAATGCAATCGTGACGAGGAGGGCAGCGATCACAGTGACACGCGTCGTGAAGACGCTGAACAAGAGATCGAGTATCATCGGAGCGGCGACGGAGGGATGGAGGAAAGTGGGGTCCAGGCACTCATCTTTTATACCACCTCGCAAGCGAGATGGGTGAGCGTGATTTGCGCGAAGCTGATCGGAGTGGGATGCAATCTGTCGGCGATCGGACAGGGCATTGAGCCGCACGAAACGCAAATTCCTCGTTAGGCTAGAACCGATAATGAGATCTGCATGCTCCAGTGGCTGAAAAGCTCCCACCTTACCAAGAGCCCAATCGTTTACGGCCGCATATTCGTCGACACAGTGTCCTGCGGAGATCAACCTAACTTGGATTGAAACAGAAGATACAAAACCCACCTTAAACTTCTCTTTACAGCGCTACTTTCGCTGTATTGCGCGCGCTGAGCTGCGCAGGAGGACCCTTGCCTGTCATGCACCGCACAGACGCCTCTTCTAGCACGTTAACGGGATTCGAATTTGTTCCAAATCAGCGACGCCTAAAACAGTGTAAGCTTGCGTTTTGAGACAATGTGCCCCAACCTCTATGGGAAATGTCAGGCAACGGCGGCAATAAACCACAGAGGTCACGTCTCCCCAAACCTTGTCACTGCCTTGTTTTCGCACACGCAAACCTTTGAAGCAGTGCAGAAAACGCAATTGCCCAATTGGGGTCGGATCAGCGTGTGGGGTCCAGATATTTAGACCGCGGATACTTCAGGTACACGTACTTGTGATGGAGATTATCCGCCCTAAATTCCTTCAATTGGGGTGGACAAAACGAAAATATCTGGACGCACATTCGAATAGAATAATGTGTGCTCAGCTGCTCACAGGCTGCGTTGCTCGGGAACATAAGACGATGGAGCGGATTGCGGCCGCCAGCGGTTTCCTGCTTTTCCTTGTGCGCTTTAATTGCTGCTGTGTATATCACAGCCGATCGCCCGAGCCTGGGGCTGAATCGGTTCTAATTTCGATTACCTCCCATTGGGCGGCGCCAGCCCGTATTTTCAAGTCGTGGTGCCGTTCGAGTCAACGGCGGGCACCCCGCCCCACCACACCTCCGTCTACCCATGGGCGGTGAAATGTACGGGACGGCAAAATTACTGTTTGCACTGTCCAAAAACAATCATTGAGTGCTGTATACGGGTTGGGTTGGGAGTTGTGAAGCCAAGGCGTACTAAAAGAACTTTATTCCTCGGAGCCAATCACTCATCGTGAGTTACGCACTAAAAGAACGATCTCCGCTCCGTATCTCCAGAGATGGTGTGCTCCTACATTGCGCGCGGTGCCTCTCGTGATTGATTGATTCGTTCGGCGGCGCAAATGAGCTTGGTCGGAAAGCTCGGTGGATCTCGGTAAGTTACATAAATTAAGGTTTCAAGTCGGATGCAGTCCAACCTCACGACGCCACGCGATCGGCGCGAACCCGTCACCCGTCATTTTATGGTGGACGGCGACATTGTTGCGCCTCTTCCCGTCCTGTCTTCCGCTCCCGAACGCAATGAATCAGACGGCGACCGGGATGATGGCGGGCCCGGGGCGGGATGTGGGTCTCGAGAATTACCGTGGCCGTCGGAGTCCGGCGTCAGACTCCCGGACGGGGATTCCTAAAACGTGGATAACGAGGGGGAATTGACGGCATGAAATTTTGCAGGAATTCTGATTTGAATTAGCTGAGACGGACCAACTGGCGCTCAGTATTGAGCGCTAAAGCCTGGGCGACTGGGTGGAGCCAGGAGTACGGGTAGAGTTCTATCGACAGGGCGTTGCGAGAGAGACATAGCCTCTACGATCTGTAATTCCTCAGGAGTCGAACGCAGAAGCAAATGATGGGCCAAGATAGGTGGCAAAGTTGACGGTTGTTGGCCCTAGACGCTGTGGACCAACAAGGACAGCTTCTTGGCACCGCCACTGTAGCGGCATGGAATTGGCATAGAATGACGACTTTCGAGGCCGTTTCCGCCATTCTGACAAGATTTTCGGAAATTTCGATGACAAAAAACCGAAAATGACCGCTTTGCGAGAAGAACGATTTTGACCTCAAAATCTGCAGGAAAAGAAAACTAGTTCGGACAAACGTCCTCCCAGGGTCGATTTTTCGGAAACGACCTCGAAAGGGACAAACATGGGTCCGGGAATGGACTACTCACGTGGGTTCAACCTTCTTGCTCTTGTGCCATTCAGCTTCTTTAAGTTCTATGGGCTCATGGACGTCGACCGCGACTAAAGCAACTCTCACTGGGGATTTGCGCGACCCATGGCCCGGAACTTGGAGTGGACGATGGGAACTGACATTCCTGGCTGATTCATACCTTTGACGTAGAGGTTGGAGCACATCCAAGTTACGTAGCATGGAGTTTCACTCGTAAAGGCCTCGATGCGCGGTCGAGAGCGATTCACGTTGAAGTTATGTCCTCTTTTCGAGCTGTTAATCGTACCCAGAAAGTGCGGCCGGAGGCAAATTCCCGACGGCATAGGACGGCCTAGAACTAGGAACGCGGAGGCGGGCGGTTACTGGAGATATTCCCCCTGGTTGAACGTGGTCGGACCCGGGCGGTGTTGACTTCTTTTCGCAGGCACGCTTCCCGCCATGCACTTACTTATATCCAAGATGTTTCTTCTCCGTCGTCATATCATGCCCAATGCGAGCTTACCGTGGATTAAACCCTTGGGCAGTTCTTTGTAGCACTTCCTAGGTCCCCCTCCATCGCTTCTGTCATCCTCAAACTTATTCGCGCGGAGTTTTTCTGCGCCACCTTCTAGCCACTTTCCTCCCCGGAAGCATGCTAACCTTTATCAGTACGAAGCCGTCGGCGAACAGCGATTGGAAACTACCGCCGGTGAACAAGAATCGTCAAGCCTTTGCTAAAGTCCGTGATGCCTGGACCGCATTCGTCTACCTTATATGAAGGGTTGGGGCCCAACAGGCCCAGCGATGTCGGTGAAAGGTACGGGGTTTAGCACGATACAACGTCGACCGCTAATCATGAAATCCTGCCTTCCGCAGGCAGAGCGGCACTCGGCGATCGATCCTTCAACCACTATTCCCAAGAACGGATCCAACTCCAGGCCTCCTAAAGCCATTAACTTGTTGATATTGACAGCTACGGTAGAAGCGTGGACCTTGATTTATCTCGATTGTACTTACCGCACCTGTGGCTAGGCTCGTCGCTCGCTGAGGACCTTGCGGCCTCCGGCAGTTCGAACTACGATCCATCTCAGGTATGCTCACGTCGTAATATCGGCGATGCCAACACTAAACACGGAGATACTAGTACACCTATTTTGACAATGGTTTCCTCTGTCCTATCGTCAACGGCGATAAAGATCAGAGATGTGCTACTCTCCGTACGTTCCTCAATGGGAGCACCGTGGAATATATCCTCCTCCTACCGCACAATGTAGGTATAATTGTTCCCTTTTAATTAAATCTGGACTGACGGGCTGCAGCTGCCTCGACGGGAATTTCCTCTGCCCCATCGCGAATGAGAAGCAACTTTGATGTGTGGCGACACTACCACGGGGGCGGACAGGCAGTGATCAAGCAGGTAGTCGTACCTTAACTTCGTCCATAACTCGTCTGACGCTGATGCCACTTCCTCGATCCAGTGCCCAGTGTGAAGTTTTATTTCATGACTATTACACTTCCGCCCCTATCCGCGCTCTCGGATAGGCGAGGTTCCTCAGGATTATGCATGTTGGAAGCTGTAACCGGCGATCTTGGGTCGCCATCAGATCCGAAACGCACTCCAGAATGGCTGTGGCCGCAACGGCCGCGACGCCATCCTGCCATTCGCTGATTCTGGCGAGAGCCCAAGCCGCGCTGGTGCGGACGGGGTGGACCGGGTTGGGAGGCCTTGCTGGGCATCAGCGCATATCGTGTGTTTGCTTTCTCCGTCACCGACTCACCGCAGGAGCGTCACGAGGTGGCTGCACGGCCTTCTAGCCAAAGCGGCCTCGCGAGTTACCTGGTGGGCGGCGAGTTCTCCAAGTGCCTTGCACGTCCAACTGCGGATCCATGGACTGGGTGATTCGAGCAACTGGTCCACGAGGTGGAGGGCGTTTGCCTCCACCACGGCCTGCGCGCCCTCGGGGGCCTTGGTGAGCCCGCTCAGTGCGTAGACCGCATTTTCGACGACCTCGGGATTTACGTCACTGATGGAAATATCAGATCGTGGTGAGGACGAGCGGGATGCTAGTTACCGCAGGAGGGACACAAGAGGCGTGGACAGTTGTGCAATCACGCTGGCCACCACTGGGAATTTGTAGTTCGCCAGTTGTCCGAGCATCTCACAGGTCCATCTACGGACCTGTGCATCCGGCGAGCCGAGCAGGTCTGGGACATACTCGAGCATGTTTGCGTCCGCTGCTGCCTGTGCCCCATTTTTCAGTTCCGTGATCCGACACAGGGCATAACAGGCGCTCTCGATGACCTCCACTTCTGCGTCACTGGTGCCTAATGAACATGGGATTGAAGACCGTATAATTAATTGGGACTCGCCGTAATAGCCGTACGAGCTGGGGGCAGGGGTTGACTTCCAGGACGGCGACTGCCGTTGGTCTGTTGAATGCCATGCGCCCTAACGTCTCGCACGTCCGCCGTCGAACTTGGGGGTTCTGTGAGTGCAGCAGTTCCGCGACCCGTTCGAGCATCCCAGCCTCTATGGCTGCCTGGCACCCGCGCCGCCACTGGGCTATACGGCGAAGAGCATATATCGCGCTCTCAACGAGGCCCATATTTTTATCGCTGGGAAAGGATAAACACTGAGTTCAAGAGTACATGAGCAGGACTCGCCGTAAGAGAGGCACGAGCCGCGCGCAAGGATTCACATCCAAGACAGCCATGGCTGTGAGTTCGCCGTGGCTCGCCAGCTCGCCGAGGATCTGACATGTCCAGCTGCGTACCTCGCCATTCGCCGAGTCCAGTAGTCCCGGCAAACAATCTATCATCTGCGCGTCCGCTGCAGCTGTTGCGCCTTGGGGCCATACGACGATGGCATGAAGCGCCTCAGCCGCCCGCTCGATTACGTCGGGATTCTCATCTCTGGTTGTAAGTAGAACCTCGCCTGAGGAAAGGAACGATCTGAACATACCGCAAGAGGGACACTAGCGTTGCGCACGGCCATTTATTCCACGCGGAGCCATGGGCCGCCAGCGGTCCGATGAGCCGACAGGCCGCACTTCGTAGTTGGGAATCCGGCGACGCAAGAAATTCCTCGAGGAGTTTCCAGATGGGCGAATCCAGCACGGCAGTGCGCCATTCATCGTCAGATGCTACTCTGTTAGCCAGCTCCCCCAAAATCGCCGTCTTCGTCGACGTCCATACGTATTTCCACCTACGCGATCACTCAGTGCGAAAACTGGCTAACTTCAGTTCTACATACGCAAGATAGCTCGCGTAAATCTCCATGGCCTCCTTTGAGGGCGCTGTGCCGCGCTGAGCGCTGATGAAGGCTGACACCTGTCGGTCGTACATGAACCCCATCAGTGGCTTGGTGGCGGCATGCAGCGAGATCGTTGGACCCGGAGGGTTGCTGTCCGACCACCAGCTGAGTATGCTGTCGAGCGTGCGCTGGCGGGTCAAAGGGGGCATAATCCTGGTCCTGGACGTGGGACGAGGTGGGACAGATGGTTACCAGCCACACTGATCCTTGGGCTAAGTGCGCAGATGAACGATGGGCACGATGAACGATAGGCGACCACCCGGCGAACAGATAGGAAGCACTCATGAGAGTGACGAAAGCGGTGCGACATCATTGATGATCGATTGGGACGATGTAGCCAAGCCGAGCCAAATAGCCATCTTCTCAATCCACCACCAACTCTTGACCAACTCGCCACCAACTCTCCACACATGTCAACCAGATATCCACAGAGAGAATGAGCCTTTTTCACGATCCGGTGGCCGCCGAATCCTTGGCAACTGGCGCGAGATCCCGCGATCTCCGACCAAAATCTGGCCGAGGCTGGCCCCAAGTCATGGACTGCTGTGACCACAATGAATGCCGAAGGAAGCCATCCAGATTACAGGGTTATTTCGGCTCAGGCCTCATCGCCATTTGTGCTGGGCTGGTCCCCCTTGTTATTCTCTGGAACGCGCTCCACTTGACTTTATCTACAGTGATCAAGCATTTGCGAGTCCATCGTACCGGACTCTGGTTTTACCAAACAGATCCATCGTAACTCAGGACTGATCAGCTCAATCATGGTCCAATTTCTCGTCTGGAGCTCGATGGATTCATGACAATTGCTGACTCGCCGAGCGACGAACAAAAAATCTCCTTTTGAGGTCTCATTCGACGTCATTCGGACTTCATTTGCGCATGTACCACCCGTCGTAACCAGTCTGCATATAAGGTAAAATCGACCTGGTCACAAGGCATCACGAACGCGACTGGGAATCGACAGCTCGGCCCGCTTATTCAAGATGCCACGGGCCGAATCATGACCTGCGCAAATGACCTGGTTCACAAATGACCTTGTTCAGATGTGCCTGCCTCGCCATTGGGTCGCCCTCGCATGATCCGCGACAAATCACCGATATTCCGGCGGGCAGTATATATAACGGTGAGACGGCCTTTGCGCTTCTGAAAATGCTGTTCACAGTGCTCATCTCCTTGGGCGTTTCGGCGGGGCTCGCGTTTGCTCAAAGCGCAGAATGGGGACAATGTACGTCGAGGTCAACCCCACAATTCCGAGGGCTATTTTGATGGGCTGCGCGTCGCAGGCGGGGGCACGGGCTGGACTGGTTGTGCGTCACTTCAGTTGTCGTTCGTGAAGCTAATTATTGATCTCTCTCCTTGCGAACGCCAGCTACTACGTGTGTGGCGGGTACAGTTTGCACGTTCCAGAACCCGTTTTACTCGCAGGCGCGTAATTCATCTTCCATGAAATTCCTAGTCCTAAATTCGATGCGTTGTAGTGTCTCCCATCCGACGCTCTTCCTCCCTCTACGACTATCGCATCCACTACCACAATTTCCAGCACCTCGGCATCCACGACAGTCAGCCGGAGCACCGGGACCACTTCAGCGCCAACCTCGACATCAACATCTACAACAGGCCTCAATATTCGGCTTCTCCCCCTCGGCGACTCCATCACCTGGGGTTTCACGAGCAGCGACGGCAACGGCTACCGCTCGGCGCTGCATGACCTCCTGCAGCCAGGAAATACGCTCGACTTCATCGGATCACTTAAATCAGGAACGATGGTTGACAACGACAACGAAGGTAGTCTTTCTTGGTACACTGTCCTCAAATTCTTTCTTCTCGTTTGAAGGCCATATCGGTGCTATCATCTCCCAAATTGCGCAGTCCGCCACGAACCCTCTGGCGCTGCCCGCGCGGCCGAACGTGCGTTTTCTCCTCATCCTGGAGCCCCGATGCAAACTGATTTCTATCTTGTGTTCAGGTCGTCCTCCTGATGGCAGGAACCAACGACATGATCGACGGCCTCAATTCGACGGCCCCCGCCGCGCTGTCGACACTCATCGACTCCATATTCACCACCTGCCCCGACGCAGCACTCATCGTCGCCTCCCTCACGCCGCTGCCCAATAACCAGCCTGCCGTCGACATATTCAACCAGGCCGTGACGCAGATGGTGACCACGCGAAAGGCGGCGGGACAGCACATCTTGCTCGCGAGCATGGCGTCTGTCTTGGCCTCGGATTTGATTGATGGGATTCATCCTACGGACAGTGGGTATATTAAGATGGCTAACGCGTGGTTCCCCGTCGTACAGCAGGCAGCGAAGAATGGGTGGATTGGGAAACCCGTATAAAAACATAAATCACGTCGTGATTGCCAATGTGGTGTATGATCCAACCTGCGCGGAAAGACCACTTTCTGAAATGAATTACCTTCCAGAGATTATCTTGGTATATATTTAAGCAGTCGTCGTCTCAGCCTGAGAAGTAGGGACGTTCCAGCTTATCCCAGGGATGCGATTGATGGCATCACCCAATTGTGGAAATCGAAGGTGTATACCACTAGGCGATTCCGAGCGAGTGTGGGTGCCATTACGAGCGGCGCACTCATATATTAGTGGTAGAAGGCTGTGGAACATTTCACGCATATTCTAAAAGATCAGTCAGTATATAAAGTGAGGGATTCCGCAGTTCCGTTCAACTGTTAGGACTTGTATCATGTCGATCTCACCTGGGTTTGGGCACTAGAATCACCCCAAATGCCCCCCAAATGACTGGCACACTGAAAGACCAGTAGAACTGAGACATAGAGCATCAACCGCATACTGACACACGCTGCCCGAGACACAATTCAAAAGAACTCAGAATGGCCGTGATCTCCGCAGCGAATGCAATCAAGGAAATTGGAATTGAATTGCACGGCAGCGGGATCCAAGGTATGATGGGGTAAAGTTCAAGTAAACCCATGTTGTCCTCCAATATAATTAACCCCAGTTTTATATTTGGGAAGATGGCCGAGGTCCCCGAACCAAATGCAACCAAGTAAATCGGAATCCAATTATAGCCCAGCGGAGACTCGAGATTCCTACAAGCCGACTGCCGGATTTGGATTCAGGGCAGTCGTGACAACGGGTGGCTAGAGTCTAATTTCGGGAATAAATTAGATCGCTTTGAAGGCGGCGGGAGCACAATTCCATTCCGCCGCGCCGGATCTCTACCAAGCTATTGATCAGCCTCCAAATCGCAGTGTGTTTTGCCCAAAAAACTGAGAATGCGGGAGACAGAGTTTGCACCAAATTAATTTCAGCAGGAAGATTGTGGAATGGACGAATGCCGAATTTTGTGGGCTTGAGACTCGGAACCTTTGGAGTTGGCGGCGGGATCTGAGGTCTCGTCTATCTATGTGAGGCAACGGTGCCTCCACGACGTGCCTCCGCCGATCCACGCCCACCTCGAACATGCTCGAACCCATCCGCGGAAGTCCCGCGAGGATCAGCCGAGCGGGGGCGGGCGGCGTAGGGGAATATAAGGGAATATGTCCATGATGGTTGCCGGGCATCCTTCTTGATCAATTCCAAACTGGTTTCCCACCCCACGCCGAGCGATGGATCGGCATAAGCACTCGTTTTCAGCTGGGCGCACAATGTTCAGTGGAGCTGGCGAAAGTGATGGTATTGGATCCACGGCTCGGAGTTTCTGCTACCGACCTGCAAGCTGATCGGGCCTCGAGGTCGGCCGATTCCCGGTGTCATGGCTGCTGGGAAGGCACTTGCGAGGATCGATATCGATACGCGGCTTGAGCACCCGCCGAAGTGCAACTGCCAACCGTGGATGATTATCACGTAAGTACAGATCGCCAATCCACCATCAACGATAAAATACACTTGCTATACACTTCATCATCTTCTCTTTGTGATACGCGGTACGGCAGAAAGAAGTCGCGCGTTCTTGGACACGTGGGGAAATATGGATGCCAAAGTTTCGTGTCCATGGGCGAGCCCCGGACAATTTCCCTGCGCTAGGATGAAAGGGCAGAGAAATATGCACTTCAATTAGTACGGTCTGCGGACTGCGGGCGAATAATGGGGAAAGCCCGTAGTCCATTCCAGGTCTAATTGAAGCATATATACAGTTGAAACACTGAAATTGAATGAGTGACGGGGGGATCATGATGCCTTGACACTGCATGAAATGGCTGTATTGGGAGGACCGTGGATCCTATTGAAGGTGACGACGATCGCGACTGCAAGCAACTGCGAAGGATGGAAAGCCCACCGTACCACTGGAAAGTTGACATCATAACAATGTACCGAAAATGATATTCCCAATTCAGAAATTGGTTGCGGAGAGGGGAGGGACGGAGTTCCTGGTGGATGTAATGCTGTTTGAGTACCTTGTTAAGCTGGGGGCCGAGGGACAATACAGGGTGAAACGAAGATTTGCGTCGTTCCGAGTGCAGATCGGCACGGCACCATTGCCGCGCCGGCATACACTTGTCACGGCGCATATCGGCTGTACCCGCAGCGGATTGTTCCGGGAGTTGAATTTTCCGTATTGGGAAGTGACCCACCGCCAATCCCGTCGGCTTCGATTCCGTTGCGGAAATTGTCAACACACGTCAGACTCGCCAGGGGTACCACGGCTGATTGCTGAACTGAGATGGGACAGCACCCAGGAACACCGAGACGATTTTGAACTGGGAGTACCGCGGAGCATACAGGTGGGTGCATGATGTGTCAGGTATTGACTCGGAGGCAACTTCCTCCTAAAAGATTGATTGGCTCATTCCCAATATCCTGTACGTGCAACCTTGGCCATCCTTGGGACTTACCCCGATTTCCAAGAATCAACGAGAAATACGTGGCTTCTTGATGATGGAAGCGGAAATTTTCCTGAAATAACCATCGCAAATCTTCGGGCGTCATTCTTGCCCCGTTTGTTTCACATGCACTGATCCGGTAGTAATGAAATGGATCGCTTTTCCCCAAGTCCGTGTTTGAAAGAGGTAAGAGTGTCGATCAAATCAGTGACAAGTCTCTTGCGGCAGGTGGGAGCACATACATTGGTGGGCGCGCCCTTAGTTTAGTATAAGAGCAGGTAGAACGCGACCCATGGATTCACAAACTCTTTCGTTCTTGCCTGCTCAGAGCTCGCCCTTGACCGGCAGTCTGAACAACATGTCGCTCACTCGTCTCATTTTCTTTTTGGCTGCATCTGGCCTTGCGTCAGCCACTGTACAGCGCAGAATATTAGGTGAGGGCAGTTCTGTGCTCCCCCCACCGAATCTAAGACGCCTTCCACAGCTTCCGATGCGCAGGCATTTGCCCAGGACTCATTTGATTTCGTGATCGTTGGGGGCGGCACCGGCGGTCTCACCGTCGCCTCCCGCCTGGCCGAGAACCCAAACATCCGAGTCGGCGTTATCGAGGCCGGCCAGTACAGACCCAATGACACAACCATCGACACCCCGAACGCTCAGGGATATATCGGCAACCCAGACTACGATTGGGGGTTCACCTCTACACTCCAAGAAGGACTCAATAACCGTTCGATGTATCTCGCCAGGTAGGAGGAACTCACACGGTTGAGTTGGCCGCATCTCATATTTTCATTCAGAGGAAAGCTGGTCGGAGGCTCCAGCTCTATCAATGGATTGGTACTTCTTATACAGCTTTCTTTCGAACGCTCACTGATTATCTGTGAATAGGCGTGGAGACGGGCAGCGGCTGACGATTACGATGCATGGTCGGAAATCATCGACGACAAGTCATGGTCATTCAACAGCCTTCTCCCATACTTCAAGAAAAGCGAGAACTGGACCGCACCTACCATTCTCTATCCTGGCCAAGTAATCTCACCTGCTCTCAAGGGATCGCAGGGGAGTGGTGGTCCAATCCAGGTGAGGAGGAATACTTACACCAGGCTTCGCCTTGTTCTTACATCTATATCAAGGTTAGCTATGATAACTATCTCACCGACCTCGACATCCCGCTCGTTAGTTCCGCTGTCAACTTGGGTTGGGGTTTCAACCAGGATCCGGTATGCCTTTTTCGTACCCTCGCTGTGCTGGTATTCACTCGACCTGTCAGAACGGCGGAAACTCTACGGGTATTTCTCCTCTAGCGAGAGATGTCAGTCCTTCTTTGGGCGTCCGTTTCTATTCCACCCCGGGATATTTCACCCCCAATGTGCAAGACGCAAATTTGGTCGTCTTGACTGGCGCACAAGCTACCAAGATCAACTTCTCGAAGATCAAAGGGCAGCTCATAGCCTCTAGCGTCAATTTCGTGGTCGGCGATAAGCAGTACTCGGTTAAAGCTAGCAAGGAAATCATTCTTTCCGCAGGCCAGTCATTCTTCCTGACATGTGCTCCAATTTATTCTGACTTTGATCTAGGAGCTCTCAAGACGCCTCAGCTGTTGGAAGTCTCTGGGGTTGGCAATGCAAAACTACTCTCCTCGCTGGGCATCCCCTCCATCCTTGATATTCCCCAGGTCGGCGAAAACTTGCAGGTGTGTTCTTCGTGCCCTTATTGAAATCAGGGAATAAATCGGATATGAAGGATCATCCTCTTATTTCTGCCGACTTCAACGTGCGTCCAGGATTCCAGACATTGGGTGCGTCTCCTTTCGACCATTTGCGTGAACTTCGTATTGACACTCATGTAGACCAACTGCGTTTCAACTCCACCTTCGCTGCTGAGGCGGCGACTGAATAGTGAGCACGCTTTCCTTGGTTGTCATTGCGCTTCTCACAAATATTTGTGCGCGCAGTGCGACCAAGCGTACAGGTCCCATGAGCTACACCTTCAGCTTTTTTGCAACCGTTCCTCTCCAGAGTGTCGTATCTGCTTCCCAAGCCCGTTCCCTTATAGCAAAATTGGACGCTGAAATCGCATCCACCAAGTTGACTCCGCTCCAAAAGGTTCAGTATGCGCACCAACGGGCGGCGTTTGCCGAGGGGAAGATCGGCACTGTCGGTTACTCCCTTGTGGCTAGCGGAGGCCTCGCGTCTACGCCTGGAGCCAACAGCTCATACCTCACTCTCGTTGCCGCTACGATGCAGCCATTCAGCCGCGGCTCAGTCCACATAAACAGTGCCAATGCGACGAAAGCGCCAACCATCGATGTGGGATATCTCAAGTCCGGCTTCGGTCAGTGCTTTTTCACCCGGCGTCGTGTCGATTTACTGACATAACCCTTAGATACGGATGTCGTTACAGCCGGTCTCAAGTTCATGGGGAAGTGGACCAGCACCGCCCCGCTCTCGAAAATGATCTCCGGGCCCAATGCTCCTGCAGCCGCTCAGTATCAGAACGACGCGGAGCTCACACAGTGAGCCTGGCCGGTCTTGGTCTTAATCCGAGGTTCTTAAATAGCCTAACAGATACGTGCGAGACTCTCTGATCGCCTTCAACCATCTCGCGGGTAGAGAACCATATTTCATACATTGCCTGAGCCAGTACTGACTGATGCTGGATATAGGAACGACGCCAATGGCTCCCAAGGAGATTGGAGGTCAGTCCACCGTGGTCCATGCTTGCCTCGCCATTCTTATCATCTACATCTTATAGGTGTCGTGGACTCGCATCTGAAGGTCTACGGACTCCAGAATGTCCGTATTGTGGATGCTGGGATCTTCCCCATGCTCGTCACTGCTCCTCTCCAACCCACCGTCTACGGCATCGCTGAGAAGGTACGTTACGGCAACACGGGGAAAAGCCTGCGCTCACTCACTTTCCTTAGGCGGCCGATATGATCAAGGCGGCATGGAAACTGTAAAGCGAGCTTATGCTCTATAATAAGGTCTCGGGAAATGGGAGCCGGAAATCCTAGAGGAGTGTTTTGTACCTTAATTGTTTGCTGTATAATATAGTTTCGTTTGTAATTCAACCGTCATCCTCAAAATATGTTGTCACCGTATTGCGCTCCCTTTCCTTCCGGCAGCGTCGAACGGCTTGTAACTGAGTAATGCAGTCATTCTTGCATAGTTCAATTGGGCAATTACATCCAATAATTGATTGGAAATTCAAAATGTGCAACTCAGAAGTTGATGCAAACCTGATTCGGTGACGGGTACAAAGTATCGAGGATTCGAGAGTCAATGTGCTGGTCATTCATTCAGCATAGGGTGTGTATTTATAAGGACAAATCAGGCGGGCTCGACAATCTTGAAAGTCCCGAAAATCCATGAAAGGCGGCGGTTCATGCTCCGTACCTGAAGGCATGCACCGGCGCGCCAGCTCTAGCAATATCTTGCTTGCTGCTTCCCGCACCTGGGGGCTGGGGTATTGAAGGAGTTCCTCCACATAGTCTAAGATATTTGCGCTCATAACCGCATGAACGCCTTCGAGGGAGTTGGCGATAAGACACAGTGACAGAACCTCCGCCGCGTGCTCAATGACTGTGGGATTTTCGTCACTAATAAGAAAATCAGCGTTTTTCTCAGGGGCAGATGCGTGAGACTTGCCGTAGGAGAGATATGAGCCTCGCAGAAGGCGAGACGGCATGTGGGATGAATTCGTGGCACGTGAGCTGCACCAGCAACTCACGCGTCCATTTTTGTACCCCAGGATGCGGGGATTGGAACAATCCCTCGACGCAGTCCAATACATCCGCATTGAATACAGCACGTGCCCCTTTGGCTGATCTGGCGATTCCATTTAGTGCCTTCGCCGCACTCGCTATGACTCGGGGGTCTTCGTCACTGGGTTTAAATCAACATTTCTGTTCATGGAAAGACTCGAGCTCTGGACTCACCGGAGGAAAAATACCAACTGGGGGCAAACCTCCAGACGTAAGATAGCCAGCAGTGCTATTTCGTAGCGAGTCAACTGTGCTAGCAACTCACAAGTCCATTTCCGAACCCCAGGGTGTGGCGAGGCGAGCAGTTCAACCAGAGAGTCTAAGATATTTGCGCTCAAGGCAGCCTCTGCGCCGTCGTCCGATCTGGCGATCCAACTCAGTGTTTTTGCAGCACTCGCGATGACGCCGGGCTGTTTGTCGCTTCTTCTCAATCAGAAGTGCTCCCTTATTCATAGACAAACCGCAGACTCACTGTAGTAACCCTACGAGACGTTGGCAGGGCTTCAGGCGCAATAGGGGAATCAGGGTGGTTTCGTGGCGCGCCAGCTGTCCCAGTATGCCGCAGGTCTCTCGGCAGACTGCTGTGACCGGGGAGCTGAGCAGCTCGTCGATGAGCTGGAATCCAAATGACTCAGTTATCGTGCGTGCGTCGCCAGCAGTGTTTGCTCTACGGCCAAGCTCGCAGAGAATTTCAGCCTTCGTCGAAGATGATACATATTTGAACCTAAGGAATCAGTCAACTGACAAAGCTTGGGGAGGCCAGACAGAAACACCATACGCAAGATAGCTTGAGTAAATCGCCATATCTTCACTCGAGAGCGGAGTCGGAGTACCGCGGTTCTTGGCGATGAATGCCAATGCGTCGCGATGGTACATAAACTTCATCAGTGGCTTCGCGACTGCATGCAGGTTGAAAGTCGGACCCAGGGCCGGGTTACTGTCCGACCACCAGCTAAGGACACTTTCGAGAGTTCGCTGACGAGCTAATGGAGGCATGGATGAGAGCTCAATTGAGAATCCGATGTCTCGACAGCCTTATGCAGAACCAACAGCACAGCCTGCATTGAGCCTGCATAGCAGCATAAATTGAGCGAGGAAAGAAGCCAACGGGTTTGCAGCGGGGATTGCATACAGCCGGCGATTGGCGCCGAGACCTGTCCACCGGCACGAACGGACCAGGCACATCAAGTGTACATAGCCACGCACGCGGCACTGGATGTCCTTATTCTCTGGGAGAATTGAGACAAGATAGTGGAGGGCTGTGACGGGATCTAGAGCGGAGAAGTGGAAGGCAGAGAAGGAGGACTCACGCGGACGAGTCGTTTGCAGAGCAGTGAGAGCAAGCTGTGCTGC
This sequence comes from Mycena latifolia, assembly GCA_029289555.1. Taxonomy (NCBI): domain Eukaryota; kingdom Fungi; phylum Basidiomycota; class Agaricomycetes; order Agaricales; family Mycenaceae; genus Mycena; species Mycena latifolia. The sequence continues at coordinate 1,059,603 of JARJLE010000017.1, read as the reverse complement.
GATTGCTCGACAGCCTTTTGGAAGATCCCCAAACCCGCCATAGCATCGCAGATTGAGGGCGGAACGCAGCCAACCGGTTTTCGTTGGCAGCGGGGCTTGTATACTTCCGGCGATTGGCGCCGAGAGCTATCCATAGGCACGAAGAACCTAGAGGCACATCAAGCACCCAAAAAAGAGCGAGTTCATAGCAACACACTAGATGCGCGCGCACGCGACAAAGATGAAGGAAGAACTCTCTGGGAGAATCAAGCCAAGATGGTCCGAGCCTGTGGCGGGATTTAGAGCGGAATTATGTAACGAGCAGGAGGGCTCACGCGGACGAGTCGTTTGCGGCGGGCTCTTGGACTGCTGGAGAAAGATTCGGGAAGAAAGGACGCCGAAGAGACACTATGCAGAACGGTTTGGAAGCCGCTGGCATTACTTCGCATTACTGGACGCGGATAGCTATTAGAAGCACAGGCGTTCAGGTGGAGTACGCCCAGGTGAGCCGGGCAATGACACAGGTATGTATATGCCTGAGGCAGATCGATAAGCTGGCGAGGATGGAATCCAGCGATGTACCATGAAAGAAGGACGGAAGAAATCGGTGGCGAGAATGGCGGCGACTCCGGATCACGGCAAATAATTGCCCGGTACAAGCGCAAAGCGACACTGCCACTGATGCGCCCCTGTGCGTTTCTCTCCTTGGTGAATTCATTGCGCTCTTGCCCTGGCAGGCACGTGCATCATCCGAGCGACGAATCCTACGAACGACTTAAAGCATCGGGTTACATGTACATGCACCTACATACAATACGTGGCATGCGGATAGGTACTGGTTCGAATCTAGAGGGGTAAAGACTGAGACACTGCAAGAGAGTTTGAGTAATTCACCACATCTGCACTTGAGAACGGAGTGGGAGTACCGCGATTTTTGGCGACAAAGGCTAGTGTGTTGGGATGAACATCATGCACTAGCGAGTTTGCTGGTACTTTCTGGTACATCATTGTTAAGCACAGCTTTCAGGCACCCTGCACAGCTGTCCCAATATCAAGTTCAATTGAACTGTTCGAGCCGTAGTTCGAGACGATAAGGAAGAACTTCCTGCGTCCTATGCGTGCTGAGTGAAATTTCTCGGGCTGAGAATTACTTTGTTGGGGAGAGTTCTCTGTTCGGTCCCTGAGGAGGTACTACGGTGAGCAGGTCGGGGGGCGGAATGCACACCGCGATAGTAGGATCAGTAGGCAAGTATCCAGATATGCGTTGAAATATTATCATCCCAAAGAGCTAGATCGCGAGAGGGGACCTCGATGACGCGAGGCATTGTGCGAGATGAGTCCCAGATTTGGCAGAATGAAATGCTGAAGCGACATGGGCTCATCAAACTATGGGACTAGCGCGAAAAACGGCGCGCCCATTCGAACGGGGGACTGAACCCAGCGACTTCTGGGCGTGATTGCTTCACAGCCAAGGCAAGGGACACGTCCGCGGGGACGCTGTGGACCAAAGAGTACTAGTACCCCTGGATTTGTGGCACGGGCGGCCCGGCGACAGGATATAAAGCCCGCGGTTGAAAACCAAGTTTCTGGGAAATTTTCATACGCTTCTCGTCAGTACCTGAACGAACAACTTTAACTAGCTCCACAATTCCTGTGAGTGCTGTCTACGCGACAGACAGTCTATTTGACACACATCCTTCCAGCAGCATGGCACTATCGCTCGTTTCGTTAGTTATCATCGCCAGTGTGCGCACTCTCGCGCTAGGTACCAACTGCGATGGAAACCCCAAATGCGCGAAGGACGGCTCACCTATGATGCTCCGCGACGCGATAAACACCATCGACGACTTCATCTGGTACGAGAACGGGCTGCACATTTCCTGCACGCCCACGCACGTCTGCGCGTTCCTGCAGAATAGCGGCGGCCTCGGCGCCGGTGATATCAAACCGCTCGCCGATGCGATCGTTACCCACGGCTGCCAGGGCTGCGGCAGCGCGCCGTTTCTCGACTCTGGGAACAATGTGGCGCTGGGGGAGCTCACGTTCAACTGGGTGTCTGACATCAACGGCTGCGATATGGGTGTGTTAGACGAGAACGCGGTGCACGGGCTTTTTACCGACAGACAGATTGCACCTCTGTAATAAGTATGCGAGGCTGCTACAGTGACGGGTCAAAAGGACGCGAGTACTGAAGGGTAAATGCGTTTAGAGTGAGCGTATGTACAAGGTCACGAGAGACTACGAGTCGTTCATAAATAGGATCGCTAGCAGACCCCCGGGCGCCCTGGCTTGTACCGTGCGAGGTTCCACAGTATTAAGCATGTTTGCAACTGCATCTCACGATCAGTGCATTCCATTAGGTCCGAAACGTGCTCTAGGATGTTCGTCGCTGCAATTGCCGTGACACCCTCCGGGGATTTGCTGATCCTGACGAGAGATCGCGCTCGCGCGGACGAGGCAAGAATCGTCGTCTCCAAATTCAGAAGCGGATGTCATAGCGGTGCGCCTAGCCTTCGTCAGCACAGGCGCCCCAGCGCTTCGATCTCAACGGAGGACTCACCGTAGAAGATATACAATTTGTGGGCAGGGATTTTGACCGAAAACAGCCGCCGCCGTGTCCTCGTGGCACACCAGGTGTTCCAGGATCTGACAGGTCCGTCTACAGATCTGTTTATCCGGTGAGTCGAGGAGCTCCCTCACGAAGTCCAACATATTTGCGTCCACGACTGCCTGTGCGCCTTTCGGCGATAGGGCGATCCAATAGAGTGCTTTCGCCGCACTCTTTGAGCTGTCACTTGTTACGAGTCGATGCTTCCATTCATTAAAATAACGATGCAGACTGACCGCAAGAGGCGAACCAATTGGAGACAGGGATTGACAGCCAGGACGGCCGCCGCTGTTGCCCGATGGGTGGCTAGCTCTCCCAGCAGTTCACACGTCCGTTCCCGTACTCCGTGGCTTGATGATGCAAGCAAGTGAGACGTGCAATCCAACACCTTTGCGTCCACGGTGGCCTGCGCGCAACTGGGAAATCTCGCGATTTGCGACAGAACATTCGTAGCATGCTCTATGACTGTGAGATTTCCGGCACTTGAAAAAAGATCAACTGGACGCTAAACAACTGAATATTGGAGACTCGCCGCATGAGCGACACCAGCTCTCTCAAGATCATTGCGGCCGTGGGCTCCTGGAGGGCCAATTGCTGCAACATATCATGTGTCCAGGACAAGGCGTCCGACGATTGAAACATTCCGGCCACAGAATCTATTACGCTTGCATCGGCGGCAGCCTGCGCACCTCCAGGAAGCCTAATGATTTGGTACAGCGCTTGTGAGGCGTCCTGGATGACGTCCATATTTTCGCCACTGTTGCTGTTCAGGGCATCGTTCATGCACAGCCGGTTAAACGCACCGCAGGAGGGGTATGAGCCCGGCGCAGGGGTTGGTACCCAAGACATCAGCCCCCGTGGAATCGTGGCACGCCATATGTGTCAGCAACTGACACGTCCATTTCCGTGCACCGATATTCGGGGATTCGAGAAGTCCGGCGACGTTGTTTAACACATGTGCGTCCACTGCAGCCTGCGCACCTTCGGGCGAAAGGGATATCCAACACAGTGCCCTGACGGCACTCTTGATCACCTCAACATTTTCGTCCCTCGTTGCAAATCAACATGTCGTTCCAAGCATAATTAAACGAGGCGCACCGCAAGAGGGGTTCAATGCCTTGGCAGAGATTTATCCTCGCGCCTGCGCCCAGCGTGGACTCGTGGTAGGCTAGTTGTCCCAAGGTTTCACAGGTCCATCTCCGGACCTGGGCCGCCGAAGAGTGAAGGAGATCGGCGACGCAGTCTAGCAGGGCTGCATCTATGACATCCTGTGCGCCAGCGGGGGATCGGGCGATCCAATACAGAATTTCGACCGCACTCTCTATCACTTGGGAATTCCTCTCGCTTATTCATCTTCAACCATACTGTTGTCAGATGAAATTTTTTGGAACTCACCGCAAAAGAGACACAAGCTGTGGACAGGGGTTGAGAGCCAGGACGGCCGGCGATGTCGATAGGCGGTATGTTAGCGTTCTCAAGATCCTGCACGTCGCTCTGCAGACCTCCGAGTCTGTGTCTGGCGCTCCAAGCAGTCCAACAATGACCTGTAAGACACCTGAGTCAACCGCAGCCTGCGCATCGTCCTCGGCCCGAAGTTTATCTTCAAGGTCGCTCAGAATCGCGATCTTTGTCGTAGACGAGACGTATTTGAACCTATCTAATCAGTCAAGGGAGCCGCTGCCAGTGAAGAGACGGGAACGCGACATACGTACCTCAGATAGCTTGAATAAACCTCCATCGTGTCTTTAGACAGCGAGGTGCCAAGACACTTTCTGATGAAGGACAATGCCTCACGATGATACATGAGTCTGACAAAAGGCTTCGCGGCGCCATGGAGGGAAATGGTTGGACCGGGAGGATTACTGTCCGACCACCAGCTATGCAAGCTTTCAAAGGTACGTTGGCGGGTCAATGGAGGCATGGGAGAGGAGGCGGTGAGCTGGCATCCCGAGTGACCTTATGACCATGATGGGGCTGAATCAGCTATTCCTCCCGTCAGATTTCCACCTACTGCTCACGCAACCCTCTCCCAACTACTCAGTAACTTGCCAGTACCGCCCAGAGTGGCGCTTTGGTAGCGCTTGACAGTATTGAGGGCGGCCCTCGGGCTCGAGGTTCAAGGAGATCAGGGACCAATGAGGGAGTAGGGAGGGCCCAGAGGACTTGGACAGGCTTGGGAAGCCGGGCTGGCAGTTGCAATGCAGAACTGAGGTGAGAATTACGGAGGAGATGGTGTGACTACTGAGATTATTCTTGTCCTGAATTTTACCACACTAGGGAGGTATGTTACATCACCAAAAGCGGAAGAACCTTCCAAGGGCCTCTCAACCCCCTGCCAATGGTCCCAAGCCCACTCAAGGCTATCCAAGGCCTCGGTACGCATTCCCAGGGGTTCTCATGGCACTCTCGAAATTCCCGAGGCCATTCCAGGGCGTCCCAGGCTGGAGTGCCATTGTGAGGCCTTGGGTCTCCTTGCGAGGCCTCGGGGGGCTTCCATGGCTATTCCAGGGCTCGGATCCCCTTGAATATTTCTCGGTATTTACAAATAATCATGAAGAAAGAGAAAAAATATATTGGCGAGTAGCAGAAGTACAGGAATGACGAAAAAGACATGCGATGGAACTAAAAGGAACGTTGTAGTCAGCCCTATGAAGCATATACAGGTGTGGGGACGTACAGAGAGCGATGTGTGATAGGGAACATCAAGCCTTAAGTTTAAATGAGCAACGGGGAGTGTATGGAGCAGACTTGCCTCATTGACGCTGAACGCGCCGGCCGAAAAGTTCAGAAAAGTATCTGCACGCAGATGAACAAGTAGAAAGGAAAAGAAAAGCAACACGTACACTTGAATGCAACGACAATTAACGGAATCTGCACGGGAATGCGGTCAGTAACGCCTCAAGAAAGGAAGGGATAGTGCATCACCGTAGATTGGAGTGGAAGCCCTCTGGGTACAGGGCAATAAATCAGACGAGCATCAGAACTAAAGAAACGATCATGCCAATGGGAGCGAGCGTCGACGGAATATTGGTAGATGTTCTAGAAATAAAGAAGTCCAGCCAACGCTTTCAGCGCGTGACTTACCAACAACGAATTGGGAAGGCGAGGGCTTGTCGAGGACGCGGTCGGCAGCGGTCTCAGCATTGAGCTAAGTCGACACTGAGAAGGAGTGTCAGCGAGATGGATCACAACGACAAAGTATTACCTTAACTAGGCACAAACGACCCAGCCTACCGAGCCGAGAGTAAGTTGAGATTAGATGGATATATGCGCGTCAGATGGCACGCACCTCACTGCGTCACCTTGCTAGCACACCGGCGTAGACGCAGACGCGGAAACATCAGTGTTCGGCGAGCTTCAGCGCCTTTGGGAACGAGTCGGTGCGTTCGGCTGCGCGCGCTTTCTGCGCCACTACCGTCGCGGACGCGGGTCCGAAGCTTGGGGAAGGACAAGACAGCTTGACGACGGTTCCGAGAAGGGGAATAGCGATGGGGTTGAGTAAGGCGTGGAACGGTGAGGGACAAGGGAGGATATAGAAGATGACCACGTACTACTATATTCGTCCACCCGATGGCTCCCGACGAAGACAGGATGCTGGGTCTGGGAATCAGAAGTAAGTGACACGAATGGAGAGGGCTGCGGAGAGACAAACAGTAGATATTGAGGTCGACTGCAAGGCGCGGAAGGTATCCTTCGACAAATGGGAGCTGGACTTGGCGCGCAAGATCTGGGCTTTGTGCGCTTCTTTGCCAGCGCCGTAACCCAGCAGCAGTGGGCCGATACTCGCGATAGAACGACGCATGGCGGCGGGGTGCTCGTCAAGAGCGCTGCGGCTTCGAGGGGGGATGGAAACTGCCCGCATCGACTCGGACTCCAAGTGCCGTACGCCACACGATTGGAGTACGATTGGCCTTCATGAAACGTCAAGGCATGGTAAAGGAGGGGAGGGGGACATGTCACCTCGAGGGAGAACAAGTGGGACGCACCAGTAGCGCTCTGTTTATCCTGAAGCTACCCATGGCGCTCCCGGCATTTCGCTCGTAGAATGGCAGCTTTCGCCGACCGACGGGGTAAGAATGAGAATGGGGAAGGGTCCTGGAACGAGGTCGGAGTGTAAGAGGAGAGTAGAGTAGGTGCTGGAGTCCATGTGGTGGTCGGAGTGAAGCTGTGACTGAGGAGGACTCGGGCGCGCTCGACTTTTGAAGGCCGCGCGGCCGACCTTGAATGGGAAGCGCGAGGCTGGGGTAGGACTTGAGAGGCCCTTGTGAGAGAGAGCAAGGGCTTGGCTACCCTGGAAAGCGAATCCGAGGCTGGAAGGCCATTTGCAACGGCGTGGCGAGACGTGGAACGCGGTTGACAGGCCTTGGCAAAGTCACGAGGCCTTTCCAGTTTCGGACACTTTTGGTGATGCTATAACAAAGAGTTTGCAGATGCTACATGGCCTCACCACGGCATTATCACAGGCCCGAGTCGCGATAAGACGCAAGAACATAACGGACAAGTCCATCATTCCGGGCTGATGTGCCGCAGGAATGTAATTGTGGTAGCAAAAAAAAACCATTCCGACCATGCCCATGCGCGCGGCCATAAGTCTGACAAGGTCGCGACGGGAATCTTGATATCGGTGAATAAACAGGTCAATGAATACAAGGGGCCGAGGATCGTGTCCAGCTTCTCCTCTTTGGAATTGGTTGCCCAGAACGTATCCATGTCTTCCAGACTGGGGTGCGATGCATCAAGGACGGCGTAGAAGACCGGAAGGAATTCGCAGTGAATGGAGGAAGAGAGAGAGTCCGGATCACGACAAGCGATTTGCCGGTATTTGGTCAGCGCAAACTTCAACGCGACACTGCCACTGATGCGCCCCTGTTCCGCATCATCCATCATCCGGCCCAGATAAAAACTTCAACGGTGACATCCGAATCGCGTTGAAGACGTCTTTCCAAACCTGCAGGCAGACTTTAATGAACATGCTCTTGTTCAGCACGTCCTGTTCCGCCGGCGACAGAGCATTGAATGCATCAATCCCACCCGCATCTGCGACCTTCTTGGCTGCTGCGTCCATAATGAATAAGAGAAGGTCGCTCTTGTCTCAAAAACGAAGGTGCTTCTCGCCCCGGAGCTTCCTATCGGCATCTTCCTTCCACCCCCTAGGCCCACCGAATCCGCGCGCGCCTTACCTCTGATCTGGAGCATGGTCCGAATTCATCCCCGTAACCTTTGCTGGCAGCGTATCCGGATCGACAGGATTATCAACACCCACGGTAGAGTTGTAGGCTTCATGCATATCTGCATTGACATCCTTCCAGGAATTTGTGTCTCTGCGGTATGGTTCACTGCAGTGGTGATCCCGAGGAAGCGATTAATGTGCTTGGGTACGTCTGTGCCATACAATGTGGCGCTGTAATGGAGAAATTTCGAGTTCTGCTGAATATTGTGAAGGGATGTTCCGTCCCCACTCATTCGGACATCTTTCATGGCATGGTACGTGAGTATCAACGCCATCGACTAATATGGATTGTTACACACCGGGAGCACGCTGGACTTTGTGAATTACTTGTGCTTGTGCGATCAAGCCGCCCTCGTGTACGATGTGGTCAATGCTACGTTCGCTGATGCTGCCTGCCACCGTGACTCCGACACTTTCAGCGACGGACTTGATATCATGATGACACCGAGGGCCTTTGATACGGGCACATTGTGGAAGCTCGCACAAGGATTCGGAGATGACACCCTTCTTCTGTAACTTGAAGACACTCGCAGCCTGCTTGACCTTCTCTACGACTGCTCTCCGAGCACGTATACCGAGTGCCTTCACCTTCTTGGTCAAGGTAGAATTCCGAGTGGCAAGAACAGCAATTTGGTCTTGAGAATTCTATAGGGAGAGTTGTGTCGATAGGAGCTTCCCCTGTCCACCCTCTGTGGAATCCAAACGATCACGAAGAACCGCATTTGGGGTGCGTGCACGATCCTCGCGTCGGCGTGTATTATGACACCGTGCCCTCGCCTCCGACGTCTTTTTCTTCTGAACTTCGAGCTCGGTTTGAACGGCAGACACGTGCACCTCCAGTCTTTTAATCTGCCGGTGCATTGGGGCGGGATCTATATTCTCCTGGGATGTGCTGGGTGCGGCAGACTTCTTGGCATTGCGGGCCTGCTCCAGCTGGTCTTTATGTCCGGCGGACCGCCGTTTTGTCGTTCATAAATGATCGCGGGGCATGTGGGTAGACAATCGGTCATGAAGAACACGTAAATTCGCGTGAGGGCGTCGAGAAGTGCAAAATAAGAAAGTCACGTGGGCCTTTGATCTGACCCAACATGGGGCCGAAATATGAGCCAGACTGGCCACAAATCGGCCGGGATTTCGGCGCAGCATCTCCTCTAGGAGGATTCCGGAGGAAATGTCCAGACCAAATCGAGTGTAAGAAAATTTTCCTCAACTTATTCGGAGCCCCGAATAGTGCCAAGCTTCATCAAAAAAAAAAAAAAAAAATCTACATCTCCTTGCCAGTGTAGTAGTATTGAATTTCCCTGTAATGTGTAGTCAAATTCCTCCTCGTTGAGCCTAGAGACACAGGTCAATCTGGGAACCATCAATATAGGCCGGATATAGGCCCCGAGCCGAGTTCGAATAACGGACCATTGCCGGTGCCCACAATTCAAGACTCACCCAGGGGTTGAGAAGTCGACCTATTGGCCAGGAATTCGAGATGGCTCCACATCACCCCAGAACATCATGTAGGGTACATACAAAGGTTCAAATTATTTTTGGTCCAAATTCACTGCGTTCCGGCCCGCCGTAGTCACAGGTCTGACTCCCATGTCCTAGCATGGTCTACCTGAGGTTACCTCTGCCGATCCCCGTAGGCAGAGCCCGTAGTCAGGGTGTCTGACATCCATGTCCTAGCAATGACTACCCCATTGGGTCATACCCTGACTACGTGGCTGTACCTTCGTCGATCCCCGTAGTCGCACCTCGCCGTGACATTGCCCAACCTTGGTCTACGGACTCGGCCCCGACTACATCCCTATTTGACCTTGCCGTCATTTTCTTTTTCAGGGCCCTGGTGATGCCGCAAAGTAGTTACAACGGAAATGACAAGAGGGGAGGTCGCGATCACGACTCGCCGACTGATCCGAGGCCCGAACAAATAGGCGCGAACTCAATTTTAAGCCTCAACAGTGACTTGCCACTGTTGCCATGCCCATAGAAATTGGGCGAGAACATACTATAAGAAACTCACCTATGTCTACACCCGTAGGCAGGCTCGGACGTAGGTAGACCAAGGTAGACCAAGGTAGACCCAGGTAGGCAGACGTAAACATAACATCGACAGACCTTGCCTACGGACCTATCTTCATGTAGGAAGACACCTCTGACTACCCTCTGACTACGGCAGTAGTCACACCCTCTGACTACGGAGGGTCGGAACGCAGTGATTTCTCTGGCGCCCGGAATGATCGAGATCGCTAGCTGACCAGTTCATCAGATGTGTCTTTGAACTTCTATTACTTGATTTTCATGTCTCTCCAACAGCCATTGGCTGCGCCCCTCTTGTAACATTGCATATCTCTTCGGGGTGACATTTAATATCTCTTCAAGTGACATTTCATATCTTTTCAAGGACATCTCATCTGCGACATTTCATATCTCCTGGATGAACTTCGATGATGCTTGTTTGATCATTGCTGGTTCGAGCTTTAAAGTTACATGGCTTATTGAATTTAAGAAGAGCTCAAGATTCTCTTCAGGGTGACATTTAATATCTCTTCAAGTGACATTTCATATCTTTATAGTTTGTCCAAATGTGGTCACGTTGAGTAATTTGTATGCTCTCTGTAGCTAGCTGTACCCAAATGAACAAACTGTCATTGTATTGCCATTAGCATAAAAATATGCTCAAAAGATCTGGACTTCACCGACTTGAGTCGACTTGGGTTGACTTCGAGTGGCTTGCCCCGGATGAGTCGAGTCAAGTATGGTATTAAGTCGACTTCTCGAGTCGTGACTCGACTTTGGGAGTCGCGTCAACATTAGATCCCCCTGCCGACGCCGACACGGGCCCCGTTGGTCACTACCAAAACCCTCGGGCAGAATAAAGACGGAACGGGAATTTCCTTCAAGTTCCGGGACCTAGTCCATACAGGCACTGAATGCCATCATCTCGATGAAAGATAAAGCACCGCACACCCTCAATACAGCCTCACAGCAACGATGTCGTTTTACACCCCCGCGGCGTGGGCTACCCTCCTCCTGGCCCTCGTATCCATCCCCTACGTCGTACGCTCCCGTAAAGCGCGCTCGAAACTCCCCCCTACCCCCTGGCCCGAAAAAGACTCCGCTGCTGGGAAATCTGCTCGATATCCCGGCGAGCCACCCATGGGAGACGTACATGGCCTGGAGCATGGAGTACAGTGTGTATTCGCGGCTCCTTTGCTTCCCACATTGATTCTAACCCGCCGCAGACTCGGATATCCTGCACTTGGATCTCGCGAGCAAGTCGCTTACCTCGGTGGAGGCAAGGAGGACTTGCTCGAGAAGCGCTCGTCAATTTATTCGGACAGGCTAATATACACAGAGGACGTCTGCTGAGAGTTTATTCAGGGGCACGGTTGCCGATGCTCACAGAGCTTATGGGGTGGGGTTTTAATATTGGTGCGTGTCGTGTGCCATATCTGCACTATGCCAAGCTAAATGTCTGCAGCAATAATGAAATACGGTGCGCATCGATTGTCTCTTATGGCGAATGTCTCCGTTCACAGCGAGTTAAATCAATAGGGGATGAATGGTACGCGCCACTCCACGGAATTCACGCGCGGCACCCATCGAACCATCAGGCGCGCACATCGCCGGCTGTTCAACCAAGCCTTCACTGCCAGAGCGTCCCTGAAATATCGGCCCAAGCGGCTCCGAGCGACACACGAGCTCCTGCGGCATTTCCAGCACGGTCCTGACGACTTCATGCACCACTCCGGCAGTCCGTGTTTCTCTCTCTTAATGTAGCACTTACGGCTCATATCACTGCGAAAGATGGACCGCGGAGATCATCATGTCGGTCGCATATGGGGTCGACGTACTCCCCGTCGCGGACCCGTACGTGGCGCTGGCGCACGAGGCCATGCGCACCTTGTCGGACGCAGGTGTCCCCGGCAAATATCTCGTCGTGCATCCTCCATTCAGACCATTCCCATTCCGGGCGTTTGCTGCATACGCTCGAACGACATGTTGAAATAGGACTCCCTCCCGTTCTTGAAACACGTCCCCGCCTGGCTCCCGGGCACCGGCTTCAAGCGCAACGCGCGCGAGTGGGCGAAGCTCGCGCGCGCAATCGCGGACGTCCCCCTCGCGGAGACGAAGCGGCAGATGGTGTGCCTCGCAGACATCCTTCCTCGGCGTGTCACTCACTAGGACCAACAGGAGGCAGGGACGGCGCCGCCGTCGTTCACGGCGGACTGCCTGCAGTCGCTGAAAGACGCGCCGGACAGTGTGTTCTACACAGAGCATACCGTGCGCGCGACCGCGGCCACGGTGTACCTCGGCGGCGCGGACACGAACGTCTCCGCGCTCGCGACCTTCGTGCTCGCTATGCTCGCGAGCCCCGCCGCGCAGCACCGTGTGCAGGTCGAGATCGACTCGGTCACGGGCGGGCAGCGGCTCCCCGATTTTGCGGACGAGAGGGCGATGCCGTACGTCGCGGCGGTCGTCATGGAGGTCCTGCGGTGGCGGAACGTCGGGCCCATTTGTACGTCGCTCATCGCGCTAGAGGATGCTGAATACTCAGCGGCGCGTTAGCGATCCCGCACTACGTTGCTGTCGAGGAAAAGTACAGGGGATACAGGATCCCTGCGGGGTCAGTGGTCGTCGGGAATACATGGTGCGTAGCCTGCGTCTCTTCTCTGGCGGTCGAGCATTTAACACGGTGCGGGTAGGGCCATTCTGCATGACGAGGTCCGCACGCCATCTATTCAGGTTATCCCATTCTAAGTACGTATCGCCCCAGGCGACCTACCCAGATCCCTACGCCTTCAAGCCGAAGCGTTTCCTCGTGGGCAGGCAACTGAACCCCGCCGTCCCTAGCCCCGACGTGGCCTTCGGCTACGGGCGAAGGTGTGTTTGTCTCAGCCCGCTGTCGCTCGCGTACGCTCAGCCCTGAAAGAGACTCTGCCCCGGACGCCACTCGGCGAGTGCGGCCCTCTGGATCGCCATCGCCTCCATTCTCGCGACGTTTGACATCACCAAGGCACGCGACGAGCGCGAAGAGGAGATCGAGCCGAGCTATGAGTTTGATTCGGGGTTCATCAAGTATGCCACACGCATGTCTTTATGAACCCGCTGATGGGATGCCCAGCGCGCCGCTGCCGTTCAAGTGCACTATACGTCCGCGGTCGCAGGGCGCGGAAGCACTTGTCCGGGCTACGGGACAGGACGAGAGCTGGGCTTAGCGGTTGGATGCGTGGAATGAGAATAAGGCTCAGCAGAACGGTGGGTTTTGGGCAATACATAGTCTCTCGTAGTCAGACGCTACAAACTAAGAAGCTTGTACCTCGCATGTTTATAGGCAATACACGAGACGGAGTGTACGATACTTCTGGCATATTTATTTGGTCAGACCTGCATCCTGCCCCATTTGCGCTGAATTCAGAGGAGGATGGGGACTCTGGGCTCAATCTGACTATCAGATGTAAATCGGCTCAGTGCCGCGCCAGAGGCACCGGGGTGATGGCTCAGTAGTGCGTGTTCCACCGCGGAGATGTCCTGTACACTCGGTCTTCGTGTGTTAATGCACGGTGCGGACATCCAGGCTCCCCAATCGTAAAAGCTCGGCGACCACCTCGTCTGGCGCAAGGGTACCTGCGGCGATACCATCGGCGACGGCCCTCAATCCATCATGGACACGAGAATCCACCGACCGCAAGGGGAACAAACGCCGCAGGATCTGGCCGCCAGCATGAATCACGATGCTGTGCAGTTCCATGAGGCCTGCGCTCTGGGTTACGCGACACCGAAAGTGCACCTCGCTGACGCCCCGTACGTGCTCTGCGACAAGGATGGCGTAGAAGACCGTAAGGAAACGATGTATCTCGGGCTTTTGCGTCTCCGCTATACGGATAATCGCAGATTGCGAGCCATTGGCTGCGTCTCTGGCGAGTTTCTGCGCAAAATGTGCGTATCAGAGATAAGATACATACTAGTGCTTGTGAGGTTTACACGGAGTGGAAACGGCAGCGATGCCTATCCATTGAACTTGTGAAGAAGGGGGTTCAACGAGGGACTCCGTGGAACGTGAAACGCCTTAGTAGAAACGACCCATCGTATTTCTAGTGTTTCCCGGTGAGTTTTTTGTCCTTATCTATTTTGGCTTAGGTACTTCTCCCTCTGACAAGTATATCTAGAACCTCCGGGAAAATGCGCCGCCCGGAGAGTTCAAGTCTTGGTAGGGTTTCCAACCGGGTCTCTGCCGTCAGGTCAACTCCATTTCACTTCATGTCCTGCCAGTGACGGCAGGGATTTCTCCCGTTTCGACATTGTCATCAGGGTACTTCCCGCGCCAGCCTGCGAGGTCATAGAACAACCACATGGGATGCCTTATGCAGTGGTGCATTTGCCTCGTTGTTGATTCGATTACGATCTGCCGCTCAACGTCATCCAGGGCCGACTCGGAATGCTAAAAACAAACGAATTAATTAACGCATCGGGCTACTTACATGTACCTACAATACATACGTGCAGACTAGCTAGTAGCCGGCCGAGCAGAGAGCAGAGCAAAGCGAAAGCAAGCGAGTGTGAGTGTGGGGGTGCATACATATGAAGGAGAGTATATACGTGAAGGAGTGAAGGAGCGTATGGAGCATGGAGTGGGGTATGGGGCAGGATGGGATGGGGCAGGAACGAGCGACGCGGAGTGTACATTCATTTGAATTTGTGCACGGGGTAATAACAATGCGTACGTGGATGTGTGAATGGGGTGTGTGTGGGGGGGGATGGGGGGCGAGGTGTGTGTTCGCGCAAGTGTCTGTGTGTCGACGCGGAGTCAACTCGAGAGGAGCGGCGCGGCGTACCCCGACGGGAGGGGCGCCTCCGCGCCCGCGATCGCGCACGCCTGCGTGAGCTGCTTGCGCAGGTCGGCGCACTGCGCTTGGTTCGCTGTACGATGTGCGCGTCAGTTAATACGCAATGCGGGGGAATGAGAGCGAGAGCGGGAGAGGGGTCGAGAGGGAGAGTGAAAGAGGGAGAGGGAGAGGGGACGCACATGCGGAGGGCCACAGCGCGTTGAGCACGTCCACGACCGCGAGGAGGTCCTTACCGAGCTCGACGGCGTCGCCGAGGCCTGTGTCGTGCGTCCAGATCTGCATGCATCTGCGCGAAATTGAACAAAGGCCAAAGGGAGAAAGACGGCGTGCGGCGTACACGGCGAACTGGTTGAGGAACCAAGTGACCTGGAAGGGGCGCCGCGTGAGCTGGTAGCCCTGCGGCCCGCTGAGGTGGTACGTCGCGAGCTTGACGCGCTTGATGACGCGCGCCTGGTAGTCGACTGTGGCGGGAACGGATTATCAGCGAGGGGATCATGTGAGGGGGAGGCGCATACTCCATTGGCGCGCCTGCTTGCGGTTGAACAGCGGGCCCGGCGTCGTGGATATCTCGCGGCTCAGGCCTTGCATCCTACACAATAAATAAACAACAAAGACTGGATGACCGCAAACGCACTTTCGCAGCGCCTGCGTGACGCTCATGCGTGTGCTGAAACGCGGGGCATGAGTCCTTCTAATCACACACGGGGGAGCGGGGTGGGGTAGGCGCACTTGTAGATATACTCCTGGCAGAGGTACGTGACGCCCGTCTCGTAGTTACATATATGCATCTCGAGCGCGTCCTGGATCGTCTGCGCCTCGTTCCACGCCTCCTGCAGCGCGTCCCCCGCATCGTCGGGCTGTTTGGGCTGCGCGAAGAGCCGGTTGCAGAAGTTCCAGAGGAGGAGGCTGCGGCAGTACAGCCCCCACACGGACTCCTTCGGCGACGGAGAGCTCGGCGCGCAGTACGCTGGCGAAACGCGGTCGCTGATCTCCCCGGGGAACAGAATCGCGTACTGCGAGCCACGGGGTGAGTGTCTAGCGCGATGAAATGAAAGAGAGGCATAGAGACGCACATTCGCGGGGTTGCTCAGCTCGAGGACGGGCATCTCGCGGTCGAACGCAACGCACTGGATGAGGTAGCTCGTCGCGAGGCTCAGTGCGCTCCACGCGAGGCGGCGGCATTCCTCGTTGCGCACCTCGGTCGCAGACCAGCCCGGGTCCCACCGCAGCGGCGACGTCCACGCGTGCGCCGTGTCGGGCGGTGGCGATCCCGGCGGCATGCACGTGCAGCGCCGCTCGTAGCGCGGGTCCATCGGGCGGTACGGCACCTCGACGACGGGGACGGTGCCCGGGGCGAAGCGCGCGACATCGCGGTCAGCAGCGTCGAGCGAAGACACGGAAATGGTCTGCAGTATCTGGTCGAGCAGGCGCAGCGCTGCAGCGACGCGGTCGGGGTGGTACTGTGGATGAGCAGAGGATTCGTACAGGACGAGGATCTGCAAGAAGATACAAAGATAAGATAAGATAAAATTCGATAAGATAAGATCAGGCACGGACCAAAGCAGCTTCTGCCAGCGACGCGTCTATCTGTGGCGCATCAAATGACGATCAGGTTAAAAATACGTGAAGCACGTACCCAAGTTCCAGGCTCCCCAGAGATTGCACGCTGCAATGCCGTCTGAGCGTGGTCTCGCAAAAACGCCGCGTGCGAGCGGCCGGCGGCCCCACGCTCCGAATCGCTGGAGCGCATGAGCTCGGCCATGGCGAGCCCAGCGAGGATGAACGCGGGCTGGATTTTCAGGCGGTCCTCCGCGCTCCACAGCATGTCGAGGAAGAACGAGAGGTTGAGGAAACACAGCCAGTGGCCCGTGTCAGAGAATCTGTGCACAAATTATAAAAAACCGCGTGAAGAAATGCCTCACTGGAGGGAGGAGACGTACAGATATGTTAGATCCGCCACAATGTCGTTCAGTCTGGAATTTTCATGGTAAATTTGCACTGCATATGAACAAGGCGCACGCACGGGTACTGCCCCAGGAACATCGCCCACCACCCGCGCTGCTGCGATTCAACAGCTGGGCTATTCGGTATGGGAAATTTGCGGTGCGGACCTTCCGGCGAGACCGCCGACGCAGGTTGAAGATACGGAGACTGTGGCTGCTGTTTGACAGCCACATACGGACTCGCCGCAAACGGCTGATAGAGCGGGCTACCCGAAGGCCCATTGGCAGAGCGCTGCGCGGACGATTCCTGCGCGTACTGAGTACAAAAAAAGCACGGCCGGTTAATTATATACGATCGAAGCGAGGACAGAAATAATTTACTTTGTAGAGGTCCGTCGTGATCCGCAGCGGGGCAGCAGAGGACGCCGAGGGGCGAGGGTGGGGCTGGATGGGGATTTGGCGGGGCTGGCTGTACGCGGAGCTGGACGACATTTCTGAGGACATGGACGACCGCTTGCGCGGTGGGGGTCCGCGGGGCTCCTCCGACATCGTGCTCGTTGATTCAGCGGAGAGGGACACAGCAGCAGCGCTGCTCGTCGTCGCAGGGCCTGCGTCGGCCCCAGAGATCTTGCGCTTGCGCTTCAACGGGGGGGGCGAGGATCCGTCCGGGGGCCGCTTCTTGCAGGATCGCTGGCGGGTCCCTGGCCGCTTATCAGGGCCCCTGCGCTTTGGAGCGCTGTCATATATGCATTCGTTCTTCCGCCGGACACAGTTGTTGCACGCCGGCCTATTCGAGTCGCAGCGGATTTTTCGCCCACGGCTATGGTACGCCCAACGCAATCACCCATCCGTCCATCCGATGGAAAGGTTGGTGCGTTCGTTAATTAACGGAAGGCGGCAGGATAATTAGATGTCGTTCCAGCGTTGGTGATGAGGAGGGAATATGGTTAGATGAAAAGTGAAGGCGTGAGTTGGAAGTCCGTTGGAGATGTCAGGACCGACGTACCAAGGTCGGCATGCTATGACAACAGACGAGATCTCCTTTGATGCCCCGCGTCTGGAGGTCGGCCCTGCTACAGGCGAAATTGGCCCCGTGCCTGCCCGCGCGTCGCCCAGCGGCATGCTCACGCGATAAGCGTCCTCGTACGCCGGGTACGCGCCAAACGAGTCGGACGTAGACGCAGGGGCGCTGAGGGGGGCAGGCGCGAGCCAGACGGGTCAGGTGGATCCATCGAGAAATATACATGGTTACGCCCGAACGCGGGATGCGTGCCTGCGAGCTCGCCTCCGTGTTCATGGTGTTCTGATCCAGAAGCCGCGCTGGCAGGGCTCGGGACCTGGTCGCCTGGTCGAGTAGCAACACTGTGCGCTACGTATATTGACGTGGGATACGCGGGGTACGGTGCCGCGACGGCCGCGTAGAGGGTGTTCGCGTCGTCTTGATAACGGTCTATGGAAGTCTTCGAGTGAGATGGAGACAGAGTCGGGAGAGGGAGGGGCGGAAAAGGGTGCGAGCTGCGATGGTAACACAAACGAACTTATCTTACATCGACTACTGGTCCCGGCCGCGTCAGGCGGATCGAAGACGGGCGACTCGAGGTCGGAGCTGTCGCTGGTGTTCTGCGAGGCGGGGTGGTACGCGAGCGCGCTCGCCTGGGGCGCGAACATGGCCCTGGTGCTGTGCCCCATTGCGGGGGAAGGAAGAGGGGACAGCTTGCAGTCGGTCTGGGTGTGTAGAAGCGTGTCCGCCGCACAATAGCCACGCGAGATGCGATGGTTATACAGGCTCCGACGCCGGGAATGATCGAGGACAAACGAGGATCAGATATCACACAAATATCAGAAGAAGCCCAAGATTATCCGTGGAACACCGTGGAAGTTGCGCGAAATATATTTCCTGGGAGGTTGCGAGGAGCTTGGAAGGAGTCCCGGAGAATTCTTATAGAGTGGGCGGTTGAATATATCGAGTGCTCCCTCAAGAGCCGCGGGGAAATGTCGGTTGAGCAGGAAATTAGTGGCGTAGATCGCCCACGAGACCAGGTACCTGACTCCACGTGGCGACCCCCGCCCAAAAACAGAAATTCGGCTGTCGGGAAATTGCTGCAAAGTTTCCTCCGGCCGTCGTATTTCTGTGAAAGAATGACAAAGCCCACACGTACAGCGGAACAGGGGAGCCCATATCCTCATTATTTAAATGTCATTTTTCGTTCGAGTCGAAATTGGGTCATCTGATACCACGGACGAAGTGAAATGAGACGTCGTTATGGAATCCAACACCGCCCAGAACTTGGGGCGCAATCTTCCGAATCCTACACTTACCTCTTTGCGCGCCTAATTAAGGTTCAGGCATCTCGTAATCCTCGTAAAACCCCATACAATGTATGACACCCTGCACCTTATCTCGCTTGCGTCGTTTACCCCATCATCCCGCGCCCATCATCGCGCCTCAGGAGCGCACGTTCTAACCGGATATCCCTTGCTATTGAACGCAACATCACATCCGCAGCAGCCGGCCATTCATTCACCCGCCCGCCCCCGAACTTCGACTTCCAGTTGCCCATCGCTCCCCGAACTTGCGCCTATTCTCCCCGCGGTTCACACTCGAGGGCACGCACCGGGCGAGGCGCGTGCGACGAAACCGCCGCTTCCGCGCGAGTGCTTCGACTTCGCCGGCATCTTCATGTTCTAGCTTCGATTGCTTCCCGTGCCGGTCAGCCTTGACATTGACAGCGACAGCGCCGTTCTGCGGCGGATTGGCACGATACTGCATAATATATCGAAGGTGGGGCGAGCACTAGGTGTTGCGAAACCACGCCTCCGAGCTCTTCCCGAACGCAACGAAAAACGAGCACGGGCTCTCCGATGTCCCCGCGCGCGCAGTGTTTGTCAGCCACCACAAAATGGAAGCTCCTCGCAACGAAACGAGTCGTTTCTTCCCGCAGGCTGAAACACGTTCCCACCGACGGGGAGCGCGCTCGCGAGCACGCGAGCATGACCTCATTATTGCATGTATCGATGGCGCGCTCCTCAGGCCCTACATGCAATATTTAGCTTGCAGCCTCGTGGGGCCGGGCAATTGTTTAGGCCCTCTCCACGCCCCGCTCTACGTTCTTTTAGTGCACGAACTCCGCGCGCGCAGGAAATCAAAGAACGCAGGCGGTTCTGCGGGGTTAGCACCCGGACGAAGGCGATTTATAGACGCCTCGGACTCTGGCGCGGGTCCTTCCACCAAGTGCACGGTGCTCATCATGCGTAGGGTCTCCTGGAATCTCGAGTACCAACCAAATTGTGAATCGAAGTAGAAGCCGCTGGCGGAGCTCGGGCTTCAGGGTCGTGCTACAATAGCTGCTAATGTATCAGGGTTCATTTCCTCAGCACGACATCTTGCACAGAACCTAAAATGTAGGAAGAGCTAAAAGACAAAGTCTAGATTCCCTGCCATGCTGTTGTCAAGCCCATCGTTCGGCCCGGCTTTCCGCGGCGAATCCTTCATTATTATATCAAGTTGGAAAAAAAAAAATCAGTTCGTGCTCGAGAGAGACGAGACAAAAAAAGTCCTAGCTAAAGTCCTTGGCACGGGCTCCAATCGATGAAGCGCGATAAAGCACTGCTAATCTCCTCATAGAAGTTTGCCTCGTGTGCGCTTTAATTATGCGTGCGAACGCGAAGCTCCATTACAGGGAATTTGCCTGCTTCAGAATGAAGGACCACCCGGAGGTCCGGGGCTTAGATGGAGAAGCCCGATAAACATCAGGAAAATGAGCCAGAGACAGGATGAACCTTACTTACGACACGAGCCCAATTAATGTCTGTGGTGAATGTGAAGGGCGAGGCAGATGCGGCATGGACGTTAGACAAATCGGCCCTGAAGGGATCGATCATGTTCTTAAATTAGGAGGGAACCAAGATCGAACGCAAGCTGCCGCCTTGGCTTACAGTATCTTCGAGCCAGATGCAGGATAGGCAAAGGGATTTTGCCCTTGCAGTACTTTTGCCATACGGAGCGGCACTCTTAGCGGCAGTCTGCGGCTGTTGTTGAACTTACCTCATTAATTAAATACCCCGCCCGGACACAGATGACCCAAGTGGGATACCATAGGTATTAATAACCCACTTGACATGGAAGTAGAGACACTTCGTCGACGCTGAGGGCCACGGAGATATGGAGTATGAGCCGAGGCAGCGGCAATCAGCTCGGCCGATCAACCGGCGGGATACCCTTGGCACCAATCTACGGCAATTGTGAGCGGCAATAGCACCTGGCCTTCGGCAGCCTGGCGGCAGTTCCGGCGGCATAACGGCACTTTCCGCTCCCCATCCAGAATATTACATTAAATTGAATGGGGGGCAGGGTCCCATCATTTGCAAGGGTGGAAATGAAGTAAACGGGGCTGGAGGATCAGATGTTTAAGTGACTCAGGAGTCAGGACGAGCCAAGGCCACCTCATGTTCTGGAGCGAGCAAGTAATCAATCCTAATGCTCTTGTTGAATCTTGTGAAGTACATATTTCTTCCAGGCTGATGTATACATGATACTGATGACAGGACTCGGCTCACTGTAGATCTGTGGTGAAGAATTTGGCGTCTACTGACGAGAAGGTCGACTGATAATGAGGGATTCTAACGCAAGGGACGATGTAGATGTATTGAAAATTGTTAAGGTATTTTCACGTCGGGGCAGCACGCCTGGCACGGAATGAGATTCAAAGTATAAGATTATAGAAAGGGTCAAATCCTCTTTCAATAGCCGGCCGCCTGGGATCTAGCAAGTTGGCGTGGTCACTGAGTCTGCGGCCTTCGGGTTTGACTTCGCCACCCTGCGCGAGCTCGGTGTAGCCGTCCAAACCTCCTTCGGAGGTCGACGGATTCCCTCCACGCGGATAAGGAGGTTGCACGTCAGCGGCTAAGTTTCTCGGCAGTAAGAAATCGCTGTCAGAGGAGGCTGCAAAATAAACTCACGATGATGCGGATAAGCTGAGACGATATAAGAAAAAGTGGGTAGATAGAGGCGGCTCCGTGTACCGCGAGAGATGCGACATACTCGAGGTTACTGCCCGAGAGATACACGCCGAGCGATGTGACGACCGAGAGGGGGTAGATCATCCCAGTCTCGAAGAACATCATTCCCACCCGGGTAAGCAAATGCGGCTGAAGTGCGCCCCCATGCCGTAAGTCCGGGTGAGATTGGACGGTACACAGCCGCCGGACGATGAGGTCTGCGCGTAAGTTTATACTCAACGTTTGTTGTGATGGTCACGGTATCGTTCACGTTGTGATGAGAGTTCGCGCCATCTTCGTCACTTAGTTACTTCGCTTAGTGTTGCGGAAGCTTGTGAGTTTGATCGCATTCTGTGAAAGTTTGTGAGTTCAGCTGAATGTAGGTGAACTTCATCACTTCCTCTGCACACAGTGAAAGCTCGTGACTTAGACTGCAGTCACGATAATCACATGGATAGTGCACGGTCAGTCGCGTGCATAGTGCACACTATCATCGTTTGACGGCATAAGATCGTTCTCGTTCTTTGAGCATGCTCTTTTTTCTATGACTCCAAACTTATCTGTGCCGCCGGCGACTTTTGGACTTGGGTAGGGGTCCATACTGAGTGGTTCAATTTGAAGTGAAATCCGCTGTAAGAATAGTCAACAGTATATATGTAACTTGTGAACTTTCAGTCGAAATTAAATACCTGGTTCAACCGTTCTTCTCAATTTATTGAGCGCTTTTTTCTATGGCCAGAAGGTCTTCTGAGGGGTGAAGTATTCGTGCAAGTTGATGCAATACCTAGCTCAACCGTTCAGTTCAATTGCTCCGGCACCATGAAGGGGAATTTTGCATAAGGTTCAGAAAGTTTCCGCTATAAATTTATGGTAATTTCAACTCCTTATCGTTGAGGATGCACAAGCTGAGTGTAACTGCAATAATTCCACAGACCACGTCTTTCTCTTTTCGAGCTGGAGTTGAGATGGTAGGTGACTACTAATAGGCTAGAACGATGCGAGCGGCAATATGGGCATTTTGGAAACGAATCAGAGCTAATATAGGGCCATGGTCGAGTCCGCGAAATTATAGCGGCAGAGGTTGTTGCAACGTTCTTGAATTGACCTGTTCAGACCAGGCACAAAATGTCAAGTATCTGCACCCATGATGAGGTTTAATAATTCCTATTTTCTTTTTTGGAGCATTGACATGTGAAGTTGCTCCAGCTTTCCAGGAAAACAATCAGGTCACAAACTCAGACTCGTTTCAAGCACGGAGAAAGACTGGCAGATGCGAATTGCGCAGGTGGACAAGTGCTTCAAGAGTTGATCCGTGAGAACGTGGGCAATAACGTGGACTTGAAGCAGCGACGGCGACCACGGGATGCATGTAAATGATAATGGAGAACGATTGGTGTTACTTAGGTAAATGGACTAAGACGGATCCCAACAACATTTCAACTTGCAGCCATCCGAAGACTATGTTGAGGCTTGTCTCGGGCATCTCGGCGATCGGGGGCAAATGAAAGCCTGAACTTGAACTGAGAAAGATATACAATGGTTCGTCAATTCCACAAATCGAGGTACGAGGTTAAATATGTTGAAGTGTCTGTCTATGGATCCACCGAACTTGGCGCGAATTGACATTTTGCTGGTTTATTTCCCTCGATTTCACCAGGAAGCCGGCGGAACGGACTGTTCGCGGCGGATTCACTGCGGTGATTTTAATACATGCAATGTATGTATAATTATTCGAAGATTTAACAGCGTCAACTCTTATGTTACAATCGAAAGATTCGGATTATTCTCTTCAGATTTGGTGCGCCAGGTGCGACCATGTTCCATGCGACTTATCTGCGATTTGTTCAAGTCGACAGCAGGGCAAAATAATGATTGAACTACCCTCACCTTGCCGCGAAGATCGCCCGAATTTCCACTCTGAGTCAGTGTTCCAGCTGAGCGACGCGCCGGGCATCAAGATCTTCTTATCGCGGACAGGATATGAGCGACGCGAAAAAAGAGAGACAAGTGCTTGTACTCTAATGCGCACCGAACCGAAGATTTCATCAACTCCACGCGCATGCTGGGCTTCTTCGATATATACTTTCACCTCAACGAGAGCTCTGGTAATGCGTCAATATCTGTCAGGTATCGGAGACGAATGTGAGCTCACATTGATCGGCCCGGTTGACTTTGTTGGTCACCCCTAGTGGCGCGGGAGATTATTGAACTTCTTCGGACGAGGGACATCAGACTCGACTGACACACCGTGATCGAATCCCGGAACTGAAACATGTTGTGTTATCGCTGTCTTTGTCGTGGTTGAAACGAGCGACTGGGCTGGGAAAAGGTGCGCTACTGGGAGCGTTCGCTGTAATCAAGTCAAGTGACTCACCCGAGCGCCACTCATCGCCCAACACGCTCATCGCGGGTGGGAATTACGACCAACGGCGGTGGGCGGATGGTGGTTAAGAAAGAAGGAGATTCCCGTGCCTCCGTTCCGTGAACCCAACACATGATCAAACAATCCAAGTGACGAGCATTTGCGGGAATTCGGTGGAGGTGACGAGCTTTCCCAGCATTCTCTCTATCTGACGATCTTTCACAGTTTCCGATCAAACTGACGAATTTTCGCATTCCTAAGCGAAGTAACGAAGTGACGAAGGTGGGTACGACTCTTGTGATGATGCTTGTAAGGATTAAAATGTTTTGTTCACATCTGGCATGGGACTTAAAACTGATTGAAATTGAATACTGTAAGCTTTTGAATAATCAGGTATTTTGACGATCTGGGCATGACACATCCTAGGTAATGCATGTAATTATGATATATCCAAAAACTAAGTCAATCACATCAGTATACTTAATGCTAGAGCTGATAGGAGAAGATGCCTCACAATTTGCCGAAAAAGGCAATTCCCACGCTTCTAACGTATTTTCGAACGTCACTCCCTCCAGAATCGCAAGGCAAATCTATTGATCATAGTTTCAAGGGAATCAGTGAAGAACTGAGCTCAGTAGAGCTGAAATATCCGAAACATCTATAAAAAAAAATGGGCCGCGCCCTAAGTTCCGCAACTAGCTGTAAAAAATGTTGAACAAAGGTGATAGCTACAATCCACATCCATCTTCGAGCCTTGGTAGCTAATTTAGAGTCCCATAGAACTCCGCACAAGCGGAAATTTCTTCGCACGATGTCAAAAATGGTTCAAAATGTTGTAAATCCGGAGGGAAGAAATGAACTCGGAAGTTTGAGCAAGTTGAGCAAGTTGAAGATCGGCTGGGTCACACCGGTATGGGTGATTGTCCAAGCCAGGGCTTGCAGGCCTGGCTCGGGCTTGTCGACATTTGGCCTGGCTTGGCTTGGCCTGAGCGGGCTTGGCTTGTTGGGCCTGAGGGCCTCAGGCCAGGCCACGGGCATCACTATTGAAGAGATCCATCGACGGTGCAGAGGCTACGGCATCACCTCAGGTTCAGGACTGCACGACGCCAAGACTGAAATTTGCTAGGTAGGTGGGTGAGTGGCTGGGTACGTAGCATTCAACAATTGCCCGCTTTGGGGAGTCGCTGGGCAAGGAGATGCCACCGATGGACCAAAGTGGAGCACTGACTTTGGCCTTGAGAGCCGTCACCGCTCGGCCCATTTATTGGCTAATGCACCATCGGCACCGATGGAGAAATAAGATCTACTTCATTCTTTCAGCTTGCATGGGCCATCTTCTGTCTCTGTCAAGGCAGTGACTTGCGGCCAATTTCGCCCGGGTCGCAAGCTGTCTTTGTGCGCCGTCTATCAAGGCAGTGACCAGGGGGGAGGTCAAACGGGTTCGAAATCCAAGTATGGAACCATGGGAAACACATCGCAGCAATCAATGTCCGCGCTGGCGCCCGAGGGCGCCGAAAAGGGGAATGCCGGCATTCCGTTTTGGGGTTAACTTCCGTGGCTAACTTTTCTTCGACCTTACTTTGTCAGCGCGACAAATGGGGTGCGAAAGCTTAATCATCCTTTGTATTTTCCGAGATCATGGAGTCCTCTCACCACTGCGGGGCAGGACTTGTGCGGGCACGTACTTACTCGCTCTTGTGCTTATGAAGTGCCCAGGCATAACAGAGTTGCACCACCTTATCCCGGCCTTTAATGTGGGTGAACTACTACCGGGTGCTACGTCGTTGGACCGACGGCCCGCCATTCAAATCTAATCACATCAACGCGTCCTAAGGTTGAATTGTCCGAGCTGTCTGGCGCGCGGGCTGTCCCATGCAGAGCACTGCTCCCGAAGGTCCGCCAGACGGCTTGAATCCTTCATACAAGATAATTACCCATGAACGGTCCAGTGGCATTCCTTGTCATCATGAACGCCGACACATGTATCCCTAATCCATACATTGATGCGCACGGCGCAGTCCACAATTTAGTGAGATCGAGAGAACGTCAGAACAGACGCTGGAACTCCTGGCAGAGCTAGGTATAAGTCCTCGCGGATTACTGAAGTTTGCGGACAGGATCTGCTTAGCTCAGATTTCTCGTCTAGAAAGTGTTTTCCAACAATGGGATTACTCGACGTGTAATGAATGAAGGGGTCGAAAAGCGGCATGGACTTGCTGAAGAATTATGGGCAGGAATGGAGGGAACATTGGAATGGCGAGGGCTTGTGAAGCTGGTAGCCAACGCGAAGAAAACATCAACAACAGGAAAGGATCTGCTCACCCTGGAATTTGAGCATTGTTGTCAGGAGGAAAGCGGCGGGTCCTCCACTGCGGGTTGTAATAGAGGGCACCGTCTTCACAGACAAGAATGTTAGCACGCGTAGGTAGTGTATCAATAGGAACACTAACACTCATGGCGAGGCGCACAGGGGTGTGTACCGCGTAGAGTTCATCCTCAAAATCCTGGTACTATACCATGCGAACCGAAGTCTGAAAATAGGAGCGGCGATTGAAAGAGATGGAAGACGGAAACACAGCGCACCGAGATCAACCTAACAATCGCCGTCAGAAAGCATTGTCTGAACAAGAGGCGATTCGAGTCACCAACTCGTGTCGTGGGTTGAACGAAGTGCTATCTGCGAAATTCAAATTACTGAAAGACATGTGCAGTATGATTGGATTAAGAGTGACTCGCTTAGACTCATTACCAGTCTGCCTACAAGCGGCAAAAAAAATGTGGCAAGCACTTTGCCGTAGGCAGACTGGTACAACTCGGTACCAGCAATCGAGGCACGCGCGGAGTTTGAAAATTTATCCCCGCTGGCGCCCTGTGCTCAATTTAAGTCGGATCATGAAATGCAAAATGGAGAGTTCAATCTAGGAGCATAATTCTTGAATTTTGTCGCTTCAGAATTTCTTCAAAGTCCCTGCTAAGAGTGCACCAAAATGGTCAGAATTACAAGAGAAATGATGGCAACTGATCGCAATTGATGATGCCGTGATCGGTACCACCAAAAAATTCAAACTCCCCGCGCGCGTCGATTGTTTGGCCCGAGTTGTACCAGTCTGCAAGAGCTCGCCTCATTTTTTTGCTGTTCGTAGGCAGACCGGTTACGAGTCTACGACTCGCTTGTGAACTCGAATACTGACATTGGACGCCGCGAGATCAAGAGGGCAGAAGCGTAAGACCGAGTGGGCGAGGGAGTTTCAGTTTTTCAGAGGTTGCGCGAGAATGCGTATGGGGGATGTTTTTGGGAACTGGTCGCTGGTTAGTAGGAAATATAAGCGGACCGACGGCGGTTTGATGCTGCCGTTCTCAAGGGATGCAGTTCATGCGGATTTCTCAATAAGTACTGGGAGAGGATATGCCGCCTGACACACCACAGTCCGACCCGTGTCAATGGCCTAAAGGAGAAGACGATAGAGAGGAACTCACATGGGCAGAGGCTGGCTCCCAACGAGCAATGTCTAAAGTGAATACAACGGATACTAGAACACGGTTGGTGCAACTCACCGCCGCGCGCCTATGAATCTCCCACTTCTACCCACGCGATCCCCCAAAATCATCCCCACGTCATTCATGTGTGGAACGCGAGGAATTCATTCACGTAACCGGGACCATGCCACCCCATGTCGCACTCCAAAGGGCGTTCAAGCTTAAGGAAGACCGGGATGCACAGCAATGCACTTGCGCTGTACCTCAGCCTCCTTCATTGCGGCGAGCGGCGCGAATAGAGTCTGGATATTGCGGCGCATCAAGGGGAAAACTTGCCTCATCCGTGGGGGTCGACTCAGCGCGCAAGGCGATTATTCAGGTTTCCTATAATCACCAACAGCGAGCCATTGAAGGATTGCCACCAGCGATTGAGGCCACCTGTCGCCAGAATGACCTACAGGGCCGGATACGCACGGACTAGCCCCTCCGCAAACATAATTCCCGCGACATCCCTAACCAGCCATGAGCTGAAATCGGCAGACGGTTGTGGGAACTGGTCAATGTTTTGATTGAAGCCCGCACACATGAAGCTCACCAAGCAATTCAGCCCACTCTGCGCGCTCACCCACAATCCCCTTCCCACCAAACTTGGCATCGATTGCAAAATTTCCAGCGTCGATTTCATCGAGAGTCACCATGAGACGACCAATTTGGTGCGTATCTCCGTATCCAATAATCTTCAAGGCCGCATGCATAGTCCAAAGGCGACTCCGCTCCCGATGAGTGTAGAGCGTTCCCGTGTGCCAGAAGCCCTCAAAGAGATTACAGACAAGTCCCAAAGCAGCTGGACAAAGAGCGTGTCTTTGACACGACAGGGTGGAGCGAGGTCGTTTCATTCGGGAGTTATCTTGTTGTTTATGTGGAGCCGAGAGGGACCAAGGTGTACTCAAGATATGAGACCTTTACAGGCTCCCAATTTACACCCACATGACTGGAAGGAGCGCTGGATGCCGAGCCGGCACGGCGTTATAGAGGGTACAAAGGCTGGTAAACAACAGGCACATCAAAATTTCTTTCACCACCACCCAGCAACGCGATCTTTCTCGAAGGGCACGAGCTTCCGAGAATCTCTGATATGCCAACCCCTGGATCTACTTAGTACTCTTCGTGACTACATGGTGTGCCTCAGGGTCATCGACAGCAACAGCAACTGTAAGCGCGCCTGTCAGCTGTCGCCGGTGACATCGGAACGACCGCGACTGTTCTACCTTTTCCTGGTTACTGTATTCTGTAATGCTACCACCTACCTAGAAAGCCTCTCCCTGGAACGAAGAACCAGAGTGTCATTTGCGAAAGGAAGAGCGCCCTCGGCGAAATTACAAATGCATTCGTAGATGCCAAAAGACGCTGCCCTCGACCCCCGGTCAAAACATTCTGGGTTTACTCTGTGCTGACTGTTGCCGTTCAACAGATCCTTAGGGCGGAGATGGATTACATAAGCCTATGTTCCTTATGGTCCATGTTTTGCCTGAGACTAACTGGTGCACTAGGATCATGTAGGTATGTCAACACTATGTCAACCGTATCCTGGCCGACGTTGCGGGTGCCGGAAAAGATGCTGGTGATAAAAAGTTTCGCTTTTTTTCACCTTCCTCCTTTAGGGAAAGGTCTCGATAGACTCCAGCTCGCAATCTTCGGGGCGTCAAGTAATTTGATTTTGCGCCTTCAGACCCTGAGTGTCGGTCCCCATTTGCCCTGCTGCCAAAGGCTAAAGCCGAGCGAGATTCTGATCTCGGCGCATTTCCCTTCCTCGGCAGTAATCTAGGAATCTCATTCTTGCAGTCCGCCCCACAAAATTTCCCCATCTCTGGGGTTATTGCGATTATCAGACGAGAGCTATTTCCCTTCGATTCGTCGAGGCTCCTGGCGCTAGCAACTAATCTGGCTTCGTTCTTCAGAATCCTCATTGAAGCACTTGGATCTCCTCGCTTCAAAGTTGTGCAACGCTCTGGCACAAATATATTAAGGCGGAGGATAAATTAGAGTTGTAGTCGCGGTTGAAGTGCGAGCCCTTCCATGTGCTCGTTTCTCCATCATCTCAGCTTCAATGCTACGCCGGATTCATGAATCCTCCACTGGCGCATGACAGGCGTCCGAGATAACAATGAGTACCGTTTCGTGCTTCGCGACAATGGCCCCGACTAATTAAGATTTGTGGGATAATTATTACCTCGCATCTATCTATCCTTCAAAAAGCCTAACTAACACCGCCTAAGTAGCTGTCTGCAAGAACGTTCACCCGAAAGAAATACTCCCCAAAAAGTCATTCTGTCGGCCTTTACTGCTGGCGCTCTCGCTACTCAACGTAACGGAGAAAAAATCTTCCTCCAAATCAAGCCCACTTTTTGTCATTTAATTACTCACTTCCCCTCTATCCGCTCGTTCTCTTGCCTATGGCCGCAATGAATCTGGGCGTAATGTTGGAGCGACCTCTGGCATATCCCCACGGGATACCGGGTCTGTTGGTTTCGCGCGGATAATCCTCGTCGGGTGCGCATTTAAATACATTAAATACACAGATTGTCCACAAGAGATTAATATCACGGCCAATATACGGCGGTAGGTAGATAGGTAGCATTACACGCCGGTCCCGCGGAGCCAAATTTAACTCTGATCCCAACAGTTTGGAACTGATCGCGCGGCAGGCAGCCCGCGTTTTTCGCGCGACGATCAGGCCCGAAAAGTATTAACCCTGTGCGCCACAATCATCCCCGGCCGAGACTCTATTTTCAAATGTGTCATGGCGAGACTTTAAGATGGCAGCACCACGCCGACGCTGCTGTTCCTTTCCCTCTCACGCGCTGTGGAGCCCATGACGGACATCGATTCGACTCTCGGAGCACTGCTCATCGGAGGGTCGGTCGCCTTGATGTACGTCCTTTTTTTTCATCCATGAATTCTTCCATTGACGGAGGGCGCGACACGCAGCCTGAGTGGAGTCGTCTCAGTGCAATGCATCATCTTCTTCAAACTCTACCCGAATGAGATCTGGTTACGCAAGGCCATGGTGTGTCGAATTCCTTCAGCTCCCCAGAAAAAGACTGACACCGGGTGCAGGTCGTGGCCGTGTGGTGCGCGCGCTCGCTCTCGCGCCTTTCGCTCCTAACGATGATCCTCCCTGTCCAGGATTCTGGATCTCCTCCATTCCGTCTTCATTGTTACTTCCCTCTTCAAATATTTCATCGAGTTTTTTGGGGACAGGTACGTGTGCTGCATGTCGCGTCTGCTTTCGCTGAATATCCAAAGGACCCGGATCGATTATATTCCTTGGTGTGTGCACTTTCTTTCGCGTCTGGGCTCGTATTAACTACGTGATAGGTCTATCGCTGTACGTCAAAATGCTCTTCGTTGTAGGGACGCAAGACTGACGACGGATGGATGTAGTTGTCGGTGGTGGTCACCGTGCGTCCGCTTGTCTCTAATCCCGCGCACCCTCCCTCATCCACTGTTCGCAGGCTGGTCAGACGCTCATATTCCATTGGTGCGCCTTACCTCCTCGATCTGGTTTGCGCGTTGCCAATGCCCGGGCAGGTACTTTGCGCAGAAGATCTACAAATGTACGCGCTTCCCCTAGCCTTAATCTGGTCTCCTCATCGTCAGAGCAGCGAGCGGCAAGAAATGGTGGATCGCAGCACCCATAGTGTGTTACACTTTTATATCCCTCGCTCCTTCGCTAACCTCTATCCAGGCCCTCCTGGCGTTCCTCCGTCTTTGTGAGCCCGTCCCCGTGCCCTTCCTTGAGCCTTTGTCTCATCCCGTGGCTCGCCAGTTGCGGCGTCAGGTACGTTTCTCAATCCGCGTTATGGAGCTCGATAGCTGATAGGTTATTTAGTTTCCACCGTCGAGATGTGCGTACCGGCTTGCATCTCCTCTATCGCCCTCTCTGAGCCAGTAACAGGATCCGCCTCCATCGTTACTCGGCATTCAATGAGAAATATCCCGGTGTGCGTGCTCTGCTCTCTCGTCGTGGCCTTGTTAGCTGACCTTACAGATGATGCATAGTGGGTCTTCACGACGGGCCTCTCGCTCTCGGCATCGGTGGACATTCTGATCACTGCGTGCTTGTGCTACTTTCTGCAGAAGATGCGCCGACGGACAGCATCCACCCCGTGCGCCCTCTTCTCCGCCCCGTGGATCGTAGTACTGACGTCCCACAGGATGGCGCACGTCGTCGACACGCTCACACTCTACGCGTTGGAGAACGGGTTCCTTACCTGGTGCGTATGCTGTGCGCCCGCCACGCTACTCACGCGTGCTGATAATCATCTTTGTGTCTGCCGTACAGCGTTACGACGACGGCCTCCTTGATCTGCGTATGTGGCATGGCGCTACCGCTCTCGCCCGCGCCCGTGCTGACCATGCTCCGCATCCCCAGTGGCTCACGATGCCGAATAACCTCGTCTTCCTCGGGCTGCACTTCGTCATCGGAAAGCGTGCGCATCTCCTCCTGCGATTTTGCGCGCTCGGGACCAGTGCTGACAGGAATCTCGAACAAAAATAGTATACGCGAACTCCCTCCTCGTCTCGCTGAACACGCGCAAGGAGTTGCGCGAGATGCGCTGGAAGAAGGCCGCGTGGGACCCATCCGTGCCGGCGCTCTCGTCAGGTGACTTTACTGTGCCATACACCACCACATCATATCCGTACGGAGTTGCTTCGCACTCGACCATGACGGCACGTCCTTTCCGTTCCATCGCGCACTGAGTTGTGCTGATGCACATCTGTTTCTCTAGGCGCCAGGGGCAGCGTACCGCCCGGCATTCAAGGTATGTCCCCGGTTGATGTCTTGGACATAATCCCGGCGCTAATGCTCATTTAGGTGAACCCGCGCGTACTACCAGCACACCTCGAAGTCGGCGTGGAGCGCACGGTCGAGCGCAGCTCGGACGAGCTCACGGAGCTACAGTCCGATGCATACGGGCGGATATATCACCGCCCGCGGTCGCCCCGGCACACCGTCGAGCCGTGGCGCTCGCTGCCCTAACACCAGGCCGTGCTCGTGTCCGATATGTTTCCCTTCCCGCGCATTGTCCGCATGCCCATCGGCACATGCTCGATCGGATTGACCTGCGTGTACGCCTTTTGACGAAGCCGCTACGTCCATGGATATGGTCCCCTGTACCACCCACCACCATTTGTACCAGCACATGCGCCCATTGCTTTACCTCGTACATATCCTTATTTCCCCTTTAATTTAATCTTGACTGTTAGTTAGCGCTAGTTCTTCGTGTACCTAGTGCGGAGCGCCGGCCGCGAGGAGAATTTTGAATGTGGTGGGGAACTCAGCGTTCTGGTAAGAGTTGTTGGATCCACAGCTGAGTTTCACGAAAGAGATAAATTTAAATGAAGTGTTGCCTACCTTGTTTGCGCTACTTATGGAACGCAGTACGCCAAGGGGATCAGGAGTTCCCAAGCCACGTTTGAGGTTTACATTTGAAGGCGTGCACGGAAGCCATTGGCCTGATTTGCGTAGGAATTTGGAATTCCTGGAGTGCATCGAGATTGGCATGGATTTGTCGCACCATGAGATGAAGAATCTGCGAGAACAGCAGGCCACCGAGAGACATCCACAATAGAGCCAGCACTTGCGCGCCGGCCTGATTCGGCCAGCGAAGAACATATTATTTGGAGTGCAGTACGTCCAGACTAAAAATGTATGGACTTTCGGGACTCGCTGGTTCACTTACTGTTGGTTCAAGACCAACGAGTGCTGATTCCTGTGGACTCTTACGACGTCGGATAATGCAACAGCATCCAAAAATCTCTGCGCCGCCCAGAAACGAGTCTGCTGCAGGTGTAAGGAGCCACCGCTCATGTCTTTTTCTAGAAAGAAATCTGACGTTGCATACCCTGAGCCTAAATCCTCCTACCATGTAGACTCGTTACCAGCCTGCCTACGAATGGCAAAAATGTGGCAAGCACTTTGCCGTAGGCAGACTGGTACAACTCGGGCCAAACAACTGACGCGCGCGGGGAGTTTGAAATTTTGAGTGGTGCCGATCATGGCCGATCACAGGATCACCAATCCCCATCATTTCTCAAGTAATTTCAAGCCTTCATAGCACTCGTACCAGGGTCTGTGAGAAAAATTTGAGGAGACACAATTTAAGTAATACACTCTCAGAACAAACCTTTTGTTATAAATTTTACCATCCGACCTCATTTGAGTCCAGAGCAAGGGCCATCAGAAATTTCAAACTCCCCGCGCGCGTCAGTTGTTTGGCCCGAGTTGTACCAGTCTGCCTACGGCAACGTGCTCGCCACATTGTTGCTCTTCGTAGGCAGACTGGTTACGAGTCTACCTACCATGGGTGGTTGCACGGTTGGCCCGGACGGCGGATTCCAGAGCTACTGTCTCAGCATGCAATACAGTCGGGATTCTACATTCTCCTGCTATCATCAAAAGTCTTGTGTCCTGCTTTGCTGCTAGTCATGTCTTGTTCTTTGAGTAGACTAGGAACAGAGCGCGCGTGCATTGGCGGTACGAATGGTGGGCTAGTAGCCGGAGTTTGCACCAGGGCTTTGTCTTTGTATTACCCAAGGACGTACCCGCCGAGCCTCCCGCTAACTCAGGACAGACCCGTCCTCGGAATCGTGAGATGACTCTTGGTGCACAATCGCGCGCGCCCAACTCTTGACCCAGCTGTTGGTTGAGTCACGTAATTCCTTAAGGCTTTCCAATACATTTGTGTCCATCGCCGCGTTTTCGGGAGACCAGGCGATCCGATATAACACTTTCGCCGCACTCTCAACGACATCGGAATCTGGGTGCCTGATTTGAGAATTAACAACAGTGTGAAGCACGCAATAATTCACACTCACCGCAACAGGGATACCAGTTGATTTAAAACCGCCGTCCTTGTGACCATGGGATCCTGGTACGCCAGCTGTACGAGCATCCTACATGTCGATCTTCAGACCTCCTTGTTCGGCGATTGAAGCAGGTCCTGGACGGAATCTAACACGTGTTGGTCCCAAGCAACTTGCGGGCCATGAGGCCATGAAGCCACCAGATACAGTGCCTCTGCCGCAATAGCGGAGATGTTTGGATCGCTGAATAAAGAAAATATAAACAGACAGCTCCACATAACTACAAAACGGCGACTCGCCTTGAAAGAGAGAGGGACAGCAGCTGCCCAACAGCCGCCCACGAGGTGGGCTCCTGGTAGGCCAGTTGTTTCAGCATCTCCCACGTCCATTGCTGGACCCAAGACGTCGGTGACTCGAGTAGTTTAGTCGTGTGTTCTAAGATGTTTGCGTCTACAGTTGCTTGCGCGCCTTCGGGCCAAATAGCGATCCAATACATTGCGCGGGTCGCAGTTTCTAACACCTCGCGATTTGGGTCACTGCGTCAGGATAAGACGTCGGTTCAAGATCTGAACCCATCGCTTACAGCAAGAGGGACACGAGCTGGGGACATGGGTTTACGCTCAAGAGGGCTGTCGCCGTGGACTTTTGATAGGTCAGGTATCTCAGCATCTGGCACGTTAATTTGCGGACATCTGCGTCTCGCGACGCAAGCAACTCGTTTATGAGAAGCAGTACTGGGGAATGCGCCACCGCCTGTGCTTCGTTCGAATCCATCGTCTTCTGGACCAGTTCGGACAGAATCGCGACTTTTGTCTTGGATGAAACATATTTGAACCTACGACCTTGATCAACAGGGTATAGGCAACGATTGAGGTGCATACGCTAGATAGCTGGAGTAAATCTCAAGGGCCTCTTGCGACAATCGGATATTATGCTGGTCAAGTTGGTGGTTTATTCCACTATTTATTTTGTTTCAACCCTCAAACTATTTTGTTTCGGCACTCAAAATATTTTATAATGCAAACTTTTCAAACTATTTTATGTTGTCCTATCAAACTATTTTTCCGGCTTGCAAATATATTTTCGGTGAGATGTTCAAAATATTTTTTTTGGTGAGATTTTCAAAATATATTAGAGGTCGGTGTCGGTGATCTAGGCCACCTTTGGGGCGGCATCGGCGGCGGGGACCTCGTCATCACGCCGGGCAATGCTCATCGCCGTCGAGCACACTGAGCTTGGCTGAACTAAACAACATTGAACGAGGTCAAGTTTGGCCTTGTTTGCACATGTTGCTCTACATCCTCTTTTGCACAGCCATCTGATCTGAGCTGAATTTTGCCAATATGCAGACAAAACATACAAGTAGGATAGGCTATGTATAATACCAAGAAAGGAGCCATGTATGTACTATATTTATAACTAGGTGAACTGGTTCTCTCGGGAGGTGACTTTGAGAGTCAGCGAAAGATGATGGCTGATCGGCAGCTGCTAGACTCAGATAGCAGTGTGGTTGATGCTCTGAAGGATGGAAGGTAGCTTGATCCTTGTCAATGCCATTACTGGCGAACACAGCTCCTATCCCGGCTAGAAGGAAGCTGGCATCTTCATCCTCCTCCTCTATGGTGAGGGCACTCCGAGGAGGCACAGCTAGTAGAGTTGAGAGCAATTCACATTGAATTGGTAGAATGCAATAACAAGAGAAAGCGGTGCTATGTTCCGGCAAGTAGTTTGGTTGCCTACTTGCACTTTCCGTGTCCCTCGGAAACAGAAAAAGTGCAAGTAGGCAATCAAACAATTACCCGGGGCCCCAGTATGCACTATATAGTCCACCCGAAACCAAGCCTCCACCCAATAAACCATCTCCGATATGAGTGACGGTAAGATCTGCAGCTCGGACTCGAGAACATCTATGCACAGTTGGGGTATTGTCAGTGAACACAGGTTGCTAACAAGCAGCGTCTCACGAAAGAGAATCACAAAGACAGTTGATTCAAAATGTATCGCTGAGGTTGCGCATGCGTGTGACAATAGTAGTGTACATCAAGACCATTCCGACGACACATCCATCAAGCGCTGCCACACAGACGAAGGACAAGGTGAAGGGTCGACTCCTTTTGGATGTTGTAGTCTGAAAGAGTGCAGCCGTCCTCAAGCTGCTTACCGGCGAAGATCAGATGTTACTGGTCAGGAGGGATACCCTCATTGTCCTGGATCTTCACCTTCACGATGTCAATTGTGCCCGAACTCAAGGGTGATGGTCTTTCCGGTCAAGATCTTGACGGAGATCTGCATACCACCACGGAGACGAAGGACTAGAGATCAAGATGAGAATGCGTAAATGATTAGAAAGATATCCGAATACATACCGAGGTGGGGTGTGCTCTCTTTCTGAATATTGTAGCCGGGAAAGAGTACGGCCACTCCTTGTCCTGGATCATCACCTTGACATAGTCGATCATGTCATATGATTTGACCTCGAGCGTGATGGTCTTGCCCGTGAAAGTCTTGACGAAGATTTGCATACCGCCGTGCAGACGAAAGACAGGAAAAGGGAACTTGAGGTTCTTGGCGCCGGGTAGTCCGAAGTATGCAGTCCCAACAGACCCCTGCAAAGCACAGATCTGCCTAGGGAGTACAATGTAACGGCAAAAGAAGAGACTGTGGAAGACATACCAAATACCATAGCCCTGCTCAATCTACATCTCTCCATTTTGGAGCTTGGATTCGGACATATTTGAGGATTTCAATGGTTGCCAAGGGAGCCAGGGTGTGTGTGGGGTCATCTAAGAGAGGCCATAAGGCGCGGGCGGCCAGGGCGAGAAGACTTGGAGCAGGTGTCAGCGAGGAGCGTGAAGGAGAGTTGGACAAGAATTGAAGGAGAGGCAAGCGGCTGTGCCACCGGAGGCGCAGAACAACATGACCAAACAGGGCCGAACTTGAACTCGTTCAACATCGTTCAGTTCAGCCGAGCTCGTCGCGCTCAATGGCAACCAACGTCACCCGCCACGATGCTGAGGTTCCTGTTGAAGATACCGCCCCAAAGACCGCCCAAGGCGGCCTAGATCACTGACACCGACCTGTAAAATATTTTGAACAACTCACCGAAAAATAGTTTGAGAGTCTGAAACACAAAATAGTTTCAAAGTACAACAGGAAATAGTTTGAAAAGTTTGCATTGTAAAATATTTTGAGTGCCGAAACAAAATAGTTTGAGGGTTGAAACAAAATAAATAGTGGAATGAATAAACCACCAACTTGATTAGCATAGGATATCGTGATTTTTTCTGATAAAGGCTTGTGCCTGCCGCTCATACATGAGCCTCATCAATGGCTTCGTGGCTGCATGCAGGTTTATGTTGGGACCTGTGGGATTGCTGTCCGACCACCAGCTGAGCACGCTTTCGAGGGTTCGCTGGCGAGTCAAGGGTGGCATGGATGAGAGAATGTGGGCCTGCGATAACCAGAAGCTTCCCAGAAGATCACCAGCACAGCCGACAGAAGGGCAACTGAGCGTCGGCACACGTCGAATGGATTTGCAGCGGTGATAGTATGCTGCTGGCGATTGGTGCCGACAGTTACCTGGGCCATGTGGGCCTACCTAGACAAGCAACAAGCGCTGGGACTCGGATGGATGCGCTCATTAGTTTGCCGAGCCTCAATGATTTAAAAAAAGGTAAGCAAGGTCCTGGCAACTTCCTTACGGGTGTCAGTCTTATGGAGATCGAACCGCCGAATACGAATATGGATCCGCGGCCGCGCCGGGTGCTCGCTTCGAAGACAGAGTTTCAGACTAAACAAATTGAAGGTAGTTAGGTAGTGTATTTTAACTGCAGCGGAAATCTCCGTGAAAACTCATCTGCATTGAAGCGTGGGTTGTGGCACGTGATCCCGATTGTGGTGGCACAGCGAAAAGGATCCCACTCGAAAACACACCAGATAAAGCAAAATCTTGACATAGGTCAAGATGTTAGATGCAACTGTATAAATCAGTAGCCAAATTGAAAGTTGTAGAAAACTGGTCTATTGATTTGGTATGAAAGCGCCACGGAAGTAGCCGCAATCAGGAGGTGGTTTGAAACCCATAAATTTATCCATTGTCAGCGAGTTATGAAAGGATGCTGAAAGATGAACTTTCAGCAGCCATTTCCAGTGAGAAGAAAGAGGTTCTCTCAGCGGTCCTTTCATAAATTCCTTTGTTCGAAAAGGCTCGCCGTATCTGTGCGAAGATTTCCGATTCCTGAGCCCGTTGACACCGGAGTTTGAGGCGAATTCGCGCCGGCCAGAACCCAGCCAATACAGGCTATTTTGGCCAGATATTGGCCAGATATTGCAGAAATAAGGTCCAACCAATATTTCGAGGAAACGGGCTCTATTGGCCGGATATTGGCCGAATATTGTCCAAATACTGGCTGAGTATTATCCCAGCTTTCTTTATGACCCAGGAGATGACTGAAAACCAATTCTATTCACACTACTACAGCTACGTACACCTCACTACATAAAGGAAGGCCGCCGCGCAGCTGGCACGCGTCCGTCGTCCGTCGCAGCATATAGGTGATTGGAGCTGTAGTCTCGCGAACAGTACGAGCATCCGTCGGCATTCCTGCCATTGAATGTCACCGGGGTCGAGGATATGGAAGCGGAAACGCACGGTGGAGTACATCCAGTAGCCGGGCTTCCGTCGCGAGCAGGTCCGCGGGCGCCCGGACTGTCTCACCGGTGTAGCTGCCACCTCGCGCAGGCAGAGCACCACGCCAGGAGCTAACATGATGGGGTAGACACACGGGCAATGATAGTGCATCAGAACTGGAGCACAGAGAAGGAAAACTGACGCATGGTGCACCCAAAACCGTGTCGGACTCGCTCCGGGACATTGTGCGCGGTGTCTGCATGACCGAGTGTTAATACATGTAATGCAGCCAGGAGCAGCAAGGACACACTTTCTCCGTCTCTCGAGAACTTCTACAGCCGGTCGTGGAATCCAAACGCGCGGCCGCCTGTCGTACTTCGTCAGCCGCATTTAGAAAATAAGGCGCACCATATACATTCGCCTTACAACATCGCGCTCGACATCCACTACCATGCTCCTCACGCGAGCATGTGTAGTCGTCCGCCAGGCAGATATGCGGGTGGTCAGCACTGGATTCCCTTCAAAGCATATGGTGTGATGCACCACAAGCTCCACGAATTGTCTTGGCTAGTAGTCTTGCCTCCCGAGACATTGCGAACTTGCAAAGTATGAGACAACATAGCATATTCGGAGTGATTGAGTATCGAGAGCTGTGAGAAAGCAGAAACATACCGGACAGACTCATCGCATGCCCACTGCCAAATTACAAGTCTAGAAGAACCATGGAGGTCGGTATTCGAGCGATGCAGTTGACAGGCAGAGGCACACCCAGTTTCAGAGGCTCCCGAGGGGTGGCTGACGAGAAACAAGAGCCACGTCGTGGCGGAAGGAAGAGAGACGCGAGTGTGATGTCACGGTCACACCCGCGCCTTTGGCCTTCACCCCACCCCTCCTTGCTCTACATCCCTCAAACCACGCCTGTTCGAGCTCAAACCCTCTATATCACACTTCCTGACCGATATTACCCATATAAACGCGTCCAACGCGTCCGATGTCTGCCAGATCCAAACCAGTGACACGACGCGGCGCCAACGCTGTACATCGCCCAGATTCTGCAGATGAGAACCCTAAGGACAAGAAACGACAGCGAAAGGGCTCCCCGTCGATTTCTTATGCCAATAATTCGTACCTCAATCCCTTCGGTGCGGGTTCTACTGCTCCCCTTGGCAATTCCCCCGCCAGCAACGCCAATTTCATATCTCCTGAGCCGAGCTATCGTCCACCAGTGTATATACAGGTCCCATTGGAGCAATATCAGTATGGGTACACTCCCGAGCGTACTGTAGACGAGGAAGCTCTAGCACAACTTCAACAAGCTCAATTTCCCACCACAACTCCATCTCCGTCGTCTCCCTTCCTCCCCGCTCACCCAATAGCTCATATTCCGCAAATTGATCCTTCCTTGCCCATTGATTCTACCTTGTCCAATTCCACCCCCATTCCTGCACAGACCTCTACATCGCAACGGCGCCTAAAGCCATTTGGCATGATGCCTAAGACGACAATAAACAAAGATCGCTACTCCCGGCAAACCCCTGCTCCGTTGACTCCACGCTTTCGCTCTCCTGCTCCCGCTACTCCTCATCCGCAAATGTCAGCGCTTCCACTCCATACCGCAACATCCAGCCTGGAATCAAATTCTACTGAACTGCGCTCGCGCAAACATACTCTTGAACCTGTCACTAGCACTTCCCGACTCCCTCCTGAATCGCTTCGCCCACCCGCTCCATCGATTCCAAAAGCCATTACGGACAAACTCTTTCGTCAGGAAGCAAGGATTTCTGCCCTCGAAGAAAAGTTGAAGGAGAGGGAAGACAAACTGCGGGCGTTTCGGAAAGACATGGAGGGGGACATGGCAGATATTGATGGTGAACAACATGGAATACTGGAAAAAGTGTCTGACTTGGAGGTTATCCTTGAAAAACAAACTACGACGATAGATCGCTTATTCGCCCTGATCGAGGGGACGGATATCGAGAGAGATTTTGTCCGCGAAGATGCTCCCCCTAAAGCCAGAGACAATGCACTCAATGTACGTACATCAATGTTGTTGAAGACTCAAACTTATGATATCCATAGACCGCTACGCGCCGTTGCTTGTTCGTCGCCATGGGCATTCCTCGCACTTCCAAATTGAAGGATGCCGCTGGCATTGAACCTCGCCGCACAGGAGGATCTTACATCAAGGACAAGGAGTCAAACGGCAAGCTGCTTCGGCCTGACTGGTCAACAAGCTTTGCTGAAAATTCTAATTGGCACGAGTCAATGGTTCAGTTCGTTCGGGCGAAGGCGTCAAATTTGGTACCTGCGCTCACCAAGCAAGTCCTAGACAAGAAAACCGATGACGATCTCATGGATCGTTTGGAGGTAGTGTTTAAGAACATCGCGAGTGAATACCGCAAAACTGCGAAGAACCTTCAGAATTCCAAGTTGAATAGACCACAAGAAGAGGCGACCACAGATATGACTCCAGACCAAGAGCGCCAGTATAATCGTCGAAGAGGGCGCAAAGTGCGAGTAAGTCTTTAACCCTTGCACCCCAAAATATGGGATGGCTAACTCGAAGCTTAGAAATGCGACGAGCGAACTATTGCAGCACGGGATATCGAGATGGACGACGAGTGGACATTCTTCTTGCAGCCTGCATATCAGTCGACTGATGAATCCGACGATGCTGAGGTTTTGGATCCAGACACAGATACGGAAAAAAATGCAGAAGTACCAGCAAGTTCGACCCGGAAGCCCTGGATATCACGACCTCCAATATACCGTGATGAAGTGGTAAGTTGATTCAAGCTTTCGCATATATTTCCTCGTTTGATACTGCAACTACTAGTTCGCGGATGGGATTGAACATCTTGATGAAAGGGTCATGGAGCGGCGCTGCCAATATGAAAAAGACAATAAGGGAAAAACTGCTGCACACCCCCGTACCCGTGGCGACAAGAAAGACACGCCCCTCCCCTTCATGCGGCAAAACCAGGCGAAAATAAAGCGCGGTGCGATCGACCCATCCTGGTTAGCAACCCACAAAGATCAAGATACACCATCCTGCATCGACTACGAATATGATATTGACCCCGGGCAAATAGAGGCTGAAGAAGACAGTCACTCTGGTTCCGAGTCAGGCGATGGAGCGGTAGTATATTCACATGAACATGCAACAGAGGACAATTGGTAGTACCTTCTCACTCTAACTCTTCGTCGTGTACCTCAGCTTCCGTTGCATCCTGAAATAAATTAATGTGAAGTCAGAATACGCGGGAATGAGGGTAACATACATGATCATGAGCTATCGTGATCCATAGTTCTTGTCGACATATGCTTATCGGTGCAAGGACAAAGTGCCCTGTCAATCTGCCCAGCGCAACAACCTCTAGTGGCCTAAGGTCATCTGCTTGCCAGACTCTCACCCCGATATCCGTGGCCCTAAAATGCTTAATGGACAAATGAAGAACAAGAAACTTATAAGCTTCTTACCATAAGTCCCATGGGAAGTCCGTGATGGTTGTGGATGGGCGAAACCGTTGTATGATCGCAAATGCAGCAACAAGCTTTCGGCGTTCAACAAGCTTGTGCTGGACCCGAAATATATGCTGTATGCGGACGGGAACTCGTGCGTCAATATAGGCATACTGGGCCGATTGTCCTCTATGCTCCTGTGCCGCACCGTACCGACGCCTCCTTACCCACACGTGAGAGAAGGATTCAACATCACCTGAGAAACTGATTTCATCGACGCGGCTTGCACTGGAGACGTCTGGTAATACAGTGATTTCGGGTGACCAGAGCTGCTTCAGGTATGTGAAGACCAGGTTGAAGTAGCCCGGACCGAGTTCACGGAGAATTTTGGTTTGTGGGAAGCGTGGAAATTGGACTTCATCTGAGCAACATTTAATTCAAAGAATTGACAACCAATGTTGAGAACACGAACCGGGATTTGACTTGGTTTGCACCATCGAGATATAATTTTGAAGAGTTCCCTTACGCTCTGACGTACCACCCTTCAAATATGACTTGAGGAGAGCAAGTGAATCGGCGTCTTCGGGCCCCCGATTCGGGATTGCTTCGAGCCGGGAAATCTTTGGGAGCTCAATCAGTGCGCAGGACGAATAAAAATGAAAGAATTCACCAAATCCTGAATCAAGGTCGCCTTCCACCAGCCGCGCATCATTGTCCCTTCCATTTCTCCACCCGAATGCCCATTGTGGTTGAACCGGCCAAGTAAACCGTTGTTCCTCTCGTACGCAAATGCCCAGCATCCAGGAGCGGGTCCATGCTTCAGGAGTTGTTCTTCTAAATGGACACCACCATAGTGAAAATACGGAACAAGATGGCAGTGCATCCGAGCCCATTCTTGCGTTGCCCGTTCGAGTGCACTGCATCCACGCTTGACTTCGTTCGGACTAATTGAATGTGATGCCAAGATTCAGACAGCAGCAGTGAATTGAACAATATTGTCGTAGTGGCGACGGAGTGAACGGTTCATTGTGACATTCTTTATCTCGTCAATCTCTTCTTGGGTCGGGTTAGGATTAGTGGCCATCAGGTGCTCCAACATCCGAGATCGCACGAGTTTCTCTTGGGCCGCCTGCGCGGCCGCATTTTTGGTATTAGGAGGAGAAGGAGGAGCATCGATGTCGGGGATCTCGCCATTGACCTGCCATGCCATGAACAATCCAACGAAGAAGACTGTGATATGTGAACGCCATTGATCCGCTTTTATTGAACCTGCACCCCGAGCAACCTGAGGTATTCAATGGTCAGTCCTTGGTTTGGGGACGAAAAAAAATTGAAACAAACTGAGGGTGGAAGACGGCTGATGGACGACGGCCAGATGAGTTTAGACATGAATTCCTCAAGCTTCTGTGCGCCCTCGGTGTCAATCATTCCGTTCTTGTAGAGGATGTTTTTACAGAGATGTTTTATCATCGCTATGTGAAATGGCGACTATAAGAGCAGAATAGTGGAGATGGGGGTTGTGCTCACTTCCAAAAATACAGTGCATCATATCAAACAATCCAGTAACACCTGGAAGCCAGTTGACCAGATCGTCCATGACAGAAAATCGTACTCCGCGCCGACGGCTAATTTCTTCTGCCACCTCTGCAGATGCATCCCGAGCACGGAAAGCATACTTGAGGTAGCGCCATGGATCCCGCCGATTGAGTTCTGGTATAGATCAGCTCGATTTGTGGATCAGGAGAGGTGCATGACATACTGGTGGAATCAAACGCGTCAGGGTGGATAAGAGAATAAAATGGTACATCACAACGATCACACATGAAGTATTTTGAGGTGT
This sequence comes from Mycena latifolia, assembly GCA_029289555.1. Lineage (NCBI taxonomy): Eukaryota > Fungi > Basidiomycota > Agaricomycetes > Agaricales > Mycenaceae > Mycena > Mycena latifolia. Next base: position 1,015,362 of record JARJLE010000017.1, on the reverse strand, counting down.
ATGACAACAAACCACTTGTTTTGCGGCTTGCAGGGAGATCAGAAACGTCGGTGGCGATTTGAACATGGATTCTGATGGAAGGGTTGTGGCTCGGCCTCTCCATGTACATGGAAAAGAACCCCTGGAATTAAACCTAGATCAGAATTGAATCCAACATGAAACACTTTTTCAACGTACCATTGTATAGTCTCTTGAAGCGCTCAATACAAATGGCCATGACATTATTATACTGCTCTGGGGTTGGTTCGTATGGTCCCGGAAATACTATGAGGAGTGATGTCTCCTCCCGGAGGAAGGATTGTTACAAACTGTAGCGTACATTGCGCCAGTCGAATGGCAGGCACCTTTGACAGCTTGAAACCTGCCTCGCAGACATAAATATCGATCTCTGTACAAAGGATAAACATACCAATTGATGTTGATCTGCACGACGAGCCCATTCGGAAGGGCCACAAACTGTTGCTTCAGCTCGGAAACATCGACATCTCGGATTTCCCATGAACCGTTCCGACGACGCTCCAAACCAGCCTGTATTGCTCTCCAACCCCAGCCATCGCTGATGTCGCTCATAGGTTTATCGGGATCAGGGAATGCCGCATATCCTGTCAGCGTGCACGGCTCACGTTGGCCGACGGAATCGAGCGGACCACGCCATTCCTGCCACTGGGCTACTTTCCCGGGCTGAAGACACATCCGCTGGAGCGCTTTTTCAGGAGGGACGAAGGGAAGAGTGAGAACAGGTATTCGCTTTTCTGAACCGTTGGAAAGGCGCTTGACTGTGTAAAGGCTCCCAGAGCAGTCCTGCTTGGTACATCGACTGTGCTCGAGTTTTGCCAATTCTGCGGGGAAATGGGGTTTCCAACAAACGTCGCAGAGGAACAGATATGTTATGAGGCTTGGATGAGGCTGTCTGTTGATACCCCCAGACACTTTTCGACCGTCGGTAATGTTCGGGTGAAATTGGCGAGTCCGGGGAAGTCGACACCAGCGGCCGCAGCAGACTCCAGAATGACCCGAGAGCCATTAAGCATATTTACAACAGCATTCCTCGTCATGCCGTCGAAGGCGGCGCCTACAAATGCTCGAATATAGGCATTCCGAATGGCTGGATGATCATCGAACGCCCATGGCTCTGAGTTTTCATCGTCCAGCGCTGATTTGTCACCAGACTGAAATGCCTCGAAAATAGATGATCTCGAGCAAAACAAAGGGTCTGTGGTGAGGTCTTCAGGATCGCTTTCTGGATCAGAGTTAGATTGGGTGTCTTCATCCTCTGAAGATTCATATGGTGTAGTATGGGTGGGAAGAACACCACAATCTGCGTCGGACTCATCCTCAGAGTCGGAAGAAAAGCAGAAGGTTCTAGATTGTGAACGCCGCGGAAGTGAATGATCTCTGTCCGTGAGGTGCCACTGAAATTGGTCTGGGGAGCGGCTCCTGTTCTGCAGAACCTCGGAAGCCACCAGAGGATCAAAAAAATCTTCTTCGATATCAGAGGCCGAGTCCAGCTGATGGGCTTTTGCTGATGAGCTGAGTTGGGATACCGCGACATGTGAAGGGCTCAGAGATGATTCTATGAAGCCACCAGATTGCATAGAAGGGGTTAAATCCACAGGAGGATGAGGTGCGGGCAGGGAGACATTATTGTGCTGGCTGCTGTCAGCAAGAGCATGTGCTCGATGCGTTCGGACCGTTTGTATGATGCCGTCAGGTCCATGGCGTAGGCAGAGGCTGCAGGTACACCAGACATACTCGCGTTCCGATTTCCCCATCCTTCGGCACTGGGTGGACGAGGCTAATGGGAGGCTGATGACACCAGGTTACGATTTACATCAAATTTACATGCAGTGGCAGTGGTAATCGGCCTGGGGCGACTGATGTGCGCCGCGCGCACGCGCATACGCGCCCAAGCACAGTGTACAAGTCGAAGCCAAAAAATAGCGGCCCAATATTTCACTAATACATCCTATTTTATCTGGATATTGGCTGAAGAATATCCCGGGCCAATATTTGGCCAATATCCGGCCAAAATACCTTGTATTGGCTGAATTCTGGCCGGCGCGAATTCGCCTCAAACTCCGGTGTGAATACAGAGGACGTTTCGAGACTGTTTCGACCGAGATTCTCGACAATGAAGTAGGACGCGTCTGGGGCAGCAGGAGCCGCAGGGAATCAGTGGTAGTGGTCAAGGTGAAAAATCAAATGCGTGGTTTTATTTGCGAGTGTTAGGCTTCGTCGATCCCATCACACAGCCACCGGGTCCGCCTAAGTCATTGCGGCATTGCCCAAGGCGTTTCACCTTTGACGGAGTCCCTCAACGGGCCCTCTCCACAAGTTCAATGCATCCAAGTCTAAGGATGGATAGCTTGTCGTCACTGCCGTTTTCCCTCCGTGTATGTAAACCTCTAAAGCACTAGCGATGTATCTTATCTCTGACTCACATATTTTGCGCAGAACTCGCCAGAGACGCGGCCAATGGCTCGCAATTTGCGATTATTCGCATAGCGGAGACGCAAAAACCCGAGCTCCATCGTTTTCTTCCGGCTTTCTACGCCATCCTTGATGCCTCGCACATCCCAAGTCTGGAAGACATGGACACGGTCTGGGCAACCAATTCCAGGGAGCAGAAGCTGGACACGATCCTCGGCCCCTTGTATTCGTTGACCTGTTTATTCGCAGACCTCGATATTCCCGTCGCCGCTTTGTCAGACGTATGGCCGCGCGCGTGGGCATGGTCAGAATGGTTTTTTCGCTACCACAATTACATTCCTGCGGCACATCAGCCCGGAATGATGGACTTGTCCCTTATGTTCTTACGTCTCCTCCGTCGTATAATGGCCACTGCAGACCTTGAAGACCTCGTTCGCTCGACTCCGGGCATCAGAGTCGTTATTTCAAAAGCGTGGCGGATCCTCCTCGTTGGGCTCTCGGACGACATAATCCTCGGAGTCCATGATTTGTGTCAGTTCCTCTACCAGGATGCCACAGCCAAGTCGAACCACGCAGAGACTTACCTTGAAGAATACATCGACGGCGCTGGTGGGAGCGCGGATGACCTGGCTTCGCTCGTGGTCCTCCACATCAACTGCCTGGCTCGGAGGAACCCTACATTTCTGTCGGCTGCCGTGCTTTTCACGAGCAAGACAGCAACCGACGAAGGCTCCCTCCTCCCCGCCTTGGTATCCCTTGGATTCGTGAAATCGCTCACCGCTGCACTGTCGTTGCTGCTTGCGAAGAGTGTGGAGAGTACTGTGAAGCTACAGGTTAAGTGTCTCACCCTCCTCGCTAGCATTCTCAGTACGCCAGTAGGATTCCCCCTCCTCGGACCGTCTCTCTCCAGTGGCCTCTTAAGCACGATTGCGTTGTCTGCGCGAAATCTCCGCTCGGACGACGAACTTGTCCCTCTGCGGCTTTGGCTGGTGCACGTTTTGCCAGGGGCAATTGCGTGTCATTCCGTCCTAGGTCATATACACGCCGCTCTCACCAACGCCAGCGATATCGCAGTCCCGGAGAAGATGGCATCACCGCACATCAGAGAGCTGTGGAACGTATTCGTAGGGCTGGTCCACGACCACGTAGAGATCAAGGCCCAGTTCGACTCCCCGGAATATATCGCGACTCGGGCCTGTGATAATACCATGGTGAGGCCACGTAGTGTCTACAAAGTCTTTGGGATAACATCCCTCCCTGGCAGTGTGGCCAAATTCAGGACAAAGATAATCTCAGGCGATGCGCAAATTGCCGCCGCGCTTACTATTGCTCCAGAGAGTGCCAGCGCATGGATTGGAATGATGGCCACCATCGCGACATATGTTCCTCTCTCCGAGTTTCATATTTGGGTACGCCATTTCTCTGCTGAATATAGGCCCTCGAGAATAACCCTCTTCGGAGCGCACGCACACGTGGCTAGGACGCGGGACATGTCATTTCAGCGGGCACTTCTCGACCACCATTATGCGCGCAACAAGCTTGCCATTTTTCGGGCTCAAATCGCGCTGATTAACGCGAATCGGCACGACCCCGATTTTGTGCCATATACCTCATTCACCTACTCTGCCGACGGTGCTCCCGCTATCGTCACAAATACCCTCACAGAGCACGTGCGGGGCGTCAGCGAGGTGCACTATCGGTGCCGCGTAAACAAGAGCGCAGGCCTCATGGAGCTACATAGCATCGTGATTCATACCGGCGGCCAGATCCTACGGCGTTTGTTTCCCTTGCGGTCGGCGGATTCTCGTGTCCACGACGGAGTGCGGGCCGTTGCTGACGGCATCGCCGCAGGTACCCTTACGCCAGATGAGGTGGATGCCGAGCTTTTGTGGTTGGCGAGACTGGATGTCCGCACCGTGCATTAACACACGGAGAATGGGTGTACAGGAGTGTCGTACACCTCAGCCATCTCCGCGGTGGAACACGCGCTACCGAGCCACTCCCCCGTGCCTCTGGCGCGGCACTGAGCCGAGGCGAAGCCGCTTAAATGTGATATTTAGATTGAAGCCAGGGTCCCCAGCCTACTCTGGATCCTTACGATTCCGGTGCAAAATACACGTCTGACAAAATACACAGGAAGTATTGTACGCTCCATCGCGTATATTGCACAAAACACACCATTCTGTTGGGCTTCATTTTCATTCCACGCAGCCACCCGCTAGCCCCGGCTCTCGTCCTGCCCCGTAGCACGGATAAGTGCTTCCGCGCCCTGCGACCGCGGACGGATCGTGCATTTGAAAGGCAGCGGCGCACTGTGCATGCTCATCAGCTGCTGCTGTATGGGGTGAATTTCACAAGACATGCGTGTGGCTTACTTGATGAACCCCGAATCAAACTCATAGCTCGGCTCGATCTCCTCTTCGCGCTCGTCGCGTGCCTTGGTGATGTCAACCGTCGCGAGAATGGAGGCGATGGCGATCCAGAGGGCCGCGCTCGCCGAGTGGCGTCCCGGGCAGAGTCTCGTTCAGGACTGAGCGTACGCGAGCGACAGCGGGCTGAGAAACACACCTTCGCCCGTAGCCGAAGGCCACGTCGGGGCTCGGGACGGCGGGGTTCAGTTGCCCTCCCACGAGGAAACGCTCCGGCTTGAAGGCGTAGGGATCTGGGTAGGTCGCCTGGGGCGCTAAGTACTTGGAATGGGATAACCTGAATAGATGGCGTGCGAACCTCGTCATGCAGAATGGCCCTACCGCGCCGTGTTAAATGCTAGATCAGAGGAGAGAGGCAGGCTATGCACCATGTATTCCCAATGACCACCGACCCCGCAGGGATCCTGTATCCCCTGTACTCGTCCTCGACAGCAAGGTAGTGCGGGATCGCTAACGCGCCGCTAAGTATCAGCATCCTCTAGCGCGATGAGCGACGTACCAATGGGCCCGACGTTCCGCCACCGCAGGACCTCCATGACGACCGCCGCGACGTACGGCATCGCCCTCTCGTCCGCAAAATCGGGGAGCCGCTGCCCGCCCGTGACCGAGTCGATCTCCGCCTGCGCACGGTGCTGCGCGGCGGGACTCGCGAGCATGGCGAGCACGAAGGTCGCGAGCGCGGAGACGCTCGTGTCCGCGCCACCGAGGTACATCGTGGCCGCGGTCGCGCGCACGGTGTGCTCTGTGTAGAACACACTGTCCGGCGCGTCTTTCAACGACTGCAGGCAGTCCGCCGTGAACGACGGCCGCGCCGTCCCTGCCTCCTGTTGGTCCTAGTAAGTGACACGCCAGAGCGGTGTCCGCGCGGCGCACCATCTGCCGTTTCGTCTCCGCGAGGGGGACGTCCGCGATTGCGCGGGCGAGCTTCGCCCACTCGCGCGCGCGGCGCTTGAACGCGGCGCCCGGGAGGCAGGCAGGGACGTGTTTCAAGAACGGGAAGGAGTCCTAATTCAAGATTTCGTTCGAGCGTATGGGGAAGGCTCACGGAATGAAGATGGAGGACGCACGACGAGATACTTCCCAGGCACGCCTGCGTCTGACAGGGTGCGCACGGCCTCATGCGCCAGCGCTACGTACGGGTCCGCCACGGGGAGGACGTCGATACCATAAGCGACCGACATGATGATCTCCGCTGCCCATCTTCCGCAGTGATATGAGCCGTAGGTGCAAGATCAAGAGAAAACCACGGACTGCCGGAGGTGGTCCATGAAGTCGTCCGGAGCGTGTAAGAAGCGCCGCAGGAGCTCGTGCGTCGCTTTGAGCTGCTTGGGCCGGTATTTCAGGGACACTCTGGCAGTGAAGCCCTGTTTGAAGAGCCGGCGATGCGCGCGCCTGGTAGTTTGATGGGCGTTGTGCGTAAATTTTGTAGAGCGGCGCGTACCATTCGTCCCCTGTGGATTTACCTCGAGGTAAACGGGGAAATTCGCCGGAACAGATAATCAAGGCATACCGTATTTCATCATTGCTGCAAACTTTTAGCTTCCCATCGTGCATATATAACGTACGACACACACCAATATTGAAATCCCACCCCATGAGTTCTGTGAGCATCGGAAGCCGTGCCCTTGCATGAAGTTACAGCCGAGATTATAAGGGCATATAAAGGCGAGACTTGCCTGTCTGAGTAAATTGCGGAGCGCTTCTCGAGCAAGTCCTCCGTTGCCTCCACCGAGGAAAGCACAATAAGCGACTTGCCCGCGAGATCCAAGTGCAGGATATCCGAGTCTGCGGCGGTTCAGAATCCATGAGAGCATAGGAGCCACGAATACCCACTGTACTCCTTGCTCCAGGCCATGTACGTCTCCCATGGGTGGGCCGCCGGGATGTCGAGCAGATTTCCCAGCAGCGGAGTCTTCTTCGGGCCAGGGGGGAGGGGGAGCTTCGAGCGCGCTTTACGAGAGCGCACGGTGTAGAGGATCGATACGAGGGCCAAGAGGAGGGTAGCCCAAGCTGTGGGGTGGGCGTAGAACGACATCGTTGCGGTCATGCTGTATTGTGGATGTGTGGTGCTTATCTTTCGTCGGGGTGATGGCATTCAGTCCCATTTGGCCGGAAAAGGGGCCTGGAACCTCAAAGGGATCCCCGTCCCGTCTCCAATTTGGAGGGTTTTGGTAGTGTGACCAACGGGGCCCGTGTCGGCGTCCGCGGTGGGATCCCACGGTGTGTCGGATTTTGTATGCGATTGAACTAGCGTCGATGTCCTTCTTGAGACGGGTCTATCGCCAAAAGTCGTGAATCATTGACTGTAGCTTGGTGCTTTGTCGAAATGTGCCGCTTGAAAGCCAGACAATTCCTGGGTCAGGCTGAGAGAACAAGAGCCAAAGCCGCGGGGACAGCGTCGATCTCCATACGAAAAAGCCGAGAATGTTGCGGTCCACGGAGGAATCACTGGTAGTGGCGCCAATATGGGGGTTGGTTGTAGCCGATGCCGGCTGCGCGTTATGTACGAGTGTGTGGCTAATGATGTGATCGGACCTCACCGAAAACGTCACGACGGGCCAATTGGCAAGCAAGTTGCACACAAAGGTGTCCCGAACAAGTCCCGAATCCACGCCAGGGTAAAACTACCCTTCAATTACTAAAGCTCCAGGAATCATTACCGGTCATTCTCAGGTTCATCGAGATCATTATGCATCATCCGGCGGATCTCCATTCATTGTTGCTGTAAACCCCGGGGAAGGAGGTCTAAGTGAATGAAGTGTAAAATAAAGGACATAACATCTAACGAAGCTCTGGTGCTTTTAATGGTTGGCCGCTCAATGGCAGCCGACTGGAATCGCCAGAGGCTGGATCAGGCTCACTTTCAAACCATTCAACATTTACCTGCTTTATCCTGCATTCGGGGGAAAATGAACTGAGTTGACCTTCGTAGCAAGGTTCTGGTATACGTCGCCCACGGTACGCTGCCTCAAGACGGTGGGTCGGCAGTATTGTAACGGATCATCAGTGACATCTTTATTCTCGGCAATCACCGGCGCGCGTGGCTGGTGGTCTCCTCCTTGCGTCCTCCTGCGTCGTGGATAGTGACATCATGCCCCAATTCGAGATAACTGCTCAAACTCCGCAATCAACGCAGTCGTATCCTCAACATAGGTCACAATGTAGCATTCTCACCGTTCTATCCGCCCCCGGAGGTTTGTTCCAGAGCAGTGGAAGATAACCCGGCCACCGCTCGTCTTTGAAGTCCATTTCATGACGATACATCTCATCCGAATCTATCTCCAGCGGTGGCGTGCACATATACACCCACCTGTTTTACGCCAGCTTTCGACTTTGACGCCCGAATCCACACCGTCGTCTGCCACTCTTCCCGAAATGAACTCTGGCTGACAGCTACCACTCGGGCGGAGACGATTGACGAGCCAATCGTCGACGCTCCCATAGCCTTCTCGAGCTCTCTTCGCCACTCTTCTCTCCCGGCGCCGTCATCTCTCCCATGCCTGTCAGTGATTCACTCGCTTTGGCTCGTTGGGCGGCTTCTGATTTCAACGTTGCCTGGGAATCTACCATCCGCATGGTGTCCTGGATCTGGGTTCCTCGCCAGTGGTTCTATCGCAGGATACTCCCGGGAATGGGTGCTCATCTCGGCGCCTCGCAATGCTACTGGGAGAATATGGGCTCTTCGCCCGAGGTACAGGGGACTTTATTCATCCCAAGAGACCAAGTCACGGGGACTTCCGCTCAGTTTATGCAGCATCTGGTTCGCTCGGCCTTCTTTTCAAACATCCTTCCGAGGTCGCTCGGGTGTCTTTTGATACGCCTTTCACTGGTGCACAGCTATTCCCGCCTACCCCGCCCTTCCCCGCAAATTTGATCGCTGGCGGCGACTGGCGGCCGCCCACTTGTTCAGCGGAAGGCATCAAGATCTGCTCTCCGGGCTCTATATTTCCCCCGGTGTTGATGGAACTCAATTGGATAAGAATCTGATTTTGCCTCATTCGATTACCGACGGCGCATTGCCGCTTTCGCGGCGGCACCGCTGCTAGATTGTCAGCGGTCGACGCAAAATGTCATCATTGACTTGAACGGTCTCCGCAGAACTTGCACATATCTATGGGTGCTTTAGCGCTACGCCTTCCGCCCACTCTCGACTCGCCTGTTGTTGCGTCTTGGTTGTGTCGGCTCTCGGTATGAATTTCTGCTGGGGACGAAGTTACCGAGCCTAATGCGAGTTAGTTCGCTACAGTGTCGGGCCACATTGAATTTCCAGCCAGCTCCCGTGTCTTTCCTCCATCGTCTCGGGCTCGTCTCGGTATGAATTCCTTCGTTCCCTGAGCAGCTTACTCAAAGCTTACTGATTGTGATGCCAGACAGTTTGTTAATACACGACGATGCTGAGGCTCCCGAATGAGCTCTTGGAGCTCATCTTTTTGCCCCTCCCCAAGCGCGACCTGTGGGCACTTACTCGTGTCTCTTACCGCCTGCGGAGGATTACACTGTTCCTCTTCCTGGCGCGGTACAACATCTCGGAGGAGCAGATTCGATCCGGAGTTCTCTCCGTTTCCGCAGAATGGTGCTTCCTCGTGATCGTCGCGGCGCATATCCATCCGCTACGAAAATTGGAGATCGTGCGAGGGAGGTTCGCCAGGGAACTTCCGGGGATCCTACCCGCGGTGCTCGCCGCGCTCCCTCCAATTCCAGACATCGTGGTCCACAACTCATACGAACAGTTCATGAACCGTGTGGCAATGGCGAAGATACTCGCGGCTTCGTGCCAGCGCCCGACGCCAACCCTCGCGTTCGTCGGGCGAGGCACCGTGAGCGTATCCACCCACCGCCCCATCCGCCCCGTGTGCTGGAAGTCGATTCCCTGCGCAGCGATCCGCACAGCATCCCCGTGCGCCCCCTGCTCATCTCTCATCGCTGAATTCCTCTCCCTGGCCTTGGTCGCGTTCGGGTATCTCCTCTGTGGTGCAGTAAACATTGGCGAGGCTGTTTCGTGCATCTATCGGCATGTCATCCGGGTGCGGTGGGACCTGGAGGACCGCATCACAACAGACATGGGACCGGTCCATGCCCACTGGATGCGTATCCAGACCCTTCTTCCAGAAACAGCTCAACAGTTCACCTTGGTGACCTTCGGTAGTGCGAATGACGAGTGCTTGACCATCCCAGCGTTGTCCGCGCTGACGGAGGACCAGCGTTCCGCCCTTATTGCCACCGTGGAGCTTCCCCGGCATCTGCAAACGCTCACCATATCAGAAGGAGCCAATTCGCCCCTAGCCGACGTTATGAATTGCGTGCGCCGGCATCCTCAGCTGAGGACCCTCGACTTCGCGCAGTGCTCCGTGTCACCCGTGTCCGTCGTCGACCGCAACACTGCAGGAAGGATCACAACCCTCACCGCTCCCGTGGCGTATATCCCAGCGATTCTACAAGCGGAACCCAACGTCCACCATCTCTCAATCACATTCCCCGAGCCCAAGCTCGGCCACAGCGCATTGAACATCCCTAGCTGCCTAGACGCCCTCGACGCAATCGCGTCCCTTCCAGGAACGCACCCCATTTGCCTCACCCTATCCTTCACCAAGGCCTCCATCACCGGGTGCGAGCTGCCCTGGCATTTCCAGGCTCCGTCGCGACCGCTCCAGCGTGTCATTGGCCTTACCTTCTTCACTGATGGGGCGCCCGGGGCCGTGGTGGATATCGAGCTGCTCGGACGCTGGCTCGCCGCGTGCTTCCCCACGCTTACTCGGATCTGCGCGCCCGACGTGGAGCAGGATCCCCAGGTCGAGGCGGCGCGCTGGGAGGCGCGCAAGACAAAAGCTGTTTGGGCGGTGTACGAGACGCGCAGCCCGTAGTGGATTTTCTTTTTCACTTTTCGGGTGGGCTCTTTCCGTATTTCGTCCACGTCGGTGTCCTCCGTACGGGCCGCACATAATTGGATCTCTTTTGCGGCTGATAATTATTATTTTATTTTAGTGAGTTCATTCCCTGTCATGCCTCACTGAAGTATTGTGCAGTTTTAATGGCATCCTTCATCTCCATAGTGCGGCCCCACTTGTCTTACAGAAATCGTCCCCCTCAGGACGATGCGTTGAAAGTGCAAACAGGAGTCCTTCTCGGGTATCTTTTCTTCTTTGATTATTATTGAGCGTTACTGACGGGCCTGGCACCGTATCCACAACGATCCAGACCCAAGCGCATGAGTGCAATGATTGCGGATCGACTTCAAGCTCCTCTCCTTCCTGTACAGTAGGTGACAGAACGTGGTGCGCCTCGGTTTAAGTCCGACTCACAGCGCGAGACCTCCAGTGATTCGACGCCCAATCTCGCATGCCGCCCGTTGTCTGCGGCCGGCTGTTCGCCATCCCGTCCGGTCTCCGAATTCCAAGAATATCAGAGACGGCCGTTGTGACGATACCTGTTCCGGATTTCAATATTGACGGCCGTCTACGATTTTGGGACTATGACGTCATGGCCTTCGATCAATACTTTATTGTTGCAGAAAAGTTCACTAATGTTTGCCATTTGCACATGTTCGGAAGAAATCCGCGTCCAACTCGGCAGTTTCTTGACAGCAGAGCTACATATATACCAAAGGAAGGGCAGCTGTAGGGAGAAGGAAAGACTGGAAGTGATGAAACCTGCCCCCCCGCGCGCCACCGGGTACCCCGAAAACTTCATCAAAGCCCCATGTCTTTCGTCTTCCCGTCGCCATACGGGAATGATTGTGTATCGTCGGAGATTCCCATCTGTAAGGCGGTCCCCTCAGTATTGCAGTCTCGCCACTAATACGAAAAGCTCACTGCAACGTCCCGCGGATCGATGCTCGTGTGTAACTCAGTCTGCACCCTGATGCGCGCTTCGGAGCGCGTACCAAGGGCGATTTCGTCGCCGACTGGCGCACGCTACGAGGTGACCCATCGGCCAACGGTAAGGATTTAGCAAGGGACTGGCGTACGTTGCGTGCCCCCGACCATGTGAAGACATTGGTGCGCGATGTGGTGTTTCCGCTGGAGCCGTTAACGATCCCTGACTGGGTAACTTTGCGGCTGCACTGGGGTGAGCGGGTCGGCAAGATACTCAAAGGGTGTTGCCAGCGCTTACCAGTTGATCTGCGGATGTGGGGTAAGTGATTACATGACGCGGAGAGCGACGGACGTACCGTGTACATCATCGAGATGGAGGACAAGTAGGAGAGCACGATGTTGAATCTAAGCCGAACAAGGGATCAGCCCTGATGATAGATGAACGCGGTGAACCACTCGTACGCAACGAATGTGTCCGAGCCAGGGACCGCAATGTAGAAAGCAAGGTTGAGCACCGCGCACAGGGTTGGCGGGAACGCCGTCATCCATGTCAGACGCACGATGCGATTGATGAGCGAGTCCGTGCTGTTGAATCCCGTTTTGGATTTGAGCAAGCAGAAGAACACTAGGAAGGAGATTTGTGAGTATATGCGCCATAGAACTCTTATAGTTGTACTGGTTCCGGTGATTGTGACATCGCACGCTGGAGTGTAAGATTTTAACACATAACTCAGACGACACAGAAGGCGAGTTTTGCGTACAGAGAAGCCCGACGAGCATTATTATCTGTGAGGCATCGCGTTAGTCGGATGAATAGCGTAGACATTGATTAGGCCTCACCATAGCGGTGCCGAACCGAATAACGTGTGTTCCATCGGTCTGTTTCAAGGTTCAAGTATGAGTGGCTATCCGAAATACGAACCACTGGCAGGATGCAGGACGGAAACCCACCGGTTGATAAATGAGCTTGGTCTGTGAGAATATACGCGTCGATCCAGCACTCATTTAACAACACAAAACAACTCACAAATAGTATTCCACCTGAAATGCCGAGCGACGCGCAGCAGGATAGGAATGCAAGAAGGTACCAATTGCGCTTGGTAAGCCGGAAGACGCGCAGGATAAAATAAATGTGGACCGTGAAGCATATGAGCTCCGACTGCGGCATAAGGATCAGACGCGGTCGGCGGGGATCCAGACCTGGTACGTACCACTAATACTTGAGTGCGCTGGGGCCAATAACCTGATATAATAAAATGAGCCGGCTGGACAAAGGAATGAGTAAAACTCCACACACCGTGCGTAATCCCATTCCAGTCCCCAAACTTATCGACCGAACGGACCCAGAGCGTTGAACCACACATGACGGATTTGAATCTGAGTCGAAGAAATTCAGTGAGCTGTGATGTGCTAGAAGAAAAGGGCTAACATATTCATAACAGCGACCAAGGTGATGAATCCACGGGTGAAGCCTGAATCGTTCTTGTATGTGCTAAAATAAAACGTCGTCTGGGATAACAGGATTCCTTGCAGTCTGAAACGGGGTAAGAATCAATGACAGCGTGTCGTGGGATCCACGCAATGACGCACAGCCAAGAAAACATTGCGCCCATGTTCCAGGGACCCAGGCGTCCACTTGCATTATTTTTGAAAGAAAGTGCCACTGCGGTGAGATTTGCGTCGCAGGACGAACTCATTGGGAATGATGATAGAGGGACTTGATGCACGAAACCATGAAGGTGAAATATATACGTTAATTCTGACTAGGGGGACCTGTCTGTCTTGGTTAAGGAGTTAAAAACATGTCAAGCTCAGGAGTAGTATATCGAAGTCGCGTTATCGCAATAGGGGTCGAATAGGCCTTTCAGTCAACCATGAACCCAAAATATTGCCAATGGCTGCGAACGGGATAAGAATAAATCACTGGATTGTGCCGACTAGGTGCTTATAATTACGAGTGCTCCGCAGCCTCGCCCCTCTCTATCGTGACAGGAGTCCGCGGTGTATTATTTCCTTGGGTGTCAATGCACTCCACTGTTTTCAGATGCGCGTTGGATTTTCTCCTAAAGTCCAAGTCGCCTTATGAGTATTTGTATAAGATCTGGGCATCTAATCCCTTGGCACGTATAAGAACATGCGAACCGAGAGAGCTCAAAGATTATGCAGCTTAGGACCGCGACTCTACTGAATGCGCAACCCGAATTGAACAATCAGAAAGACGCTGAATCGAGGTCAGGCCCCTATTCTCGATCTCCAGGAACGCACACCATCACTCTCCATGACCCTGATTCATCGGGTCGGAGGTAGCCGGACAAAACTCCGCCACCAAGGTCAGGGTCAAGTTTGGGCAAATCGCGTTTCGCAACAGTGAGGAGAAGATGGTGATGATACGGCGAGCGAAAGCGTCCGACCCCAGACGCTCTTCATTGATGTGTCTTGATATATGGATCGGCGGACAGCGGACGCAGACACAGGAAGACATTGAGGATAAGACCCAAATCCGAGCCGATTCTGGAAAGTTTTGAATGCGTCCAAGATTGAGAAACAGCCCGGAGGAACCCAGCGGCCTGGAGAGAGCATTTGCGGTGGAGGGCAGAATGTTGGGTTTCGCAGCAGGGAAACGGGCTCATTTATCCGCGGTAAAACCTCGGGAGATTCCTGTTCAATACATCTGCGCATAATGGCTGCGACAAACTGCGTCTTACGGAATAGCTGCGATCGACTGCATCTGTGTGCGGTACGGACCGCGGGAGGTCAGCTGGGAGACTACCTATTCCGTGGGAATGTGCCCCATTCAACTGGTCAAGGATGGGAGAAGAGGGAAGAAGATGGAGATAACAAAGGATGGGGATAAAACCGCAACATGCACCAACGAACGAGGTAATGGTTAAAGAATGGATAATCACCCTGCTACTATTAATATCTTTTTATTCGTTCCCTCGCCCTGGCACCACAATGGAACCTCAAACTCGACGGATGACAAATCGGGGTCACAACCAAGAAAGAGCAGTAAGCAGTGTACACTTTGCAATCAAGCAGATATCCTGTCAATCAGATGTCGCCTCACTCGACATTCATAAAATCGGACATATCACTGTTGATTTCTGCATTGTTTAGAACCGCGCGATGTACGATAGAAGTCACTCCAAATCAGCGGAATTGAGGTGTCACTGGCATTTCGTAAATAATAACCGGGTTGAACTCTCCATTATCCCCGACCTTCTCTCTTATCTCGGGCCCACTGGTTCCGGGGAGCACACGGGCAAGGACCACTGGTTCTTCGATGAGCGTATTCACGTCTGTGCTCGAAGCCCTCTACATTCTGGCTATTCATGCGACGATCACCGGTCCTCAGATCACGCCTCCATGCGCTCCTCCAGCACATGGATATCAACGTAATACTCTCCGTCTCTCTAGTCTCTAGTCTCGGTCGGCCATTACACCCGCCATTACGAACTCACGCCAGTGTGACGCTTGACCACTGCCTGTTACGCTAAATCTTCCATCTCCGCATATCCCCATACTCGCGGTGTAATCCTACCCAAATCGGTGATCGGTCCGCGTGGGGTTCTCGACATGGAAATGAGGGCTAGAAACAGACGACTGCGAACAGCTTGAAGTGAGGATACATGTAGCGGAGAACCTTTGAGGTTCGATCTTTTGTGTTACACTGATATCGTGGTGGGCCGCTCCCAAAGGAATCCAACTTTTTTTCAATTCTAGTTCACGCCGGAGCAAGCACGGCCCCACCAATTGAGTTGAGAAATGCACACGCATGCTACACAACACTGATAGATGGAAGAAGTTGAGAGGAAATGGAAGAGACTTCGCACCAAAACCTCAAAATATCCCATCAGCAAGCCGCATAGCACCAAATCCTGGGAGCGGTTCAACGGTATTCGCTGATGGTATGCGGGACATTTGACCCGTCATGAGGCGCAGATTCACACCTGCGGATCGAATGGACGCTGTGCCACAAAGCCGCATATGAGTGTTAGGAAGACATGGCGCGGAGTTAATGGCGCTTTGGGGTGGCCTAGAGCGGAAAATTACCTCATTCACGATTCATGAGATCTACTTGTGGGACGGATGTTCTATCATTCGCGATCTTCTGTCCATGCACTGGGCCAATCGAGGAAGACCATAATACAGCAATGAGTGATGGATCGAGAGACCAGGATCCTACAGCTAGAATAGACTAATGGCTAATAAATCAGACGCAGGACTCGCCGGGAGAGTGGACTGAGAGGGAGAAGAAGTAAACTACTTCGCAGAGAAATGGGAACCTAGCCACCGAGAAGGACGCTCTCCCCGTGCTCGTACAGCACCCTGCACCCGCGTCGCGCCATCCCATGCAGGAAAGCTATTCCCGCCTCCCGACGGACCAATGATCTTGTGCGGTCGTGCAAAATCACTTCCTCCAGCCCCGGGAAGGAGGGGCCCTGGAGAACCGTGAACTGGCTCTTCAGGACGTGCTTGTACGGGTACCACTCGTCAGGGTTTACCTTGAGCCGCACGCGGCGCAGGGCGGGGTGCGCAAAGGACACGAGCTCCGATATCTCCGGCGCGCCGAGGGAGAACGAAAGCTCCTGGACGGCGGGGCAGCGCAGGAAGATGCGCTGCATCTGGTTGGAGGAGAAGACGAGCTGCGGCGCAAAGGCCAGCTCGAGAACGCGCAGCTGAGCGCCCACGGCCGAAATGAACGCCAGGAGACTGGCGGGCAGTGTTGTGTGGAGGATGAGGTTCGTCAGGTGGGGGAAATATGGGATGCCGGGGATGCGGATATTTAGGATGCGATGTGAATGGAACTGGGACCGATTGATTCGGAGTGTGTGGAGAGACGGGCAGGGGGGTAGGCGTGCGAGGGCGTCGGGGCGATCTGAGGAGATGAAGAGGTACTGCAGAGCGGGCGCCTGTGTAATAAGCTCAGACAGACGCTGCGTATCTCTGTTGCCGTGAAAACGCATGTCAAGGTCCGTTTCGAACCTTTGGATGAAGTCAGTGTGTTAATTGGCATGAATAAAAGGCCGAACCATTCGAGCCGGCGTAACTGCGGTAGCAGAGGCATATTGGATTCTATGGGCTTGCTGATAAGACTCGCCCAGAAACTAATATCCTCGGCGTCTAGGCGCAAGCATGGTCGGACCAGGATCTCCAGGCGCGGGCAAAAGCGGAGTAGGTCTACGAGCCCGAAAGAATACAAGAGCGGTGGGGGCGGTGAGATCGGGAAGGGCGAAAAGCGGGGGCTCTGCTGTGTGAAATTCGTCTGACGGACGGGCAGCTCCAAACGCCGGATATGCCTCCCAAATCCACCCAGGCCGTCCTCCGCCCGCGACCGTTGCAGTCCACGCAGTAGACTCTTGAGGGAGTGAGCATTGACGATACAGACATCCTCGTAAAAGAATTCCGCCGCGATAAAGCGCCAGAGTCGTGAAACCTGCATCAAGGAGAGGCATGTCTTCAAGCGAAGGGCCTCGCATTCCAAGTACGACGTCGTCTCCGACATCTGGCGCAATGGCTGGAACGGCGCGTAGCCCACATCATACGAGGTCGTTGATGTGGTAGCGAACCGAAATATTAGCCACCAGAGTTCTGCGGGCGCGCGCGGCGTATAAGATGCTACCGCATGTCGATTCTTCATGAGGGTTGTTTTCAGTTTTGTGGGGAGATTATGCCGACGGTACTATATACATCTCCTGCGGGGATCAGTGGAAGTAGATGGATCTCTGTGTGTACGCCGAGATGTCGAGATGTGCTAGCGTGCGAGCTTGAAGCGCCTAAATCCAAGTACACCGATTGCGAGGAAAGGGTTCGGTCCGACCTTCCGATGGATTCTCCCCAATAAGAGGGATGATGGAAGGAGAAGATTGAGGCGCACAGGGGCATCGTGCACCGTTCCCTTCCGGCGACTTCTACCACGAATGGCTTCATGAACGAGCGCTTGGATCGTGATTTCACTTACTAGTGCATTATGGAGAATACACTGAATGTCTCCTCAATCTCTTGCTGGGTGTTGAACTGGAGTGCCTAAGCCCAATCCCCACTATATATGCATCAGCCTATTTCAATTTGAACGGGACGTACTTGCCGCATATCGTGCCCTGGATCTACTCGGGGTTAAAATCAATTCTATATCCACAGTCTTTGTGCCATAGACACAGGTGGCAGGCTTCACTCGAAATGGATTCCTGGTGAGGCCCTTGGATGCCCCCCTCCGCTCGGAACGAGCCGTAATGGAAAATCATCGACTACAACTTTCGTTTCCGGATCTTTTACATAGAAGTAGAGAAGGATGATCAACGCGTCAGGGCGGAGTACAGCGAACGTACAGGGCATCAAAGTGGCATCGTACACTGTATGGCTTAAGACCGCGACCGCCTTTGGTCTGCTGCAAAGGTCTGCAGCCTGCGCGGTAGTGGGAGGATTGTAATGTAAGAATGCCTCCCAGGAGATAGAGAGAGTCGGTATTGCTTGCGGAGGAGCATGCATGGGAGGATGTCGTTTGCTTTGGTCGCGGTGGGAAGCAGCAAGGTGGTTTGATCGGATCATCGGAACAGGACCCCCGGAAATTGCCGACGTGCCACATCCAATCAACATGTTAGGAAGGCCTCCCTTAGGACTCCACTATGTCCACGATTGAGCGAAACTACGTTGAATTATTCAACTTGAACGTCGGTTGGTTGAAAGTTCCTCCATTGAGCAACCATTGACACCTCAACTATGATGGTTCCTTTGTACAAAAAATAGATCTGCGCGCGCGAAAGAGTTCAGTGCCCGCGCGAAAGAGTATTGATTCAGTAATGAGTATGTATTACTGCAAATAAGGGCGACGAGAAAATTTACAACTCCATCAACCCTCCTTTGCCTCAAATGCTGTCAGTAGCAACTTGCACTACAACCTCCGGCACCCGAGATACTTATTTATTCTGTAAACAGTCCCGACCATCACTAGATTTCCAGCGGGATAGCTGAGTTTCCCAAGACTCAGACACTATTGGCAAGAATGATTGCCTCCCCGATGATCCGCCAGATAAGATAAGATATTAGAGAGTTTGCGCAGAGCCATTCAAGCCATTGAATGGCTTCTGATTTCTCTCGGTGGGGATTATTTGATTCCGGACTTTAAGGGGCCTACGAGAGGGCCTCCATAGCTTCAATTTAGTCTACTCAAAGTTAGGGAAATGTATTGAGAGTATATCGAAAATTTCTATTTTTGGTAGCCATTAGCCGCTATTGTGATTAAATTAGATTGGGCGGCTTCCCCCGGTTCACATCGATTCCTGTGAACGGAGCCTGTAAGGCAGGCAAGGTAAGGAAGAGAGAGGAGTCAGGGTTCGCTGATTCTACACAAATCCGGCTTTGCCAAGGTCAAGCGGTAGAAAACCATCATTTCGAGCACATTTTGGATCTATTATATGACATATGCAGGTTTAACACGGAGAGGAGGGCCACCATATATGGTGCCAGGACAGACTTCTTTGTGGGCCAGGTATACATGCAGGACGTCGTAGGACTTGAGAGGAGTGCCCGACAGCCACTCGGCTCGCCCTCGGCTTGATGACACCTCCTGTCTGACTCAGGTTTCTTTCGCGCGGAACCAGCCTTCTTTCGCGCGATTTTGTGTACAAACGAACCCTCATATCAACCATTATTATTAGTCGCTACTAATCGTCTCCGAGTCCTACGTGGAAAATACAAAATACAGCTATTCGTACACATGTTTGAACCTTCAGCTGATCCTCTGTCCAAGCTCAAAAAAATACGCGCATCGCCCTTCCCCGTCTTCCATATTATGGGCCGCATTGCGCGCGGTACCTTTTACCTATGCCGACACTCCGCAGGACGTACATCGTGTGCATTTCACCTCCACATCCTAAATCAATTCCAAATCAAGATCAGCAACTGATATGCGCACACAGCGGCTCACCCTAGAGAAGGAGGATGATGTTCGTTCTAGGTCCCGCGTCCCCAGCGATATCATAATCTGGCGCGAATGTGGTGTTAGCTATCAGAGGCAAAGCGGGATACACGCGGTACGCACCCCCTCTGTATACGGTCCGGAAGACTTGAAATGGAGAGCATCGTGGCCGGACGATGCGTTATCGGAGTTGCGGAAGTGGAGCCGGCCGTTCAGACTTCGGGGCGGGGATGTGGTCAGGCAGCGTAGTAGATCGAAGTGGAAACAGCTTACGATGCGAGCATGGAGTTGGAGAATACTAACGTCATGCATGAATATATTAATCAGGAGGCGGCGATGAGGTCTGCATACGTTTTGCTTGGATGATGAAGAAAACCGTCCAGACGACTGCATAAGACGCAATTTAGCATCTCGATCAATGAACGCCAGAGGTGTGCTCACGGTCAGTCCGGGTCAGAAACTACCGCGATATGTCAGCATATTGAATGAATGCGCGAAAGGAGGCTTGCCAGGATGATCTGGATGATGCTCGCTGCGCTTTACGTGTGTAACGGAGTCAGTTCCGGTGTGGAGGATGCAGAAAGGAGGACGGTTCCTACCTTGTGAGAAGGGTCGATTCTGAGAATTTGACTTGCGTCAGCATTTTAGAGTCGGATCTTGGATAATGACTGACCGATGGTCCACACAATCAGCGTCTCCACGATCGTGCGCGTCCTACACAGAAATCAGCCTGGGGTGAAAGTAACCACAGAAGCTCGTGTGGGCGCACCGTTCCGAGTCGCACGAGCGCATCTTCCGCAGGAAATGACACATCGATGCGGTGATGAGGATGTCGACGGTGAGTCCGAGCCCGAGCGCAGTTGAAACAAGCCAGCGCCACTCCAGCAGGATCGACACGCGCGAGTAATGCAACAGGAGCGCCAGGCTGCCCATGTTGGCGACGAAGCGCAGCGCGCTGAGTGCGCACGCAACGGCCATAATCTCCCATCGCCCCGAGAGCACGCGCACGCGGTTGGCGAAGAAAGTCTGTTAGAGGTACTTTGGATTCAATGACGGGGTCGAAAAGATGTGCGGACGTACCTGCACGATGGTGTAGAGCATCGCGGCGAAGAGGATGGTCATCTCCTCCGAGTGTGGGGGGCTACTGATGTATTGTGGCTGCCCGTAGAACGTCACGGTTTGAGAATACAGCTGCGCAGAGTTGGTAGATGATAATTAATAAGTTCGGGTATCACCCACGGCGTGCCACGCAGACATCGTATGCCCGAGCTCGAGGAACCTGTTTAGGTATGAAATTTTGATCTTCGAGGAGATAGGTGCGAGGCAGACCAGACAAGAGCGACCTATACGTCTGATTAGCACGACGGAAATGCTGCCCAGGGCCAGCAAGCGTACCGTCGTCTTCAATATCCTGGAATCCCGTGGAAAGTCGCGATAGTAGTTGTAGGTCTGCAGAGTCTCGATCCCGAAGAGGAACGAGCCCAATACGGACCCAATTTCCGTCGCACCGAGGTTTCCGTTCAGGTCTAGGACATTCGACATTTGAAGTTTGGCAGTTCCACGGGGGATGGTGGGGGTTATGTACCTGAGCGAAGAATAAATTCGCAGGTGAGGTTCTTCGTAGGAGAGAAAGCACTCTCAGGGAGCATAGCGACGATCTATCATGTCAAGAGAGTAAATGATTAGAGGCGTAGATTGACTCTCTCTGACGTTTATATGCCAACTTCCTACAGCGTGAGAAGGTGGTGACAGCCAACTGCGTAGTTTATCAATACTTATGATAATCGTGGGACCCAAGGGATCACACCTGGAAGGTGACCCAGAGAGTGTACGGAGGTCGACCAGGTCTTCTATGTAGGAGGATAAGAGTGGTGGGCAAGTGTTTGCCCTTAAGCTGCATTCCACCATTCTTGGAATCTTCTCCCGCGGCTTCCGTGACGGTCGCTGTGAAGGTGAGTGTTGAGATGGGCGATTGGACGGATGTCGAGGAAGCTGGCATGACGGAAGTGCTAGACTGTCCATGCACTAATATTGGCGCCACCAAAAAAATACACTCAGGACTGCATGGCGTAGTGTATTTGCATTTGGGCACGGCAGTCAGAATTTCGTTAATTCGCGGGAAGGAGCACACTACAGTGGATCGATGGTTATGTGGAAGTTGGGGAGATTTTAGTTGCTAGAAAAGGACTGTGGAGTCCGAATGACACAACAGCCCATGTTGAAGTCGCCGATCTGCCAGTTGTAGTCTGATCATTGAGCGCCGCTCCGGTCATTGTGAGTGGTACTGAATGTTAGCTTCCCGTACATCGCAACATAATAGTACTGTGAGATGATGCACGAGATGAATCCAGATGTGGAGATTGGAGCCACGGTCCAGAAGCGACAGACACACCCAATGTATGAAATGGGCGGAGGGTGAGTCAGAGGGTTGTTAGGCCTCGTGGCACAGCCTCAAAAGGTGGCATATGTCAAAATAGGTCCGATCCCAGTGCGGACGGATTTGGCCTGAAAAAAGGCCAAATGTCTCATCACTATGCGGACGAGAATGGCCAAAAAAGGTCCCTATGCCTCATCACAAAGGGCGACGGAAACAGCATTTGGTATCTGATGTACGATTTATTTGGCGGACAGATGCGCCGGAATCTGTGAATTTTCCTGGATTTCTAACGTCCATCGCAGACCCCAAGAGAAAAAATTCGCCGAGGGAGCCTCACCTCAGCCCAACCAGGCCAAAACATAGACGCTCGCGCTAAAATGTCCAATCCGTTATGCGGACGAAAAGGCCCCAAAAACAGGCGCTCTGATCCCAGTGCGGACGGATCTAGGGCAAAAAAGCGCGTACGGAAACGGTAAAAATCGTCAGAATCGGATCGGACCTATTTTGACATATGCCACCCGCCTGCCTCAAAGCGCGCTTGTCCCCAACGCCCACCTACGGCTCTTGCTGGCCAATCTACTGTATTTTCATTTCAAGCTTGCCTTCATTGGGCTCGTAGGAAATTGCACCACTTTAAACTTGCACTCGCCCCGATTCTTCCAGACGTTCATACTTGCCGCTCCTAACCGTGGCTGCCGTGCCCGATCAAAGGGCTGGGTAAAAGTGCCGCGCGTGCCGCGGCACTGCCGCGCACTGAGGCGGCAGTGAGGCGGCGGTGGCTGTGCATTGCCGCGCCATTGCGGGGCGGCCAATAACTTGATTCACCAACCTCTTCCAGCCCCAAATCGAGTTCAGGCAAGGTTTTCTAAGCTGAATACATCATTTGAGACCAACAATGTATAGTTGGAAATTTGGTGACTTCAGCTTAATCCATGCGGGTACGTAGCTATATACAATCTAATTCCTTCCACACTGTGTTCCAAACTACAAAGGAAGGTCAAGGGGGATTTTCATAAGCTCTATACCTCATTTACATCAGACTTCTGCCTTCTGCTTGGAGTCAACTTGAACATGAACCACGGCGTAGTGAGTGACGAAGTATAAATACATCCTTGCGGCATTCCGCCGCACCTGCCAGCTCCTTCCAGTCCTTCTCGAACCGATTTTCCATAGGCTTCATGCTCATCTCAAATTTTGTACCAGTGAGACTGTGTTAGAAAGACTGATTGCTGTTACATAATTAAATGTCAGTGTCAAGTCGAATTTTCGAGCTATGCTCCCCCGCCAGCGGTCACTTTGGAGCTCCACAGCTTGATTTACTTGCCTATCTTACTGTGAATTGAAACCATGTGTGTGCATGTGGGAATGATTGACTTGGTTTGCCTGGCGGAGTTGTGAGTTCTGGTTGCTGAAACTTGACAGTGTCTGAAGTCGGGGAGGCTGTGGCCCAGTTCTTGCCGCAGTATTGCAAGACAGCCCATATTTCAAGTTGTTCATTCCACAGAGCAAATTGGGTCTCAGATGAAGTGCCCCGCATGCGGCGGCAGTGAAGTGCAGTGCCGCGCACTGAGGCGGCGGTGGCTGTGCCATTGCCGCGGCATTGCGGAGCACCCAATAACTTGGTCTATAAACTGTTTCCAGCACCAAATCGAATTCAGCGAAGGTTTTCTAAGCTTAATACATAGTTTGACAGCGAAAATGCGCGGTTGAAGATTTGGTGACCTTGGCTCAATCCTTGCGGGTATATAACTATGCACGATCTAATTCCTTACATACCGTGTTCTCAACTAACAAATCAAGGTCGCGGGAGGTTTAATAAGTTTGATATATCATTCATGTTGGTTGAACCAGACTTCTGCTTTAATGGTGTCAAGTTGAACTTGAACACTTTGGCGAGTAGTGCGTAGTGGACCGGCAGTGTGGCAGGCAAATAACTTGGCATTAGTTCCCGCCACTTCATTTCAGTGCTTCTCAAATTGATTTGCTTAAGCTTCATCCCCATCTCTCACGTTCCTCCAGGTAGACTGTGTGATACAAGAATGCAAAGTTTCCCCTTTTGGTTCCTTTGGGACTATGCATCTTGATTTATCTTGCCTGACCCATGAAATCCAACCAGGTGAGTGAAGAACTAATTTGCGATTGGCTTTGCTGACCGGGTTCGGTCTGATCGTGTGAAAGTGCCAGTAAATGAGGCGGCTATGCGATGGTTTTGTAATACACCCTTCAATCATTCAACACTGCTCTACAAGTGGAAAATCAAGTTGAGGCAGTGGTACTCGGGGTCAATGATTCATTTTAACACACAAATTCCACTGTTGGAATTCCAGTCAAACTCTGCCAGTAATCACTGGACAGTGTTAGGCACTTGTCACCCGTGAATCTAGCTCTCACAAGGTGTAATGAGCCCAAGCTACAATGTGCCAGGCGACTGTACACTCCATGATGTTGTGTGCATGTACGAAAAAAGAATGTATCAAGGTGCGCTCATGCAACAAGGAGGCGGCAGGGGCTATGCTATTTGCGGGCATGTTTTTAATATGTTCAATACATCCGTTGGACACGAAAGAAACCACCCTATAGTTGTGCATTGAGATCGAGTCCAACTGAACCGTCCTCTACTCTTTGGGGCCGACCGCCACCTACCACTGGCTTTCCCATTCCTAGTTAAGCTCAGCGATGTCCAGGTGACTCTTACTGTCTCGTCTGTTCACATCCAGAGCTTGAGAACGAACACGCTTTGTATTAACTGGGGAATTGGATTAGTTGGGTCAGTCCCTGCCATCCCTGTACTTCAGGCCATACTGCTTCATCTATTGATTTCTCTTATTCTGATTTTGAAATTGACCAAGGTGATCCCAGGACTCCAACTAAGATTGTTTTGCAACCATGTTTCGAGTCAGAAATCGTCTAAAATATGTCCATACACTTGCTACCGGCTCATTGAAACATCCTCAATGGGTGAGACCTCTGAGGAGAATTATGGTTGAATTCACTGAATATTCATGAGTGCTGAAGGCTCGCTGAATATGATTTGCTGTACACCGCACTGCTATACACCCAGGACATACCCTTCATGTGCGATCCTTGAATGCTGTCTCGCAGTGAGGAAATCAATCAGAGAGGTAGTATTGAGCGGAGGCATTTGCTCGAGGCCCCACTGAAACTTGTTTGAATAATGTTCCCACAAGGGAGATGAAGTCCGTGGGATCATTTCATACACGAAATTTAAGTGGTTGGTGCCATCTTCGCGACTTCTTCGCGACTTCCCGGTGATCCCTGTACATATAACACTGGTGTGGCTGAACAACGCGCCGGGAAAGCGCAGACACTGTCACTGTTTATAATTTGGACCATTGTTAGTTGTTAAAACAGTTAGATAGTTGCGGTCAGGTGGCAAGCCTTAAACTCCTGAAAGCTACCCCAAACTCCTGAAAGCTACTCTCCAGTTCGTTGCCTCAACTCGACGCTTCGCTTGACTCGGTCTTGTCCCTCTCTTCTTTTCTTTCTTATTTACTTTACATATCATATAATACTCACAATCCCTCTACGAACCAGAAACAACCCGCAACCGCCAAAATCTCATCGTTTACCTCTCGCTCATAAATTCCATGCACTCTCACGCCTCAAAATTTCCCCATCGTCCTCACCTTTTATTTTCTTACTTTGCTTACATACATAAAATTCACCCTCCAACTCCCCAATATGTTACCCATCCTTACCTCATCCCTAGCTTAGCTAGAGTACTGCCGCGTAGCCATTATGGCCAGGTACGGCTTAGTATAGAAATTCAGTTCAGTTCAAGCCTTAAATCAGGTTGGGTTAATCAGGTGATAGAGGCCAATTCACAGCCATATTGTTCGAATTATTAAGCCTTCACTTGTTCACTTGTTGATACAACTTCCCTGTAATGATCCATGGACTCAGAGAACTCAGGAACGGGAATAAAATCGTCACACTCAGAATTGTACTCTAGAAATCTACCACTTTGAACTCTATGGAACAAAATTCCACAGCCCTGGGGCCCGAGACAGAATGAGATCTTACTAACATTCAACAAGTACGAGGAACCACTCATAATGTAACGGTGTAAGAAAACTGGTGGACATGCCAGGATCACGGTCAGTCATGTATATTAAATTTCTGTGGTCCACGAACCGATAGTGCGTTAACACCGAGAAGTACGACAATGTCATGCAGTGAGGGCGTTAAGGTGGTAGTCCGGATGGAGAGGGCAAAGAGGGGAGGGTTGTGGTGATTTTGCTGCAGCGGTGAGGTCCTCAGTTGGCCTCCAAAGTTTTGAGATTTCATGTTGAATGGCACAAATATTTTGAGTATCCACCCCTGCGACTCGCTGCAACTTCTGGTATCGTAATAATGGATGCACTCAAACTCTAAGGCTGTCTGCAGTGTTGCATAATTCAGAAGAAATGAAGGGGCAGTGAGGCACACTGAGGTGACAGTGAGGCGGCAGTGCGGGGAAGTGAGGCGGCAGTGCGGGGAACTGACGCGGCAGTGAGGCGGCATAGTGAGGCGGCACTCTGATGACTTTCAGACCAAGTTAGACTCCATTACACCTTAAAACATTAGCATGAAGGCCTAGTCGATATTCAGGCATGGTTAGAGGGGAGGAATGCCCCAAACATGCAATCCCATCATGGCTTAGCGTGGCTTAGGGATTCGGCGGAACCTCGGAGAATTGCCGCCTCCCGCCGCGGCAGTGCCGCGGCAGTGCGCGGCAGGCGCGGCATTTTCTCCAGGCCCCCGATCAAATGCCTCGCCACCGCTGCTGCCCTGAGTCATCGAATCGTGGAGGCTTGCTGGGCCGTACTACTTAAACTGGCTAGTACTGCCGCTGCTGCGCGACTACTGTGCACTTCGAGTCTTCGACATTACAAGACTGCAAGCCGCGGAATTTAGCTGGATCTGAACATCATAATATCCAGGATCCATCTGGTTTCTGTGGGTGCGCGGCGCTTGCAACAGGGTCCTCCAGACTGTGCCGATACAGCTCTGACTCCTTGGTCCTCCCGTGATTGACTGGCGCATAAACGGTGCTACGCCTATCCCGAGCCCTCACTTCATGTATGACAGCCACGTATATCAACATCCATCGCCGCCTTGATTCTCCCTCTATCCATTTCTACCCAATCACTGACGGTTATCCTTGGCCGCAGGATTCTACTCGTTTGATTATGAGCACCATTTCATTACCGCTCACCACATACCAACAGGAAATTCGTAGGTTGTTCGTAGGAAGTAAACGACGCCCGTGATGCCCCAGCTCACCCGGCTCGTCCCTATCTTCGCGCGGTTGATGACCTCCCCCGGTCGAGGCCCACGACGTGCCCGCGCTCGGACCCGTGCGCGAGGAGCATCTGGTCGTAGCGCATCTCGATGTGCCCGACGATCGGGTCCGACTCCCACGTCACGAACTGCACGAGAAAGCTGGTCGGCCAGACGGCGGGGGTGAGGCTCCCCTCGAGCGGCGCGACGGCGCGTGAGGTTGCCCATGGGTTTGTCGAAGCGGTAGCACTGGCGGTTCTCGAGCGAGGCCATGAACGTCTGCTCGTCGGTGGCGAGGACCGCTTTGACTTCCGGGGAACACAGCTCGGGGGAGGAGGCGGCGCCACGGCTTCGGATGACGAGATCGCCGGCGGCGCCACGACGGGGGCCGAGACCGTGGGCGCCGGAGGAGTTGGCTGGGATCTGCGAATTTCTCAAGGAATCGGAGGGAGTGTTAAATCCCCCAGTGAGAATGGTATCTGCTGAGCTATGCTCAGAAGTGGTCAGCGCACACCCGAACATATCTAAACACGACTTTTTTTCAAGAAATATCGGGCCACGTATGCTCTCATCTGTGCTGGTATGCTACGATCCGCTCCTCATACACTGCTCGCAACTGAATTGGAATTCCATTCATTTTTCACTACAATACATGAGCGCTACCACTAAGACAATCCCTTCGTGCACGCCGCCCTTCGACCTAGTGTTGGGCAAGGAGGGTAGGGTCGTCGGGGGCGCCGTTGGGGGGCTCGAAGACGTGTATCGACGCGGAGGGGGCAGGAAACATGCTGGGATGGATCACATCAGTTAGGGCTATAAACAGGAAATGGAGAGCGTACCGGGATGCGCGCGATGTACGAGGCGCGCCTGAGTTATGGGGACTTGGGCTGCGTGTACTCGCAACCGTCAGACGGTCCTTCGTGCGAGCTCAGGCAGGCGAGCTTGCGAGCCACCTGAGTGGAAGGCAAGACAGCGCGAGCTCAGTAGGGCCTAGATCACTCATGTCCGTAGATTAGATTGTATCAATCTGATCTACACTGCCACCTGTCACTGACTTGCCACCGCTCGTCGACACCCTCGCGCTCAAAGACTCTTTCTGAGCCCTTCACGCCCTCTCTACGCGTCTTTTCTGCCCCGCCCACCCATCCCTCTTTCGTTTCCTCGCTTACGCTCGGGTTGCTTTGGGTCTCGATCTCCCAGACTCTGTGTACGGGTTCGGCTGTTCCCGCGTTTCCTCTCCGACCCGGGCTTCCCCGCTGCCTGACCGCTGCGTCGCGAAGCCCCGTCGGCCGAGACGGCCGTTCCCCCCGCACACCCACACACACACCATCCGCTCGTCCCCCCACTCCCTCGATTCCGTGCGAAGCACGGCTCTGGTGCAAAGCACCAGTTCTTCTTCCACTCCCTCTCCTCACTAGGCCCTTCCACAGCGAGCATCTACCTTGCCCAGACCCTTTGCCCACTCAACTTTGCCCACGCTTTCATAAATCCCTAGCTAACGCCAGAATCTGGAGTCTGAGCCGTGGTGCAACGACTGGCCGTAGGACACGCGCTGCTTTCCTCGCGGAGTCGCTCACTGCAGCCTGCTCCAGGCTGCTCAGTGCAGCCTGTGCCGTACTAGACGGCTGGTAGTACTGTCTAATACTGGCCCCGAATTTAGCTGGATCTCACCATGAACCATAGTATCTAGGCGCCATCTCGTTCCGTGGGTGCACTTCGCTAGAAAAAGTCTCCTCCAGACATTGATCGGCGCCTAAGGAACAGTGCTATGCCCCGCCATCCCGAGCACTCACTTCATGTATGGAGTCCACCTATAACAATATTCAGCGTTGACTGTCCTCGCCTCCTCCTTTACCCATCTCTCGGCAGGTCCAAACTGAAGGTCCAAGCCCAGAACGGCCATACCTGCATCCCAGGCGCACTTGTTGAAGACCCTGCGCTGAAAGGAAGGTACCAAATCTCCGACGCGAACTCTCGCGAGCTGCGATTCATTCCAGAGCACGAGAATTAATTAATAGTAAGTGATGAGTATTAAGTTCCCTTGCGCAAGCCCCCCTTCTTATCCGCTGCGTTCTGCTTCGCCTTCTCCATATCGGCCAGACGCTGCTTCCGCATCTTTTCCAATGACGTGTATGGTATATTACTGTTGTTAGGTACCTTCGGCATGTGGGGCGTGATATCCTTTGCTTCTGGGAGATCCGGCATAGCTTGAGGGACGCCCATAGCCGCGCCGAGAATCGCACTGAAAGAGTAGTTCGAAGCGGGACCGCAGAAGAAGCTGGCCAATGTCTTGTCTGTGAACGGATTATTTGCATCGGGGCCGACAGTGTGCGGGCACTTCGGGTCTGCATATAACTTGTCCAGGGCGTGCGTGATGTGGAGCACGGGGATCAACCAAAGTTGCTCAGGCTTCGGTCCATATATGATGTATCTACAATCAAGTTATGTGAGATTGGACGGAACTGAAGATGTATCTGCACTCACCCGAAGAATGACCCTTCTTGGGCCAACTCCTTCGCAGTTTGTTCGAACGCTACGAGTTGTGTGCACTCTGGAAAATTTCATCAGTGTGAGGACGACACATGATTCAGGAAGGCAGGACTTCTGAGAAATATGAACGTAAGGCAGCCGTTAGAACACTTTGGGATATTGGACGTACTTATATGTGAACTCAGGTGCGTCATTCTTACAACCTACTTTGGCTAGTGGAAGTCAGCGTGGACACAAACGGAGGACCGACGGCCAAAACGTCATGCCTTGCAAGTAGATCGTGTATTTCTTGTTCAAGAACCAGACCATATCGAAACCTGCAAACTTCTCGAAGGATTTATTGGATGGCGCCTGCGGCAAAAGAAAACATCGATCATATGGAAATGAAATAAAGGGCGAAGGACTCACGATGTGAACTAGATGCTGCTCCTTTTGCAATTTAATGATCTGTTTTTTCCAAGTGTCTCTCTCCCCGAGGTCATCCGCGCCACTCAACTTGGTCCACAGTACCAGGTCCTGTTCCTGGAGGATATTCATTCAGACGCAAGATCACAGCAAGGGAGGTGATCACATACCCCGTCAGGATCGGTCCAGAACTTAAAATCTCTGGCGAGCTCCAAGCTAATCTGGAGGGTGATGTGCTCCTCATCCATTGCGCGCGTGGCTCCGGCCTGTTGATAAAAATCCAGCACCAGCGCATAACAGTGCAGGATGGCTGAAACAGGACTATAGGAGTCGCCATGAGAGTTTAGGAATTCTTCTCTCATCGTAAGGCCTCGCTTGAAATTTTTTCTAGATTGCAGAACTAATAAGCGCTTAACATGGGCATGAAAGAAAGTGTGTAACTTGAGGGCAGCTATTGCAGCCGACACCTGGGCAGCCAACCTCTTGCTGGAAGAACTGCATATAACATTAATTAGTACCGGGGCAAGGCAAGCGCAAAAGACTGTGACCTCTTGGAAGAACGCGAAGACGGGGATTTGGATATCTCCATCGACGTAGATCTAGACCTGAAGAGCTCAATCGCGCCAGCTTCAAGTGAAGAGAGACGGCTGAAACTACTCACGGGCCTTTGTTCATTTGAATGCTGGAGACAAACTTGGTCAGGACGGAACGACATTGGCGTATCACTAGGCTCTCACGTTCCGGCGGTTGCATCGCTGAGTGGAGGGGTTACTCGGAATCGGTGCCATCGAAACGAAATTACTTACTTGTCCTCGCTAAATGGGACACCAACTTGGTTAGGAGTCGGTGCGCTTCCAGATGAAATTAATTACTTGTTCCCAGTTTCTTCCGCCATGTCGCTATATGGGACACCGACTGCGTCAGAGGGGGTTTCTTCATTCGCGCTTCAATATGCACTTACGTCTTCTTTTTACCCCCCTTAGTCTCCCTAGTCAGACCACATGTCAATATTTCTTTCCTTGAAAATTGGGAGAGGAAGACAAACCTGATATAATTCTTACTCCTTTTCCCTGTGTAAATTCTGGGGCAAGGGAAACGAAGATTGGGCATACCGAGGGATCGCATCGGCCCGCGTTGTCCTTGGGGCAATTGTCAGAAGAGTGCACCATAAATATACCCGCAGTCACGTACCTATCCCCCTCCAGGTCCGCATCGACCCGCTTCTTCCTTGGGGCAATTGTCAGAATAGTGCACCATATGTCCGCAGCCACGCACTTTTCCCCGTCTTTAAGCCCAATTTTCGCCCTGGAGCGAATGTGAGATGAGGAAATAGCGTCGGAAAGGTGACACACAACACTTTGGTCTTGCTCTTTCCGACCTTGTTCCGGTCTTCCTCCCTATCAGTCAGCTTAGTCAGGTCATGAATCTTTGTCTTGTCGAACCCGTCGGGGTTCTGCGGCCACACACTTGGTCCTGTTACGCTGTAGCTTCTCGTCCCTGGAGCGAGAATTTGAGTGGATCATGAAAATAAAAAAGTGTGAGCCGGGAAAGTAGTTACTGACCGAGATACATCCGAGTCTTCCTTGTTCCTACTCCCCACGCTCTTGCTGTTGATAGTCAGCTGCGCCCGGCATCATAATATCCGTGAACAAATCGTACCTTCTGGAACGGCTCTTGGAAATGGTTTCCATTTGTACTGCACTGAGGCTTCTGGAGACGGGAGTAAGTGGGATAGCGAGAGTGGCAAAGTGCTATGTGTTAAATACCTCTCGGATCTCCGGCATACTTCCGAGTCCGAGATCAGGCAGAATTCGTACCTGTAATGCAGGACAACATGGACGCGTTGAATGTTCCTGGACTGGGCCGAACGCCGGATAATGATATCCGACGTTCGCCCACGGTTAATTGAGGTTCGCGTTTAGCCGACAGCTCAGGTTCAAACAGGGCCAGGGGCGACTTATCGCCTAAAATGACAGACGATCCATTCTCCAGTAGCGCTTAGCCGCAGCCGGATATCCTGCCGGCCGAAAAATCACGAAAGCATGTGAATTCTCCGTGTACGTACACTGGATCGGGTCCAATCACTAACGTTTATCCTTGGTCGCGGATTCTCTTTGAATATTAGCACCATTTCATTACCGCTCGCCACATACCAGCAGAAATTTGTGGGAATACGCAGGTAAAAAGAAATCAACCCCAAATGACGCCAATGCGGTCGACAACGGTGAACCCGGCCGGAGGCTGGCACTCCACGAACGAGACGGCCGCGCTGGGATTGCCGGCGCACATGTTCTGCATTCCGTTCGTCCACACCTCGAAGTTCATGGCGCAGGTAAAACACCATAATTTACCTCCTCCTCCTCCAACTGGTCGTCCACATCTTCACGCGGTTGACGGCCCGACCGGGGAGGACGACGTTCCCGTGCTCGGACCCGAACATCGGGTCGTAGCGCGTCGCGATGTGCCCGATGATCGGGTCCAACTCGCACATCACGGGCTATGCCAGGAACTTCGTCGGCCAGACGGCGGGCGTGAGGCTCTTCTCGAGCGGCGCGACGTTGTTGAAGGTCAGCTCGCGCAAGAGGGCCCGCGGGCTTGTCGAAGCGGTAGTCCCGGTAGCGCTGGCGGTTCTCGAGCGAGACTATGAAGGTCTCCGCGGCGCGGACAGCGTTGACACAGTTCAGCGGAGGGGTGGCGCCATCGCTTCGGATGACGAGGTCGGCACCACGACAGGGACCGAAATGGCGGCCGCCGGAGGAGTTGGCTAGCGCTGGGATCCGCGAATTCCTCAAGGAATCCGAGGGAGTGTTAAAGATGGTCCAATTTTGCCAGAGAAAGCCGGCGTGAACTGGAGATTGATCAGGAAGAGCCCGGACGTAGCTGAGGCAGTGCCAAGGCTGTGCTACGAGACCTAACACAACCGCACAACCGCCTCGCCCAACCTTTGCCTTGCTTTCGCCAGTGTTGTCAACGTCATTGACCAGGTCTGACCGGGGCTCTCGGTCTGGATTGACCAAAGCCTTTTTGATTGACCTCATCATTGATGACCGCCACCGTTGCCCTTGGTGGATGACGTTGACTCCGATTGAGGTTGTGTTGAGGAAGGAAGGCACGACATCTGCGATGCGAATCGCGATTCATTCCGGAGCACGAGAATAAGGTAATAACAAGTCATGCGTATCAAGTTCACTTGCCCTTCCCCTTCGATTTGCTTCCCTGCTTCCCAAGCTCTTCGGTCGTTTTCTCCCCAAGCTTTTTCTTCGTTTTCTCTTCAAGAGCTGTCTTAAGAGATTTCTAAAGAGCTCCCCGCGCTTTCTTCTTCTTATCCTCTGCCTCCGTCTTAGCCTTTGCTATCTCGTCCACAAGCTCCTTCCGCATCTCTGCCAAACTCGTGGATGGCGTACTGCCTCTGGTAGATACCCGCAGCCCCGTGCGGGCCGTCGTGACATCTTTGGCCACTGGCTCAAGGGGCATAAAAGCGCGGCCCATAACCGCGGGGAGAACGGCCTTGAAAGAGTACATCGATTTCGGACCGCAGAATAAGTTCGCCAACGTCTCGTTTGCAAATCCCGCATTTACATCTGGGCCGACCCAGGGCTTGCAAGTTGCGTCTTGGTATAAGATGTCCAGGGCGGTAATGATGTGTTTTACGGGGATCAACCAAAGGCTTTCAGCCTTTGGTCCGTATATGATGTATCTACAATCGAGTCAGGTAAGATTGGACGGAACTAAAGATCTATCTGCACTCACCCGAAAAATGCCCCGTCTTTGTTGAAAGCCGAGTCGGTACTAGTGTTTTCGAACGCCATGAGTTGTTTGCACTCTGGAAAAATTCATCAGTGTGAGGACACATGGTTCGGGAAGGCAGCACTTCTGAGAAATATAAACGTAAGGTAGCCGTTAGGACGCTTTTGGATATCGGACGTACTTGTATGTGAAGTCGGGTGGGTCGTCCGGACAACCTACTTTGGCTAGGGGCAGTCAGCGTGGACACAAACGGAGGACCGACGGCCAAAAAGTCATGCCTTGCAAGTATATCGTATATTTCTCGCTCAAGAACCAGACGAAATCGAAACCTGCACGCTTCTCGAAAGTTTTGTTGGATGGCGCCTACGGCAAAAATCATCGATCATTCGAAATGGAAGAGGGCGAAGTACTCACAATGTGAACTGCATGGCCCTTATTTTGCAATTTGCCGATCTGCTGTTTCCAAGCGTCTCCCACAGCGAGGTCATCTGCGCCACTCAACCTGGTCCACAGTTTTAGTTTCTTTTTCTGGATGATATGCATTCAGACGCAAAATCACAGCAGGGGACGCCTTCGAGTACCTGGTCGGGATCCCTCCAGAGAGTGAAATCTCTGGCGAGCTCCAAGCTCATCTGGATGGTGATGTGCTCCTCATCCATTGCGTCCGTGACTCCAGCCTGTTCATAAAAATCTACGATGAACCCATAACATGCCAGTATGGTCTTAGCAGGGTCATAGACGTCTCCGTGAGAAGCCAGTAGATTTTCTCTCTTTGTAAAGCCTCGGCTGTACTCTTCGCTAGATTGCAGAACGGATCAGCGCTGACCATGGACATATAATGAAGTGTATAACTCGACGCCATCTTCTGCAGCCTTCAACCTGATACAACATTAATCAGCACCGGGGGCAAGGCAAACGAAGAGGACTGTGACCTCTTGGAAGCACTCGACGACCGGAATAACTCAATCGCTTCACCTTCCAGTGAAGAGAAATTACTTACGGGCCCTTGTCCATTTGAATGCTGGAGACAAACTTGATCAGAAGGGAATGGCCCTCGCGCATCACTATGCTCTCACGTTCCGGCGGGTGGATTGCTGAGTGGAGGGGTTACTCGGAGCCGGTGTCATCGAAACGAAATACTTACTTGTCCTGGCTAAATGGGGCACCAACTTGGTTAGGAGTCGGTGCGCTTCCAGATGAAACTAATCACTTGTTCTCAGTTTCTTCCGTCATGTCGCTGTGTGGGACACCGACTTCGTCAGGAGTTGCTGCATTCGCGCGTCAGTGTGCACTTACGGGCCATTGTTTGGACCCCTCTTAGGCTTGGGGTCGTAAAAAGACGTGATAAAATGGTTCTTCTCACTGCATGTCCCTGTGTAAATTCGGGTGCAAGGGACATAAACTTCCGAAAGGCGACACACGGCGGATTGGTGTTTTTTGCCTTTTTGGGCTTCACGCTTTCCCTGGCAGTTGTAATGTGAGCAGGGAAAAGTAGTTACCGACCGAGGTACATACACCTTGTTCTTATCATGGCTCTGGCTGTTGATAGTCAGCTGCGCCCGGCATCATAATATCCAATAATACCTGTTGGGTTTTCCGACGTTGCTCGCGTCACTTTTGCCCCGCGAACGAGATGCGTACGAGGGATCCTTCTTCCTGTTCAAATCCTTGTTTTTGCTGTTGATATGTAGTCAACTGCGCCCGGCATCATTATATTCATGACCAATAATACCCTGCAGAAGGGCTCTTGGAGCTATCGTTGAGGGGATTGATTGTCAGTTGCGGTCATCATCATAATAACCATGGACGACTACCCTTTGGAAGGGCGGTCCATCTATGCTGCACTGAGGCTTCCGGAGACGATAGAAAGTGGGATGGCGCAGAGTGCCATGTGCTAAATACCTCTCGGATCTCCGACATACTTTCGAGTCCGAGATCAGGCAGAATTCGTACCTGTAATGGAGTACAACATGAACGCGCTGAATGTTCCTGGACAGGGCCTTCGGAACGCCGGAATGTGAGGTCCGACATTCACCCACGGTTGATTGAGGTTCACGTTTGCCCGACAGCTCAGGTCCAAACAGGGTCAGGGGCGACTTAGCCCCTAAAATGAAAGACGTTACATTAGTACACCTTATACAGTTATTTAGCACCCGCCACTTGATAGAGCGTTTAGCCGCGGCCGCCGGCCGCCCTGCCAGCCGAGAAATCCAGACAGTGTCTAGAATTCTCGTGTCGGTGTCCTTATATCCACGTTTAGGTTCAACCACTGACATTGGTCCTTTGTGGCGGGATTTTATCCGGCTCAATTAGCACTATCTCATTATCGCTTACTACATACCAACAGGAAAGTTGTGGGAATACGCAAGTAAAAGTAATAATTCAACCCCAGATAACACCAATGCGGTCGACAACGTCCCCGTCGCTCCCGAACAGCCCCTTGAGACCGGTGAACCCGGCCGGAGGCTGGCACTCCACGAACGAAACGGCCGCGCTGCCATTGCCGGCGCTCATGTTCTGCCCACGGTTCGTCCACACCTCGAAGTACACGACGCCCGTGATGCCCCAGCCCACCCTGCTTGTCCCCATCTTCACGCGGTTGACGACCTCGCCGGCCGCGAGGGCCACGTCGAGCGCGGTCACGACGTGGCCGCGCTCGGACCCGTGCGCGAGGAGCATCTGGTCGTAGCGCGTCTCGATGTGCCCGACGATCGGGTCCGACTCCCACGTCACGAACTGCACGAGGAACTTCGTCGGCCAGACGGCGGGGGTGAGGCTCCCCTCGAGCGACGTGACGTCGTTGAAGTTGAGCTCGCGCGTGAGGTTGCCCGCGGGCCTGTCGAACCGGTAGGCCTTGTAGCGCTGGCGGTTCTCGAGCGAGGTCATGAAGTTCTGTTCGTCGGCGGTGAGGACCGCTTTGACTTCGGGCGAGCACAGTTCGGGGAGAGTGGGCGGCGCCATGGCTTCGGACGACGAGGTCGGGGCCACGACGGGGGCCGAGATGGCGGGCGCCGGAGGAGTTGGCTGGGATGGCACAACGGGCGGGACATCATCGACAAAGTGGAATCCCTCAAGGGCCTCCTTCGTCGCGAAACTCATTGCCCTCGTGGTGAGATCGGGAGTAGAACTCTTCAGAACCTGGACATCGAGGTAAGGAGGTGTCCCACAGAGATAATACGTAACCTAGCCGTACGGGGAGACGCGTCGCCCACACCTCGGGGGATTCAACCTCGGGTTCTTCCTCGATGGCCTTGAGAAGCGACGGATCCCCATTCCTAGTCAAGGCGCTCAGCACGTTCTGGCGCACCAGGAGTAAACGAGTTGACCTACAACCGATCGATCTGGGCGATGATTTTGTTCATCTCCTTCTTCATCTTCTTGCGCTCGGCCACCAGGTCCGCGACGGAGAGGTTGACGGGGCGGTTCCCCGGACCGAGCGTATACGCCGCGGGGCGCACAAGAACGTTTTGAATGGTGAGCAAATTATTTTTATATTCCATATACGTGTCGAGGAGATCCGCGGCGTAGAGCTGGACATTCGTGAAGTCGCGCGCGACGATTTTCTTCTGGTCAGCCCATTTCAAGAACGAGAGATTGTTGTCATAGCGAGTGAGGATTGCCCAGGTGCGCTGCGGGCATGCGGCAACTCGCGCAGGAAATCCAGCGGCCACCTGGAAGAGCAGGTCGATGGACCATTCATCATTGGCTGCAGCAGACGATCAATAAATGAGGACGCGGGGTGGGGGAATCGTTCATACGGTTTTTAATTTGACCGCCGCCAGACCAACTGACCGAGATGGTCGTTTCGGACTGCCAGAGTTCTGCACCATAGGAGGATGCGAGCGACGAGGACGAAGAATTGCCCAGATGAAACTCGCTCCCACTGCTTTGTGTCCCGACGTTGAACTGGCCCTTGATTCTAGCCCAAAGATCAGCTTCAGTGGAGAGTCGTGCATTGTGATTGCTTACTTGTCCTTGACCGATTCTCTGTGAGCGGCATCCAAAACTTTGATGGAGACAATTCCGTGTAAATCGCCGCCTGAGATGAACCCTGGAAAGGAAATCAACGACTGCAGAAATAGAGTCGGGCTGACAGTCACCTGACACATAGCAGTCGCCATAAACGTCGAAAAAGTGTTCGTTGGTTGTAACGTCGACGCCCATGTTGCCCGAACTGCGAAAACGATGAGCATACAGAAAAGAGAGCCAACAACCACTCACAATTCGGCGCGATCATCTAGGCTCATTGTTTCTAGGTAAATAGTTAGCGTGAGACCATTAAACGTGGAATAATTGCGTACGATTAATGACTTTGATTGAAACGACCGCGTTCAAATCACTGGCTGAAAATTTGGACTCGTCGACGCTGAGGGAGTTTCCAGACATGGACACGGATCCATTCTTGACAGAGGATGCGGAGGAAATGTTCATCGATCGGGTGACGTCGGAAATCTTGTCGACGAAGCGCGAAGAGTAGGATACCACTTGCGGGACCTCGGCCCCGGGCACCTTCTTGGCAAAGGCAGAATCCGAGTTGACTTTGACTGCGTTGTAGACACAGGGGGTTTGCAGGAAGGAGTTGAACCCCTGGCCAAGGCGCATAGAGTCGTTGTAGGGTGCAAGTAAAAGGCCACTCATGGTGAACAATTTCGGGGGTGAGATTGAGGCAAGTCCATGTTCAGCGAGACTTTATCGGCACGAACGGGAATGCGGGCGAGAATAAGGCTCGGCATGAAACATTAGCGGGGTGACAGAGGTTCAGGGCGACGTCTGAGGCTGAAGAATGATGAATGAAAGAACAACACGGCATCGGCAACCGTGCCGGTCCGATTGATCGGATCACGGAGACCTTAAGCGTTTTACCGCGCGTCCGCTTGCCTTGTTCTCTCAATTACTCTTTGATTGTTGATGGAAAGTGTGGCAGACAGAATGGATCCAGGTCAGGTACATTCTTGCCCCTTTCCAGGTCCAACGTCGCATAACAACAAACCCCGGCCGCTCGCATGTCCCGAGACTCGGGCACAAGTGCGCAAACGGTGGTTTATATAACTCAGGGCGTCAGAGATTCACTTTACTACGTCTTTCGGGATCTATTCGCACACATATGTCTGTTTTTCATCCAATTTTGCGTCGTATGCTGACTGATAGACGTAGGCCTCCTTCGTCGAAGAAGTCAAACTTGAAATCGCGCACTAGGCAGCCTGCGAAAGCTGTAAAATTCCGCAACCCACCTTCCTCGGAATCCAAACACGACGATGATTGGGAAGATGATTCAGAGGAGGACTCCGCCCATGAGGAGAGAGATGACGAAGGCTCGTAAGTCATGCAAGCTATATCTCCAGCACTCCGCTCGTCTGACATTCACAAACCAGAGAAACTGCTTCCGTACGATCTACAGAAGACGATTCGGATTCCAAGAAGAAATCGTCACACAGCGGCCCCGAATCTACCGAGTACAGGCTGAAGATTTACATGCACGGGGATGAAGAATCCGCGGTTACTACGCTGGAGTTTGAGAGGCAAGTCTATCGTCATTTTTGAGCTTCGTTTCCTCTCAACTGACTTCCACTTTCACTAGCCCGGATCCGATGTCCTTTGGCAAAATCAAGTTTACGGAAGTTCGCAATCGCATCGGTGATCTCGTGTAAAGTCCCCGTTCAAGCTCTATATCTATCCCGCCTGACCAAATTCGATCAGCGATGACGCGTATCGTTTCTGCGATGAGAAAGGCGGGGTGTTTCAAGATACCCAAACGCTCGGGTTGTATTTCAAGGAACAGTCCAAACAAATTGTCCCGGTACAGTCCCACCAGGCACCGCCATAGTCGGATTTTTAACAACTGTCTGGCTAGGATACTTCGCTCTCGGTGTATCTGAAAACTTCGTCCGGAACCTCTGTGTCGCTCAGCCGAATTTTGAAGAACCCGCCCTTCCTGCTCAAATTCGTGCAGAAGCTCGGGGACGGGGTCCAAATGGAGGGCTCGCTGCACTCCTCGAAGCTCAACGGCGCCGCGGCGGGCCGGCTTGCGCTAAGTGATATTCGCAAGCTCATGAAATCCATGTCAGTGCAATTCTTTCGCCCTTCGTGTCCCAGCTGCTCATACTTCCTCCCCCAGGTCGTCCGACCCGAAGATCCACAAGTTCTGCCTGGAGGACGGGCATGCCGTCGACGATGGCATTACGTTGGAGGACTATGTCTCGATGGTGGTGAGTTGCCACACGTTGCGTGGATTTCTCCATTCAAGCTCGCATAGACAGCGGACCCTCCGACATTGCGAAGCAACAGCACGCCGTTCATCGAGATCTTTTTCACTAAACACGACACATTCAAGCGCTCGCGATGGCATGAATCTGAAGCCAAGGATGACATCGAGAAACTTGATTTAAAGAAAGATTTTACGGTTGGCGCTGTCTCTGTGCCTCCCTACTGTAGGCTTCTGACATCCGCTGCAGGAGACGGATAGACTTGATACCAATCGCGACCCGCCCCCAATCGCTCCCACGGAGAAGCTGGTGGAAGGAGATTACTCTGCGAGCGGGTCGGAAACTACCAAGCACGTTCATTCTGCACTTGAGTTGCATTGTGAATTCTAACCTTGGCGCAGATCCGCTGGCATGCTAAGTGAAGCCGAATGGGCGACCGTCATCCGTAATTGCAACCTCATGTACGGGTGGACCGTGGATATCAAGACCAACCAGGTCCGCCGTGCGCCGAAACCCGGTA
This sequence comes from Mycena latifolia, assembly GCA_029289555.1. Lineage (NCBI taxonomy): Eukaryota > Fungi > Basidiomycota > Agaricomycetes > Agaricales > Mycenaceae > Mycena > Mycena latifolia. The sequence continues at coordinate 974,748 of JARJLE010000017.1, read as the reverse complement.
GGCATCCGCCCACGCTCAGGGCACTAAATAAGTACATCGAAAATCGACTCACGTCGTTCGCAGCATTCCGCCTACGGCCCGGGCTCAACGTGCTCGCCAGCCCAGAGGAGATCACCGTCACGCCCGAGGTGAAAGCGCTCAAGCCCAAGAAAGCGCCTAAGCCCAAGAAAGCGCCTGAGCCCAAGACGAATAGCCTGCCGGCCGCGCGGAAGCCTTTCGAACGGCCCAGCGCGATCGCGCGGTCCGCGTTGGGTGCGGCGCGAGCTGTGCGTGGCGGCTCCAGCGCCGCTGTCTCCCGCCCCTCTTCGTCTGACAAGATTGCGTTGGGCAAGGTGGCGAAGGGCAGCAAGGCGCCGAAGGAGATCCTCGAGGCTTCAAGTCAGACCGAGAGTGAGAGCGAAGGGAGTGTAGGCTCGGGCTCTGGGCAGACAGGTATGAAACCATCCTTCTGCAGTTCTTTTTCTCTTGCTCACGCGGTACGGCACAGCGAGTGGCTCCGATGACGAAGGAAGGACAGGGTCGGAAGCTGAGCATGCAGGTATGAAACAATCCTGCTTCTCCGATTCTCTATCTCGCTCACGCGGTATGGGACAGCGAGCGACTCCGACGGCGAGGCCACTGAGTCGGATAGCGAAGCAAGCGAGTCGGATGGTGAGGCAAGCGCATCAGATGGCCAGGCAAGCGCGTCGGATCATGAACCACGTGCGGCGAAGGGTATCCAACATTGTCATGATTCCGAAACCGAAACCATCGAGTCCGAGAGCGACGACGACGCTGAACCTGCCACGGACGATGAAGAGAAGTTGGCCCTCCGCAAGCAAAGGTCAGACCTCCGCCAGCAGAACGCGCTCCTGAAAAAGACGCTCCGTACCCTGCATAACATCCTTGATTGCTCGCACGTCCCGAAGCAGGCCCTGTAAGTCCCCCACTCGATATGCGCAACCTCAATTTAATGTGCGGTGGATGCGCAGGTCGTCTGAGAGTTCGGAAGAGAGTGTTCAGCAATATTCCAGCGACGGCAGCGAGGAGGAGAGCGCGGATGATGACGGCGACTCGCAGGCGTCTTCCGATGCTGAGACCCCCGATGAGGAGGAGCAGGCTTCCGATGCTGAAACGGAAGAGGATGCATCAGAGGATGCTGAGAGCGTCGCCGCGGAGTCCGGTACCGATGAAAGCGAGGCTGATTCAGATTCAGAGGCTCCGGTTCGTTCTCAAAAGCAGGTAGGGAGCAATCGCGTCGATGTAGATGACGAACAGGACTCCGATGAAGAAGCCTCGGATGACGACCAATCCGTTGCCGACGCTACCGCGAACGACAACGAGGGCGATGAGGACGAAGAGGATAGCGAGCTCACCGCTGTTGTCGAGAGCGATGAGGAAGCTGAAGGTGATGCGGATTCTGAGGAGGACGATACCGAGGGGCCGGAAAACCCCGCGGCTCCAACTGTGATATCGGTCCCTAGCAAAGCAGCCGCGATTCCGAACTTCGCTGTGGACGATCGCTCGAAGGTCGAGGTCGTCTCTGTGGAACACGAATTCACGATGTCTATGGTCACCAACCACTTCAGCACGACGTCTGGCAGCGGCAGTGTGTGCGTGTATAACTTAATCCCAGCGCTTAGTTTCAGTACTGACCGTTGTCTGCAGGGGTGGGGGGTGGGCTGGTAACTCAGTCGAAGCGTCTGCTTCGGCCGGGTCCGACACAGGGGGGGGAACAAAAAGTGGCTCGACCGCGAAGCAGTCGACCCTCGTCGCCACATACAAGGTCTAATTTTGCTGGCTGTCCTGGCGACGTGCAGCTCACGCGTCCGCAGTTCCCGCGCGCAACGATTTACCTGACGCCGGAAGATCTGGTACCCACGGAAGAACTGAAACAAGCGATCGACCGCATTAGCCAGACAAAAGATGTGAGTGGTTTTCGCTGCCTGAAGCTAGCTCCAACCCACCGTATATAGATCAACGATCTCCGAAAACTGCACGCGACGTTTGGTAGGGCTCTTTCGCTCGCATTCGGAGGGCACTGTATAATATTCGCTTCGTAGGCCATCTTTTCTGTCAACAAGTCATGGTCGGGGGCGCGCTGCAGTCCACCAAAGTCGTTTCGTCGACTAGCACGTCCAGCGAAGTTACATCGAAAGAGTCCTTCCGCGCGTCGGTCGGCCTCGCCGTCAAGACGAGCTTCGGTGTGGGTGCCAGCGCTAAAGTTGAACATGAGAGTGGTAGTTCCGCGGGGGCAGGGCAGACGAACAGCAGCATCTCCGAATCGCTGATATTCGAAGCAACGGGTGGCGATACCCTGCTCGCGTCGAATCCGCAGGCATGGATCACAACTGTGATGGACGAAAACAACTGGCGCGTCATAGAGGTCGGCATGCGCACTCCCACTCCAGGTTTATTGATGCTCACGTACGGTTTCTTCAGCAAACCGGTTTGACGCCGCTTGCCGATGTTATCAGCGAGATCCGGGGGTTCAGCCAGGTCCCGCAGTGGTTCATGCAGGCAATCCCGGTACTTTCCAAGTACGTCAGCATTCCGCGGAACAGGACGTTGGATTGCCGCCTCAAGGTCGCCCTGGAAGAGGAGAGCATCTCGCGCATCGCGCAGAGAAAGGTATATTTTGTCCAGTTTCCGCGATTACAGCTGGATTCCGCTCACGCGCGTCACAGGTGCAGAGTTACCTCGCACACAAGCCGGGCGAGGCCGTGTGGCCCGTGCGGACGGGACTGCGTCGCATCGAGGGCGCGAAGTGGGATCAAGTGGAGCACCGCCAGGTTAACGGCCGGGTCGCCACGGACATCACCTCCGTGGTCACACAGGTAACGATATGAATATGCCTCTCGCCATTATATATATCATCTAATCGCCAATCTCGCAGGTGGACTTAATGGATACGCAGGGCTTGTTTATGCCAGCGAAGTATGCCCCTGAATGCGGTGCTGGAACCGTACTGATCAGATGTCTAGGACGCAGGCGCCCGTGCTCAAGCTCTATCAAGATATACGCACTGGTACGCATTTGGTGGCGAGTTTGAGAGCAGCTGCTTACGGACTGTTCACGGGCGTATTAGGCCAGGCCGGCACCCCGGAGCCGAGCATGGACATCGATCTCAGACAGACGGTGTGGCGGATGCAGGTCCCGGAAGGACATGTGGTGAGTTATTTCCACCGGCCGTGTCCGAGAGCTCTCATAATAATCTTGTCGTAGCTTGAGCACGAGGCACGCATCAGTATCCAATCACTCGCTGTTGAAGGTCGTCCCCCCACAATGACTGTATATCGCAATCAGCAGGGTGTATTCTTGCCAGCCATGACGAGCAATGAAGGCCCCTCCTTCTGGCGGATTCTCAAGACCTCCAAAAATCCTACTAGGGGCGATCCGATCCAGGATGGCGAGGTCGTACGGTTAAGTTGGAGGTTCCAGGACCAGACTGAGGGCTTCCGCGACTTCTTCGACGACGCGTTCGGCCGGCGCCGCTTCACCAAGCCCGACGGTGTCGAGGATGTCTTGTACCTCAAGGTGCCGTTCCCGCGGTTCGAAAACACAACGGAGAATGGGATGGCGCTCGTCATGAGTGGCGCGGAGACAAGCCTCTCGGTTTTGGAGTACTTCAAAGTCCTTCCACTCCCCAGCGAAGCAGAGAAAGGGGAAATCGACGTGAAATACAGTCTGCACGACCTGTCCTTCCGCTTGGACTCTGTTGGTCCGTGTCCTGTTGCTACTCGAGCTTTAAGTGGGTCCTGACTTTCGTTCACAGTGAGGGGCCCGAGTGGCGAGGCGCTAGACTACATGACCGCGGGCGTCGACCAGATGAACTTAAAATCGTCCGAAGTTGGGCGGCAAAACGTTGCCGTGGGCGGCACCCGGACCGAGCTCTCCCCTGAGCCAGACCCGGTGCAGGTGTTCTCGCAAATTATGGAACAGATGCCGGAACCAGTGAAGATCATCGCCGAGGTACTGGACGTTGTCGTGTGAGTTATTCTGTGCTGCCCCTGGGCGTTCCCAACTCACGAGATATACCTCTAGATCACCATTCCGCTCGATTGCGCACTGGTTCTTGTAGTCGTGACTCGTGTGATCCTCCTGGAGGCCTAGAATACATAACAGTACTAGTGAGGTGGGGTCGGGTTACTTAATTATAAGATATTTTACATTTGACGCTGCCTGTATCCCCTGCCCCTCGTTAATGCCCCCTCTTTTAGTTGCGGCGGGCTGATTAGGATCACATCACCACCCCCGCGCCTCCCAGTCTGCCGCCGTATCCTGCACCATCTCGGCCAACCCGCGATACGCGGTCATCCCGAGCACGCGCGCCGACTTGCTTGCGTCGAAGCGGAGCGCACGCCCCGCGCCCGCGTCCTTCCCGGCGCCTGGCACACCCTTCTGGTACTTGCCCGAGTCCTGCGCGGCATCCACTGCGGGATATATCAGAGATACGCATGATATGGAGAATAAAGCCACGTACGACACTCCTGCCAGGTGAAGGTGCCTGCGCTGATGATGATGCGCTCGCCGCCGGCTTCAGCCTTAAGGAGCGCAAGGGCGTGCGCGCGCGCGAGGTCGCGCACGTCCACCCAGCTCCCGACGGTGGCGAGCGCCGCGGGGGGCTGTGGCTGCGTTAGGATGTTGTGGAAGTGCCGCGCGCTCGTGCGGAGGGCGTCAGGTGTGGGCGCGTCGTGCATGTGGGGCTACATGGGATTCTGGGTCAACGCCCGCCAGAGGAAAGAAAGGCGGGGGCTTGAGGAATGTTAATACGGACGTACCCCGAAGACAATTGGCGGATTCAGCACGACCAAGTCCCACCCGATCTCAGGCTTGTGCGTCTCCACAAACTCCCATCCCGCTACCACGAATTGACTCGCTCTCTCAGTTCGCTCAGAGACTAAGCAAACCGATACGCACCTCGCTCCGCGAGCGTTTTGGCCGCGCGATATGTTGTGCTCCCGGGCGCCTCCCGGCCAAGCTCGATGGCGTCCTTCTCCGCCTTCTCGTTCCAGTCCCGCTCAGTGAGCGTCTTGGGCTCCGACTCTTGACCCGCCTGCATGACGGCCGCGCAGGAGGACGTGAAGACGACGCGCTTAACTGATGTCCTGCGAATCAATATTATCGACGTGTGAAGCAGCTCTGAGGATGGCAAATGCTGGGAGGTACCCATGCTTTAGAGCGCTCTGCAACATGCCCGTAGTGGCCTGGATAACCCCCGATATTATCGCTTGGGCGCCGGTATCAGCGAACTCCCCTGGGTGAGGCGGAGGACTCACTGTTGCCGTCAACATCGCCATTGAAATTAGTCGGTGATACCGTGTGTTCAATCGCGTCCACTCCCTTGACCGCCTCGTCAAATGCCCCTTGCTTCAGAAGTCCTCCATCAAACGATGCTCAACCACCTCATGCGGCACGTAACGTACGTGGGTGACATCCGGAACCACGACCACCTCAAACTTGTCGCCCGACGACGCAAATATGTTCCGCAGATGGGCTCCCTTGCTCGCAGAGCGAACGGCGCCGCGTACGGAGAACCCTTCCTCGAGGAGCGCGCGCACGACCCACTGCCTCAGGTCAGCGTGGGTTTGCAATCTGAAATAGCGATACGTACAGCACCGATGAATCCGTTTGCACCGGAGACGAGGACTTTGCCTGATGCTATCGTGGGCATTTGAAGTGCAGCAGAACGAGGGTGGTATGGATGCGGTGAGAGAGAATGAGGGTTTTGGCTCGCCAAGCACGTTTAAGAAGTCTAGACGGTGGATTAAGATAGAGGGAGTAAATGCAAGGTCCCAGCAAGAGCAGTACCAGCGAGTTCTTGAGGAATGATGTGGTCGAGAGAAAGAGATGTATACTATTGTTGTGTCGTGTTGATTATAGCGGATGATTTGTCCGTCGGCGATCACCGACGCTTCTTATCCTTCTCCCGTTATGTCGACTGGCATTTTGACGAACTCTTTCACCTCACGCCCCTCTCGATCTGTGTTGTTGGAGCACTGGAATAAGCACTGCGTAACTCAATCTCTCTGAACCCGATCAATCATGTCTCCCATCACCCGTACTAGCCTGTAGGATGATCGACCGCCACAGTAGTTTGGGCTCATCGTGAGCAGTCTTAGCTTCTTTTTCCAGATATCAAAGCTGTTGCGCAACTTGCCTCCGTACACTTCATCGTACGTGGTAAGTATATATCTGACAGTTCTGACTCAATCTGGCGGCTCTCCAACGAAGATTGATCGTGCTTCATCAAGTGCATGAAAGATGATCAGTGCTCTGAATAGTTCGGATGAGGTGGGAAACAGGAAGCCTAGGACTTTGTTATACAAGAGGATATCATTCTGGTACTGCTATGCAAAGTGAATACCTGGCCACATGAACCTATGCAAAGCTACATCCGGTCAGGCGCTGGCATACAAAGGCAGGCTTGGCTGCCGTATCCGGCGTTCTACATCAGGCCACACCAAATATTTTCCGATTTGCTGATGTACCCAGCGAGGCCGGGAGCGCCTTCGTGGAGAATTTGCATGCGTGCTGTCGGAATTTCCAAGCTTCGTCAGGTGACTCTTAGAATCAGTTTTTTTTCTAATTGCGGCCCTCAGATGAGAACATTGGCACTCCATATCATTCCAAGTACAACTTCGTCGCCGTTAATTGCCTGTGCTTCGATGTCGGCAAAAAAATCGGAGACGTTGATCGCCCGGTGGTATTTTTGACTATCCTCCAACTTCACAAGTTAACGCTCGGCACGCTCGACGGGGGACAGATGCACCAATCATTCTGGCGAACTCTGATTCTTATCACTTGTCAACTAGTCCTTATTTTCAGTCTCTGAGCTAAAACAATAGAACGGAGCAGGTGCCGCACAGTTCATTATAACTGAGCGCCTTCTCAGATAGACTCAGCTTCGCGCCCAAGTGTCATTCTGGACAACCTGTGGACGGGCTTCACTCGGTGCATCTTTCAACCGCTCCCAGATGGTGTTTCGTCTGCTCTTTTCGGGCGCTAAACTACTGCTTTAAATGGCCTTGATACGAGGTGCTCGTCCACCATCTTTCACTCTTTCCTTCTATTTCGCCCGTCTGCAGCCGCTCTTTTCAACGTCATGTTCCGCTTGCTCACATTCATTCTGCCCATCCTATCCGCCGCTGCATATTCTCGTACGAATCGCGAGCACACTTATACTGACAATTTTCTGTCGTCGACAGAATTGGTATCAGGGGTTTCTCCGCTGGAATCTCGAGGAGACTTGAGATATTCTAAGGTGCTTCGCCGCCCCGCGCACCTAGCACACCTCTCCCGCCAAGCGACTAGCGGAGACTGCGGCACCCCGTGTGACGCGCTTAGTGCCGCTATAAGCGTGCGCTCCCAATTCTCGATATGCCGCACTGGCTTATCTTGGAGTGCAGGCTGACGGCGACGACGACCTGGTCGCGCTCTGCACAAATACCGTCGGCGCCGACTACCAGGCGTGCTACAGCTGCCATGTCACCGCTGGCGATCTGACGCAGCAGGAGGCCCAGGATACCGTGGATGGTACGCACCCTTTACACATCAACTCCACCGTAGCCTGCCCGCTGACTTCGGGTGGCTAGCCTTCACGCAGGGCTGCAGCGCCGACGGCCATCCCGTCAACGCCATTACGATCTCCGCCGACGGCTCCAGCACTGGTGGTGATACGTCCAGTGATACCCAACAACAGCCCACGGATGGATCAACTGAGACTGCGGGCTCATCACCCGAGCCCTCTGCTAGCGGTTCATCGGGAGTCTCTGGTGCATCATCCAAAACCTCCGCGGCGTCGCCGAAGGCTCCCGGGACGTCGTCGAAGACCTCCGGGGCGTCGTCCAAAGCCACAGGCGCATCGGCACCTTCCTCTTCCAAGACGAGTGGGAGCGCACGCGTGACAGCGGGGCTCATGGGCGCAACATCTGCGGCCATGTTAATATCGGCGTTCGCGCGCTGGGGTTGAGTTGTTGATTTTCTTGCGCGGTCGGCTTTTGGAAGTATATTTTATTTGAATGGTCATTGTACGGTCAACATCTTTTCTAATATTATTTCTGCTCTCTCTTTGTAAGATCCAATCACACCTCTTCACCAAATTCAAATTCAACGCTGTGCCGTCGCGATGCCCGTGATTGTCATTAATTGCATTTGTTTTATCGCCTTTTCTCCTTCATCCACGTAGGATGCCTGCGAGTCCCGAAGCAGCAGCGTTCAAGGCCGAGGTGAGCATCCCTCCAACCTTTTGCGTTGTCTGCTATTCTATCGCCCGTAGGCGGATGTCTTGTTTCGCGCTGGGGAGTACCAGCGCGCCGCAGATCGCTATTGCGAGGCAACAGCCCTGGATGATTCGGATCCTGTCTACTTTAGCAACTTAGCTGCGGCCTATCTCAAACTCAATAATTGAGTCTCTCCCTATGGTTATATGCGACTATCCTCATCCCCATACAGGTTTGGAGATGCCGTCGATGCGGCTCATTCCGCGCTTGTCAAGGATCCGCGATCTTTCAAGGCTCGATATCGCCGGGCGATGGGGAGGAAAGGCCTCCAATTATTCCCGGAATGTCTCCTCGATCTAGCGAGTGCCCTCACGACGGAACCCGGACACGCCGACGCCGCTCGCGAATTCGACCTCGTTGAGGCGATATGTCTGCAGGAACGCAGACTGATGAGCTCCCGGGATATCACTGCGGCCGATTTCCCCCCTGCCTTTGGATCCGAGTCGCGCCGGCCTGACCAGACCCTCACCCTGCACGAAAATACACTGTTGGATTCCAGGTCCCCGGCCCCCCAGAAGCTTTCCACCAGCGACCACTTGGAAATCTGTTATACCTGTCGCAAGAAAAAGCCGCGCAAGGAAATCAAGATGTGTAGGAAGGTCTGTCATTTGAGCGTATCTGTGCGTTGTCCCACTGAAGGTTCTATCGTGCACTGGCAGTGTATGGCGATTAAATATTGCAGCGTCGAGTGCCAGCGCGCAGATTGGTGAGGAATCGGCCCCATTTCAAATGCTCGATGTCCAACTTCGATTAGGCCGGAGCACAGAACCAGTTGCAAGCTGCCCCACGATAATCACGTCACAATGCGGCTGGGACGTGCCATGTCCCAGCACCCGTATTTCTTCGCTCATCTGATGCTATACAGTCTCCGCGCGATGGGCATCACTACGCGCCCCACCAACTACCACAAATTCATCCTCCTTGTCATTGTCGAGATGGTCCCCGTGGCATCTCCTGTCCCACCGGGCATGCCCTCCACACGCCTCTCCATCCGCCAAATGCTCAGCGTCCCCATCCACATTATCCCCGACAAACCGCGCAACGAGTACATCGAGCTGGTAAATCAGCTCCAGCTCAAGCACCCCGGCGACGCGCTGTACGGCTACTGGATCACCACGAATGCAGTCTACGCCCAGGGCGACGACTGGCGCTATCGCATGTGGGTGTCGCCGGTTGCGCAGCAGTTGATGCGCGCCTTCCAAGCTGATCCGAGGTATATCATTCCGATGGAGAGTCTCTCGCGTGGGACGGAGCAGCACCTGAGCTTGAATCTAGGCTCCTTATTCCAGTGAGATCGCCAGTTTTTCCTGGTCAAAATTTCCACTGATGCGGCGGATCCAGGAACATGGAAGACGAATTGATATTGGACGTCCATAATCGTTACCAACTGCGGGCGGTGAATTTTTTATTTTCTCAGCAGAACGCTGTGAAACTCACTAAACCCCTTCCAGTAAGCCGCCCATCCCCTCAAGGTTCGAGTTCGCCGAGCCACACTGTTATATTCTATCGCGCGGGAACTAGCAATACTTATTCACCCAAATATCCATCCACTCATAAATAATTGGCCAGTGCCCACACATTCTGCTCGGTTTGAAACCCGATTTGTAGCCAGAGATGAAGATCTCCAACACCGATGTCAAATAGCGGCGACGGGTCGGATTCCCCTCCGCACTCCTACACCATCGTTGGCCATTACGGATAGAATATACATTCACCCATCGTACACTGGATACTGCTGGACCCTGGTGATTCAATTGTTCCTCGCGTATCATTTCACCACCCCCGTGCCTCCCAGTCCGCCACCGTATCGTGGACCGTCTCCGTCAATCCACGATACGCGGTCATCCCGAGCACGCGCGCTGACTTGCTCGCATCGAAGCGGAGCAGATGCCCCGCATTTGTCCCCGCGTCTGGAAGCCCCTTCTGATACTTGCCCGAGGCCGGCGCGGCGTCCACTGCGGGATATATCAGAGATGTAGATGATGTGCAGAGTGAAGCCACGTACGGAGGTCCTGCCAAGTGTATGTGCCGGCGCTGACGATGATGCGCTCGCCGCCGGCTGCGGCTTGGAGGAGCGCAAGAGTGGGCGCGGCCGAGGTCGCGCACATCCACCCAGTTCCCGACGGTGGCGAGCGCCGCGGGGGGCTGCGGCTGTGTTAGCATGTTGTGGAAGCGCCGCGCGGTCGTTCGGAGGGCGTCGGGTGTGGGCGCATCGTGGATGTGGGGCTACATGGGAGTCTGGATCAACGCCCGTCGGAGGAAAGAAAGGCGGTGGCTTGAGAAATATTAATCGGACGTACCCCGAAGACAAACGGCGGATTCAGCACGACCAAGTCCCACCCGATCTCGCCTTGATGCTTCTCCACAAACTCCCATGCCGCTATCAGGAATCGACTCGCTCTTTCATATCGCCCGGAGAGTAAGCAAACCGACACGCACCTGGCTCCGCGAGCGTCTTGGACGCACGATACTTTGTCATACCGGGCGCCTCTCGCCCCAGCTCGGGGGCCTCCTTCTCCGCCTGTTCGTTCCAGTCGAGCTCACTGAGCGTCTTGGGCTCTGAGTCTTGGGTTGCCTGTATGATGGCCGCGCAGGAGGACGTGATAACGACGCGCTTTACCGATGCCCTACGAATGGTCGGCAGCAGCTCTGGGGGCAGTGAGATGCTATGACATACCCATGCATCAGGGTGCTCTGTAGAATGCCCACAGTGCCCTGGATAGCCCCGGAGATTATCGCTTGGGCGGCGGTGTCAGCCACTCCCTGGAGTTAGCGAAGAAGTTCCCAGTACCTTCACCCTCGTCATTAAAATTGGTTGGGGTTGCGGTGTGCTCGACGGCATCCACGCCCTTGACCGCCTCGTCAAATGCGCCTTCCTTCAGAACGACTTCTTTAAGCGATGATTGACAAACTCATGGCGGCACGTACCTGAGCCATATCCGGGACCACGACCACCTCAAACTTGTCGCCGTAGGACGCAAATATGTCGCGTAGATGGGTGCCCTTGCTCGCGGAGCGCACCGTACCACGCACGGCGAACCCTTCCTCGAGGAGCGAGCGCACAACCCACTACCGCCAGGTCAGTGCGTGCTAGCAATCTGAGGCAGCGGGGAGACTTGCAGCAGCGATGAAGCCATTTGCACCGGACACAAGGACTTTGCCTGTTGCTACCGCGGGCATTTGGAGTCGATTATGCAGCAGAGCGAGGGTGGTATTGGTGGGGGTGAGAGAGAATGAGTCCAAAATTAACTCGGGCTCACAGACATGTGAGCAATGTGCGTGCTATCTCCGCACCAAATTCAATGCCGGTGATGTGCACCCGAGCTCTCTACCCCCGGAAGTGGAGGTTCCAAGACAGCGAGGTTCCATCCTGGAACTAGTCATAGGAGCTTACGAGGATCTTCGTAGCTCGGATACTGTCCGAGGCGTTCACACGGGTTCCGCGATTTCCATTTTAGGTAGTTCCGCTCGATCTCGGAAGACGGAACTAGTCATCGGCGCTTACAAGGATCTTCATAGCTCGGATACCGTCCGAGGCGCGCGTGCCTTGTCCATTTCTAGACTTGTATTTTCCCACCATTTCCTATAAAAGGCCCCGCAGTTTACTATGTACACCAGTGACTTGCACCCCCTGCAATACATCTCACAGTAGTCCCCCGTCAGTCGTCTTAGATTAGCGCATGACTTCACAGTGTATCGCCCTCGTCCTCGCGTCCTCCGTCGTCCTCCGATCACATTCCTTTCGACCTTAGATATTGACCCGTAGTATTAGATTAGATTAGAGTCCTCCGTCGACCTTCGATCACAGTCATTAATGCATTAGCCTCCGTGTCCATCGCCGCCATCGACCATAGCCGCGCACCGTTTGCGCTCTCGCCTCTCGCCCATCGCCGGAGCCCCCCTCACACTTACCTGATTGGTACTGGGACATTTTGGACCCACCTCGCACACCCCCTCGTCTATCACTCCAGTACACGGAGTTGCAGTTGTTCATTTATTTGTTCAGCTTGCGCTCTTAGCCCCGGAGTAGGTGTATCACCGGTGTGATTGTCCGTCCCTTGCCGACATCGGAGGAGTGTTTCAGCCCGGAAGTGGCAATCGACCCATTGAGCCAACCTACGGACTTGATCGTGTCGGTAACGATTCTGCGTAACAGGAGTACTGACTATGAGACCGAGCAGCCGCAGTCGATCATACTTCGCGGGTGAAGGGAGAAAGTGGGGCGAGGGATTGGATTATACAGTGCCTCCACCACGGGTAGCATAGTCGCTCTTGAACCTGAGGTAAAGGCACATCGATCGAACTCGTTTACCGCCAACTTCGGATTACACTTCGATTACACTGAGCACTGAGAGCCGAAGGTGGGAGATATCTGGGATTTCGTCATGGTCAGTGTCGCAAAGGTCTAAAACGACCGGAGCACAAGAACGAGGAGCGGGTTAAGAACCAATCAAGCGTCTGTCTAGCGAGAATACCGGAGCGCAGTCATCTGGACACGGAGGTCCGCGGGTTTCCTAGTTTGCATCGCAACCAACTCCGCTTCGCGAATTTTCGCCCGGGGATCCTCCCGAGTGACCTCTTGCTCCTGCGTTATGTCATCGGCGACGTTTCTCGGTGAGAGTCGAACACTGTCTAGCAATTTTTACTAGCTAACATCGTACTATGTAGTGCTGGCCAAATATGAATATGATACGCCATTTACCGTATCGTATTCATGTCATATTGAACACTAACTTGGTTGAAAAACTGTGTTCAATTCAAGGCAAATAACCACAGGCTGAAACTTGACTTTCACTGCATTCAACCCTCCCCCCCCCCGTAGGCACAGATGTGCCTACGTACGCCGATCTCTGCCGGGGTGTGACTACATAAGCCGACGTTGGCCGATGTTGATCTATCATGTCTGCCGACGCGAGGCCTGCCCACGTGGGACGATCTTGGCCGACAGTAGTGCACCTATTGTGGCCCACCTTGGCCGACCCGAGTCCAGGTTGGTGGCGGTTGAAACACATGGCTGTGGTCTTCCCTTTTGAGGACGGGTACGAACCATGCCGAGTCTCGAATTTGCCTAGCTAGGCTCATCGACCCATGTGTGCCTATTCCTGCCGGAATACCTAGACCAACCTCGGCAGGGGTCGGCAGGGGTCGGCGCACTGGTCGGCCTACACATCTGCCTATCGGGATCCGGCAGTACGGGGGGGGGGGGGTCTGAACACAGTGTTTGTAGCCAGAGATGAAGGTCTCCAACACACCGATGTCAAATAGTGGCTACGGGTCGGACTTCCCTCCGCACTCCTGCACTATCGTTGGCCATTACGGATAGAATATACATTCACTTATCGTACACTGGATATTGCTGGTCATTCAATATTGTTCCGCGTATCATTTCACCACCCCCGCGCCTCCCAGTCCGCCACCGTATCGTGGACCATCTCTGTCAATCCACGATACGTGGTCATCCCGAGTACGCGCGCTGACTTGCTCGCATCGAAGCGGAGCGGATCTCCCACGTCTGTCCCCGCGTCTGGAAGCCCCTTCTGATACTTGCCCGAGGCCGGCGCGGCGTCCACTGCGGGATATATCAGAGATGTAGATAATGTGCAGAGTGAAGCCACGTACGGCACTCCTGCCAGGTGTATGTACCGGCGCTGACGATGATGCGCTCGCCACCGGCTTCGGCCTTGAGGAGCGCAAGAGCGTGGGCCCGGCCGAGATCGCGCACGTCCACCCAGCTCCCGACGATGAGTGCCGCGGGGGGCTGCGGCTGCGTTAGCATGGTGTGGAAGCGCCGCGCGGTCGTGCGGAGGGCGTCGGGTGTGGGCGCGTCGTGGATGTGTGGCTGCATGGAATTCGGGATTATTAACGCCGTTCGGAGTTTGAAGGAAGAGAGGGAGAGGTAGCCCGAGAGTTAATTACGGATATACGTACGCCGAAGACAGCCGGCGGATTCAGCACGACCAAGTCCCACCCGATCTCGCTCTGGTGCTTCTCCACGAATTCCCATGCGGCTATCCCACGAATCGCTCTCTCATTTCTTCCCGGGAAGTAATCCAACCGACACGTACCTCGCTCCGCAAGCGTCTTGGACGCACGATACTTTGTCCAAACGGGCGCCTCGCGCCCCAGCTCGGCGGCCTCCTTCTCCGCCTGTTCGTTCCAGTCGATCTCACTGAGCGTCTTGGGCTCTGAGTCTTGGCTTGCCTGTCTGATGGCCGCGCAGGAGGACGTGATGACGACGCGCTTGACGGATGTCCTACGAATGGTCGGCAGTAGCTCTGGGGAGAGTGAGATGCGATGACACACCCATGCTTCAGGGTGCTTTGTAGAATGCCCACAGTGCCCTTGATAGCCCCCGAGATTATCGCTTGGGCGCCGGTAAGCGGACGCCCCTGGCTTAGGCGGAGAACTTCCCCTTACCGTCACCCTCGTCATTGAAATTGGTCGGGGTTGCCGTGTGTTCAACCGCATCTACTCCCTTGACTGCCTCATCAAATGCCCCTTCCTGTAGAGATCCCGTCAAGCGATGCTCAATCACCTCATGGCGGCACGTACTTGAGTCATATCCGGAACCATCACCAGTTCGAACTTGTCGCCATACGTCGCAAACATGTCCCGCAGATGAGCTCCCTTGCTCGCGGAGCGTACTGCACCGCGCACAGAGAACCCTTCCTCGAGGAGCGCGCGCACGACCCACTGCCTCCAGGTCAGTGTGTGTTGGCTCTCTGAGGTAGCGGGGAGACTTACAGCAGCGATGAAGCCACTTGCACCGGTGACGAGGACTTTGCCTGTTGGTAGCGCGGGCATTTGAAGGCGACGACGCAACAGAGCGAGGGTGGTATTGGTGGGGGTGAGAGAAAATGAGTCCAAAATTAACTCGAACTTGCAGCCATGTGAGCAATATTAATGTGCTATCTCCGCACTAACTGCCTCAACCCGGTGTGAGTGTTCGTTCATCACCGACAACCGTCGGATGACGTAGGTGTGTGTTAGCCCGGAAATGGCAATCGAGCCACTGAGAAGTAAATCTTCGTCCATTGCCTACAATGGAGGTGACAGCCCGTAGAAATGATAATCCATCCACAGAGCAGAGCGGACCCGGTCATGTGGGTGAAGATCCTGCGTATTACTAACAGGGGTGCTCACACGGAGGCAGTCGATCATACCCCGGGGGTGAAGGGAAGAAAGTAAGGTGAGCGATTGGATTACGCAGTGCACCAGGCAGCATGCTCGTGCACTCTCATTGACCGTCGGGGGAAGTAAGTATGTCGCCTGCAGACTCTCAAGTGCCAGAGGCGGAGGGTAACACCGAGCACTGAGAGTCGAAGGTGGAGGTATCTGGGATTCCGCCGTGGCCAGCGTCGTAAAGAAATCAAAAAATAGCGGAGCGCTAGAATGAGGAACGAGTGGGAGACCAATCAAGTGTCTGTCTAGAGAGAATGCCGGAGCGCGGCCATCTGGGTACAGAGTCCGCGAGCTCCCTAGTGTGCGGCGCAATCGACTCCGCTTCACGAGCTGTCGCCTGGGGATCCTCCCGAGTGACCTCTCGCTCCGGCGTGTTGTAATCCGCGACTTTTCTCAGTGATTCGAGCGCTGTCTGGTGACTTTCGCTAGTTAACATCCTAGGGAGCGCTGCAGCCAGCAGGCCACAGCTGACGCTGCGTTTGCTCCAGTGGTGTGGCAGCGTCCGTGCACGTCGATAGTGACGTGGGCAGAGTCCTCGAGATTTGCGAGCTTGAGGGGACGCATAAGGATGCCACTGAATGGGAGAGAGATAAGGAGCGTCGGTGATCGCCGAGGGACCACCACCCACGAAAATCAATAAGACATAACAAGTACACATCTCTTTCTTTCGACCATCATCCCTCAGGAACTCGCTGGTCATGGGACCTTGCATGGGACTGTTGTTGCTTGTAACTTGCATTCTTTCCGTCTTTCTTGATCCAATGTCTGCCACACCTTTGCCATTCTGAATCAAGTCATATCTCAGTCGCAAACTCAAGTCTGCGGACCCCAAGCGGACCCAGCAGATCCCTTCCTCGAACTTGGCGCCCCCCAAATAATGAACCCCAATCATGACCCACCCTATCTCCTCTCTGCGCGGCAGTATCGAAGCGTGCAACGGCAACTTTCACTCTTCCGAGCTGCTTCCGAGCCTGGGTGTCGAAAGCGGGAATGGTCATCCCACGCCTGCCACCGTGACACGGAGACGACGGAAGGCCCCCGCGCACTGCGCAGCACTCACGCCGCACACTCATCATGTCCAGTGGCAGTCCGCCCCCCGACCCCAACGCCTCCCTCATCTACCGTACGTGGCAGCGTCCTCACGAGTCCCGAATCCAACCCGAATTCCGAGCCGACTAAGCTCTCACCTAGGCTACGCCGTCGCGGGCGCTTTGGGTATCATAGTGTTCATCGGAGCCGCCCTTTTCGTCCGCTCGCGCATCGATGAGCGACGGCACCCGTCGCCCGTCCACCTCCCTGGCGACGACACAAGCGCGCTTAACGATCGGCCGCGCCTATTCGACACGTACCTGGGGGCCCCGTCGGCGGAGTGCTCGTGGTCGGAGATCATGGTGCGGATGGCTGCTGCCCTCGTGGCGCCTCTTATTCTTTACTCACATGTTGTAGCCATTATCGCTCCATCGCGTCGGCGCATGGCCCCAGACCCCGACGAAGAATGTGTCGATGGATGGAGATGTGCTCGCCGTGACGCTCTCGGCAGTCGCAGCGCTCATCGCAATGCCGCATCCGCATCCCCGCCCTCTACCTTCACTCGAAGCGGAGTCTCCACGGGAGGATCCTTGGATTGACGCGCCCCTGCCGCCTCTCGAGATCGGCGTGATTGATGTCGCAGTGCCGAGATAAGATGTGAATCCTGGGTAGTAGTGAGTTCACCATATATATTCGAGGCCACGGCCCCGCATTGTACATTACCTTTACGAAACTCAGCCACATGTGATTGGTTGCGATGCCATGCGCCTGTGCAATATTCGCTCTCATGGAGCAGCGGAGCGCCCAGCGCTGGTGCTCTCAGGAGACAACAGTCCAGAAGAACCACTTGCCTTCTGAAAGTCAACAGAATACCCAACTGTCGCCACAATTGGCTTAGATATTCAGTTCCTCTGACTCTGAGAAAATTACTCGTTCTGAATACGCGTCCTCTGGTTGGATTACCTGGCGGAGAACTCTGGCTCTTCGCTCCACCGTTAGCTTCCGCCTTGGTCCGAGTCGCTGATAATGACTTCCCTGCATCGGCTATGCGGGCCAACAATTCAAGCGCACATATATGTTCAGCGTCGGGGGCGTGGGCCGTGTATTTCGCTCCTGTGCTCGGTATGAGGAAATCGATTTCAGCCCCGCGTTGAAGTGGACATAAGCATCGCCATCATTTGCGCGCTCCGTCTCCTGCATTCTAGTCATCGGAAAGTAGGAAGTAATCCCCTCGATGGGAGGAGCTCCACGACTGAGCCATATATATACCCGCAGCCATCTAATTAGTCTTGAGAATAATTTAATACGTTTACAAAGCTGTTTCGACGATGTGGTGCCTAGGGTCCCACTATCGAGATGCCGATATATATGATACACTAGCCCACCCACGGACTCTTCATCCCCTCGGCGTGGATGTCGATGTCAACACGGGAGAGCGCGACGCTCGTGCTGGGGTGCTCCGTTCTCGTGCTTCTGACGAAATCCAGGGACATCGGGGCCTGCCACATCGCGTCTGGCCTTGCAAGCCCGAAGCTCGCGCGCGCCGCAATCAAGGTCGGGGCGATCCCCTGTGGAGCGCGCCGCGTCAGCCTGTGGACAGCAGTACTCCCGCGCAAAGCTCACCGTCATCTGCGCCACGACCGCCTCGGGATAGCCGTCGTTGAACGATTTTGCCACGAGGAATGGGAGGAACACGATCAGGGACACGGAGTACAGCACTGCGGACTCGACGATGATCTCGATCACGCGGCCGTAGCCGCGGGACTTGCGCGCGGCGGGCTCGGTCATGGTGACGATGCGCAGGATAATCAAGGTGGTCGCGAGACAGGTCGTGACGAGGGAAAGGGTGAAGTACGGCGTCGCGAAATCAACGAACGCGCGTCTGTCGAGCTTCGGGTTGATCACGTAGGCGGCCTGTTCCGCGAGCGAACGGAATCCAAGCCCTGCACAAATTGCCTCGGTGCGCGCTCAGATTAAAAAGACGGGAGGATGGGTACCTGCGCCGACGAAAGTGGTAAGAAGGGGGAGGATCACAATCTTCCAGTTGCGATTCCATACAGTCCAACAGCGCCAGACCTGTTGCGCCGGAATCGGATCAGCGGTGCTCTGTGCGGTAAAACACGGGGGACAACTACCAGAACGCAATCTGAGATAAGGGTAGTCGTGGTAAGCGAAATGCCCGCGAGCAGAGCCAGCCACAACGGCGGTTGAATTAGATAGGCCACGGTGGTTATGGACGTCTCGGCATGATCGATGAACGCCAATTTGACCTGGATCCAGCGGGACGCCACATGGACGGTGGAGAGGATGTACATGGCCACGAGCGCAATGAGAAGCCCCGGGCTGTTCCTGTGCGTCTGGCGCTTGAATACTGCGCGCTGCCTCAGCCACGGTTCAGACGACCAGGGAAAACTATAACTTGCCCATGGCATACAGCATAGCGAAAAACAGCGCGGTGTATAGCCCTACACCCGAGGTTAGTCGCATAACAGCGAAATAGACTAAATATAGCACCATTGACGAAGAGCTCGATCAGCGCCTGGTGCAGGTAGACTGCGCGCACGGGGAGGAGGTCGGTAATTGAGGGCATGGATGTGAGTCAGGCAGGTCGGGAGCGGGGGCTCTGCCAGCTCGTCGAGCTCAAGGGTAAATAACGAGATCTCCGTGTCCACGATGTCTTGATTAATGAGCAGGGGGAAAAAATCACACACTAGCACTGTTATCCAGAAGCGCAGGAACGATCTGGATATAGCTAGCGTGAGCAAGAACGGACGGGAGCGTTTGTGCGCGGTGGGGCTGGTACTTGAGAGACACCTGACAAGATCCTGGAAGCGGGTCAGCGATACAGAAACACTGAGAGCGAGCTTACGATTCTTTTTTTCCTCCCGCATACTGCCATTTAGCTTACCCCTTATGGCCCCGATACTTAATTGTACAAGTCAGGTACGGTCGCCGGTAACCAATAATTCATCAATCAATCGCCGCAAAAGCGGTGGACCGGTCTAGGCTCTGGATCTGCTAGCTAGCCTTACATAGCGTGATTGTAGAGCGGCTATATTCAATTCTCCGCCCTCGTAGGCGCCGAAAACTGGTTGCCACCCAAAGGCAGCCACTTTCATGATCAGGCTTTTGTGTGCTGGAAATGTTCCGGACTTTGCTCCAGACACCGGGGGCTGGAATAGATTTACTATTAGTAGGTGTCCGTCGACTGACGTGGAGAGACGTACGTATTGTTTCGCGCCTGCTGCTGTCAATCAGGAGACATTTCCAATTCCGCCAAGGGCGGAGAGGGCAGCAGACGTACGGATGGGATGCATTCCTGTGGCGCAGCTAAGAGTAGATCGCCGCGAAGACAGAGCAAATAAGCAAGCATGGATCCTCGCGCCACGAGCCAAACCCAAATCGACTAGCACCCGGGTAGTCGCGCCGATCGATCATCCGGGACCTGGTTATCAATCGAGGGGAGAGGTAGCTACCACGCAGGGCCCAGACTCCAGAAATACAAGAAAAACCTGCACGTGTAGGGTGTAGTCCTTCAACGCATTATGCATATGGACGCGCCGACCCCAACAACAAGGAGTCGTGGTTCTGCAGCGCTGAGCCCCGCATAGCAGCTCAGCGATGGTGGTTAGAGGCAAGGTGCAGACCCGGGTCCAATCAATTCCCGGCATCACCACGTGCGTCGTTGCCGAGATTGTGCTAATCGAACCTTATTAGATTAGTACTGGTCTCCAGCGAACCATGCTGTCCTGGCAAGTCTTGAGTACGCTGAGCTTCGGAATATCGCCAGGTATTTACTCGGAATCGACGCGCTAATTTTGGGTGACAGCAGCGAAGGGCCGCACAGGCTTGCTCCGAACCTATGAGTGACCGGACATGTCTTGCTGCAAGTTTGTCTCCCCAAAAGACAAACACTGCCCGCAATCGGGACGGAAGCGAAGGTAAGGCGAATCACAATATGAAGAGCGACCCGTGTTTATCGTTCCTCCGGAGATCCCTGCGGCCCGGGCGAACTGAAGGAAATTGGAATTTGCCGGGTGTTTGCGCAAAATGGCAAAGGTGTGGCAGGTCGGAGGAGCAGGGCCGGCGAGGTCTGATGCTCACTTCGCCCGTCCACGCCTGTTAAAAAAGAACAGTTTCACTGTCATTATATCCCGATCTGAAGAAAGATAGCCATGGTTATTATTACTACTAGTCGCGCCCCCGTGCATTCCTCGGGAGATTCCTCAGAGTTAGACACATTTTGAATCGCGTTTTACGATCTGCGAATTCCATGAGGGGCGATATAACGGATCACGCCAAATGGCCGTCAAAGCCACTGAACGACCGCGGCGAATTTCCAAGGCCCCAGGGCTCTGCCAACTTGGGACGTAAAAGCACATACACAAACAATTATTGCAAGTACATAGGTCTCTGACAAACCTCGACCACTCCAGTCGCTTGGGGTTCAAAAACCGGGGTGCCGACGGATGTGCACAAAGTGGACTTCTTCCTGCAATGAAACGTGATCGGCTGTGATAACACCTCTGTCAGCGTGTTCGTGCAAGTTGAGCATCAGGCGGGACATCATTGTGATGGAGATGCTGCGCGTTCACCGTGAGTACAATGTGGTAGGGAAGAAACCAAAATTGTACCAGTTCGCAAACGTTGCCAAGGCGCCGGGGAGGAGAGGCTGGGATCCCTCAACAATGGGTGGCACCAGAGCAAGAGCAGACGCACTGAGGTTGTCTTTGGAGGGAGATGTTAGTATTTTCAAGAGGGGCGGTGAGCAATATTATGCGTACCGCAAACGTGATGATATTCGCGAGGTTGGATAGGACCATGATCCTGATTTCCCCGCTCAGCGCGCGGACCAACGCGTGTATCCGGACTCACGCGAAATACAAGGCTCCTAGTCAAAGTCAAAATGTGGATGCGCAGCGACGGCAAACGCACCATCACGGATAATGAGGGTGTGCAGTGGCATAGTCGACTGCAGCCCCATCCGTGCCCGAGTCGACCATCCGTTGTACACGGTCAGCCCGAAGATGATCGAGTCGAACACGAGGAGCGCCCCCCATGACGCGGCGTACCCTGGAGTTCGCGATTCGGCTCAGTGGCATTCGCGAGGTGAGCTCGAGAGACGCACGATAGGAACTATAACCGGTACAAAAATCAACCACATCGCAGGCGTAGAGGAAACTCTGAACCTGATTGACCCAATGTGCGGATGGCATCCGGGAAGGACTGTCGATTTTTTTTAGTTCGATGGCAGTTAGGCGAGGATGGCTTCACCTGTGAGCGTCGTTGCTGTTTGGCCTTGGCTGTTGTACTTCCCAAAACTCAGCACGGCTGTGGGAGGCATGGGAGAGTTGACGTACCACCACAACTCCGATCAAGGTCGCACCGATGCCTACCAAAGTCCACAGCACCCGCCGGCTGCGGCCGTAGAGCGCATACATGCGCAGGATCATTACAACTGCATCCATCGGAGTCAGGAGATAATTCACGGGGCAGCTTCAGAGCGCACTGCAAATCAGGATCTGGACGACGACAATCGTAATCGCGTAACCAAGACTCCACAGAAGGCAGCTGGATTGCAGCGAGACGTCAAATGACTTCGCGGTGGGACCAGACGAGAACGAACGCCTGAGAATTGTGGGTTAGCGCAAGGACGAAGACAGTTGAAGGAGCCTCACGTCAGTAGGGATGGTGACGAACAGGAGAACCAGCCCCGGGATATTCCCCCCGACCGCCAAGTAGCGGATCACGAAGAACCAGTATGCACTTGCGAATTTTCGGCGTTTCCAGAGGTAGTGGATCTCGGTATCTATCGCGTCTGTGAGATCATTGTGCGATGGCCGAGTAACCTTGGAGACGGAGACATACCTAGCGTCAGGAAATGATCCCAGAATAGGATGCCTAGCATCCAGTGTTAAAAGCGGAACACAGCGCAGGAATAGCAGCTTACAGATCCCGACTATGTGGAGTTGATTTTGGAAGATTCTGTCCACAGACAGTCAGAGCGCAGAAATCGGACAAGTGAGAAACCCAACATTTGGCCCGCATCGCTCGCAGCATCGTCCATGTCGTAGTGCAGCTGAAGGAACCCCCGGCAAGATAGTAGCTATTCGTGGATTCCGTACTTATACTCGGGAGGGAGGTCCATGGAAGGAAGACGAGATAGCGAGCATGTGAGAGACTCAGGCGGGCTTTTCACTTGGCCGGGTAAGCGACAGAAAGGTAGCGAAACCTGAGAACAGGCGTACGACGAAACTGGTCAGCTGATCGTGACTGGTGCTAAAAACAGACAATCCGTGGAGACCAATTCGTCGGAGTGAGGGGGCTTCGAAAGATAGACGTTCAGACCAAATGTGAATGCACTTTGCGCTCACTCCGAGGATTTGCATGACCTGGGGCTGTGGTCAGCAGACTCGTCACTGCGTGGAGGCACTGCTGTTGTAAAGTCTCACGGGTTGGATGGGTAAAGACAGCGGGCCCCGAACCGTCCAGAGCCGATGTCCCATGTTATTCTCGGCCGCCACCAGCTGTCGGGCGCCACAAGAGAGGAGCGGAGACCCGGACACGCTGGCCAGCAGGGACAATTCCAAGACGTCAATCTTCCCTGGCAGTTGGACCTGGATGACAAGCGGACGAGCGATTAGGAGGGAGGGAAATCGAATGGATGAAATTGATGAGTCGAGGTCGGACGTCAGACCCAACGCCGGTGCCAGCTGCAGGAATGGATCGCGATGATGGGGGAGCCACCTCAAGTAAAGAAACCAAGCCAAAATAATTGGAAGTCGCACAGGGTGAAGGAATTCCTGGGCCCTGCGCACGAATTCCTGACAGGGGAAAGGGGGAAAAAGAAAGGAAGGAGTTGTTCATCACCTTACGGGCGAAGCCCGCGTCCGATCAAGCCCGAGTCCAACGGGCGTCTCCTGCACGGACAATGTCGGCCTCCTCCTCCGAAAGTAGGCGCGACGCTCCGCAATTGGGCCTGAGCAAGGGGCATCGGGCCTGGATAGATGCGCAATTTGGAAGAGGGCGATCACCGCACGGCGGACCAACCACCATTAGTACTCCATATCAACACAAGACAAGGACTCCACAGCATGCCTTGAGCGATAAGGGCGTCTTGGAACCCCGCGGCTCTGCAGGAGCTTGCCGCCGCAGAATTCCGCGTCGCGGAGAGCACAGGTAGCGAGTGAGGCACACAGCACGCGCAGAGTCGAGACGCGGGACATTCCAGATGAGAGGCCACAGCGACCGACCGGCGTAAGAGACAATGCAGACGCCGCGCAGGAGCGGTATCGAGACGTGCCGGCACGGGACAGACCGCCAGTGAACCGCCGCCGCCCGGAGACGGAGCACATCCGGCGAGGCGCCGAATGGTGTGATGCAATTGCTTCACGGAAGGCGGATGCTGTGAGAGCGCAGGACTCCAGGAATTTCGCATCCTTGATCTCGCTGACGATGGCGTCGATAAGTTCCTAACGGTGTGAGTCAGTGATGAGATACACTCACGTGATACGTCGCGCTCCCAGAATCCCGGAAGCACAACCAAACACTGGAAAAGAGTCACTCATGATCACTGGTTTATGGCGAAAAACATTCAAGCATAAATGATTATTGGGTGATCGGAATCGCGAGGAAATGTGGAACAATCTGGGCATTCATTGTGGTCATATTCTATGGTTCCTCTTCACTGTCAGGGTAAAGGATGGCAGCTTCCCAGCTTTACATTTGCTCCATAATACAACAATATAGAATAAGGGTCACAAGATACAGTTTCTGTTCAAGTGGCTAGACCTGTGAGAAGCCGGAAAATTGAATCATAATTCGCACCTGCCAGTGCGCGGGAGCGGTGACTCGGGAATCATGACAATAAGATGTGTGCATGGATTGATCGGCCTGCGGCCCCGGCTCTTTTCCTCCCACCACACCCTCACCCAGATGCCACATCTCGGGCCACATACAATCGACTGGAAGATCTGCCTTCTGGGTGATCGAGGCGTTGGCAAAACTTACCTGTTCACTCGGGTACGCCTCTGTTCCGAATGGCCCGTCAATGCACCACAGAGCTGATGCTCTACAGTTGTTCATGGATTTTGTGACGGGTAAGGCATCATCAATGCAGAACTTGTTCTTATACTGACATACGTACCAACTTCTGTGGTGATTTCCAACTACCAAAATATCCATATTTACTAGGTATCATCCATCCATTCAGAACTACTGTCCCATTCCGCCGGAAGAGTACTACAAGCAGCTTGTAGTCGACGAGCGCATGTGCATCGTGCAGATCCAGGTCCACGATCCTCCCGGAGGGGGTAGGCGAACTCGTCCTTTCACTCCTGTTCGTTGAAATACTCAACGAACCTTCCAATGTTCCGTACCAGACCCAAGGCTGAAGTACGTGTCCCCCCACGAATTTACCATTCTTTGATGGGAAACACCCTGTAGCGACTGTGACGCGTTCGTCCTCGTGTACTCAGTCACATCGCGGACCTCATTCGAGCAACTCGAGCGCTACCGCCAACTGGTGGAGGCAGTAAAGCCCAAAGTCGATCGAGGAGCCCCAATCATCATGTTGGCCGGCAACAAATGAGACATGCGCCGCGCGCGCACGGCGCCGCATGAGGAGGGTATGGCACTCGGCCGCCGGCTTGGGTACCCTTTCATCGAGACGTCTGCTACAACGGCGCAGAATGTCGAGCAATTGTTTGTGGAGGTCGTACGCATGCTGCAGCAGCGGACAAGCAACCCGCTCAAACCGGAGGTAGAGAAGAAAAAGAAAACAGGGCGATGTATTATCGCTTGAGGTCTCCCAGCCATATGGTGTATTTAAAAAAAAGAAAGGCAACTTAAAGGTTGCGAGGATCCTCCAAGAGAGCAAGACCAGGGGGGAAACGTCAGTTGTGGGGGCACCAGTGATGAACCCCTCATCAGGCTGACTGTCCTCGTGCCAAATCTTCTTGGGACATGACCTTCCATATCGTAGTTTTATCGACTATCCTGGGATTCTAGAGCAGCCCCACAACTCTGTCAAGCTCCCAATAATGTTACGGAGATGAATATTCAGAATGCGATCCATCGCTGTCTTGTTCCGCATTCCGTGTCCTGGGCGGTCGTGCGAGTGGCCAATCAGTTCTTCCGAGGCAGATACTGGTGGAAAAGGAAAAGATGGGTTCGAGGCCAGATATCACTGAGTTCCGAAGCCTAATCTGCGCAGATCAGCGATGCATGCTGACTCATATCTAAATTGAGATGATATGAAACGAGTTCGACTTGACTGCGCGACGCACTTCAGACTGATTGTTGTTGGGTTGCTTGCATACCGGTCCGATTTGTTTGGCTGTGTGTCCCTGATTCGGAGACCGCGACGCATCACGCATCACGTGTGGCACTTTCTTTACTGATCATGACTCACAAGCTTTACGACCCGTGCCTTCGGCACGGCCGACTCGCTGGCGCTCGCGGCCGTCCCTCCGGCAGGGCGACAGCTTGTTGGGGCTCCGCCCCAAACCCCGGAGGGTTACATTCTAGATCTCAGTTCTGGGTTTCAAATAAATATAGCACAATTGAACTATTACAACAGAGGCACTCTACAAACACAACACCTGTTGAAGAATAGGTCAGTTTGAGAGGACTGGATGAATGAGGATACGCACAATGATTAAATCAGAACTTCAGGGTAGACAATATTTTTTGTGAGTGTATTGTTATCATTCTTGAAAAGAACTTTGACTCTTTGACTGGAAGTGCATCGGGACAGTGCCACATAAAGCTGTCCATGAGCGAAAACATCGGTTCGGAGGTCCAATCCAATATTGTCAACTGATTGGCCCTGTGATTTGTTGATTGTCATGGAAAATGCGAGACGTACAGGGAATTGTCGACGTTTCATAGCAAAGGCAATCTGGTCAGCAGAAGGAATAATTGTGATGCGTGGGATGAATGCTTTTTTGCCATTGTGCTCTCCCCCAATCAGCCGGATCTCAAGGACATGAGATGATATTCTAGTGAGGACTCCTCGAGAACCATTGCAGAGACCATTGGCAGGATCCAGATTACGAAGGATCATGATGGGACATCCAACCTTCAACGCCAATTTGGCAAGTGGCAGCCCAGAAGCGCGAATAGAGTTGAGATATTCAACAGGATATTCGAAATCACTGTCAACACCTTGTTCTTTGATTACAGAATCCGCACTGTGGAAAATTGTCTGCTCTCCCTGGAATTTATCAAGCAACACCTGATTGATCTCATCCACATCATCATTGCGTGCAGAGAGAATTGTGCGCTCTAGGAAGTATTTATTCTGGTCATGCTCAGGTGGGATGGTTGAGATTCCAGGGTAGATGGTTTCGATGAGGGATTGAACAGTGTTGCTGGGTAATTTCATAACATCAGGAAGTTTAATGTTCTGTTCATCATCTGTGAGCAGCCCATTGCCGACATCAAGGAGCCATTTTGCAAAGTCCTTGTCCTCTTGTCAAGCATTGGGACCTCCCAGCCGCATGTTCTGAGTAAGATGAAGTACTTCAACTTTTGGCCAGAGAAGTGAACGCTGGAGACAGAGTCCAACAATCTGCTCTCTTCCACCTTTGATAACAACAGGCAATATTTGCTTAAAATCACCACCATATACCACAGTACATCCTCCATATGGGCGTGGATCATCTCGAATGTCCTGCATAGTCTTATCCACGGCCTCATGGGCATGCCGGTCCTGCATCGGAACCTCATCCCAGTTGACCAAGCGGACTCTCTTAAGGAGCTCTGCCAGCATAGTGCCCTTTTTTATACTGCAAAGAATGCCATCCCAAAGTCCAATCGGGATTTTGAACGTAGAGTGAGAAGTTCTACCACCCAGTAGTAGCAAAGACGCAATCCCAGAAGAAGCCACACAGAGTACAATAATCCCTTCTGCTCGCAAAGCATAGCATAATGTGTTATAAACATGAGTCTTTCCTGTCCCTCCAGGACCATTCAGAAATAATAATTTAGGTTCGTTGTGAAGGACAGAATGCATAATTGCATCAAAGGCAGCCCGCTGCTCATCATTTAGAGATTGAATCCGAGGTTCAGCTAAATTCCTCTGCTCTTCACGGTCGTAGGCAAGCTGCTCAGCAATCAGCCGGTTTTCCTCCAGCTGAGCCCAATCTTCAACTGGCTGTGGCATAGGTGCAAAATTAGCCAAAGACTTGCCAGAGCCATGAAGTATAGAATCCAGCAGGTATAGACCATAGTCATAGATCTGATACTCCGAAGGATTGATGATCCCTTTGTGAATAAGTTTATAGCGGATGTCATCACAGATGTTCTCCTTGAAGCGATCCCACAGTGCCACAGGATTCTGTAGAGGCCAGTTTTCCTTCAGAATTGTTGCAAAAAGCTGTCTAAGTTGGTGGCCAGTCTGCATGACTGCAGCTTCCTCTAAGCACTGTTCCCATTCATTGTCATCTTCAAGCAAACCATGTGCAAGGCAGGCAGCTTGGAAAGTTGGGTGAACAACACCATCTAGTGTCCGAAGGTCCTCAAATGACTTTGAACCTCGGACGACTGTGAGGAGAGTGCGAAGATAGAATCGTTCGCCTGCTGAAGGCCCAGCAAAGTACATCCGGCCAATTGCAAAACCTCTCTCCCTCGGCTTCCACTTTGTTTTTTTTTTTTGCCAGACAAAATGCTGAGGAAACTCTTGATAAAGATGTGTGCGGGATCCAGGGAGATTAGCAGCATTGGCCTTGAAATAAGCCATAAGAGTAGTGTCTTTGGTCTCTGCTCGATCAAGGACATTTTCCAAATCTGCACCCTCAGCAAAGACCACACTTTGCTCATCTGGAAGATGTACCTGGAGACATACTACTGTTGGAATCTCTTGGTGCATTTCATATCTGAAGAGCCTCCAGACAGCCTCACATGCAGAGATATATCGACTGTCAAGATGGAGTTGAATCTCGTTGTTTTGCTGTTCAACTGTAAGAGTGCCCCGATCATGCCCTTTGAAAACATATTTGTGGATGTACTTGGTGGCCTTGATTGAGATACAACATTCTAGGTTCATATGACACCGATATTCCAGAATTGCCCTTGCAAAGATATGAGTTGGATGCCTGATTAATCAAAAATAAAAAATAAAAAACCTGGGAGAATGTGGAACAATCCATCTATTGTCAATTTTGACCCCTTTGGTATTCAAAAAATGGCGACCATTGTCTGGGCGTGCATATAAGGTATAACCATCCTGAGAAAGCTGAGTCTGCTCCTGAAATGCCTTGGGATAGCCTTTGGAGCATTTGCCATTCTTCATGCATGGTGCATTTGGGTTGGCTGTACCACATGGGTTGTGAACCATCAGCTTCTTGACCAAATCGAAGAGTATCGGGAATCTCTCAGGATCTGGCAGTTGAGCAGAGATAACACGATCAATTTCTTCAGCATTTTTCAGGCGAGCCTCAGGAGCCAGAAAGACCAAGATGTGAATGTGCGGAAGGCCACGCTTCTGGAACTCAATTGTGTAGACAATCCCTGTGCATTTTCCGAATGCACCATCTTTGATAGCTTTCAACAGTATTCGAACCTTTTCTCGAAAGACCCGTGCAGTCAAATCTGGCCGGTCAGCAGGACTTTGGCCAGGTAGCAGCTCATCCTTTATTTCAGGCCAGTTCCCATCTGCAGTCATAGTCAAGAACCAATCCGGTTTCCCTGAGAATCGTGCAATAGCCAGAGAGTCTTGGTAAAGCTGAAACATGAAGCGAGAACCACCAATGTAAGATGAGGGTAGGATAAAGCGCTGGCCCAGCTGCCCCAGGGTTGCCTGTGCATCATTTCCAATAGCATCGACCAACCCCTTGTATAGATCCACCCTCAGTTTCTGCTGATTATTTTTCAACCAATTCAATCTCCCTTGATCTGTTGCAGCCCAGGCATCCACAATCCACTGTTGAAATAGGTCCCCTGCCAGGAAAATATGCCAAGAATCTGTATGCCGCTGGTGAAGTCGGTATGCATAGTACTCTAAAATTGTCACTGTTTTGCGCTTATTTGACCGAGTAGGGTCTTCTTCCCCCACATCACGATCCTCCTCCTCCTCATTCACTGCTTCTCCAGCATCTGGCAAATTGAGTGGAATGTTTAAATGCCAACCATTTTCCCCTCGTGGAAAGAGCAACACATACACCATTGGTTGATATGAGGCATTGGTTTCATATATCCGTTTCATGGCATTGGGTCCATTTCTGTAATACACAATAATGTCTCTGTGATCTGTAGGAATTGACCCATCCCCAGGCAGAATAACTGCAACCTCATTTGCAGTGGGTGCATTGTAACGACGTGGATCTGTCCCTGGTTCACAACGAATGACAGCATAAATTTCGGAAGGGACATTAGGATGAGCTGCCTGCTGATCTCGAAGCCTCTCATAAGCAGTTTTAAAGAACCGGACATATGAATGATTTTGTCGGAGCACCTGGTCCAGGA
The DNA here is from genome assembly GCA_029289555.1 of Mycena latifolia. Lineage (NCBI taxonomy): Eukaryota > Fungi > Basidiomycota > Agaricomycetes > Agaricales > Mycenaceae > Mycena > Mycena latifolia. The sequence continues at coordinate 944,809 of JARJLE010000017.1, read as the reverse complement.
TTCCCATGACTTCTGCATTGAGACCTGCCATATTGTTGTGCCGACCTTGATTTCGCCGCAGCCGAGCAGCATTTGCTTCCTCAGAGGAATAAAAGTAAAGTTGGGCATAGACTGGGTCTTTGCCTTGCTCTGGAAGAAGCGCTCCAAGTCTGTGATATAGTGCCCCTTGAATCTTGAACACATATGGACCACCACCATTTAAAATAGATGTGTCAACAGTGACGCCTAAAGAAGCCAATGCAAATGCTGCATTGTAGCTTCGAATATTCTTCTTGAAATGTTTAGAATGGGGATTGGTTCCATCGAACAGTTCAAGCAGAGGGCGAGGTGGTGCCTGTATAGGTGGTAGCACAATTTTGCCATCCAGGCAACAGGTGCCAAACCGGGGATTATGTTGGGTACATTTAGATAGCAACTCTGCTTTCCAGTGCAGAGCACCACACTTGGGACAGGCCAGACTCATGCGGCCCAGGCTCAGGTGCTCAACATTTGCCTCAACCACAGGTCTGAAATATTTTGGGAGATCTGCCAGCAGTACAAAATTGGGAAAAGCTGGCTCTGGCTCAGGTTCAGGAGCAGGATTATTAAGCTGTGGGCCAAGAATAGGCTGTTCCGGAGGAGGTGAAGGCACTCTAGGAGGTATAACATTGTTCATCTGAAAAGGCAAAGCAGGATTCTGAGGTGGTGCCATAAGATCTCGACGGCTATTATCAGCGAGTCTCTGAGGTGCTATTGGCTGAAACTCTCGAGGAGCATTGAGTTCAGCCAGTCTCTGCTGTATAGCTGTTATGGTATTGGGGGTTGCCCGAGGCTGTATCTGTGCACGCTGAGCAGGAGCATCCAGGAGTCCTGCATCTGATGGTCCAGCCACAGCATTCGCTACAACAGGTCGGTGGCGTGCAACAGGTTCAATAGGAGCATTTGACGGTCCAGCCACAGCATTAGCTAAAATAGGTCGGCGGCGTACAACAGGTTCAGCAGGATTGAACAGAAGAGGCTGCTGGAGGTCTGCTAGACGATCCTGAGCTGCTGCCAAAGTGTTTGGGGTCAATCTTGGACCCATCTGTGCAACAGGTTCAATAGGAGCATTTGACAGTCCAGCCACAGCATTAGCTAAAACAGGCCGGTGGCGTACAACAGGTTCAACAGGATTGAACAGAAGAGGTTGCTGGAGGTCTGCTAGACGATCCCGAGCTGCTGCCAAAGTGTTTGGGGTCAATCTTGGACCCATCTGTGCTTGTACTGCAAGAGGTCCACCTCCAAAGACATCACCTCGTACATCCTGGGCTGGGGGCTGAGGTTGGTGAACTCCATGAGGCACACGGTGGCGCTGAGGACTATCAAGGACACGGTTATCACGCTCATGCCTTTGTGATGCAATCCGAGCACGCTGTGGAGTGTTAGGAGGAGTTTGATCCCTGTGTAGAGAAAGTTAAAAATTAGATGCAGCAGACCAATTAAAGGCTTGCATTGAGAGGTTTATCTGGGGAGAAAAAAGAGTAAGAGGGAAGGAAGTTAGTGAGAAAGCAGGAAAGACAGACAATGCAGTGCGGATCAGGTGGATTGACAAATAGGGGCCAGGTTTCTTAGCCTTGAAGCACAGAACTGCAGAGATTGTAACAGTTTAAAGTAGGGTAAAGCAAAGCAGTCCAAAGGTCCCTACCTCAGAGATGGGGGGCAGAAGCAGGCAGGAGGAGTCCTTGAGGAGTCCTTGAGGAGTCCTCGAGGACCGGGCACCCGGGAATCGCCGCTCCGCGGCATTGCGGCAGTGCGTGAGAAGCGGCACTGAGAAGTCGACAGCCGGCAGGAACATATCGACAGCGTCAGGTGACAATATCAGGTGACAATATCATGTGATTTCGTGGCTGTGTTTGATCCTTGTGTTTTCATGTAAAGGACACCACCATGATGTCTCTTCCTCGTTGCCATCATACTCTCTCGACCTTTGGTCTGCTCCGCGAGCTCGAGGATAATGCGGATTCCTTGAAGGCGTCCGCTCACTGCATCCGCCCCTCGTGAAACAAGCCAGCCCATCTTTATCCAAAGTTCATTCCATGATGCCCCTACTCGCAGAATCTCCGCTCTTCAGAATATACTCGCTGAATGTCGACCCCATGCTTCTCAAGGGACTTCGAGCACCACCGCTAGGACTAAGTCGCGTCAATCGCGCAAGTCGTGCTGGCGCTGGACTCTACCAACGTGTGCGATGCGCTCACCCAGCTTCAGTTCTTGTGCTACATCTGACCTCTATGAATCCCGGATCCAGTATCGTCTCCGGATGGTTTCCTTCACTACGAGCCGTCTGTAGTATATCATCATCGATTGCGCGAGTATGCTCCCCTATTATCTCAGCCGTCGCATCCGCATCCTCTCGTTCGTTCAACTCATTCTGAAATTGTGTGTTCGGCTGAATTGGGCCTTCGCTGCCGGTGAAACTTGAACTAGGCCCTGGACGGGACGCATTTCGCCGCTCTCGTCGCTGCGGCCAAGAGGCATCCAACTGTGCATGACAAGGGCCAGCCGTACTGATGAAATGAGTCAGGCGAGGGGGAGATATCGGTAAGCTGTCTCCGTTCGATAGACACAGTGTTGAACTTGCAGGTTAGTTAATTCACGGCAATGTATCAAAGGCTCTGCCCGGAATGGGCGTTGTTGGTTTGTACCATACGTTCTCGCTTACCCGGTTCTTCCGTGTAGCCGGTCGAGGCTAATCTTAGGCATACAAACGTGCGGCTGGGACCGAGCGCACCATTTCCCGGTGCGCTGTGCACTCTCTAGATCTGAGGCTGTTCTTAGCTGATTTCGCAACCACAGATATTTTTCGCGAAGGGGTAAATTCCCTGGATGTCATCCGCCCGCTCCAAATTCCGATGGTGGAAATACACACCGAGCCGCATCATTGGATGAAGGGCTGGAGGAAATGCTCAAATACGCAAATATGGACTAGACTTTGTGGTCCACGACTCGACGAGCGCCGTGAGTGCGGCATCCGTCGGTACGGAATGATGGGCTCCCGCTTTTTGATCCTTTGAGGCTTCAGGCACTAACGCTATAGCTCGGCGAGGTTCAGGAGCGGTTCGGTCCGCCCCACGTAAATCCAGGGTCAATAAACACGGATCAGGCATCGCCTCTATGCTGAAGGCATAAATACACACCTGCAGAGCGCACTCACCTTCATTTCTCCTTCGCCCGGCTGGTCCTCCTTTTTTCTTTCCTCCCTCTTCACTTTGTTTTCGCCTCCTTTTCTTCTCTTCCACTTTCCTTCCCTCTCGTTCTATTTCTTTTATAATCTTCTGCCATGCGCATCTCGCTCGCCGTGCTTCTGCCCTTTGCCCTCGCTTTTCCCGCCTTAGCTGCCCCGGTGCTCCGTGAAATCAAGGTCTGCAAGCTTATGACGTGTGGGAGAAGGCTCACTCTCTGTCCAGGTCCAAGATCTTGCAGCACGCACTGATGAAACCACCGCAGCGCTCCCAGAAGTAATCGATGGGGCGCCCGAAGCCATCGACACCGTAGAGGTGGCGCCTCTAGTTCCCAGCGCGATTGTTGAGGCCCAACAATTCGAGGAAGACGAGGTCGAGGGCGATGACTCCGTGCGTCATGAATCACTTGTTGACAGTGTAATGGCTTAACCGAAGCCACCCTCGAAGGCCATCGAAGCTCGGAAAGCCAAGGTCGCGGCTAAGAAACCCGTCAAGGCCAAAGCGCCTGCGAAACCGAAAGGTACGACCTGTGCTTTTTGTATCTCTGGATCTCAATTCACATACTCTGAAGCCAAGCCTGTCGTGAAGCCGAAACCAAAGCCCCTTCCGAAGAAGGCTTCCGTCAAGGCGCCTGCGAAACCAGGTATATTCCGTCACCCCCCTGGCCAACTTCAAGACTAATCGACTTTTACTTTCACAGCTACGAAACCGAAGCCCCTTCCGAAGAAAGCTCCAGCCAAGGCGCCTGCGAAACCAGGCGATTCCCTTCATTCCCACTTACCACCTTCGAGACTAATGAATTCTTAACTGCACAGCTCCGAAGAAGGTGACTGCCAAACCCGTGTCCGCCAAACCGCCAAACCAGGTACATTACATTCTATCCCTTGTCCTTCACGCGAATCCTTGGTATTGAACACTGCTATAGCTGCGAAGCCTGCGTCCAAGGCCCCCGCCCCCAAGCCAGGTACGTGGACTCTATTCGTCACCGTTTCCGATTTCGGGCTTACCAGCAAAAATACCCGTCCAGCTGCGAAGAAGATCTCTGCGAAACCGCCGACCAATGCCCCCGCTCGGCCCGGTATACTCCGCTGTCCCTCTCCCGACGTGCTGAAGCTCATAAAGTCCCCGAACAGCTGCGAAACCACCGGTCAAACCAGGTGTGTTCTCTTTAGCCGTCCTCTGAATTTCTGGAGCTTAGACTGCACAGTTGTGAAGCCCGCGGCTAAGCCAGGTATTTTCGTCTCCCACTAAGTTCTCCAATGTCGGGAGCTCAATACAACCCTCGAAAGCTACGAAACCTCCTGTCAAGGCCCCTGTTAAACCAGGTAGATATTGTCATCCTGGTGCCCGAAATTTCCCTAACTGATCGTTACCTGTAAAGCTGTGAAACCTCCCGCCAAACCTCGTATATATTCCCTTCCCCCCTTTAATTTGTTGATGCTCATGATTATCCGCCCAGCTGCAAAGGTGTCTGCGAAGCCGTCGACTAAGGCACCCACCCGACCAGGTACACTACCCCGTTCCGTCCAAAATCATGCAACTCACGAATACGCATCAGTTGCGAAACCTCCGGCAAAGGCACCCACTAAGTCAGGTATTTGTCTATCTCATCCCTCGTTCGAATTTCGAATACAAGACCCACGGAAGCGACACCCGTCAAGGCAAAGAAGCCGGTCACCTCCGCCAAAGCAGGTAAATGCGTACCGCCTCCAACAAAGGGCCGAAAAGTAGGACCGAAGCGGCTGAACACGCGTGCTGGCGTCAAACACCCTTCAGCGCGGGGTACCATTTCATTGTTCCACGGCACTACGGCTCAGAACGCGGCGTCGCTCGTGGCCCAAGGCCCCTTGCTCAGCTTGACGGCGGCCGCAGGAGATTTCAGCCACAGTCCCGGTGCGCAAATTGCTGCCGTTGCAGTTGCCCAGCTAACACGAGACTAATAGAGGTCGAGGGCGGGTTCTACATGAGCGACAGTCTAGCCACGGCTGCTCAATTTGCCTGCCACGAAGCGTTGAATCGTAGTCCCGCTCAGGTTGATGTCATTGGTATGTTTGAGGAACACTTTTTTTGTCAGCTTATTTATTCGACCGGTCCATACGCAGAATATACATGGCACGGCAGCGGGTACTATAAACTGATTTCAATCATTACTTGATGCTTATCCGTTGAATCTGTGTCGGCGTCCATGAGTTCCTCGCCCAAACTCCGGAATGGGCGGCGGTGCGTATTTAACGCTGCTTGATCATCCTTCGGAACTAAATGATATCCACATAGTTCGTGGAGTACAATTTGGGCAACGCGGACAACGTCGAGGCCACGAATGACCCTTTTCATGCCCAGGCACTCCAGATTTACCGTAGCGCCATGATATCTGGGTATGTGTCGCAGTCCCAGCGCTCCCACCGAATTAAATTAGCACCCAACATAGGCCGATGAACGGGCCAGACGGTACAGTGTTCATCAGATCATCTCATCATATTCCTGGTTGACCAGACTCCAGTTCTTAGACCAGGATCTGACCGATGACTTCTTCCAATATGCTGTGGTCAACCAGGGTGCGGCCCGAAATAATTTGGCGCTGAAGAAACGGCACCGGAACATCTTGTGCAAGAATGTCCCTAAGGGAAATGCGCTGACAGCCGCGCTGTACAGCGGGACCCAAGGAACAAGCTCGCAGTTCACTGCCCGCTTGGCGGAGTTGCAGGATCCGACGTTCAACCCAGCCACGGGATTATGTACCATTCCAGAGGAGGTGTAAATATGTTGTGTTTCGCGCGGAAATGACATGCTATGATGAAGATAATTGCCGTTTAGACTCCAGGCTTCGCTGCGAACAATCATCAATTTTCTTCTTGTACGGGGACCCTTTCCCAGAGATGCCATGAGTGGGTCAAGAGCTGTCAAGAACGGGTACACAGGCGGGGCAGGGTTGTACAGCCAAAGGGCTGTGCTAACGTAATACCTAATCCGTCGGCCGTCTCTCTGACTCGGACCGTTCTCTCTGCCTCAGCCTTCTATGCACCACCCATTGACCCGGCAGCCTACTCGAGACAGCCTACATAGCTGGTGGTCAGATAGGAACCCAGTGGGCCCGACCATCGATCTCCATGCAGCTGCGAAGCCGTTGATGAGATTTATGTATCGACGCGACGCACTGGCCCTCATCGCCAAGAATCGAGGGATTCCCCTCTCGAGCGAGGATATGGACATTTATTCAAGCTATCTGGCGTACATCTTTCCTCATTCTCTCTGCACGTCTTGTAGCTGACTGATTTTGCAGTTATAAATATGTATCGTCGTCCACCAAGATCGCAATTCTAGTGGAGCTGGAGACTCGACTCGACTCTGACGATGACGCACGCGCCGTTGCAGATTCATTTTTGCTACAACTTGCCGATGAATTTCTCAGCCCATCAGACACAGAGATCTGCAAGTTGATGTGCCGGATCCTGGGACTGCTGGCGGACCGCGACGCAGCAATACCGGCTGTCTTGCGTTGGAATCCATGTCAACAGCTGGTGTCCCTCTTGTCGTGAGTCCCCACCCTTTCGCTCCCACACCGGCCTTCACCACTCGAAACCAGGGCCATAGATATCGAAGTCATCATGAGCGCTGCGGCGACGCTGTCCTCGATTGCTAGATGCGCCGAGGGCGCGCAGGCTGTCGTGGATGCGAAAGTGTTAGACTGCTTTGCCAAGCTCCTTGAATCACCGAATGAAAAGGTCCAGAAGTGGCCTCGTGAGATGATGGGGGGGCTCGTACGCCATGATACCACTGCTCGAGCGGCCACGGGCGCAATGGTATCCCTCTTGAGGTGAGTGTGGACCACCGTGCCTTGTAGGAAGTATTAATCCCTGGTAGGAGCGGGAATATTACAGTGACCAAGCGCGCCGCCAACGTTGTGGATCACATCATTACTTTTCCTCTAGGCGCCCAGGCACTGGTCGCTGGAAATGGACTGGATGCTGTGGCCCGATTGCTTGAAGACAGTCAAATGCGGGATTGGACGTGTGGGATGCTGAAAGCGTTGGCAGACCAGCCGCCCACAATGGTGGTCGCATCAGCGCAGCTAGTATTGCTCTGCCGGTAAGGCCTTCCTTTCGGATCGAGAGCTGGATGTTTATGTTGAACTTAGTCACGAAAATTCTGAGGTCGTGGAGAGTGCGGCAAAAGTACTCAGCTTGATTTCTTCATCACCGGGTGGTGCGCTCGCTACCGTGGACGCAAATGTGCTCGAATGTGTGCATACACTGCTTCAATCGCCAAACACTGGGGTCCGGAAATGGACGTTTGACATGCTAAGAGAGCTAGTGCGCCATGCAACGACGGCAGAGGCAGCAGTGGGCCATATGGCCTCTCTTTTGCGGTAAGCTACAACCATGATGCGATGAACGGAACTGCGTTAATTTCCATTTAGGAGCGAGGATCCCAAAGTCGTCGAGAACGCGGCCAGGATATTGTGTCACTCAACTGGATCGTTCGAAGGGGCGCAGGCTATCGTGGACACCAATGTGCTGCAATGTGTGCCAAGCCTCCTCGAATCTCGGGAAACTGGGGTCCGGAAGTGGACGTGGAGCCTGCTCGACGAGTCGGCGCGCCATGAGATCACTACCACAGCAGCCGTGGAACAGATGGTATCTCTCATTCGGTGAGTCGATGATCTGGTTAGCAACCAGATGTTGATTTTTCTTTAGCGGCGACGATGTTAGACTTATTCAAGGTGCGGCACACAGGTTGTGGCAGACTTCCAAATCGTCTGCAGGTGCGCAGGCTGCCGTGGACGCTAATGTGTTTGATTATCTGCCCGCCCTCGTTGAATCACCGGACACGTGGATCCAGAAGTGGACGTGGAACCTGCTCGAAGAGATGGTTCGCCACGAAAGCACGGCCAGCGCCGGCATTTGCGAGATGATATCCCTCTGTCGGTGAGTCCGAATTTACATGTAAACCATCTGATCTTGTTGGTGAATTTGCTTTGGGGTAGAATTCCCACAGTCACCAAGCGTGCCACAGACACGTTGGATCATATCCTGACATCGCCTCACGGTGTACAAACTCTGGTGGATGCAAAGATCCTTGACTGCGTCGACATACTACTTGCCAACAGTCGAACACGGGATTGGACCTGTGGGATGCTGAAAAAGCTCGCAGACCAGCCGTCAATGACGAAGCTTGTCCTGGAGCAGCTGGTATTCCTCCTGCGGTTCGTCTCTATGTTTTGTTTTCGGGAGCAGGTCTTGACGTGGACACTAGTCTTGGAAATCTTGATGCCGTGATCGGCGCGGCAAAAGCGCTCAATTCGATTGTGAAATCGCCCGATGGCGCGCAGGCTGCTCTGGAGGCAAAGTTCCTCGAATGTGTCCCTGCCCTGGTCGAATTACCGAATGCGAGGGTCCGGATAAGGACATGGGATATTTTGAAAACCCTAGCGCAACACGAAACTACAAGGCCGCCGCTGGTCCTACAGGTGGTGTCCCTCCTGCGGCGAGTATCTAAGTATCTAGCACGGCTTACTTGGATCATTCGTTAATTCCCGTTTAGAAGCGGGAGTCCTGAAGTCATCCAGATTGCAGCAGAGACACTGTCTCAAATACTCGGATCGTCTGCAGGCGCTCTCGTTGCTGTGGATGCCAATTTTTTGGGATACGTGGCTGAGCTCTTGGAGTCAACAGGCACTATCCGGGACTGGGCGTGGGACACAGTGGAAATGCTGCTGCGACATCAACTGGCCGTAGAGCCGATTGCGCAACATATAGTATTCCTCTTCCGGTGCGTATGAATCGGATCGGGGGGGTCAAGCGCTGATTTTCGCTTAGCGGCGGGAGTCTTACAAAAAGCAACTTGAAGCGTGCCGTACACACCCTGGATGATATCATCAGCGCACTTAAAGGTGATAAAGTATTGGTGGATATGGATATGGAGGGCTGCGTGGCGGTACTCGTTCGATTATCAAACACTGCGAGTCCGACATGGGACTGGATGTGGGGAAAGTTGCGGAAGATCGCGTCCGAACAATCTAATACGAAAGCGGTTGTCGATCAGCTAGTATTGCTCTTGCGGCAAGTCTCCGTTTTCTTTCTTGAACAGATGCTGATGTTGAGACCAGTCACGACAATTCTGATGTCGTAGAGGGTGCGGCCAAATTACTGGATTCGATTGCGACATCGCCCGACGGTGCGCAGGCTGTTGTAGACGGAGATCTATTGGACTGTGTCGTTGAACTCCTTGATTCACCGAACACTGGGGTGAAAGTATGGACGTGCGAGTTGTTGGCAAAGGCAGCATATCACCAGTCCACGAGGGACCGCGTCTTGCGTGTAAAACCTTGCGTACAGCTTGTATCCCTCCTACGGTGCGTCAATTGTGTTGGCGATCTCGGAATGAGGTGCTAATTCACAGTCAGTGACCAAGATCCGGTCGTGGTTGAGAGATCCGCGAGGACATTGTCTCGAATAACCGCAGTCGAAGAGGGGGCCCAGTCTGCAGTCGACGCAAAGATGCTCAACTACGTGGAAGAACTGCTCGATTCCCCAAACACGATGGTCTGCCTTTGGACCTCTAAGATACTGGGAGAGCTGGCACGCCATGGAGCCATTGTGCCGGCAATCCTGGCCGTAAATCCCTGCCCACAGTTGGTGTCCCTCATGCAGTGAGTGTCTCTCTAAAACATGCGACGTGGTGTTCATACGAGCCAGGCGCACCGCCGGAACGTTTGACTCGACTTCGGACTATTTTCCGGTACGCACGACGGCACTCTCTACCCTGGCTAGAATCAGCGAAACCCCCGACGGTGCCGCCGCCGTCGCCGCCACCCAACTTATGGCGTACGCTTTGGACCTAAATGAGTCACCAGATCATGCCAAGGTTCAAATAATTGCGAAGAATCTGTCGGCAGTCGGCTTTCCAGCTATTAGTACATCATCGAGGGAGGGGCTACAGATACACCTAGGAGTATGATACCGAGGAAATTCATTTTGGCCAAGTTACCTTAAATCCCCTCAGGCGCTAACCAGATTCCCTGCACTTGCCTCGCAAGATCAGTCCAGAGCACAGGCTACCTTGAGTATCCCCATACTTCGGAGCATAGGAAGTCTCAAGCAGTACGCTTTAAGGTGGCAATTTCCTAGTTACAGTCCCTCGTTGTAGCGTGTGTCCAATTTACAAGTGATCTCGACCCGGATCGAGGTCTGAGATTAGGTGACTTGTCTTCCCCAATCTCGCCGACATCAGAATTGAAACTCACGAAGAATTTATTCTCGACGACGATTGACTGCTAGCGATGGCTATGGCATGGCCGCGGATCATCACGCTTTCTTTGCGAGCCGCACATGGACCACGCCCCACACCCACTGACGATCCTGGCCTTGAAACATTTTGCCCGTCATTGTCCGTCACTCCGATGGCTTTGCATCCCTCTGACGGGCCATGTTCTCCTCGCCCCAGTGCCCGTTCCGCACAAGAGTCGGCCCGTTCAGAGCGCGCTGGAGAAGGTCTACGTGGCACATTCTCCGATCGACTCAGCGTTCTCCGTCGCAGCCTTCCTTTCCTCCATCTTCCCGCACCTGGTGCGCATCCACATCGGGCAAATCCCCCCCGGGGCGCGCGAGGATCATCCACGTGTCAAGTGGAAGGAGGTCGAGCGGCTACTCCCGTTGGTAGGTGCAGTGCACGTTCAGGATCAGGGAGGCGTGATGGGATTAGGGGATGTGGATAATATGTAGAAGGATGTACAGTTTGCTTCCACCCAACCGAATGATAGCCCACAGTGAGCACGATATGCCAATTCCGTGTCGCAAAAATGTTTGTTGGCATATATGGTCTGAGGGCATCTGATGACCACATATGGCCGAATATGGTTGGCGCGGGGACAATATCAGGTCTGATATGGCCCTGTACTCTTCCGTCAGACTCTCCCTTGCACATGAAACTTTCTACTGTTCAGAACCTTCGTGTCGACCGGATAAGCAGGATAAGCATGCTTGCAACTGTCAATTTTGGATTCAACACGGTTTGAACAGTTTTATTTTAGGTGTTCCCAGACGTGTGGAGCGGAGTGGAGCCTCAACCCGGCGGCCGGAGCAAGGTACATAACTCAGGTCATGTCCTTCCAAAATTTCCATACCCCTGTATGCGTGGCTTGCAGGTCGTCGACTTGTAGTAAATTGCCTTCATTCTCTACTAGTTACTACTACGACTACGACTACTTAAGTACTTCACTACTGATTGTTAATTGTGCATTAACTTGACTTGGAATGGTACCACCAGAACCTTCACTGATTGCCTTCGGTGAAGGCAGGAGACTTTTGTTTTTCAACTAAGATTGCAATATCAGGCCGAATACTGCCCTATGAGTCGTATATGGTCCCTCAGACAGGATATGGGCTATACGGCCAAATATCGCCATAAAGTACATTACTGAAACTTATATGGTGCCTTGAGACCTGACGACCATATATCCTAATATCCAGCAATATCCGGCCGGATATACTAACAAAGATTTTTGCGACACGGTTCCAACCGCCGTGGCAAGCCGCAGTCAAATCAGGTGCTCAGTCGTGATCAGTCGCGTCGCGTCCTTAGACCAAGCATAACCATACTGGCGGTTTAACTTGACATAGTCACTAACCTTGTAGTCCCATTCAATATGATGAAAAGCCATTTAGCTGGTCCCGCGGGAGTCGGGACTGATGCCAGCTCTCGGCGTGCACTATTTCCTGTAAAACGTAAATCTCACGGTTGGTTCAGTGAAGACGTACAGTATTCAAGTTTCAACAATACAGTATTTAACCGTGAAGCGAAACGGCACGTGGAAGCGAAACACTGTGCCGTTTGCCACCTTGCAGGTTGCCTGCGACCCCAAAAAATTTGGGACATTACTCTCCTCTGTATGAAACTCCCATACACCGAAGGATTTCCGAGAAAAGCTTGTGTAGCTCCTGTTCTATCCCAATTTCTTTTTTGCTATTATTTTCCAGATTTGAACCCGCGGGATAAATACACAGCCCGTCCATCATTTCGAGAGTTAGTTCAGGGTATACTGGGGCTTTTTGAGGTTGAATATTACGAATATACACCTCCCCAACCTCACATTTGCAAGGATGAGCTCGATTACTCGGTTTCCTGATGTTTCGCTTCCACGTGATTTGGCAATTTTGATTGCTGAGAAAGATGCCCTCTTTCTCCATGAGAACAGCACATAATCACATGGTTCTTTGTATGTTCAGGTAGCTGGGACGACACTGAACAAGCCTACAACAAAGTATGATGTCATTGGAGTGCCGCACGGCCTGAGTGTTTCGCTTCACGGTTAAATACTGTATACACGGAGACAGATTAAATTAAGAATGTTTGCATATCAGCCTTCAAATCAGGACGGCTACTATCTTCGACTCAGGCTTTGTTCCAGACTCTGTAGCCTTAATTTAGTTAGAATCTGTAGGCACTGAGAGTAGAAATACTTTTCCTATCATCATCAAATACCATTCCAAGTGCCTTTTTCTCGGGGGTTTCTGTTCCCGCCGGAGGCGGCTCCTGGGGTGCCGAAAGGATGGCCAGTTTCTCATAGGTCTGAAGTACCGGTTGCCGCTGAATTAGTGCCTATATCTATCGTAGCTGACACTGATTCATTAAATTTGATGGTATCTCCGTGAGCCACAAGAGAGTCCTGCTTAATGTGGGACAATTTCTCCAGCCGTACATCAATAGCAGCAACATCTTTCATGCGCTACGACCTGATAAAAAGAGGGCGGGCGGACACCCACATCTCCTTTGCTTCTACCAACCACCCCCGCGGCAATCATGATGTCCCCGATTCCAACCATACACTCAGCACGGAGGGAATGAATGTCTATTTGTGTTGCTCCCGCCAGTGCAGTGTGAAATAGATTCAGAGCAGTTTCTTGATCATCAAGCGAGACATATATATCTGCTAGGAACCGAAGAGCACGGAATGTTTCCACAAGGTCTTTGCTCTTGCGAACTGAAGCAAAGCACACCACAGCCCAACCGAATGTGTCTGTTGGGGTGTCCATTTGGTGCCTTGGATCACCCAGGGATGCCAAGCACGCCTCCACAATACCATGGCAGATCCCGTGGCTCTTCGACAAACACTCTTTAAATGCGGAATAGGCAGTTTTCCGATGCCCGCGATAGAAATCGAGTTCTGCCTTTAGCCATGAACATAATAGGATCCTGCGGTTGCCCGGAGCTTTATACACAGCTTCGGCAGCATTCAAGGCCGCAACAATTGCACCCTCATCACAGTCAGTGAGGATATCGATATACCCAACATAGATGAGCAAATTTGCATGGAAGTGTGGTGAACGAGTCAATGATGTTTTGGCAACAATCATTTCATTGACTCTGCGTGCTTCGATACATTCACTTTTCCTCAAGTGGGCCTCCGTTGGATTATCGAGAACAAGGAGGAATCGATCAGAGTCAACTCAGCTCAAGGGACCGGGAAAGATTCCCCAACATCAGGTGAGCGCCGGCCTCCTCATCAAGCCACTCCATTTCCCACCAACAGTTCCAAGTGAATCTGGCCAATGATTGAGCCTCCTGTACAAGGTCCATGATGCCATGTGCATCACAAAAACAAGGTCACCCGGCATCTGATAAACAGAGGTTTCAGGATCCACTCCATATTTCTCGTTGTCTTGCCTAAGGACAATGCAATATTGCTGAATCCAATAGCATTTTGAAACTTATGGCAGATGCAATAATAAATCGACGCTGCATTGTAGAACGTTATAGCTGGCAGGAACATTGTTAGTAGAAACAATGGTTTCGCAACACCCATAATACCTTTCGCCATGGGGACCTGAACCGTGTTGAACTATCATCAACACCCTTGGTGATCCAAGCCTCCGCATCTTCAATGGGTGTGTCTGTGTCAAGGAGGGTAGACACATATCTCCATTTTAATTGTAGATTTCCAGTCAGTTCGATCAGTCCTGGAACCCGTTGCATAAGAGGACTGTCACTCTTGAGCATTGTTCTATAGAAGCTGCTCAATGTGAGGATGCTGTGGCCAATTCCCACCCACGCAGCTCGGTCTTCTGCCAGGCCTTGCAACATTAATTCATGAATATTCCCGAGGGAGGCCGCGATTCCAGGAGCGAGATTGCCGGAAGGGAGTTCCTGATGTGTTTCCCATACTGAGAGGAGGCGCTCAAAATGGGCACGGAGGGGCTTGCAAAGAGCGAGTGGGGGGGGGAACATTGTTCGCATATATTCACGGATGGGGCTTAAAGCTTTGAGGCGTCCACCAGTATCTATGTAGGCCAGGGACGTTCGAGTAAGGGTTGATCTACAGTGAGAAATCTGGGGAATGGGGACTTGACTGGCAATGATCTCCTTTTCCGTAATTCCATCTGGGAGTAAGGCGAGCAGCGAAAGGAGATCTTTTGCATGTGGAGAAGAGGTCATGCGGGGACTGCTGAGTGATAGCATGATAGACTTCTCTAGGTTGGAGTGTTTTTTGTGTCCCTCTGAGAGGAGGCTTGTATTCTCCAATCGCCAGCGGGAGAGAGTACCGGAGTAGCCCTCGAAGGAGGCTATGTTGGCCATTAGGCTGACAACCAGGGGGAGGCTTCCAGAGACGTCCAGTAAGTCAGTGAGAGCCAATTCTTCTTCATCCCCCGGTTCATCGGCAACCGCGACAAATATTTGGCGGGCAGCGGAGAGGGAAAGGGGTTCAAGCGGAGGAAGAAAAGGTCGATTCCATTTAACTTTTCCCGGTCTCTCAGCTCCACGCATCGTTATCTATAACATCATCAGCTTTGTAGCCGCCAAGCAACCATGAATGACAGACGTGCCAATAATGCGAGGCTTGGGACATCAGCCAATATAGATAGAAATTCCTCCACCGCACCGCGAGATTCCAACGGCTCCCATGGTGTTTCCAAATTGTCCAGGACGAGTAGACAGGGGCCACATTGTCTGAAGTGTTGAACAATTGCTTTGGGCAGCTGAGCCGAATTGCCCAGGCCCAAATGTGATCCGAGGATTGCCACCAGACAACCACTGGTATTTGCTGATTCGCAAGTCACAAAATGGCGAATGCTATATTTCTCAATGACTGCGGGATGATAGAGCACCGCTATGGCAAGAGTTGTTTTGCCCATCCCACCAGGGCCGAGGAAGGCTACACGCGCTGGATCAGTCACGAGAGTTGCAATGGCCTCATTGAGCTCTGATTCTCTGCCGTGGAATATCTGTGGAGAGGCGGGGAGGAGGGAAAAAGAGCCAGAACTGTGGGGATTGAAATCAGTTGTTTTTGTTCGGTGATTTATTTTGCTTGCCTGCCATTGAAAGAACTTCCCCGAATCTATGACTAGGGGTCGGAAAATGCTGACTGAAAACCAAGATGGCCCTACCGAGAATGTGGTTTCAAATGATCCACTTCGAGCAGAGATTAATTCAAGGACCTCTTGGTGTCTTCTTTCCATATCATCTCTCAGCTCCATAATCGTCCTCGCAAACCCACTGCCAGTTTTGGTCTGCAGGAAATTTCAATTTAATTTCCAGGCAACTTTTAATTGACCCACAGTAAAATATGGGAAGCATTTTCCAAGTCTCGTTCGCAAACATCCAGTTGCAGAGTGATTTCGCTTTGTTTGAAAAATCGTTTGATCTTTCCGAGGTGCTGTCGAGCCTTGAGGCAGGTATGAAAGGTTTGAAGGGTCCTGAATAATTTCCACTGCCATTCACAAACAAATTGACCAGCACTAGTGGAGACGCACTGGACGTATTGTGCAATGCTCTCCAGCAGTTGGGGGGATATTGTACTCTCCGTGTTGAGGCAAAGTCCCAAAAGTCCACACAGTGCCCGGTGAATTTCCTCTACCATCCGCACACATTTTTCCTTCTGAGACTTAATATTCTAAAAACAGGGATGAACCAAATGAACATTCGTACTATGAATAGCGCACCTGGACAAGGGGGACAATTGCTAGAGCCAGACTACAGACACTGCCGAGGAATGGGATCTGTGCCGCTTTGACTAGGTCTTGGAGAGCATCAGCGGCGACAAGGGTGTACTGGAGAGTATCGTGCATGTCTGGGGAGTGATGAGGCATTGTTAAATGCGGGGGCCTTATTGCCACCCAACGTACTCTGCTTATATATGCGACAGAGCGTCTATTTCAATGCTGTGTTTGATTGCGAAGACTTATGTAATCGTTTTTACTAACCTGGTGATCGGAAGGCAAGAGGCCGGCGGAAATCAAATCCCGGACGTCAACCTCTTTTTGAACCGGTGACTCAACTTGCTCGTGCAACTGCCCACTTACATGGAAATTGAATAGAGAGAGTTGAAGATAGGCGGGATATCATTAAATGCCGGATGTAAGATGGAGGAAATCGTGCAAATTGTGGCAGCAAGAAAGTCGCCGGTGTCAAGACCCAACTTGCCATCAATTTTCACCCGGATTTGAAAACAATCAAAAGTGCGTTTCTGTCTCATGCTGAGGAGATGTAACAAAAGTGACTATCTGAATCAGTAGCCCGTATACTACAAGTGTCTGCTCACATCTTTTCCTTAAATTCCAACATCTGAGGCCGCTACGGACATGCCGAAACACGTGGGAAAATAATGTACCCGAGTCTTAACTCATGAACCTGGGGACCAGAAGGTCTCCGAGGCCGTCAAAAGGCCTTCAATACGCCTGAATTTACCCGAAAGAGGTCGACTTTCCTACGAAATTTCCGCCTGCCTCTTATCGGAAGGCGGGTCGATTTCCTTGTCGCCAGTTTTTCAACAACGCGCAATAGTGGCTGTGTTGAATGGGTTTAGCATGGCCACTATTTGAGTCACGAAATTACTGACCGATTTGGCTGTGGATCGGCTTTAAATTTGTCGGCCTTTCGGACTTTGAGGGTTCAGCCAAGTGGCTTCGCACGCGCTGCGCCTCCCCTTCCACTCGCCACCTAAAATCATCCATCCACCCTCCACTGACAGACCTTCCACGCTGCTGAAATGGAATCTTCAGGCTGCTTATCCTGATGCCATCAGCTCACACTCATTCTCAACCATTCTAGTGCTGTGCAGCTTCGATTCAGCAGCCAGTTCAGGTTCAGGGCCCTCGCTCTGAGTGCCGAGCCCGAATGTGGTCTCTGTTTTGGTCAAAGGCTGAACCTCGACCGGAAAGTGCGTTGAGATGCGCTTCAGCGTTTGAAAGCGGGGAAAATCAGGCATCTCGGACAACATAAACTCTAGGATTGTACCAATCATCGTTGGCCCTCACTTATGGCGGTCAAAATGCACTTTAAATATTCCGACACTTTTTTTGACATTTTTCGACTTTCCGACACTTTTATTGTCAAATATTGCTATTTCCGACACTTTTATCAGATTTGAACGGTCAATAAAAGTGTCGGAAAAAGGTCAGTTTTTGCGACACTTTTATTGACTGAATCTGACCTCTGACACTTTTATTGAACAGTCGAAACTTCCGACACTTTTATTGGGGTCAAAATTTTTTTATCCTCGGATATAAGTCATAGGTAGTGTATGAGATGGTTCTGACTCGAGAAAGGTATGTAGAGTCCATGGAAGAGCAGGTATGGCCTTGTAAAGAGAAATCAGTACCAGACTCGGTTGGCCTGCCAATCAAGCACCGGATCAAGACCATGACAGTCTTCCCTCACTCTCAATTGAATCAAAATTTTGGGGCCTATTGTTTGAGTTATGAGACAGTAGCATAGGAATTGATAGTGTCATTTGACCTTTTTTCCAACCTCCCCACCCGTACTGGTACCAAGTTCGGGTAAGTATGGAAACATCACGCGTGAGGAGTGTGGGAAGGCTGTCATGGTCTTGATCCGGTGCTTAATTGGCAGGCCAACCGAGTCTGGTACTGATTTCTCTTTACAAGGCCATACCTGCTCTTCCATGGACTCTACATACCTTTCTCGAGTCAGAACCATCTCATACACTACCTACGACTTATATCCGAGGATAAAAAATTTTTGACCCCAATAAAAGTGTCGGAAGTCTCGACTGTTCAATAAAAGTGTCAGAGGTCAGATTCAGTCAATAAAAGTGTCGCAAAAACTGACCTTTTTCCGACACTTTTATTGACCGTTCAAATCTGATAAAAGTGTCGGAAATAGCAATATTTGACAATAAAAGTGTCGGAAAGTCAAAAATGTCAAAAAAAGTGTCGGAATATTAAAAGTGCATTTTGACTGCCATACTCACTAACTTCCCAGTAATTGTCAATGTTAGTCACTATTCAAATAGTCCGTGAACACATCATGCAATAAAGTACTAGTCGTTTGACAGATCCCCACTAGCCAAGACTCGAGTAGTCCAGGGACACACCTAGAATCATTGATCCTACATTTCTGCACCTCAGAGATAAGCCTCTCTGAACACCTGCTCAGAAACTCACAAAATCATCTCAAGATTCTCAAGTTCGGCCTTCGAGCGCCACCCATGTTGTGTGAACGCTGAACTCCCCGCCCCCACACCTGTCGCTGCGTGGCTTGGGCTGGCCGGGTGGATTTTATCTTCGTATCTGACATGACACGTTGCTATGGAGTCCCTTGCACACAGATATGACAGGTTTGAATATTGAACTCTTCCCCGCGCAGCGAGGATGCTGGACTCTGAGGTATTCTCTGAGACCGGGTAGTCGGCCACCTTAGCTTATTTTACTTCAAGCACACACATAGAGTCATGTAGATGCGAGTTTATGGGCTGCTGAACAGAGGTATGCATCCTGCGAGTAAAGTCAGACATTTTTCGCAAATTTACAAGATGATTTCATGGCATACCGAATTTTCTTTCTGGCGGTGTCCCAAAATGGCAACAAACGGGGTAGGCGGTCACTCCCGTAAAGCATTTGTTCGGACCCGTACTATTCATCCCAGTGTATCCCAAATCATTGAAGAGATATAATTACATGATGCTACACATTTGAAACGTACATCTGAGGTGTATGGGGACCACAACTATTTATCTTTCAAGAAGGCACAATGGGTGAAATTGCGATGTGGGCTGAATACCGCAGCCTGCGAAGCCCGGAGGGTATCGAGACCCTAAATTAAGGTATATATGACTCTATAAGATCCATACGGACATAGATATCAGCAATAGATGTCCCCCACACCCCAATAACCCCTCCAACAACATCCATCTTTACACGCGAATGAAATTTGCTGGTTTTGGGCCATACCCCGCCGTGGCCGGGAAGTCGGACAGTTCAAACTTCAAAGCCTGATTAACCTAGGAGGATCACCGGGTAGCTATCTTAAATAGCCCTGTCAAGTGTCAGATCCATAGCAGGCAGGGGTGGTTCGTCATGGAGGTGGCCGGAGTGCGCCACTCGTGATCGGGCCGAGAATCTCTTGGAGGGTCTAGGATACAAAGGAGGGACGTTTTGAGCTATGGAATGGGACGGCGTCATTTGCAAGAACCTTGTGATAAAACGAGCCCCGAAGCTTGCGAATTGGTTAAGAATTGCTGGAGAAAGAAGCAAAAGACGAGCGGCCCGGCTGTTCGGAGATAAGAAATGGTGTTCACACGCCGGTATTTTGATAAAAAACCTCCGGCAACTTTTGATGGCTGGCTCACTTTGCCTCAAAATTTGACATCAAGTATCCTCATAGGTTGTATTCCATCTCATAAGCACCAAATCCCGAGATTACGCATTTTAAACCCATGGAGAGGCTGAGGTGATCAGGAGCGGCGAGGAGCATCGTTAAAGTAATCGTTGCGGAGTATCCTCATAGGTTGTATCCCATAAGCACCAAATCCCGAGATTATTCATTGCAAACCTTTTATTATGCAAGTGGCCGACTACCTAGGCTCGCCGGATAGGCAGTCGGTGATAATATCGCCGCCCTTATCTACGACCATCACGTTGCCTCTCTAACTTCTCGGATCACTTTCCATACATCAAATTTGAGGGGGTGGTCAACTATTAAGCCTGAATTTGATCTCCCTGAAGGCAGTACCAGTTGGGTATTTCTGGTTGCAAAGACAAAAAAAAGAACATAAGTATGAGTACATGCCGTGCTGCGCAGCGGCCCTACACCCCCAGTACATTAAGTTCGACAGAAACCGAAAATACGTCGCTCATAGCACCTTGACTCAGAAAGCAATGTGTTAGCCCTCTCGGTCAATCCAGCGACCCAGCCCGGGATTTTGCAGACGCTGGCCCACTTAGAGCTCAGGGTGGGTGCATGTTCCTTCTGGCCTTGCAGGCCTCGTCTCTTCGCAACCTGATCACCAAGAGCAATTGAGCTATATGGTTCCTCCGAAGACGGACTGTCTGGAGTGAGCTGTGCTCCTGACGTGTGATAGCATTTAATCGGATGGAAATGCAGCATATTTTTGTCAGATGCGTCGCCCATTAATAAGTAGTGATGTTCTCCATACAACTACAAATTTGAACGGTCCTCATTTTTAATGTCCGAGCCTGACAAAGTGGTCCACGGATGAATGGTGCCTCGGAGTTTTTCCTTGGGTGTCAACGTTGATGCGCTCGCGCTCCGGGCTACTTCTGTCCTGAGTCACCCATCTATCCATGTTCTGCCGTTGCGGTGCGTTACTGTCAAGTTGACAGTAATCGACTCACATCAGTCCGCTATTCGCTGTTAAACCATCACATATAACTACATTCAGAAACTCGGTGTTGTCCATGTGCTGCAGGAGGCGCCGACAAAGATCTTCAAACGGTTGAACAAAGATAGGGGTGGACATCGTTTCGTTCAGGTAAATAATGTCAGGTCACACATCAGCGCCCAGGGACAAAGAGGTACCCGTCAAGAATGTTCTAGACTTCGTGGTCTCATTCAGAATTTCACTCGCACGCTGGCGCACTGTGAGATTCCCGGTCCTAAACTAAATCGACATTAGGGTGAATATGGGATGAAAATGACTCACTGTAGGAGGGATCCCAGCTTTCCCACGGTGCTGCAGCAACATTTTCAACATCTGGACCCACGCATTCGGTAATTCGAGGACATTAGGCATATAGAGATGAGTCTCCTCGGCTTCAGAGGCGCTGATTGTGCGAGACAGTATCTGTGCGCCATTCTCGGACATCCCGGGATTCCTGCTGCATCAATCTCGTCTTTAACCCGTGTTCAAGACCGGTCGAATGAGACGGATGGGAGGAGGAAGGATACACCCGGTCCAACTGCCGGCCTTTGTGGATACATGCTCCTAACTTGGGATCAGCACCTCGTAAGACCATGCTTGAAACTCGCCCGCAAGAGAGATATCATCACTGTTCGCACACCCGGGATGGCTGTGATTTCATGGCGCGCCAACTGGTCAAGAAGCTCTTACGTCGGTGCCAAGACCTTCAAGTCATATAAATCCACATGTGCAGCTGCCTTTCAGTGCTGAAGATTTACCAATCTAACCAGGTTCTATCGAGGTCCGTGTTGGTGCGTGATCTCAAGGATTTTTTTTCTTGGTTGGATTTTTAGTTAGCCTCCGTGGGGATCAAATCAGTGTATTTGGGTCCGAAAACTCTCGAGCTGATGATGGATCAGACTCAAGCTAGCTACGAGGGACATGTAAATGTAAAGAGTAGTCTATAGATATATGTAGAATGGAATAAAATGAAATAGGGACGGAGGGTGGGGTGAATTTATCGTATGCGACGACAAAATGGAGCGAACTGCGAGCGCAGTGTGAGAAGCGGAGAGAGGGAGGAGGCGGAGATCGAGATTTACCTGCGAGCGCAGTGTGAGAAGCGGATGCCTTCCCACTGCGACCCGCAGGCTCTATATACTATCAGAGAAACAAGGAAGGGTAAGCGACGTCGAAACATGAATGCTGAAGAACAAGGGATAGGAGCGCG
The DNA here is from genome assembly GCA_029289555.1 of Mycena latifolia. Lineage (NCBI taxonomy): Eukaryota > Fungi > Basidiomycota > Agaricomycetes > Agaricales > Mycenaceae > Mycena > Mycena latifolia. Next base: position 922,785 of record JARJLE010000017.1, on the reverse strand, counting down.
CCTTGTGCGCGCACAAGGCGCGCATGAATGTTGTGGGCGGATCAGCGCTTGTTTGCTAACAACGGGCAATGCCAACCCACACACACATTGCCCTTCCAAGATCTTCGCCTGGCAGATCCTCATTTCGCCTCCACTGCGTGCCCAAACCCCGCGTCCCGTTGTACCACAGCCAACCAACCCCAAAACCGCCTTGCTCAACCCCTCCCCCGACAGGTCACGTGCCTGGCTCCCACCCTGTCGCCCAAACAAAAGACGAAGAAATTGTGTTTTACTTGCTACTTCAAGTGACAAAAAAGGATGCATGTATGAATCTAAATACTATATAAATCATACTTCCCGGTCTGCCGGGCGAGGTCTAGTGCGATAGAACATGGTGTTTGCGGTGGAGCTTTCCCACGTCGTCGGGGTCTTTGAACGCGACGAATTGGCTCGGCACTCGCGATCTAGGCAGTTGCGAGCCAGGCGCAAAAATCCAGCCCCCTCTCGTTCCAACGAGTCAAGGATTCGGCGATCCTGGAATTGAATCTGATACTGCAGTCCCTCGGCAAATTCACGCAATGTCCGAATGTGGTTGGTCATTGCTTCGGTAAATGTTTCGTGTGCGATTCCGGCAGCGATGTCAATCATATCATCGACGTCTTGATCTTCGGCAGTGGCGGTCGGCTGGGCGTCATCTGAGGGAGCACTTTCAGGGATTGTCGGCACAACCCTGGGGGGAACTGGTGCAGCGACGAGCGGATTGGACGAGTTCAGCGGAATCAATGATGGATGGGACCAGAATGGTGACGTTCGATTCCGCTTTACCTCAAGGAAAAACACCGGACTGACAGGATGCATGCCCTGGACGAGGTGCTTGCAAATAAGAAACCGATTTTTTGGCAGTTCAGGGCATGTGCACAACCACTTGTCCGGCTGAGTGTTGTATTTGTAAAGCCGGTCGGGGTCGGTGGTAATCGGGGTTTTTAGTGCTTTGTTCCAGAGGAGCTTGAAGTCCTTCCGCCATGAGGGAAGTTCGCGGTAGCGTCCGGTATCCACTAGATAGTGATCTAGCTTTCGGTAGTACGTTGGTGCAAGCTTTTTGACGAGAATCCAGACCAAAAGGTCTAAGCACGGCATGTGGAAATGATGAAGGAAATCCCTCTTGATCCGACGCCAACTATCATTCAAGTTGATCAATCGACGGCATCTAAGTAACGAAAAAAAAATCCCATACTGGCTTTCGACCATCATCGTAGTTTTTAGTCTCGGAATCTGGGGGTGCGGAGCTCGTGCCCAAAGCTCCCATCGCCCATTCCGATACCAGTTCTCCCATAAGTATGCCCATGCTTCCGGAAGATCATTCCCGACACAATATTCGTACATCTGCTTAACTGCCCATCGTTTGATTCCAGCAGGATTTGGTGGTGCGTAGCCAGGAATAAGAGGATGAGCACAGAAGTGGGTTTCCATCAAAGTTATCACATCCTTCCTACAATCGGCTGGACAGAAGACGTGTGTCTCAGACTCCCGAGATGATGTCGTGGTTTCTACATTAGTGCGTGCCGGAAGTTTGATTGTTAGGGGTGGTGGATTGCTGGGAGCAGGGGCTAAATTCTCCTTGCTGCATTCGGTCGGTGCTGGAGCAGACTCCGAGACATCGGGGGATCCTGATGAGGCGGCAGCTTCCCCATTTAGAGACTTCAAGGGCAAGCGAAGAAACACTGTATCCGGCGGGAGATCCGCTTTGGCTGTAGAATCAATCCTCAGGGCCTCGTCGAAACGGCCCCCTTCATATTCTTGATGGTCGGCACGTCCCGAGGGTTTGAAGGATTTGTCGATGAATGAGAACTCGGCATGGGCGCGCTCGGAGTTATATGGGGTTGTCGACAACTTATTCTTCGCTAGTCGGGTTGTAACAGCATCATCTAGATGCCACCAGCAAAGCTGGATTTTCGCGATGGGCCATGTGTCTGTCCCCATTCCGATTCCCGCCATATCTTTGTCAAGATGAATAAAGTCGACATCAATGCTATATTCATCGCGAAGAATCTTTGCCCAATTTGTCAAGGCTTTTTTCCGCTTTCCGAGCTGGATAGAGGATGCAGTGGAAAGGAGACAGTAGGAAAGCGGGAAACCTGCGTTATCGTACTCCCCGAGGATGCTGTAAAGCTCCAAGTGCTTCTGGTTCGTGTTGACTACGCCGTTACAATCAGTAATTCATAACTTTCCAAAAAAGTACGAACTCACAAGTTGCGTCGGCTCCAATCTCAACTATCCTCCCCCGGAGCGGCCCAGCTATCTTCTTCATACCCCAGCACAGCTGCTCAACTCCTTCTTCATGTGGTACGTCGAAGACGTCAACTTCGGTAGAATACTCTCGTAATAGTATCTCCGCGGAAGTAAGCTGAATTTTGTCGCGTTTCCAGAGGATCTCGCTCATTGTTGTCCATGCGGAATGCACCTGGGCGGCCGTAACACTCGGAAAAGAAGCCTGTACTTTCCCAACCATGGCAACAGGTGTCGTCCACTCGATGTTGGCACGAAGCATGGCAGTCGCGTCGGCTGGCATGTTCACATCATAATAATGGACGTGTGCCGTTTTGTGCTCTAGCCGAACAACTATAACACGCCGCCCGTCCTTTGATTCGCGGCACGTAACGATGAGACGGCTCTGGCACTGGTACCGCTTCATCCCCACTGTGTCACGTCTCCTCGCCTCTTCTTTCGCACTCGGACGCGCCTTCTGCTTTCTATCTGCATCCTGGCAACACCACAGCCGTGTTTTGTAGCCAGTCTTCATGGACTGATTATCCCTGACTCTGCTTGGCATCAATATCATAGCAAGGTTTCAATGAATCAAGGTGCGCACCTAAATCTGTATCCCGAGACTTTCCAAATTTCGTTCGTGGTCATTTGCACTCGTTCTTTATCGGAGACCAAGGGGTCGTGGTCAATGATGTAAGATCCGTGGAATACGACATCTGGACCTTTGCTGAACATGTCCCTTAAGGCACAAAACATCACATGGCTATCCGAATATTCCGCGGGGCGGGACCCAGAATTCAGCATTAACTGGAAAGAAGTTGGACTTGGCTCGTTCTAGGTTGTAAAACACTTACACTTGCGTCGTCGTTCTCACTATCATCGCTTCGCTGGCGTGCCGCTTCCGCCGGACCCGGCAGTCCACGCGATGTGCCTGCATCTTCTTCGTGATGATTGACATCCATCGCGTTATCATCCTCGCGCCGGGCATCCGACGCCTCTGATCTACGCCGTTTATTGCTTTCCTGCGCTTCCTTCTCTCGGGCTCGCTTGTTCCGCCTATAGAGCTTGTCGGCCTCGCGGCATTTAAGGCAAGTCTTCGCGTCATCAACTTCTTCTGGGGGTAGAATAGCTCCACATTTCTTTTAGAGCATTTGCGCTCGCCGACGGCAGCTGGTGCGTATTGTTCCATGTAAGAGGACGTGTTGCAGCGGCAAAAGTGAGTGGAAGGACAATAAACAAACGAGAAACGTGGGGTTGTTTGGTGAAGTTGACGCGGCACGTGACCTGTCGGGGGAGGGGTTGAGCTGCGCGAGCTCCAACCCCATCATCGGAGGCAGTGCAAGAACACGTGTGCAGCTCGAAACCAAATACAGCCACATACATGATTACCATCTCATCTCCTTCACCCACCATGGTCGCATTGGCGCAAGAACTCGTGGATGCAATCATCGATGAACTCGGAGCCAACAACGGGCTCGAGAACCAGGACTATGCTAGCCTGCATGCATGCTCGCTGGTTGCATGCGCGTTTGTAGCGCCTACTCAGCGCCACCTTTTCCGGCGCCTCGCTTTGACCCGTCAGAACCGGGCCCTGAATGAAGCGCGGGCAAAAGTGGCTCAGAGGTCGGCGCTTCTGAGCAGCAGCCCTCACCTCGCTACTTACGTCCGGGACCTAACACTCCAAATCGATCTCTTCTCGGACGTTTTCCGCCCCGTTGATTTCGTTATTGCCTCTACTCTCGTCAATCAAGCGCCTAGTTATTAGAGGTGGCGCTCGGAAGTGGGGCGAACTTCCTGCGGACCTCCGGACGGCTCTCGTCGCCCTATTCTCCCTTCAAGGTCTCCGATGTGTTGCATTGGACTGTTTTTCCGGTGTCCCTGCCTCCATTATCCGTTACGCTCTTTCCTCTTTCAAAGAGGTCTCTCTCACATCCATTTACATCTCCTCGGACGGAGACCTCCCCGCCGCTCATCAGCTGGATCAGACGTCCTTCCCATCTACTGCGGTCCTCGATCATCTGGTTCTCGACTACCCGCCAGATGTGTCTACCGCTCTCCATGCGCTTCTCCTTGGAAATGAGATAACAGACTCCTTGGGGCATCTCCGGCATCTCGAAGTAACTCTCAACTCCTGGACATATCTCAGCGCCTTTGCGTCCATTGTCTTGAAATACTCCCACTCCATTCAGCATCTGGCCATTGATTTTGAAAGTACGCAGCAAACAGACATTTTCCGCCGCCCGAGACTAATCATCCCTTCCCGCCAGGGCTGCCCTGGAACGCACTTGCCTTACCCAGTCTCCCCCGACTCCGCATCTTGACGTTAAAGGCCACTGTCGGCGAGTTGAAAACACCGAATTCCGTGCTAATGGTGATCGCGAGCCTCCCAAGTTGCATGCCCAACATCGAAGTCGTGAACATACTCATTTACATCTCGACCGGCTCGACTTACTCCGACTTCATTCGCCTAGCCGAGGTCGATGCAGCGTTGATGAAACTTCCCCAACTCCGGGAAGTGCATTTCCACGTCACATTTTCATTTGGATCCGGTCAGATCACCAACTTTGAATCTCTCATGCGGCAGACGTTGCATCGCGCCAGCGGCGCCAATCTGCTGACGTTTTCTCGCTCCGGGAATTGGGGCTACAAAGATCACTTCATAGACGTTTTCTCCAATTAGCGCCTTCCGCGGTGAGATCGGAGGCTACTACTCTGTGTACCAAGTGTACAATAACTGTTGTTTGAGCGCGTCGTCGCAGTGTCGTGCATTTGCATTCACTTCAAATTCGCTGATTCCCCTTACGACTACGGCCCGCAGCGTACTCCCCAGGTCCAATTGTTGCGTGCCCTGCACTTGTAAAATTCGCCTGGGCCTTGCAGAATACACCTATGCGATTCGAGCTTGGACCGTTGACGCTTGGATGAGGTGTTTTTCAGGCTGCGTGCCGAGTCCTCGGCCCCAGGAATTCAACTTGAATCTTCCGGTTGCTTGATGTAATGTTTATTAGATACTTAAGGAATTCAAGGCATGTCCGCTCTATTCTCCATTTCTGACGCAGCGAAAATTCAAACCCGCTGTACGCTAGCCTTAGGCTCGTCAACATATGGCAGGACACACTCCTTCGATTCGGGCTTCTACCAATAACTAGACTTCTGTGTCATCATCGTTTGGTTTGGAATTTGGGCTCCGCGGTAATCAATCGCCTATCCAGGAGCAAATCTGGGCTATCGAGGTACGTATAACTGCGTCGAGGTTACGCTAAATCATGAATTCTTTTTATCTTGATTAATCTCCGTGCAGGAGACGCCTGTTCGATTCGCGCTTGGACCGATGGCAGTGCCAGTTCGCATTTTTATCTAACCTTTAATGTTTATTCAACTCGAATCCCCACAAAGAAATTGCAACAACAGCTAGAATTAAGCCAACCTGCACAGTTTTCTGGTTCCTCCAGTGCTCATTGATATTTGCATACGCCAGGCGGATCTACGTTTCCTCGTGAGGCTCAGAGACGTAAGCAGCGTGCGTACGGGGAGGTTCAAGTCCAGCGTGACAAATCAGGCTGTATCATCCTCCCACGTGGCTAACAAAGTCCGCCGATCAAGCCGACAGCACCGTTTGCTTCCGCCCACCTCTGCCGCCCGCCACATCCAATGCAGCTCCTGCCGTCGTGCTCCTTACGAACACCTACACCGCTCATCTGGCCGCGAGGAATCAACTTACTTGAAACTTAGGCTCCCGACAGCCGGGATCGATTGCACGTCGCAGTGACGCAACACCGCTTCCATTCTGGAGTGAGCGAGCGACGCGTGAATATAGTATGCCCCCTCCATATGCGTCTCCGCTGGGCGCGTAATTATTTACGCTGCCCGCCAGCTCATCTTGACCCCGCCGTGTCGCGTGAGAGGGTGGTCCTGTGTGTGTGATTCTACAGGGGGGCGAGTAGTCCACCCACCTCAACGTGCCTTTCCGCAGCTCCCCCTCCGCTCGCTGTGCCCGGCGGCACGTGTCTCGCCCCTCACCTCTGTGGGCTTTGCGCGCTCCCTACGCGCCGCCTCGCTGTCTTCCCCACGTCCAATCTCACGCGTCCAAGGCACGTCGCTTCCTTCCGCGCGTCTCTTCCCGCCACCGTGCCTCTGCCCCGATCCGATACTCACCGCCTTCACTCAGTGTATGTATACGGTAACAAGCCGTCGTCGACCAGTGGACGGTCATCCTCGAAATATGCTTCAATGTGGGGATATATCCGAGGAAGACGGGGGTTCGAGTCCCCCCGACGGTATGATCCATTGCCCCTTATTTTTTCTTCTTTCTTTTTTTTTCTGCGTCTCGTCTCTTTCTAATTACATTCGCGGAGTGCCGAAGCCTTCCTTCATCGACTCCTGGATAATCGTGCTTACCCGGGAACTTCCAGTGCCATGACCAATTGCCAAGGGTTTCCGTTGGTTAGGAATCGAACCGACGTTCGTACAATTGCGGAGAGGTCCCACAACGACCACAGATCTCGTCCGAATTGAGCGTGGATGATCGTTTTCCTCGGCATATGCGTGTATTTTGCAGACTCACCGTGCTCGAACGCCGTTCCCCGATGAAAGCACCCCCGTATTCCCCGCGGAAGGCTCATCAAGCAAGGAAACACGACCAATGCACATGTGCGTTTCCACCGCGAAAGCATTCCACCTGTCCAGGTTCTAATCAGGATTGGGAAGGTCCAGTCGCGGACTGGCCCGCACCTGCTTCGCGTCTGGTGGAGCCGCGAGAGTCGGCATGCAGGCGACGCCCGTTCGATTCGGGCTTGGACCATGCTGAGGTCTTGTGGTAATTCTTTTGCTTCGATTTTGTAAGTTCCACGAGCCCCCCAGGAACTCACTTCTGGCTAGGTAGGTCCGCTTCGCCCGATTTACCACCCAATTGCATAGGTGACTATCATCTAATTATCGCATAGCGGACAATGAGCTGTCTATTCAGCGGATTTGTTTTCATTGCACAGGAAGGAGAAAATTAGCAGGTGTATATACCCTCATTTGTGCAAGTCCGCCTGGATTCCGCTCTTGCGTCTATGGTTCAATTTGAACTTCCATTGCTATAACCACCCTCCGTCAGATTTCGCGGCAGCTCGCCGCGACGTCGAATGGGAGCTCGTTCTTGATTCCAGAGCCCGAGGTGTTTGTGCCGGCGGCCACGGCGGTAGTCTGCAATGCACTCTGGTTCATCAGCCTCGGTCTCAGTCTGAGCTGTGCGCTCATCGCGACGCTCTTGCCATACACAGAGCAGACATGCGCTCTGCGCCCATTATCCGCGCCCGCATATTCTCGTTTATCTACTACGGCCTCAAGCGCTTAAATATGCACGCCGTGGTAGAGGTCATCCCTCTACTCCTCCACGCATCTCTCATCTTCTTCGCCTGCCTGGTTGCATTCTTGATGCCGGTGAACTATGTCATGGTGGTCGTTTCCTCCGTGCTTTTAACACTGGTCGTCGTCGTCTATTCCAGCCTCACCATCCTCCCTCTCTTCTATCTCGACTGCCCATATCGAACCCCTCTTTCTGGGGTATGTTGGCAGCTCCTACAGTCAGTTCGCGAGCCCTCAGCAAATCGCCGCCTTCCCACGACATCCAAAGATCTTGCTGCCGAGTCTGATACTGTGGTCGAAGCCGTCTTTCACGCCGCCACCAGGAACTCGGCTGCTCGGGACCAGCGCACACTCGTCTGTGTTAAGATCCATGAATTGATCTAGTTCGGCATTACCTATAAATATTTTCGGCGCACTATTACATACGTTTAGCCAAATATTTACGTCTCAGTTTTGCTCTACGCATTGCTGAGACGTGAGTCATCGTATCTCTCTAATTTCGTTCCATACTCACTGTAGTTTAGTTCCAATTCTCTTTAGGTACACTAATTGAGTTTTGCTCTACGCATTGCTGAGACTTCCAATTCTCTTTAGAGTCTTACGCTAAAATCTCGACTGGTTCAATATCCATTTCTCACAGTCTGGACCGTCAAGTCGCTCGCAGGCGAGTGCGAGCTCGAGCCTTTCGTCGAAGGAGTCCACGATGGGGTCCTCGGGGCAGACGTCGTCTCTATGACAGCATATTCTTGCCCTTGTCACTCACCCCGATGTGCAGCTAATAACTCGCATCGAGGGTTTACTCCGGAGCGCGGATTCGGGTCTCCTTCCCGAGGAAACCGCTGCTCGGCGACGCATCACATGTCTCAAGGCTCTTTGGGCGATCGCCAGCCTAGCAGAAAGGGAAAATCCTGTTCCCGCTTTATCCGCTCGATTCGACCTCGAACTCATATATCCTCTCGCTCTTCCCGCTGCCAGGGAGATTAGACACTACGCATTGTCTACCCTGGCGCTGGCACGATGGGCCAATCTTTGTGCGATAGACAGTAGTCTCTCGTAGACAGACGCTACAAACGAAGTAGCTCGTACCTCCCATGTTTGTAGTCTGTTGATTGCCTTGATCATCTGATTGGAGGTCGGCCTTATTATGCAAAGTTCGCGTCCCGTCACTCTGTGACACCAGCGAACGACGCGTCGTTCTCTCGTTTGCCAAAGAAGTATCCCTCAAAATACGCGTAGAATAGCATGGGCTTCCCACAGCAGAAAAAATCAACCTACTCGAGAGAGGAACGGATAAGTCGATCATTACAGCGATTGCAATCAACAATCAACAATCCAAACAAAATATTCCTCTCACTGGCCACAACATCTTTTAAGTAAAATCTCCAAAATGCTGTATGGACACTATATTTTCTCCTACAAATTTTGAAGCACTTTTGTAGAAGCGAGCAAAAAGCTTTGGGGCCGATAAGTTCCCGGATCAAACAGGATTTTAGGCTGTCGACCCTTGGTAATGTCCTTACGAGGTCAATTGACCTTCCCCCTGCCAAAATCATGGGAATATATGTCTTGAGTACTTAAACTACAGGTCCTGAGGTAAAATGATGTAATTGAAGGCGGCGATGACAATGGAGGCAGTTGAGACCACCGTGGGAGCGAATTCAAACTTCGCACTTCACGTAATAAGGTCGATCTCCAATCACTCCCCGCGCGGTAAACTACAGACTAGATAGACAGCCAATTTAATGACACTCATCATCATCACCTACAGCGCGAGCCTCCGTTTCCACCTGAGAGTCCTTCTCAACCGTCGTTCTATCGATGCTTTGAGCTTCAGTCCATTTTCGAAGACAACTGGACAATCGATGCAGTTGGGGATGGGCTCAGGAGTATACGAGGACTGCTGGACTCTCCCACCTGGATTCCTAAAATGCTGAACCAGTTGGAGGCTATCCACAGGGATGGCGCATATTTCATCCTCATCGAGTACCTAATGGGACAAACTTACGTCCAGCCCTACGAATATGAAGCGACCTGGGCAACCTTACAATATTTCTGGCAGTCCCATCCTTCTCTCCTGTTGACAGACGCTCTCAACGAAGCCCTCGGGAAAATCCCGTCCATTTTTCACGGGATGGCGACTCACGAAATGACTCGGGTGGATGACATCGCGGTGTTTTTGCCTCTTTCTTCAGCTACACCAACGATGAAGAACCATTTCTTTGGGGTTTGTCCTGTTACCTCAGAATCGTCGGTCTCTGGAGGCCCGGAGATCTGTGGCGAAGAGCTCCGCCCATGGAATGGCTCTCTGGTCCCTCATGGCAACAACTCTGACCAATGCTACAAGAGGTTGTTATGGTTTTCATCCTAAGATCTTTCAGGACACTTCAGTCGTACTTTGGTATCTGGCGGACGCTGTGATATCAGAGGACCGGAATAGCCGCTACCGAACTGGACACATAAAGACGGCCACGTACGAATCGACGCTTGCTGTCGTGGTTCAAAGTGGATACGACGAGCCAGCTATCGTGGCACTTCTTAAAACCCTCGTGGTTGAGTCGCTCCTGCGGAAATCGAATTACACCGCGGGCGCGGAGCTTTTTGTTTGCAACCCGAGCAATGGCGCTCTCGACTCGGAGCTCAGAAAGAAATTAGAGAATCTGATCAGTGGTTGGACAGACGTAGTTGCTAAGGATAATCACAGCTCGTCGTAACCCTAAACTGTGGTGTATAGCGGAATGGTAGTGAAGGAATTACGAGGTCAAGAGGTGTTTCAAACTCCGCCTGCCGTTCTCGCTTATGACGACAAATCCACGAACTCGATTCAATCATCTGAAGCTCTCTGATTGACGTCGTTAACAATTGCGAAGCCGAAGAAGTCCAATGGGAGGAGCCCAGTCGAAACGGAACCATAAACAAAAATCCACGGAATTAAATATACACCGCAAGATCGCGGCGGCATGAAGTCCAATACATCCGTTTTTGTACACAAGAGCACTGGGCCGTCCTCCATCGCAAACAAACCTCGACCACGGTTTCACGCCGCCTCCACAACCTCCCACGTTCTCACGAACTCCACAGTCGTGATGTTGAACGGCTCGGGGCCGCACCCCGAATCAGGATCGACAGGCGCATCCGGCTGTGTGCTTTCCCCGAATTCGACAATCCATCTGCCCGTATAGCTGACCGACGGGACTCAGTCAGTATACCACGACATAACTCACACAAGGTGACGATCATACGTTCCGAGAACAGACGAATCCAGGACACCCTCGATCCAGAAACCAGGGAAGAAGCCGCAGAACCCGACGCCGATAGGCTGGGGGGTCTCTGGGCCAGAACTGATACTGTATCCCCGTCAGCACCATGAATCAAACTCAAAGAACAGACAACGTGCCCGAAGACCAATTGCTCGACACCGCCCGGGGGGGTGTAGAGGACGGTGACGTTTATGGAGGACCCATCGAACACAGCAGGGTCGGTGTTGTCCCCCACGGATGGGAAGATCCACCCGAGGTCCGCGAACTCGCCCTGGGGCACCGTGGTGTTCACAATGAGGTTATCCGCGGACGGAACAAAGGGCGGGACCGTCGGGATGTCGACATTCGCCAGAAGACGTCTCGGGGCGGCGGTGGCGGCTTGGATGAGCTCGAAGTCGCCTGCATTGACTTTGGGAAACGAAGGTCCTGCGCAGGCTTGAAGAGCAAGCGAGGTACTAAGCAAGACGATTTTAGTGAAGTTGCTGAAGTGCATCGGGGGTGCGTTGGTTGTTATTTCAAGTCGAGGCAGAACATGCAGAGTTCTTATACTCCTCCACAGCTCCCTCAACGGGGATTAAATCCCGTTCAGTGACCAACCAGGCGAACATTGAATGGGCATTAAAAGCCGTCGAGAAGCCTTCCTCCAACTCCGCAGCAGCACGACTGAATGCCACCCAAACTTCTTCCGCAGCACCAAGATGCAGTCGTGGGAGCGGCAAGCATGTCGTTTCCGTCGCTTCAAGATGCCGCCAAGCTGGCTGTGCTCTCATTGGCGGAGGTGTCCTGCCTGCCATTGACTTCTCTCGTCTCATCGCTTCCAGTCTGGAGCAGTATCCGAGCGGTATCATGCAGCGATGTCATGGACTTCCAGGCGCGCCAACGTTGGCCTCATCTCGTGCCGCGTCCCCCGTCTAGCCACCGATAACATGTCCAGCGTGATTGTAGTACGTCCCCCTCCACATTCACCTCGTCGATAGGGAGTCTCCACAGAGCGTCCAATTGACTCTGCCGCCCGACAGCTCGTCGTGACAATGCCATATCGCGCGCAATGGTGATGTTGTGTGCGTGATTCTACTGTGGCAAGCAGCATGCTCGATGCACTGGCTTTTGTGTACACGCCACCTCTCTTGGGACCCGGCGCTCCTCTCTTGCCTTTCGTCGTGCCTCCCCCCTGACCGCGGACCGCCTCAACGTGCCTTTCCGCAGCTTCCCCCTTTGCTCGCCGTGCCCGCTGCTTCACGCCTCGTGCATTCCGGGCACATCGGCGAAGTATACATGGAAGACTTATCGACGAGGAAACTATTCTCCACGGCGACGCGGCTCGTACTCAGCTTGATAACCCCGACTGTATGACTCACATTTCTTTCGCGTGCAACCAACCTTCTTTCGCGCGCGCTGCGCCTCTTTCGCGCGAATCTTTGTACCACCGAACCCGCATGAGATCGGTTGCCTCCCAGCCATCTCCGAGGCCAATGTAAACTTCTGACTGTAGATTCCCGGACGAGGGTAAAGGCGTCCCCACTATCTCTGAGATGGCGTGGATATAAGTTTCATGCGCCTGAGCGAAGTGGCTCACTTCCCGTTGCCGCTCTGCGACTTCCGTGTGGACATTTTTCGCCCGCACGAAGCGCGTAGTCGTATCCGCGATGTTTGCCGGGCAGAGATCGTCCAGCCCAGCCGGATTTCGGAGCAGGATTTGAATTCTTTGGGTGTGGAGTCGCTGGTTGGCACCCCACGCATTGGGCGAGAAGCGCATCTGCACCGTCAGACGTGGAACTGGAGCTATTCAAGTTGGGCAAGATGCCAGCGGCTCGTCGAGGGCGTCAACCATGTTTTTAAGAATGTCCCAGTCGATCCCCCTCTCTTTGAGCCCGGCGGTGAGCGCCTCGGTGTCAAGTCTTGGCGGCATGAAGGAAAAGGAGAAAATTGATGGTCAAGTTTGGTGCTGTCAGTGTGTGGTTCCCGGAGTTTGCCGTGCCGGCTGATCGCCGCTTCCCCATCAACTTTTTGAAGAGAAGCAGTGAACCGAAGGTGGATTTGACTCGGGTTCCACCTCAAGACTCCCATATGTCCAGGGGTCAGCCTAAAACTGCCGAAGACGTCAACAATTCCTGGTCGTTGAACTTGAAGTTGACTGTTCGAGAATACCGCCGGTGAACGATCTCCTTATATCGTATCGCGGGGCGATTGGCCCCTCAATACTACGTCCCTGATGTTTATTCAGTGTGCCACCGGTTGGAAAGAAGGACAGGCTGAGATTTTCGGATGCGCATCCGACTCTGACGTGAGAACTTCGTATATGTAGGGAGGTGATATCGTGATCTAGTAGTAGTAAAGCCACTGGGATTTCGACGACGAAGTCCGAATGATTCAGCTCACAGCCCAAAGTGAATAACTTGGTGAAATTGTGTACCCTATATCGACTTCATGTTCAGGGTAGACTGGGTAAGATCTCGTGCACAGGCTCTAGGGCTGTATTACACTTCAACCAAGTGGTGTATAGGACGTCGGTGGCTGATTTCTGCGGCACGGAAGTCTCCCGAGCGTTGAGTCAACAGTTCACCGTCATATGCCAGTACAAAGCAGCGAACACGGTGGCGCTCGCTGTCCGTGTACAATTTCCTCCGTTTATACTGTCATTACATTTCGAAATGCCGCCTACCGCCCCACTCTTCATCCTTGACTCCACAGCACAGGCACAGTACCGAGCGTCGACCCTACAGCAGTCCGCAAATTCTCAGACCATGATCCAGTCAGGAAAAATACTTCTTGGAACGAGTCTAAGCTATCCAACCCACGTTGCGAAAACGGTAGCCGCGACAGGCGCAGACTGGTACTGGATTGTAAGTACTTCACTGTATGATTTCCACGCGATTATGGCCTACGCAAGGATACCGAGCACACTCCATGGTCTCCGACACTTCTGGTCGAATGTATTCAAGACATTATTCACGAGAGCGCGGGCAGGATGGTCCCGGTGGTTCGAGTTCCGAGTAAGACGTCCGTCGATTACATGGCAAGAAGTTCATGAAGCCGTGCTGTTCTGTCTCTAATGACTTCAGACGTGGTGCATGGATGCTGGCGCCGGTGGAATTATCGTGCCGCACCTGGAGACTGTGGAGGAGATGAAGGCAGTCATCGCCGCTTGCCGATTCCCGTCAGCGCCTGTTCAACCATTGGACGCTTCAACATTACTGATTACAATTTTAAACAGCCCAATTGGTGAACGGTCGTTCCCACCGGCCATCTTCGTAAGTGTGTCATGAGAGTTTAAAGTTTCAAATTTCACGTCCGGTATAGATACCTGGAGTCACCGATATTACTCCGGAAGGCGAGGATGCATTCTCTCTCGCCAATAAGCACGTCGCAATAATTCCACAAATTGAGTCTCGCATCGGGTTCCAAAACCTAGAGGAAATTTCGCAGCTGCCGGAGATTTCAGCGTTCATGGTTGGAGGTGTGTAGATCTACCTCTAGAATTGATGTCGAAATACTGAGGTACAGTGGCGGATCTGCGCATGGAGATGGGCCTGCCTCTCCGGCTCACTGAGCACGAGGCAGAATTCTCGGAAATCATGAAGCGTGCCACGAGCATCTCCAAGGAGTGTGATGTACCGATTCTGGGCATCGCAAGTGGCGCAGATGCGATAAAGAGGCGGATCGACGAGGGGTTCAGGATCATCATGTGCTGCAAGGACCTGCACACGCTTGCGTTGGGGATGGTTCGTGAAATCAAGGAATCTAAAGATATTGCCGAGGAATATATGCTCAGCAAACAGAGAATCTAGATTTCAGCAGCCCTAAACGAATTCGTCTGAACCTCTGTAAACACTGTAGCTTCATTGGTAACAAGTTTTGTGTTTTAGAGTATGCACACGGTGAGGCATCTGAGCGTGGTCGGATTGATCGGATCAGGGCAGCAGGTCGAGGTGCCTGGGCCTGCCAATGGAATCAGTGTCAGCAATTCATATCAGCAAAAGTTGGGAAATACAAGGAGGGTCCTTGAAAGGAGCATCAGTTACTTGAGAGGAAGTAAGGAAGGAATTCATACCCCAGGTGCACCACCTGCGCGAACCAGGTCAGTCAGATGGGACAGGCAGGGGTCATACATGAGAGAAGCGCACAAAAGGAAGTCTGCGGTGCAGACACAGCTCCCTGACCCAGAGAGAGGATCGTCAGCGTCATGAGGATGGCGGTGGAGATGAGCTTATTGGTAAACATTCTGCGAGTGGACTACTGTACGTCTTGAATTACGGGGTCATTTATATGCAGGATAGTAATCTCCCAGTGCCACGCACTTGAATTGAATGACAATATATATCTGAAACAACGGGATGCGCCGCAGGAGCCTCACGACCGGCGCAGTTCAACCCGACCTTTTTCTTGTGTGATTCGTGCCATGGGGAAACTTTTCCTTCAACCATTTTTCCCGCCATCCACTTTACATAAGTCACTAACGAAATTCGTCGCTAAATCAGGGGCACAAATCGTTGCCCTCGCTTTGTCGCAAGTATCCGTGCTCCATATCGTAGTTTAGAGCGTGCACACGGTAAGGCATCTGAGGCGAACATCAGTTCCTGCTTTTCAAATGAATGTCAAGAATGTTCACATATTGCCTCCCAGAGTCGGATTGAGAGGATCAGTGCAGCAGCGCTTGATGCCGGGGCCTGCCAATCGTAATCCTGGTCAACGGAGCAATTTATACGGGCATAGGCTGGGAAATACAAGGAGGGTCCTGGAAACGAGCCTCGGGATCATTTGAGGGGCAGGAAGAGAGCAATATATACGCCAGGCGTACCACCTGTGCCAACCAGGTTGGTCAGAGAGAACAACCCGGGGTTATAAGTAAGGGAAACATACATGAGGAAGTCTGCGGCACAGCCACGACTCCCTGGCCGAGAGCAAAGATCATAGGCGTGAGGAAGGCGGCAGAGATGAGATTGGCGAACATTCTGAAGTGGGACCAGATGTTCCACGTCTTGAATTACTGTCTAGATATCTGTGGGATACAAATCTCCAGGGCCGCCGTACTCCGAATCAAATTACAAAAGTGCAATTTATAACTGAAACAGCGGGACGGACCGCAGGCCGTCATGACCGGCGAAGTACAAATTTAGTGGGCTCCGGATTATCCATTCAATTTGCGCCAATAGGCACTAGCAGCCATTGCCATACTATGCGCAGGCAGGGGACAACGGCCGCGATCTCTCATGGCTCCGATACTAACTCAATGGGAACAGTGAACTCGCGCCGTATTACAGGACCTCTGATTATCCCCCTGGAGGCCAGATCGCGGGGCGGACAAAATTTTGTGATTTGGGCTTCGAAACCTAGGTTCTGCGCGGACAAAAATTGAGTTCCGGAGGCTGAAATGCTGCGTCGCGCGCGAACAAAAATCGCTAAGTTTGGTCGGCTTCGTGGGCTAGAAATCATCCTGTAGCCCATTTCGGCACACGTCGACGGAAATGTGTTGGAATCGGTAGAATTTGGTCCAAAACCCGCGAAAATGGTGGTCCGCGCGGGACAATGTGACTTTCTGGTTGCGTGGGAGCGAGAAATTACCCGTTTGGATGCTTATATCATCTTCGGCCAGGGTCGGCGCGGACAAAAAACGACCCAAATCAGGACCAAACCTGCGCGGACAAAAATGAGCGGATCCCTTGGCGGATCCGGGAGCTCGGTGACCTAGCCTCGAAGGATATAATCAGAGGTCCTCGTATTACATGAATCAGAGGGATTATATCCGTGATTCTCGAAGGTGGTTGGAAAATGGACGGGCACGGATAGCTGGCACGGAGGCAGACATTTGCGGAGGAAGATATAGCTACCAAAATACAATCGCTCGGTGCATTCGAGAGCATCGGCTTGGCAAAAAGCGAGAGGGTTAGTGGGATTGTGGCATTCAAGTCACTTTGATGTTGTGGAAGGGCCTTGAAAGAGTCCGGATATTTAGTCAGTAAGGAAAGTCTGGGTGCGGAACGTGAATGTGCAGAGAATGACTATTCCACCCCAACTTACATTTGAGCTGAACTGAGCAACAACGTTAATTCATGATCGTAGCGCTAAGAAACGAGCCTACATGTCCACCGGCCAAATCTGAACAACTGCGGACAAGAGCTTAGTGGAACTCGCCAACGACCTGCATATGACTACGTGAATGGTGGACACGAGATAAGCAGCTAGTCACAAAGATCCCGACATCCGGGATGGGGAGCAGGGGGCAGCCGGCACCGTCGCAACAGGGACTGGCGCATGTTGCCAATCCAATCAATCTCAACACCTGGCCACTGGACGGCGAAGAAAAGGACAATGGCACAGAGCGCGATCGCAGCGGAAAAGGCAGTCGTGGTAATGTAGTTATACTTAGACCACCACGCGAGATAGCGCTTCTTGATGAGGACGTTGAAAACGTATGCGACTGGCACAGCGGGCCACATGTTCGCCATGTCTCGGCAGCGAGACTAGGCGCGATAAGTATATACATGGCGACACAGAAATTTAACATACTAGGCTGTGGGCCATAAGGCTATGTAGAGGTGGGATACAGGGAGAACGCACCGGGTGAGTATTGCTCATATTTTTTTGGCTGAAGAGAGTGTTGTTTCCAACGGCATTGGGGACGATGTACAGCGATCCTATGTCGCCAAAGACGCGCTATTACACGGCGTCAGCTGGCAAGGAACCGGTGGCCGTATGAAACGTGCATTCGGGTTGATCGGCAAATAGCCGGTGTTCCTAAAGTGCATGGCCCCGTCGGTTTGGAGTATTCGAACAGACGGCGTGGAACAATCACCAAGTGTTCAAGAACCAGAGAGCAGCGATGATCGGCGAGGTGATCAATGTTCCGAGGAAGGTCTAGAGGAAGAGTAAGGATTTGAGCAAGGAAGCAGCGCCAATACTCAAGAACGTACATTGAACGTGCTCTGAGACAACCCCCGTTAGTAGCTGGAAGCATAGTTCAACGACACCGGTACTCACGTAGAACGGGTAGATAAGTGGGTCAACCGCGTATACGAGTTGATTCCAGTCAAACGTCGGGATCGGGTTCAGTCGAAGTCCGCTGACGCTCCCGGTGATAGCGGCAAGCTTAACTGAAAGGGTGGCGATAAATTCTCGGCAAACATAAAGAAGGGCACAAGCGCAGTGCTGTCAGAAGCGATCCAAGTCATCCAAATAAAGTACGACAGAGCTTGGAAGATGAAGCTGGGAGTCATATAATTCAGCAACGCTCGAAGGGAATGGCGACGACGTATACTTTTGAAACCAGAAATACGCAAGCATGGTTGAGGAAATTCTATATCCGACAGGCTCAGCGTTTTTGTACAGCTGCAAGGGCCGCTAAAAATTACGCGGCGAAGAGCCAAGAGAGCAAGTCAAAAACAACATGATGCTCTGGGGCCATTCCAGCCCTTTGAATAATAATGTGCAAGGGCCGATAAAATATCTGTTAATGACAGTGTTCATTTCATTTCGTTTGCACACGTCTTCTGCCGAACATTGGTATTAAACCTCTCAAACAAAACTTCGCTGAGTTCGACGTCCATGTGATTGATGAGACTCGACTCGGCCTTCGAGCAGAACGTTCTCCGCCCTCAGATTTTTTATTATGCGAGCATTATTATGTTTAATTCAGGTTAACGATATAGTTTTACGAGCTCATGTTACCAGGAATCCTTGTCGGACTCACTCTCACCTAGTTCGTCCTCTACACAAATATCTGTCCAGCATTCCTTGATATATAATTAATGCCCAAATGTTCATGACACTTTCTTCAAGTTCAACATCCTCCGTGGAGATCAGGCATACGGTGTTCTGCGAAGGCAGCTAGGTATGTACTTTTTAAATCATCACCTCTCTCTACGATTGTTCTCGAACGATCTAATCCCGCGGGCCACGCGCGGAATTGTGAGCCCTCAAGTTGACGGAATTTCGTTGTTTTGTCCCAGAAGGCCGAATCAGCAAGTCTTCCTACGATGGGTAATTTATTCAACTTTCACGTAGATTCTTGGCGAGAGTGTGGCTTTTCGGGGCTATGAATGTTTGGCCCCTGAAGCAAGGAAAGTCCAGGCAAATAATGATAATGTTATGCTTATCGAAGACCCTCGGATCGATGCAATCGGAACGAAGGCATGGGTTCCCCGTCCAAGGGTTCACCCTAGGCTGTAAGCTTCCTTCAGTGGGCGGAGTCTGAATAGTCTCTCGTAGACACGATACCCACCTAATACTGTACTAGAGGGCTGAGGAATATTCTGGGAAATTGTGGAGCTCTTGTCACCTCATATGAGAAAGCCCACCCAAGATTGATTGCATAATCATATGGGTTGATCGTCGTTCGTTTTCAACGATGTATCTGAGCCACCTTTCGAAATTCTGAACAGACAGAAATGTTTGCACACATTTTACAACCTATTCTATCCCATAATCTTATGAAATGTCGCGTTGTGACTGAGAAGGATTTCGCATATTGGCTTCTCGGTCCGCTGATCCGCTTACCCTGGCACTTGATGGCACGACCAATTCATCTCTGCGTCGTCCATGCACGTCTCAAACGGTCATATAGCCCTTCATCGGTAATTTGAAACCTTCTCAGCTCGCAATTTTGCATATCCGCCCCTGCAGATTCCTTTACTTGGAACTTTTGTGTGACTAACCATCTAGACGTGCCGTCGGTACATCGATCCGTCCTCGAGCTAACCCGCTCGCAGTACGCAGGCTCCGAATTCCACGTGCTTAGTCCGTTCTCATTAGCAAATATCCAGCCGTATAGTATCGAATTACTGCAATTAAGACCCATACAGCCTTCCCGCAGTGACCCCTTGCTCTAGATCGAGAATGAATGACATTCGGAGTTTCATAGACGTCTATGGAGCTCCAGGACTGCATGTCGGGTGCGTTTAATTTGTCCCTCTGCGGAGGAATTTCAACAAGGGGTATGTTGATCAAGGTGGTTCAACCTATTACAGGTGTACTTTACACCGGGGGCAAAGACCGACGCACCTGGCTGCCAGGTGCGACCTACGCATGTGGCCTGCATGTGGACCACATGCAGGTGTGACAGTCAACAAAGCTATTTGTTACATTGATCAAATCTCTTTGTTGCACTTATCCCTTTACTTACCAAAGTACGACTTTAAATTTAGCTATATACTACAAATGTATACGGTTATTTTGGAATACTTATCATGGTTGTATCGGATTATTTCAAAGCACTGATTGTGGTTTTCTAACATTTCTTTACTGTAGCTGAACATTTTGTTGCCGCGAGCCGCGAGCCGCGGGCTAGCCGCAGATGCCGTTGCGTCTTTGCCTAGCGACGGCATGATGAAGCCGTAGACGCCCCGATGACGAGTTGCGCCCTCGTGATGAGCCAGTGTCATGCTGGCTACCGGGCTCTCATTCTTCTCACCCACTGTCCGTGTCATGCAGCTTCCTGCCGCACGCCCCTTCCCCGCCCTGCATGACCTTGCTTACCAAGACCCCATCACGCTTTATGCAAGGTGCCTTTGTTGACACGGGACCACACCCGCATGTTGCCTTTGTCAGGCTAACACCATGCTCGCACATTGTCTTAGTTGGCGCACAACCCCACACGTACATTGTCTTGGCCGGTGTACAACCGTACGGTTTGTACATGCATAAAGCGTGATGGGGTCTTGGTAAGCAAGGTCATGCAGGGCGGGGAAGGGGCGTGCGGCAGGAAGCTGCATGACACTGACAGTGGGCGAGAAGAATGAGAGCCCGGTAGCCAGCGTGACACTGGCTCATCACGAGGGCGCAACTCGTCATCGGGGCGTCTACGGCTTTTCAACCTTTGTAGGTTGTAATATGCCGCGGCATGTCCAGCACTTCAAATCAACCTAGGGTCTGTTCAACCTATATAGGTTGAAAAAACACCCAATCAATAATTCGAACCATAGCCTGTCATGTTATCAATTATATCACCAAGAGAGTTTAAATCTGTATGAAAATGGCATAGTTCGAATGTTGTTGCTGCGTGACAGGTCAAATGTCACCCAAAATCCACGGGGTGTCATGGTTCTGATTTTCGGATAGCCAACAGTGGCCGGAGAAATCTGAAAATATTTGGGGAGTTCTCGGGGAGTGTCTGGAGCTCAGCGCGATTGAGGCTACCCGACAGAGCTCCTGGAAACTGCTGTGCCCATCGAATTATCCGTGGGAAATGGTTCCGTGGGCCCATCAACATTTGATCCTGGCTCAAAAACTATTCTCGTTCTTGGAATATTGGAGGCAAGAACGTTTCCCTAGGCAAGATGATAGGCATCAGGTTCATTGTGACACACTGTCCCCAGAATATGTGTGAGATTCTGGGCCGCAATCCCCAAAATGAAGTCAGAGGTAGACAGATTCGGACGAACAGCTACGTCGATGTCGATGCGCGAGCTCCTCTCTGCAGGACACGTAATTACAAGTGAATCAGAATCGTTTCAAGTGCTATTTCTTTCAAGATGAGACCACATTTAATATTGGATTACACAGATTGAATGAGTTAGAGCCCGGGCCAAACTGCCACTACGATCAATAGTTGCCCATTCATCCGTTGCGGTCGGAACATTCCCTACCAGTGCATGCATGCTGGTAATATTGATAACGTCCAGAGCAGGAAAAAGTGGAACCACGACATAGTACTGAGGGTATGTATTGTTCGTAGTCATATTGACAAGTACCCCTTCAATCATCATGTTTCTGTAACACCATGTAGTGTCCTGTACATGTAGCCAGCTGGCCTGCTATCTGTAGTCCTTTCTATTTCATCAAGAAAAGAGTTATCGTAGATTCGTAGTCTAGTCTATCACTTTCTAGGCTTCATTTCCTGGTCGTTGGACGGTTCTCTAGTCCATTTAGTCCTTCTATCATCTGAATGCAGCGTGACAAATCAGCCCTGCGTCATCGCGCAACGTGGGAAGTGTGCGGATCAAGCCGAGTCCTCCCGCCCACCACCTCGTCTGTCGTCTCTTCGCGCCGCCCTTCCCGGGCCCATCCAGTCTCCTTGGGCCTGAAACTAGCTCTCGAACGCGATCTAGAGTTCCTCCGAGTCCGCCGGAGCGACCGCGCTTCGCCAGTAACGCGGAAAGCGCCAGGGTGTCGAGCGCTACCACTTGGGCGAAGACGCACGGAGATGAACGCTCGCTCTCGGTGACGTCACGGCCAATACGCCTCACCTCTTCACCGACGTCGCGGTCGATCGCATGTTTCTGGATGCGCGTCCATAGGTGCGTGGTTCGTTCTGTATTTCATTCGGGTTCCCAGCGCCCCCTGCTTGCCCGTGCTCTCCCTCGTCGCGCGTGCTTCCTGCGCGCGGCGCTCAAGATTCCGCTCGCCACGGCTGCCCTCAATACACTCCGGCGGTTGACCTTTGTGTCCCTGCCGCGCTCACCATGGCTCCTGCTACTGCCCGCTGTATCCGCCATTTCGTGCCTTTCGACCCGCACACGTTGCCGTGCATGCCCACAGTCCAATGGTTCCCCCTGTTCGCTCCCAACATATCCTGACGCGCCGTGATTCCAGGCAATCGTCGAACTCGCAATATACCCTCTGAGTGCACGTACATCAGAGGAAGAAGGCCGGCTATGCTCTGACGCAATGCCCACTACCCTCCTCGGCTCGCCTCCTTCCAGAATCACGTCCTACTGTCCACTCGCGAGGCCTCATTGCGGAGGGGCTCGCGCCTGCATTCCGTGTCGGATCAGGGAATACGATTTGGGCTTGGACCGTGCGCTTGCGTTTCGAACCCCTTTTGGTTCCGTATCCCAGAACAATCATCTTCTTCTCCCTGAATTCACTCTGCTCCCGCCCACGGGTTGCATTCTGTCTACCTCTCCCGAGGTGGGTTCTTTCGGTCGTCGCAGTACTCGTTATAATCTGGAGTTGATCAGCGCCGAATTGCCAGCGTATCAATCCCTACGTGCGTCTGCCATCAATCACTACTTAAAATCCACCAACCTAACCCGGTTCAAATGCGGGCTACTAAGGTCCAATTGCGGAGAGGCCCGCACCTGCAATGTATAACTGGGCAAAAATAAATCTACCTGCAGGTGACGTCCGTTCGATTCGGGCTTGGATCGTTGCTCGCATCTGGCACTCTTTTTGCTTCTCCATCCCATTGCTCCATCCCGATAATCTTCGCCTTCGGAATTCGGCTTTATCCTCCCGGTCTAATTGGCCTTTATGGATGGCGACGGAACATCAGCGGAAGGATTTGAATGGTCGTATTTGGCACGACGCGTCGCGCCCTTTGGTCACGGGGTGGCCGACGGATCACGGCCTCTGACTCCCTGTTGTTTGTCCGCGCATTTGAATCACAACGTTCTTGTCTTCCATCACGGCGTCAGCCTGCCTTCGCTCTCGCTCGCCTTCTCGGAGTGCTTCAAGTTCCACCCACCTCTATGCGTCCACTGTGGGGAGCAACTGACCTCACTGAAAGATCTAGGCAACCGACCGGTCACCGCCGCCTCACCCTCGTCAAGTTTGTCCACGAACGCTGTGCCCAAGCTGTGCCCGATACCTTGCTGCGGACAGGCTGCGGAAACGCCTAGAACTATGTTACTGGATGGGCGTGCTCTCGACCATCCTCTGATCTTTGATATGGCTCCTCTTAATCTTGTATCTCGAGCGACAAGGATCTCAAACCAACCTGTCACGTTGCGGTCCGAACTGCTTCGCGCGGCCCCGGGGTATCTTGAAGCAGTGGAAGCAACTTATTGAGCCAGGGAGCAATCTTCTGACTAATCTTGGATGGCGTTTGTGGCGTTATGATCCAAGCTGCGCCTCTGATTTTGGCCCCGCCCCCCCCCAAATCCCGAGGGTTCTGGACCCGCCTGCTCACAACATATGTATCCGCAGTTGATGACCTCCCGCGATTTCATACCTGACAGTTGATCTTCTCCCGCTGCTTGTCTACCGATTCTTCCCGCTCTCGACAGCAGTAACGTGATCTCAAATCAGTTTCAAGTTCGCATACATTCTATGTTCAGTGCGATGCCCTCGGACGTAAATGGCACTCTCGGGCTCTGTCTCAAGAGGATACGCCGCGAGAAGAGTGCTTGTCGGTCAAAAAAAAAGGCACTCCTCACTAGTGCTCTTACAACCGGGCTTTTCTCGCTGCTCCTTCTCTCTGTGGTCCTCGAAAGTTGAACTCCGAATTTCCCTGGGATCACTGGAACTTAGCGCCCAAGCAACGCACTTGCAGTGGCGCCCGTGTCACTGAATTTTGATTCACTTTGGCATCCGCTGATTACCAACGCGGACGTCGCAACAGTGCAACTCCCGTCCATAATACCAATAATGCACCAGTTGGTCGACAAGGCTTGTTTCCCCTCACCCATTCGCTGGACGACCTACCACTCCAGAAAATCCCGAATCCCTCTCTGCATCGATGGGGACGCATGATTTTTCTGGCGTGTCCCTCCTAGTTCGTCTCCCTTTTCCCCGTCAGTGCGCGACCACTATTGACGCCCCCACGTAGGCCTCGCTCGTTCTTGTACAGACGATCCAGGGCGTCGGGCAAGCGGGCTTCAAAGACCCCGCGCACCCCAGCCGCCACGAGCCCGCGCCGCTCGCGCTTGCAGCCGTCGAGCTCGTGAAGTGCATCCTCACCGTCGCTCTCCGCTCTCGCGATGCCAGCGCGCCACCCTTCCGCTCCAAAATGCCCGCAGGGCCGCGCTACATGCCTCTGCCTTCCGCCGAGGATCTCCCTTTACACTCCCGATCTCCTCAAGAGCCGGACGGCGTGGACAAGGTGCCGCGCGCCTGCCCGCTCGTCGCCCGGCGCACGAAAGACTTGTACATCGCTTTAGCGCCCATTGTATTTCTGATCCTTCTGCGGCACCAGCTGGTACGTCTCTCATCACCTGTCAATCGCTTCACTCAACTAACTTCAAGTATATAGTTTGTATTCCGCCGCGCATACACCGACCAGGCGACGCTCAATCTCACCGATGCGATATCCATCCTGTTTGTTGGCGTGCAGACGTATCTACTACTCGGGACTACTACCCCTCTACGGCATTGGACAAGTGTGCTCTTGCAGGTGAGTCGCACCGTTTCTCCGGGATCCCACCCTCAGATCATGTCATGCAGATCGTCGCGTTCATCGGCGTGCACCACATCAAGGCTGTGCCGCCATACAGCGCGCCGACGTACATTCTCCTTGTCCTTACAACTAGTGTGTCAGCCCTTGTCCTGGTCGCCACATCCCTCGTGCGTATCTTCTTCACTCAAAGTCAATGTACTCAGCTCACTGGCTGTATGCAGATCTACCACGCGCTACGTGACGTGCCGTTCCACAAACTCAACCTTGTCCTCTTTACGAGCTGCCTCGCGGGGTACGTGTTATGTGCGCTGTTGTCCTCCTCGGCGCACGCGGCAGCCGTACCCTCCGACGCTTACCCGCGGGACCTCGTCGCCGCAGCTGTGATTCTTGGCCTGCGCGCCGCCGGGGACCTCCTGACGCTCGCTATCCTCCGACGTGCGTTTCTCTCCTGCTTCCTCAATTCAATCTGAACGATCATCTACAGGCACCTCCCCATTTACCCTCAGCGTCCTTACCCTCCTCGTCGCTTCGATCACGCCCGCGTTCTCACACCTGGTGTTCTGGTCCGCCATTCCGTTCCTCGCACCTCAGTATCTCGCATCTGTCCTCTCACTTTACGCGGCCGTTTCGCACCTGCTCGACGCGCCTGTCTCGTCCTACAACACGCCACCTACCTCGTCAAGCACAATGTGGCCCCCACGTCGCGGCTTCATACGCCTCACGCTAGTATTTATAACGCTCCTCGTGGGGCTCGCAATGGCTCCCCTGTGCCCACTCCCGAGCTCTCCCCCGGCGTCGTTCGTGTCGCATACCCCTATGCCACACCAACACCCGCCCTACAACCTGACGCACGTCAGTGACAGCGTTGCGCCGACGTGCGTGCGCCGCCCACTCCCACCCTCGACCCTCTACGCCGGGCCACATCCCACGCGCCCCTCATTCACCGCATTCGACGATGTCCTACTCGTGGTGTTTTTTAGCCACCCGCGGTACGATATAAATTTAGACGCCTACCGCGAGGTCTATTCGGCGTACTTTCCCAACGTACAGCTCTCCCCAACATCCATGTAACCTCAAGTTTAACTGACGGTCTGATTCTTGTAGATCCTGTACATTGGGCCAGGAAGTCGCGAGGACCGCGGGTTTCTGCATTCGCACGACGTCGTGGTGGACTCGTACATGGCCGCCGAGGACTTTGATGCGGACTGGTTCAAGATGAGCGGGCGGATGGTACGCACATTTATCCACATTGATTTTGTAATGTTTATTCGCGAAACTCACAGGCGCATCACATGTTCTACACCGCGGTCAAGGACTACCCGTGCTACGCAGGCTATCTCTGGGCACCGTTCGACGCGCTGCTGAACGTCCCGCGCCTGATGCAGTTTCCGCAAGACAGCATTTGGTACCACAGTCCGTTTGCACAGCGATTCGTTCCCAACCCGGTCGCCGTGGAGAAGCACCCGCCGGCAGCCAAAATCTCAGAGCGCACGCCGCACGAATACGCGCGCGAAGCCGGCGCGTGGGGTGCCACGGGCTTTTGGTGGTGCGTCGGTTCTATTCACCCGTCGAGCACGCCGCTGACGACCTCACAGGTGGGGGTAAGTTTCGGGAGCTCTTGTCACTCCGTCCTCAGGGACTCATGCACTAGCTCCACAGGGAAAAGCACATGGGCCTCGAAGTATGTCTTTCGGCGTACGATAGCGTCCCAGCCCGCATGCGCGCGCGGCTCGAGGGTCTCATCGACGGCCCGGGACACCTCCTCGGCGGGTCGGCGGACACGATGTACCTCCCCGGCCACCTGCGTGACGACTTCCTCGATGTGCTAGGGACGTTCTTGCAGACGGACTGTTTCCTCGAGATCGTAAGTACTCCCCTCCTGGACTCCCTGCTTTCCCTCCGAGGCTGCGCGAAGTAATTGATATTTTTTTTCTCAGGCGCTCCCGACCACCCTCCACCTTATCCTGCCGAAAGACGAGGAAATCGTGTGGGTGGACCACTGGTGGAAGACGCCTCCGCCGTGGAACACCACATATGTGCGTGACCTGTGGGCGGAGGGCTACGAGGTCGATTCGTTTCACAGTTTCCATTGGTTTGCCTTGTGTTTGCTCGCCTCAAGTCGGCAGTGCTGATGGAGTCGATATGTGCAGGGGTGACATCCAAGCAGACGGGGTCTTCGGACCGAACAAGGATAGCTTCAAGGACATGCGCGCGCTGCTCAACGACTCGTTCATCCGGCAGGGTATCGCACCGCCTGCTGGCTGAGTAATCTTAGTTGGAACTGGCTAATGGAGCCATCAGTCGGATCGTAGAATATGTAGAGGTAATGGGGAGGCATCACATCCCGCCAAATTGCATTTGGCCGGACTACATTACATCGTCGACCAGCCTCAATCACCGACCGTTTGGGTATGAAAATGAAGGCGTAGTGAGGAATGCGAGCAAGACCCTCTCTGAAATTTCCTGAAGGTGGAAACGCCGCCCTGAACGCGAATCTGCTGGAATACTTCCCAGAGCTTCTCAAATCCCCGGCGGTACGGATCTAGGGTGTAAAATTCTGGATGAAACCATGGGGGTTAATATTATCCACGGGGACCCGACCAGAGCTTCGTTGGCTGCCACGCCCTGCTTGCGTCTTGTCGCTGTCTTGTCTCCCTTGGGCAGTAGGTTCCTGGATGACAATCATGAGCGTCTAAATGATAATAACCACCCAACTCCTTGACCCAGGCGCCTTTATGCTCCAGTTGGCCAGAGTGTGGTGGGCGCTCTCTCCAAAGTCAGCCAATCAACAGATGGCGCGGCAACTATCGGAGCCACAGATTTCGTCCTTCATATGTCGGAATTATGGATTTCTCTGATGCAGAGCTGCATACACTTCTACCTGTAATAATTAGGCCTGACATCAACTTTGCTAGACATTGGAGTGAGTAGCAAGGGGGTTAGATTCCGATGGCCGGATAATGACACATGCGCCAAATCAGGACATTTAAAGCCTGTGCAGGCCATTTAGGCGCCTGCAGGCATTCCGTGGCGCCTATCGGCGAGTTAATTGGCTGACTCTAGGGCTCCTGACGTAAAACATGGGGTTCAAGATGCATACCTGAGTGACATCAATGGATTCAATGGATCTTGTTGGGATGACGAACCGGGCATTGCCGGCATCGAACCTACACTAACCACGGTTCTTCGACTCATTGTCCCACAGGCACCCCACCACAAGACGAAAGCTGATGCCCCTCAGCTCAGGGAAAATTACTCCGTGGCGGTCCCTGCGGCGGTCAAGACCGTCGCCAACATTAATGGGACGACCACTCCAGTGAGGCAGACACTGCTGCAGTCGCCGAGGCAGCACACTGATACCTCCCCTGCCCATACACAGGTCATGTCCTGACGGCGGAGCTGCTCGGGGGGGGGGGTGACCCGAGAGCATAAAAACAGCGCTGTCGGTGTTCCTTACGGCCGCGCAGCAAGACATGGCGCCAGCGATGCTGCAGTCGCTCGGCAGTAATCTGTAACTGATCAGCCCCGAATCTGACGTAGCCGCCGCTGTGGAGAAAGAACAAAAAGAGAGGCTCAAGGAAGGAGAAAAGTTAAAACCACAACATGTGCCAACGAACGAGGAGGTAATACTTGAAGAACGGATAATGTACCATATCATCTTATCAGCTTCTTTTGCACAATGTCAAGGTCCAATTGTAAGTCACTTGTCGTACAGAAGACGCCCGTGCGCGTTTAGAGCCATGCGGCAAGGTCGGCGACGTGCCACGCTCGAACTGTTTGACTCGAATAAATGAAGACAACTCGGACAAATCAACCCGGCGTCATCCATCACCCACGTCAAAAATGTCTGCGGATCAAGCCGAGGCCTGCTTGCCATCACCATCTCGTCTACCGTCTCTTCGGGCATGCCTCGCATTCCGCTGAGCAGACATGACATGCAGGAGACGCCCGTTCGACTCGAGCTTGTACCATGAGATGTGACATACGACAATTTTTTTGATTACAGTACCTGGCTTTCAACTCGCTTTTGAGATCGGCAGCAGCAGCCAAGCTCACTCGGTTCCGCCCCCAGGACCACGCACCGTGGCTCAAATTCAATTCGAACTGCAGGCCTGTCCGTCCGCTCTGTAAATTGGCCATTTGTTCGGCGTCCGCTCCACAGTACCCAGGTCCAATTGCGGAGAGGCGTACATTCCGGGTAGGATACGTCCGTTCGGTTCGGGCTTG
Organism: Mycena latifolia; assembly: GCA_029289555.1. Taxonomy (NCBI): domain Eukaryota; kingdom Fungi; phylum Basidiomycota; class Agaricomycetes; order Agaricales; family Mycenaceae; genus Mycena; species Mycena latifolia. Next base: position 893,655 of record JARJLE010000017.1, on the reverse strand, counting down.
GGCCGTGATGCAAATCGTGCCGGATTCTCTTTTTTCTTTCGCGAGCGTATAGATCGATTTGAGATTCCCGTGCGTCCACTCTCGACTGGTGAAATTGCACAGGTCCTCGTTATTCGAGCAGGAATCGCAGTCTCTCTCTGCCAATGAAAGATACCATCTATTCACACTCATCTGGACAGTCGCATGGTCCAATCGCGGTGCGCGAGGGAGGAATGTGCGTGCAGGGAACACCCGCTCTTCTCACCATGGTTGGATGCGAGAAGGTTCTTTTCCGAGGTACATTCATCAGCCCCGTGGGAATAGATTAGTTGACTGACCCGCCGATGCCAATCTCTTTCTGAGCTGCGAAGCAACATTGATTTGCAATATGCATTTCTGGGTGGGACTTCGCGACCAGTCGCTGTCTCGTGCCATCACATCAAAATCTCCCAACTGATCAGGTTCATATGCACCCTAGTCAGGTCCAATTGCGAAGCGGCCCACGCTTGCGTAAGTTGAGAAATAATTCAACTGCCATGCAGCAGACGCTCGTTCGATTCGGGCTTGGACCGTGGGTGATATTCTTCAGGCGTTTTTTTTTTGTTTGCTTGCAACGCGGCGCCTCGATGTGTTGCCCCTGAATTCAAGGCCAAATACTCACTGATTTGTCTCCATACCAGTTCCAGAACAAGTTGGGCTCTAGATTCTACTTGTACGCGTCGGCGGCGTCACAGCTTCCCCAGGCAAGTGCATTATGGGTCTCGTAGGTGTTTATTCCAGTACTGCAGGTTTGGAGTTTAGAGCCATACGGCTCGGCGACGTGCCGCGCATACGCGCGCTCGAACTGTTGGGATCGAATAAATGAAGACAACTCGGACAAATCAACCCGGCGTCATCCATGACCCACGTCAAAAATGTCTGCGGATCAAGCCGAGGCGTGCTTCCCACCACCATCCAGTAATATACGCGGCAGTGGAAACTCCCGTGATCGGGAGTGATCGGCAATGTTCGGCATCGGCAACCACTGGTTATCCCTGGAGAACCTGGTGGACTACAATGGTTTCCACCGGAGTTCATTGGCGGCCAGCAGTCGTGATGGATTCCACTGATATGCGGTGGTATCCTCCAACGACTAACCTCCATAGATTGCAGTGTAATCCAATGAGAACTGACAACGATAAAAAGAGTCCCTGTGGAATGTTTGTTGCAGATCAGTGCCTATCACTGCTCACTGGCCATCTGAATTTCACATCATCATGATAACATGGAAGAGAGAGAGAAAACTACTCACGTCAGAAATCGTGATCCGAAACCAGGTAGTCACGATTTGAGATGTTTCTCCATTCAAAACACGGCTAGTACACCGTCTTTCTTATCTCCCTCAACCAAAATGAGGCAATGTTGAGAGCCATTCACCGGGACAGGATCGAACCGGAAATGCTGCAGAATAACACTGGCTTGATGGCAAATATACTGGCAAAGATATTGCTTCGTATGAAGCACAGACGGAATGTGACTAAGGGAATTCCTGGACGATGGTTGGAAGATTATTAAATAGTTGTTCGGTGGCCATATGGACTGATAAATTAGCGAAAACATCCCTCCTGGCCCGCATGGACATTACAAAGGCACAGTGAGCTGCAGTGAAGTTCACTGGAATCCAGTGGAGGAGAGAAGAATTTCAGGAAATCACAGTGCGAATAAGAATACCAAAGCCGTCAAGGGCCAATGGAGATCGTTGGAAATTAACATCCAATCTTGCCGAACCGTGGGAACCATCGTCGGACGATGGCGCATGATATCCACCAGTGGCTGCCAAGGGCCAACGGTGTCCACTGGTGGCCATCAACGGACTTTCCACCGGCGGGTATATAACTCCCACCATCGAGCCGTCTGCCGTCTCTTCGGGCGCCGCCCGTCCTACGCATCATGGAACCCGCTCCAGAGCTCCTTCGCAGGGATCAAACACGCGTCGCCAGTACCAGTGACGCACCCGCGGCGGCGCTTTCCCTTTTCTTCAGCGAGTCGTGCGGCGGCGAGCATGAACTGTGGGCGCTTCGTCAATGCCCGCGCGCCACGTCTTCGCGGTCGATCGCACGTCTCATGTTGCTGGGTGCGTACTGGATGTTATTCGGGTGTGCTAATTCCACCAGCCGGCGCACTCTCCGCCCGCCTCTTGTGCGAGCGGCGGTCCCTGCTTCCGCGTGTTCTGTCTCGTCTCCCCTCCGTCCGGCGGCCTGAGGAATGTATCGCTCCCTCCCTTCCGCTCGCGGTACACGCCACTTCGCACCGCGTGCGTTCGCATCTACGACACGTGCGATCTGCCCCGCGCCCTGACCTCTTGTCGCCGCGCCCCGCCATGCATGCCCAGCTCCGTTGCGTTCTCCCCTCGTCTTAACTCCCCCGCCCATCCGTCCTCCTCGTGCATTCCCTTCAAGCGCGTCGAACCCTTGCTTCCGCCTACCTGGCCCAGGACCTCTAGCATCTCCGCGAGCCGCCGCACTGGCCGCACTCCACAGCGCCCAACAACGTACGCGGGCTTCCGGTGATCTAGGGCTTCCGGTGATCTAGGGGCTACGGAGGACGTGGGGCTAATACGACTGGTGGGCAAACATCTGCAGGGCAAGGACAGTGATCGAGGGTGCGACTAATCATACGAGGGCGTGGGCGATACACGGCGGAGCGATGCGCTGATCCAAGACGACTAACGGGGGACTACAGTGTGATGTATTGCACGGGGATGCCGGTCACTGAAGTATCGTAAACTACTAGTACGGGGCTTTGTATACGAAATGGACGGGAAAATACAAATTTAGAAACTATGTGCACGCCTCGGGCAGTCCCCGAGCTATGGAGGTCCCTGTAAGCTCCTATGACTACCTCCGTCCTCGGAAAAGCGGAAGTGCCTAAAAGGGAAAGTGGAACCGTGTGAACCTCACTTAGGAAACCTCACGACGGGGCGACGGGACAGATGTGCCCGTTCAACTCCCGTCGAAACATCGGCCGTGCCCGTGACGGCACGATGTGCAGCCCTAAGGCCGCCCACGGGCCACGAGGTTGCATCACTGTGCAGATTAATTTTGGCGGGGCCTCGACGGGAGTTAGTGAGCTCATTGTTCCCCAATAGCGGAAGGATTTGACTGGGAATTGTAACGGAAGGGTCAAGCATAACAATTTAAAGTTCGATAGATTTTGTCGGAAGCTCGAATATTCGGTCTCTGTCAAAATTCCGATCGATTTATTTCCCTGCGGAGCTTGGGAATTATACACTGGTGTCTAGTTCACTTTCCAAATGACTGCACCGTGACTAATGGAAAGTGACAGCACAATGTCCGCCGGGTATTCTTACGCGACCGCGGTCCCGTCATAAGAACCGCTGGGCGCACACATATAAAACAAGGGGCTCACCAACACCGTGATCCATCTCATACCCTCGGCTCTCGAAGGTCTCTTGAGAATGTTGCTGCAAAATCTTCTCCGAAGTACAGCTATATGCGCGCTACTCCTCGGCGCAGGGCCGGCCGTTGACGCTGCGGCCACACCCATCATCGATTTGGGCTACGCGCGGTACCAGGGAACCATCGACACGTCGACTAACATAACCACATTCTTGGGCATCCGGTACGCCGCTGCGCCAACAGGTCCGTCGAGGCAGATCTTCTTCGCGACGACGGAATTCTGACCGACGCGCAGGGGAGTTGCGATTCAGAGCGCCCCAGCCTCCCCCCAACGCTACCTGTGTGCAGCAAGCCACCGCCCAGCCCAACCAATGCTATCAAGGGGCGCTCGGAACGGCGCCAACGAATCCGCTGAGAACGCGTGCTGTTGAGGTCGCCACCTCGGAGGACTGTCTATTCCTTAGGCCTGTGTGGTTTCCACCCGCTCGGCCGTATTCTATTGACATCGAAGAGCAGTGTATACTATCCGAGTGACGCAGAAGGCGTCGCAGCCGGCCTCCTCCCGACTATCGTTTATATTCATGGTGGAGGGTGTGTTCTACACACTGTATGCTACTAAAAAATTACTAACCAGCTCAGCAGATACGTCGCAGGCGCATCCAGTCAGTTCCGAGGAAGCGAACTCATCAACCAAAGCAACAACAGAGTTGTGGTCGTCATTATACAATACCGGCTGGGTCTCTTCGGTGAGCCGACCGTCAGGTTTTTTACCCTCGCTGAACCGAATTTTCCAGGCTTCCTTGCGGGTACGGCGGTGAAGGAAAACGGAACACTCAATGCGGGACTACGTAGGGCTACTCCCTTGGTGTAAGCCCATCGGTTCTGACTTTGGGGTGAACACCAGGCGACCAGGAGTTTGCTCTTCGATGGGTCAACAAGCATGTACGTTATAATCCTAAGCAACTGTCTCGATCAGGAGCCCTAACCTTTCTGTCTAGATCTCCAAATTCGGAGGAGACCCTTCACGAGTGGCAATATGGGGCGAGTCTGCCGGTAAGATCAGACATTTTCTTGGTTATTTGCGTCATTGAATCTGGGGTTATACACAGGCGCCGGATCTGTATTGCAACATGTCATCGCAAATAACGGCCAAACGAAACCTCAACTATTCCGAGCGGCAATTACATCTTCACTCTTTGTCCCGTCGCAGTATCACTATAACGACCGCATTCCCGAAGTACGCGGTCGAACCTGCCCATGTATCCGACCTAATTTCCTCTCAGTTAGTTTTCAGCGAAGTTGTGGCACAGGCAAAGTAAGAAAACTGCTTCCCTCTCTCGGTCGATATCGCACTCATGAATTGTAAAGCTGCACTGGGGCAAAGGCGGTGATGGCCTGTTTACGAGCAGCAGATGTAACAGCGCTGGAGACCGCCAACGTGAACATCAATGGCGATGGGTTCTTCGGAACCTTATCGCTGGTACCGGTCGTGGATGGTGAGTTCATCGCACAGCGCCCTACGCTCGCACTTGCGCAAGGGAAGGTCAACGGAGTATGTTCCTTGACCCCTGGCTACCTCCATAAGCGCTAATACTTCCTTCCGCGTTCAGAAGGTTCTTCTCTCGGTAACGAATGCGTTCGAAGGCACCCGTTTCGTCAATCAGAGTACCGAGGCCATGGCAAATGCGACGCAATATGCGTTGGATCTGTACCCTAATTTTGGGCCCGCGGAGGCTGATCGCGTTGGCGCGTTGTACGCGGGGCTGGGCACTCAGCTTTTCCAGAGCAACGCCGTGTACGGAGAGTGTTCATCCAACACATCGGTTCGCTAATAATGGTGATCCAGCTGTTTTCATCTGCCCCACGTACTACCTCCTGCGCGCCTTCCCTGGGCGCGCGTTCAAGGTTCGATCATCGCATACAACTTGCATTGAACTGGTTCTCACCTGCCCTCACCCCGTAGGGCGAATTCGCCGTCCCCGAGGCGCTGCACGGCTGGGACCTACCTTACTACTTCACCTCGATCGGAATCGACGTCCCAGACCTCGCCTTTCCAATCTTCAACAACACCGCATTCATCGACGCCTTCGCGCAGTCGTTCACGTCCTTTGCCATCTCTCTTGATCCGAACATCAAGGTCGACCCCACGACGATTACGCCAGCATGGCACAAGTGGAGTTTCGGGCAGACCGAGATGCTGTTCAACAAGACCGACGCGGACGTCCCTGATGTGCGGCCTGTGCGGACATCGGACGCGCTGCTGGAGCGCTGCGCGTGCGTATCTATTTCTGGGAATTTTCTGGCCGTTTGACTAACGCACTTGTGTAGCTTTTGGAACAGCGTCAGCGACTTGACGGGCCAGTAGACTTACAATATTGGTTTGTTAATATGAGCCGTTGGCTTTGAATCCGTGCATATCTCTGTTTTTGCAATCAAGAAATTTCAGCGGACCTCCATCGTAGTATAGCCCCGGCAGTCAGGCTTCGGGGCCCACCTGTCGAGGACATATTGCCCAATCCTAAATATTCAACATTCCTCGCTAAAAAAGTTGGACGGAATTCTTCTATACATTGAGACCACTCCTGAGTGGTCGCGATATGCGGGGGCTGTACGTCCTACTCTTCAATCCCAGACTTGCAACCTTATACTTTGAACTGCCTGAATCTTCTATTCACGGTCTCTCAAATTTAGACTCGCAAGCACTTCAGATCCATGCGCGTCGTGTGCACGTCGCAGTCGATGCGTCCCCGGAGTGGTAGCGCGTGCGCCCTATCGTAAATACGCAAGTGGAGGAGGTGGTACGCCGAAGGCGAGCGCTGGCGTTGTGGTGGTAGATACGCGTCCCGCAGCGAGCGCGAGCGCGCAGATGCGTCGTCTGTGTGCGCTATGCATCCTCCCCGTAGCCCAGGCGTCTCCGTGCTGGCGGGTGTACGTATGCTCGTCGCGTTTGCGGTTGCGGTCCTGCATTCCCGATCGCAGGATGATGAGTCAGATGCTGCGATATGTACCTACGCATCCTCCTCGCGGACTTTTCGCGCCAAAATACACATGCGCTGGTCTGACTCGCCATGGATCGGCGTCATGGCGGACGCTTCGAAGTTCGAATGGTGCACCATCCGCGTTTTAGACGTATCGGATACTGCAATTTAGGGGTGAACATCTATCCCAGGGAGCCTTCACGATTCTTGGAACACGTGAAATGCTTTTTTTAGTGCCGGTCCAAGGCATGGATACCTATTTTTCTTTTTTTGGGCCCAGATGCTCCCTGAATATTGGTAATATTCCAGTAGTACTTAGGTATATAAGAGGGAGCAAAGCTCGCACAAAATACATTTATTTATCTATTTTTTAGTTGTCCTCGCTGTCACCCGTTCAACACTGAGAGTTTCAAGCCCCACTACGTTTGGGAGCCAGGCTACCGGGATCAGTATGAGATGCGGAGTAGGAAGGCTTAGAGAAGGATGAGAGACAAAAATTATTGGGGGTCCTTCGCTATCACCGAGGAAAAGCTGGGTCGAGGGAAGCTGAATGGATGTTTGCGAATTGAGGCCTACGCATTAAAAACTTGGCCGTAGAACTGCATCTGAGATACCGAGGTTTCATGGAGCCAAAACAACCACCTCTGCGGAATTGGCCGGTTTCGGTCCGCCGGAAGCGCCCGGTGTCGGACGCCTGGCAAAGACGACCGCTGAGAATAATGGCCACGGCGCTCCCGATCCTCTTCCGGAAAGTTGGCGTCTCAGCAACCATTACTTGTATTGCGGAAATGAGCCCTGATACTCAAAGTTACGGAGCGCCAGCGAAGGTTGCCAAATGTCGGAGTTTCGGCATCCCTGTTGGAAAATTCACGTTCCACTTACGCGTGTCAGCTCCGTCCACGAAGCCTATTAGTAGAATCCCGCGACGTGCGTATTCCTCGACGAGATGAAGTGACCTCCAGCATCCCTGGAGTCAATTCAGATCGGTCTTGAAGTCCAATCCAGCACTTACAAATCATTGTCCCGGGAAATAAATAATACATGAAATTGGCACACAGCCATACACGTGGTTTCGACAAGTGTGGTACACTAGGAACATCGTCAAACTACAGGAAGAATAAATAAATGCAGTGTACTGAGAGGGCAGGGGGACGGAAGTTAGAGAGAAGTGTACGTTAGTTCGATAGAGGGATCCACTACTGCCGTATTCAAGTGATCAATCCCAGTGGCTAACAATGTTGTTGGTCCAGCCAGCCTTCTCAGATATTGCAATGACTCCTCGTGCTGCTGCAGAGTATTTGCATCAACGGCAGCAAGTCCGGTGTCAATTTTGGCAACCTCGTATCCTTGTGATGACCGCTCAAACAGCGGGCGAGCATCTTTCCACAGTCTGACTGCCTTGATCAGATCCCCTCTTTCCTTTGCTAACCTTCCGTTGCAGCTTCTTGGCATAAGCGAGATATACCACAGCCCATCTCAAGGACCACTGGGTGCCATGAGAGGACCAGCAGCTAACATCGGCAACCCTTCGCAGAACATAAGTCACAGCATCAGCATCCTTACCCCACTGGGAATTCAGACACTCCAGGAATAGCATTTTGGCCTCAGGAATGTTACTTTCTCTGAGCTTGAGAGAAGCCAATACCACTCTACAGTAATCGAGGCCTGAAGGGACACAAATAGCTGTGAATATTTCCTTTGCTTCTTCGATTTTGAAATAAACCTCGGCTTCAGGTTTTCCAATGACCAAATCAATGTCGGCAATATTAACCAAGGTGACACCATAATTCCAAGGAGCCTTGTGGGATGATGTATTCTCGATGATGCTTGCATCTATGTTGCGAGCTTCAGCATACTCCGATTTGGCTTCATGAGCGCCGGCGAGAGTGATCATGATCTGAATATCTAACTGACCACCATGCATCCCACACAACTGCAAAAGTTGTCTCGCTTCCTGACACAATGCAATTTCAACTTTGTTGTTGCCCCCATACAAACAGCAGACTGCGTGATGGTGCAGTGCCAGAGCTTCCTGATATACATTTCCGCAGATCTGTGACCTCTCTTGTGCTTCACAAGCATGTCTTTGGGCCTCTGAATAATCACCAATGGCGCGCTTTGTCAGGGCAAGACCATTCAATGTGCGAGCCTGCTGATGGCCATTTGCACAGTTTGTCGCCAATGTAAGGGCTTTGTCAAAAAATTGCAGACTCATAGCAATATCACTTCTCAAGTGATAATACCCTCCAGCCATATGGCACATATACTGTCCAAAAATTATTAGCTGACATCTCTCATCTAGAAACAGGGTTTTTGTTAACAACTTTGGTTCAATTCTTAAATTGCCTACAAGATACATCTGTGTCTGAGGTCTACAGCAGGTAACTCTCCACCTTCTTTCAACCCTCAATACATCTTGGAGGGTCTTTGCGTCAAGGCTGATTTTCTCCAATTGCCGCCGCTGATTGGAACATTGATGCTAAGACTTTTGCCGCGTCCCAAAATGGAAATTATCTTTATTCCTGGCCTATATTGTGGGTAGAAGTCTACTAGGAGGTCCTTAATATTTCTTCATTGATTAATCTGACTGTTTTTCATCTGTAAATTCAAAGCATCAAGAGGTTCATGAGCAGCAAAAACATAGAGACACGTCGAACTATTTAGAAGCTGTTCAGAGCAGTCTTCCCTGGCATGGACTTCACAAATCCAGGAGATTGTCATGAGAATCTCATCAGACAGCCATTCGATGCCGGAGTCCATCCAGGCTTCTGGCGAGTGACCATTGTCAAATCCCAAGAATCACCGAGGGGTGCCGAGTACTGTGCCGGGAGCCGAGGTGATCCGCCACCTTCCGGCAATTGAACCCGAAGATGTCATTCAGTTCGAGGATGTTAGCTAGTCCAAGATGTAAGCCATGTGAGTTGTTAGCCAGAAATTTGAGTTGTAACCTGCAAATGCAAACCAGCTGTAAGTTGTCCTCGGAAACCCCGTAAAATACGCTGAATTTTTGGACAGTATATCGCCCATACAGCCACAAGATAGAAGTTCGCTTCCAAGAGATTGCAATTAGCATCATAACGGAGGAATTAATATTCGACACTCACAAGCAAGAGATGCATCCTTCAAATTTGCCAAGTCATCGACAGCTCGGTCAATGAGGAGGTCTGGATCGGAAACAAGATAATGACTTGCTGTAGCAAACACTTCAATGATGAAATTGCTTTCCAGCCTGCCATCGGCCAGCAGAGGTAGAAGGGGTGAGATTTGATCCATCACTGTAGAACGACCATGGCCAGCAAGCCGTCTAAAGGAGTTGAAAGCAAGGATGCAATAAATATTTTCCACGAGCTCGGGGTTGCCCGGATGGAGACTTGATAGCAGGATGTCGTGGATGTTATGAAGATTGGAATTTATCTGATCAGCTATCCCTTTTATTTGTACTCCAAAATGGGTTCGATGCAAATCAAGGAGCGAATGAAAATGCTTTCGAAGAGGCTGGACCAGGCTTGGCAATGGTGGATGCACATGTTGCATGTGCTCCTGGATAGGAACCAGCACCTTAAGCTGCTGATAAGACCGGGATTTGCCTAGCGGTGCAAATAATGTACTAGCTGCGAATGACAAGTCGAAGGTATAAACCAACAACTAACAACCGCCAACTACCACCTATCCACTATCGCACTACTCGAAATCGGAGTGTCTTTGTTTGTTCGGGGGTGATGAGTCAAGTATTAGACTCTCAGAACGAGATTTGGTTGGGTTCGAACAATTTATAGGGTGTATCGACAAGGCTCAACAGAGTTTCAACAATTGTAAACGGATCAACTTAATTGTCGACAACGAGTACAACGGTGTATATGGGCTGGAGCAGATAATGGGTACGGTTTAAAACCGTGTATATGATTGATTTCCGTAAAGGAGCACACAACCTACCAACAACTAACTGTGACTATATTCTAGCCTCCAACTAGTCGCGGGTGCGATTGGCTTGTAAACCCCCCAGAACGCACTGGCGAACTGTATAAACACGATTGAACAAGTATAAACTTGTAAGAACTTCCAGGCCAATAAAACTTCCAGGCTCAATGTATTGTGACTTCCAGGCTCAAATGTTTAACTTCCAGGCCAATGTACTTCCAGGCTCAAATGTTATAACTTCCAGGCTCAGGTGTTTATATCAATCCAAAGGTTTATTCACACACTATAAAGCAGACTCTACTGAGCAATGCCTTAAGGCGAACAGAGCACACAATCTACCAGACAACTAATTGTGACTATATTCTAGCCGTCAACCAGCTGTCGGTGTGATTCGCTGCCATTCCCTCTCAAGCAGGCGCCCTTATATACTGTTTCTATATACGATTACAAACATTGATTACACTACTAGCTGATAAATAATATTTGAAAAGAGCACGCAATCCGGAATATATCAATCCCGAAACCTCTATGATTGGTCGAGGGCCCTCCCACATTCGTGGATGACTCCTCCTTGCTGATTCACAGCGGCGCCGTATGACTCATACCTCCGATCGGTCGGAATATAGGTGCAAACAGTCATACTCCAGGGTATATAGTGTTCAGGACACCTTTGAGGTGTCATATATTGTATTTAGGTATCCTTCCCAAGCCTGGTATATATCGTATACAGACTTTAGGTGCTAGTTTACGGTAGTCAAACATCGTTCCGGAGTCTTCCGATCGATATTCGATTCCGTCAACGGAGTCATCCGTGTCCGTTCGGATCCGATCGAACCAGCTACTTGTGTTCCCGGAGCCTAGACCCTTCACGTGAGGTGTCGCGGCGCGAGGATCAGTGTCAACATGGTTAAACATCCTGTCATTCGACCGTATATGCCATTCTTAGCATGTATACAGGGCTCGGAACCCTTCCCCTTGGTTGGGAACTGACACTAAGTGACTGATAACCCTCGGATACTGGGCTGCACTGTTTTCTATGGGGTGTTGTACCTCAGTGCAAGTTGTATAGAGGCCTCAGTATGGAGTACCGCTATACGAACCTGCTTCGAAGCTCCCCTAAGGTGTCCGACGTTCAATGACTAACTGTTCGGGCTCACAATAGTCCTTTTATGCAGATGTCCTTAGTGTATATGGTCATGATATATGCATAAAATGCGATTTTCACGGCCAGAATTGTACACTGCTTATCACCGCATGTTGTCGACATATGCCAGAGAGGTTTGAAGCAACACAGCTTTGCATGTCAGGAGATCAGGGTGGGGAGGTTGCTGTGGATGAGCTCCGAATTCGAAAGCCCATCTGGGAGGATTGAGAGAAGTGTTAATAGTCCTTTGACTTCAGAGGTCATTCGTGGACTGGAAAGTGAAATGGCAATAGATGAATTCAAGTTTGAACTTTTGTTATGACCTTCAGAAAGCATGGTTGTCTTCTCTGTCTTCCAGCGAGCCAGGACACTGGAGCAGCCTTCATAGTCAACTAAATGAGCCAGAAGATCCACTGCCAAAGGCAGGTTATCTGTAATCTCAAGAAGTTGAGTGATTTCATGGCTATCATGGTCATTGTCTGTGATGTCGATGAAGGTCTGCCAAGCTGCATCATTGGATAGGGGCCTCAACGGTGGCAGCAATGGGTGGGTCCACTGAACCTTGGCTGGTCGCTCTCCACCCCGCATTGTTATCTGATCAATTTGTCAACATTACAACTGAATCACAATATTGGGATATGCTTACTATCAGTGCAAGATGTTGTACATCGGTAAGGAGGGACAAAAACTCTTCAGCCCCACCACGGGACTCGATTTTCTCCCATGGTGTTTCCAGATTATCCAAGACCAACAGAGAGATCATCGCCGGGCATTCTTGATGCCCCACCGTCCCATTTCCCATGCACGTGAGGTCAGCCTGAGGACGGTATCGAATCGCACGAACTCGGTGTCTCCACCCTGGCGCATCTGCTGTAGATCCGTCATTGAGTCTCGCCTGTGGCTCTGATGCAGGTAGCCGAGGTGCCACAGCTCCTCTCCATGGGCACTGGAGGCATCTTACACCGCACCGCGATGGTCGGATCCACGGACATCCTCTGTTTAGGCTAGTCCCCGCCTGCCCTGGTTTACCGTACAGCCCCTTGACAAAACTTTTCCATTGGGATCGCACGGTCAACGGCTGTGCTTAGGTTTGATTTCTCTCATGAAGACTGCTATTAGAGAGTTTGCGCAAAAGCCGCAAAAGCCGCACGCGGCTTTTTTGCATTGCGCAAAGCCGCGGGTTGATTTAAATTACTACCTTTAAAACCAATTCAAAACTAGTATTTTGGAGTTGGAAACTGGTCTGGAATAATACGCAATGTCATGTTGACGCCTTGGTGGCCCAAGTGTGGAAAAATCAACATGTGACCGCATCAATACCGCTTTGATTTTCGCTCCAGCGAGCCACTCAGTCCTCAGGTGTCAGTTTCTACAATGACTCGCGGCAAGAGACGTGCCAAAGCCAGTCCCTCTCCGACCCGAACACGGCGCTCGACGCGTTTACAGGCTAAGAACAACGATGAAGCTCCCAAAATACATTCTGCACACGCTTCCCCCGTGCGCGATGAAAGCCCACCTTGGCTGGGCATAGAAGGGAGCCATCTGCCATCGGACGACGACAGCATCCACAGCGACCCTCAAATTTGGACTTCTTCAGACATGGTAGAAAGAGAAAACACAAGTGAGACTAGTGTTGCCACGACTCGGAAAGTCGAGTCGCGACTTAGTAAAATGACTCCGTTCCAATTGTGACTTGACTCGACTCGACTTGGCCGATCTCAAATCACTCGAAGTTGCTCAAGTCGACTCAGGTCGATGAAGTCGATGCTGGTTTGTTGCAATTGTTGAGCAGTGGACAAGGCAGGGGAAAGACCCGCCTCTGATAGGTCGATTCGACGATTATCCGCGGTGTTACTGGATTTGGTCCGGATTTGGCCCCAAGTGTTGATGGTCGCGATGCTGCTGGTTCGGGCTGGTAGATAGGTAAAATTCTAAGGCAGCAATTGATTGTCAGGTTGAAAAATGTTGTTTTGTGTGATAGGGTTGTCTGCTATGTGCCCCCAAAAGAGATCATGTATACATTTAGGCCAAGTTCACATCAGTAAATAAAACAGCCATCAAAGCTCCCGATTTGCGTGTACCATATCAATTTTCATTTTCCTCAGGCATCTCCGTATATCCTGCCTCTGCCTCGCAACTTTCTGAAATCTCACGCCAGAGCTCACCTTGGCGTGGTCCATCGGCAGTAGATGCCAAGATGCGAAGCCAGTCTTCCTCTTCATCGGGAACTGCAGCCGACTGCCAATCGGCCATGAAGTTGAGTCGGGCCTTCTTGAAGTAAAACTTGAACATCCGAAGGGCTTCCATCAGCGCAGGGTTGGTACGGTTTCATCGTTTTGTATCGGTCTCTGCTGAAGAGGAGAAAATCCGCTCGGAAGAAACGGAAGTGGCCTGGATGGGAGCGTAATTTGCAAACAGATGGAAAATCTTGGGCCAGGTCGTCCTGCCTTGATTCTGAACCAAAAAGAAAAAGAAAATTGAGTGCAAGACGGCTTGGGACTTCAGACACCAACCGTCCAGTAACCAACTATATCTGTCGACTTCCGTGAGGGAAGAGGACTGGTCATATAGTGGTTCACCTCGTCCCCGAGAGACTGGTCACCGGTAGTCGAGCCCGGAGTCGCTGTGAAATCAAGTGACTGGCTGACATCACGGTACCGCTTCGCTGCCTGCGCTATTCCAGTAAACGCGAGGGCAGCTGAGCGGGATTGGGATTGGGAGCGGGAGCGCGATTCAAAGCCTGATCCAGTGGCACCAGGTGAGCTAGCACGAGATTCCAGCGTGTTGATGTTGCCCTCCTCATAGGATTTAAGCTTGGAAGAGGAATTGAACAAAGTGCGGAGGTCAAACGTGATTGGACCGACCATGATTATTTTCTTTGCCTCCTGCTGCTCTTCAGCTGTCCAGTTCTGACGAATAGGGTGGGAGGTAAATCCCGCGGGTTTCCGGGTCGGGTTGGGCGGGTCCGGGTCACGGGTTGGAAAGATTTTAAACCTGTTCCGACCCGGACCCTACCAGTACAAGGGTATCGGTGAGTTAATATTCGGGGAGGATTGGGAGCTAAAGTATTTTGCTGTGCAGCGCTACCAATTCCAGATTGATGGCAGTCTTTGGTGGTCATTAAGGTCCACAAATTAACCCTCAGCACACCTGATTTTTTAAGTTGATGCTACGAGGGATACCATGGATAAACCCGTATGGGTTATAGACCTGAGGGTGAGCCCGTATGTACCCGTATGAAGTCGAGTACAGGTTTATACCCTTACCTGCATGGGGTACGGGTTCCCCGGGTAAGGGTCCGGGTTGCCACTTTTTAACCCGGACCCGTACCCGTGCCCAACACCACTGACGAATCCATTCAAAACGAATTGAAGGGTTAATGACTGTGGCACTTTATCCTGAGTGCCTCACCATATAATGAAGAATGAAAGACTCACACATAGCAATGATGTATGCATCAGTGTCCGCCATTTTTTTTCTTTTCTTTTTCTTAGTGGTACAATGTCAACCGAAAGACAACTAACAATAGGTTAGCCTCCAGCGGTTGCGTAAAGGTGGAGGGAACTAGACCTCCGAGAAATTTTTACACTCCGAGGAAATGCATTACACACTCTGCAGTGTGGGACTCCACGCCATCATCGGTTTCGGCCTCGCCTTCCAGCGGACGGGGACGGAGATCTACGCGATGATGTATGCATCAGTGTCCGCCATTTTATTGTAGTACTTTTCTGCAATTGCGAGACCAGGCCGAATAAATTTGTGAATATTCTCGGATTGTAAGTCAGCATCGTTGAGCATGGCTTTCCACAATGCAATGAAGAGCTCAAAAGCTGGGATAGCGCCGGCTAGGATGGGTGTATTTTCAGACGACATGGACATTTGGACAGTATGAGGTTGCTGAATGCAAGATTATACTCATTAAAGTGCAAGGCCAAGGAAGCCGCACCTGAAGGATCAATTCCATCAACTCCAAGCGACTCCAGTGCTTATTCTCCAGCGGGTGGCACAATTTATTTGCATCATGGTTCAAGGCCAAAAAGCGAACCACCGGCTACGATATCAAGATTATTGCCGGCATTTACCGAGAAATTCGACGGACCTGCTGTAAATATCGCAGGCGGCGAAGCATGTAGAACACCGAGTCCTACCGTGTCTTTACATCGGCTAGAACTGTTACGGAAGCCAAGGTGACCTATAATTGAACTAGTCAGTTGGTGATATTGTAGATTTGAGAAGAGGAAGTTGACCGAAGTTTCTACATGTGTTGGAGCTCGTCACGTCGTTGGCCCGAATCTTTATTCTGAGACCCGACTCAAGTCGACTTACGTGACTCGAAGTTGACTTGTGCCGACTTCGAAGTCGAGTGGAGTCACACTTGTGACTCCACTTGACTCGACTTAAGTCAACCTCACCAAGTCGACTTGGGACCCTCCGAGTCCAAGTCGTGGCAACACTAAGTGAGACTGACGTCACCCACGTCATACCTTCACTTCGTCGGAGTTGGCAGTTCAGGTTCACCGGACAGCAGGCCCGACGGCCGGTACAGCGCAAAAGTATACACATTCTGCTCATATACATTTGTTACAGGGCTCACAGGCGAGATTTCCCCGTGCGGCTTTGCGCAATGCAAAAAAGCCGCATGCGGCTCTTGCGGCTCTTGCGCAAACTCTCTATTCTCAGGTACCTGTTAATTCCGAGTCTGCAGGCGCAGACGTTCTTGGAAGAGTCATGTTGATTGTTGATAGACTGATCGGCCTCTACATTGTATATGTAACAAGACATGCCGGAGTGCGGATGCGGGCCTTCCACCACCAGGCTTTCAGTCACTTCCTAGGGGCCTTTAGAGATTCAATCATCCTACTGAAAAGAAAGAGAAAAACATGATAAGCAATGCTGATAGCCTGACCCCGAGTCGAACGGGGTTATCCACGGAAGACTATCTCAGATCTGGTCCAGAGCAAGACATGTGGCCGCCGTCCCCCACCAGGCTTTCCTTCGTCTCTTAGCCCCTCCATTTGTGCACGAATTTCTGGCACGAGCCGTTCTCCCTTGACTTCTTGAAATTTATTTATACGGTAATTCCCGCAAATGTACCGTGGATGGGTTTTCAGACCCTCGCAGTACTGTTTCGTACTTTGCATTGACTCAGAGGGGTCTGGGGACATACTAGCGCAGTGCTTCGTGGAGTTCCACTTGAATCTTTGGCGGTCCGAATAAAAAAGGAAATCACCTGCGCGTGATAGCCTGACCCTGAGTCGAACGGGGGCCTCCCACTAAAAAGCCGGAAACTGGTTCGAACGGAATGTGGGTGCGGAGCGCCGTCCGCCACTGGGATTTCCTCCCTGAACGAGCGGGGATTCATGCGCGTCTTGATATTGTGCGCGGCGACTTGCACACGCCGCGTCCCCGAGACCGCGCTAACCCGTGATCCAATCCGGCACCCACCGTTATAATTATCTGATCTCTTCTCACTCTCCCTCTAACTCTCCAATAACTCTCACCACGATGTCCACCCCACCAGAGCTGTTCTCCTGATTGGTCTGTGTCCTCCCTGCGCCCCGCTTCCGCCGTCCGCGTCCCGGCGTCCGTATCCGCATCGCACACGCCGCATGCTTCCTTCCTCGTCTCTCCCGCCGCGCGTACATTTGGGTGCTTCATAGGCCATCTCTCCGTCGTAGCCTCAGTCGCACGTCCCCCCGCTCGTCTCATCGCGCCTCTCCGTCCGACCTCTTTCTGTCCCTCCCTCAGTCCACGCCCCTGCTCACGAGCATTTCGTCCGCAGCCTCGCACTCGTTTTCTGCTTATCTCGAGGCTCGCGGGCAAGAAACGGAGGAGCATTCTTCCCTTGCCTGACATTTGTTGCCGCTCGCGTCTCGGAGGCGGGCGTTTCTCCGTCTCGGCACTCGGCTCGTACCTCGCCGCTCTTGTGCGGAGGCGGGGTGCGGACTGGCGCCGCGAGAGGAATTGGAGGCGCGGGGTGTCCCAGCCGCCTGTGCGGTGCATCTGAGGCGGGTGTGCAGAGCCGGTGCCCGGAGGCACGACCATCCAGCTTTCGCCCAGCGTGGAGGTGTCGAAATGCGCGTGTCGCAGTCGATGCGTCCCCGGAGTCGGTGTCGCTGCGCGCGCGCACTCTATCGTAAATACGCAACTCGAAGCGGTACGCTGACGGCGACCGCTGGCGTTGTGGTGGTAGATACGCGTTCCGCAGTGAGCGCGAGCGCGCAGATGCGTCGTCTGTGTGCCCTGTGCATCCTCCCTGGCGCAGGCGTCTCCGTGCGGGCGGGTGCACGTATGCTCGTCGCGTTTGCGGTTGCGGTCCTGCATGCCCGCTCGCAGGATGATGAGTCGGATGCTGCGCCATGTACGTACGCATCCTCCTCGCGGATTTTTCACGCCAAAATACACATGCGCTGGTCTGACTCGCCATGGATCGGCGCGCATGCAGATATGCGCGGCGTTGTCACTCGTGGCGGAAGCTTCGAAGTTCGAATGGTGCACCATCCGCGGTTCCCAGTCCCGCAACCGGCGCGGTAGCAGGGTCTGTGTGCGCGGCTGCCGCCCACAACTTGTACATCCAGGCACGGACGACCCCGCGGAATCGCACTTGCGTGTGCCTCAGTGCGGTGGGCGACGCGGGTGTGCCGTCGCGATGCGGTACCGTTCTGCGTGTGCAACGGCGCACGCCGCTGCTGACACGTGTGCAAGTACGGCGGGCCGACCTGGCGTAGCCGCAGAATATGCGACCTGCGATAGACGTCCTGGGTACTATAATTTACGAGTGAATATATAAGTCCGTGAAAACGCGAAAAAAAAAGTGATATCACGTGCAGGCCGTCTCGGGCACTCTTGTACTCTGTAAGTTAGACTAAGTCTCTCGGCGCTAAGGACATAGTGGAAACTTGAGGACGAGACGCCTGAGTATAATTCAACCTTTGACGATGTTGGTACCTCCCTGTTTGTAGTGCTGGCACAAGGCATGAATACCAATTTCTCTGTTTTGGGACCAGATGCTCCCTGAGTATTGGCAATATTCCAGTAGTGACGTGCGTATTCCTCGGCGACGCGAAGTGACCTCCAGTATCCGTTCAGTCAATTCAGATCGGTCTTGAAGTTCAATGCAACATGCAACATTGGCAAATTATTGGGTTCATGTTCCGATCAGCTGGGTTGTTATCGACCAGTGGCTGTGCTGTTATTGACCACTTCAACAACAATTCAAGAACCTGAGGTCTTTGGAGGCCTCATAAAATTGCAAAAAAAAATGTGAGACAAGTAATAAGTGTATTAGAAAATATCTGTGTACTCAGAATGTTAAAATACTGCCAGAGACTGGTAATCTAAGCTAATGGTCGATAACATGGTCGATAACTTGTGACGGTAACATCACTCAGTTATTGACCATCTCAATTCATCTCGCTCACAATTCTGCTGCAATTCTCACCAGTCCCCTCAAATCACTCGGGGCCCTTGCGCAAAGCATTCTACACGTTCAAGGCCGTGAAAACCGCGTTGATTTGGCCTGTTCTCAGTGCAATCACGGCTAACATATGATGGCCACACTTGCACCGTTGCGTCGCCGCGGTGGACGGCCAAAGGGGTCAAAAGATGGACCCCGTCCAGCAGATGCACCTCCCCGAGGGCGTCCCAAGAAGAACCAGTACACTGGCACTGACTCCGAGGGTCTGTTCAATCATATCTCGCACGGACTGACAACTAACCTTTATAGCACCGCAGACGATGAAAGACAGCGTCCAAAGAAGAAGAAAACCTCTGAGGCACTGAAAAAGCATAACCGGGAGCCCCCAGCTCCGACTCGCAAGAATCCGTGGACGCAATCGAGCCCTCCTGTGGCAAGCACCAGCCGTGCTACTGCCAACAATGTCGGAGCAAATACTGTGGATGAATATGAGGCATTCTTCACCATGCCCCACTTTACCGAGGAGGAACTGGATAGCCTGGACCACGCGGCCTTGGAAGGTGTGTACCCAGATTAGCATGCCACTTTGTTCGCTGCATAAACTCAATTCAGGTCCACCTCGACTTCCTCCAAGCCCAAGCCAGCCGTCCCCATCCCTCCATGCTACCACTGGCAATTCAATAGCCGAAGATTTGAGGCAAGCGTCGCAACGTTCATGTTCCCGTGAGGAACGATGCCATCCTCCGTAATGTAAACCTAACCATGTCTGTCAGACACGTTTTTCTCGAAACGAGAAGTCTTCATGTATGATGCAGAAAGTGAAGACGAGGGGATGGAGTCCCAAAACGAAGCTGACGAGACAATGTCCCGAAATCCCAGTCGCAAGACAGAACCGGTGATAGTGGAGAAAGGCAAGGGTACGTGAGATCCTTGGATCACCAGTGCTGATAAAGATCTCACCCGCATTGGACAGCGTGGTTCAAACAACCGAAGGGGATGCCAACATGGCTCTATGAGTTCTTCCGTGACACCGTGCAACCGCTACTCTTTGAAAAGAGCGGCAGGAAAATTCTTAGACCTGCAATTTTCTGTACACAGGCTGCGCATTCTTTGCCATCCTTCTGGTTGCAGCCCGAGGAGCCTGTATTAGCACTCGAGGGCTATCGCTTTGACCCCCCTATTCTGTTCCGACCCCGTGTCTTCTTCTGGCTTCCGCATTTTTCGTCATCAGGTGAATTGTCCAAAATGCGGAGGGAAGCTCCAGAAAAATGGCGCTCTCACACCGAGACGGATTACTGATTTAGACAGCTGCTTCTATATCATTAGTTGGGCATACTATTGCCGCGACTCGTGCAAATCCTACTTCCATGGTTGGAGCGACAAGCTCTTGAACTCCCTTCCAGCATATTTGCGTCTAGCATTCCCTGCCATTCTCTCACGGAAAACCGGCCTCTCGAAAAATGTTCTCACAATGTTACGTTCAGGAAATCAACATAAAATGGGGCCGTCAGGTGTCCATGCGATGCTCTATGAAATGCACACACTTCGATACAACACTCTGTTGCTGCAGTACCTGGAATCTGCCTTCGAGCAACAACGTGGCGTGCAGATGTTCAACTCCACCCAATCCACTCTCCACCCGTTTTCGGCAGATCCCAGCTGCATACCTCCCTTTGGAGATTTCGCTGATCCCCAAAGATATGCCGGCTTCGTGCCTAGCGTTTCGTACCTAACATCAATGATGAACAAGGCAATTGAGCGGGATGAGCCTGACGCTGACCAGCACACCTCTTGCTTGAGTCCGGACCAGGCTGATATTGACGACAGCCACAAAGTATGTGCAAAAAATGCGGCGGACTCTCGGATACTTATTTCCGTTAGATTATCAAGCATATTGCGAATGAAGATGGTGTTCCAATTTTCGGTGCTCTATGGACTTGCATGACGTCGCGCTACATCCGAGCAGAAGCTTTGACATTAACTAAAAGCCACGAGGAACGAATTGGCCCACTTATGGGTATTGCTGCGTCAGCAAAGCGCTACGGGCTCGGAGAACCGCTTGTTGCCTACTCAGATGATCCAATCAAGGTCCCGAACCATCCTCTCTTCTCACCCGAACGATTGACAGAAAATGTATTAGGATAAGGCAATGTTGTGTACTGCATTCCCGTCTCTCGCGAAAGATTTGACCCCAATGGCCGCTGCTCATGGCCTGAACTCTCTGACCCTTCCAACGGAGCTTAAAGTCGTCCTGTTGGATAGCATGAACCTCATTCAAGACGCTTTCTTATCCCTTGTTGGGCCCCTTGATTCCGACAACCAAGCCCATATATGCGCGAGTCTGGATGCTGAGTGGAATATTTCCAGGCGAGTTGGGGTCTCGGTACTCCAAATTGCTCCACATTCCCATCCGAGCTTGATCTATATCATCCCTGTGAGTCATTCTTAATTTAATTCTGGCGGGTTTATGAACAGAATCGCAGGTTCATAAGTTGACAAAACTACCGGCATCATTTTTACGCTTCCTGATATCTAAACAAGTGTTCCTGATAGGCAGCTCGATACAGGCTGATCTCACGCGCCTCAAAAAGCAGTTCAGTCAGCTAGACGGTCAAGCCTTCAATATTATTGATCTGAAACAGTTTGCTATCCAGCGAGGTTTGATCCAAAAAAAGGACTCAGGCGCACTCGATACATTGGCCGAAAAATTCCTCGGTGTGTATCTGTCGAAGGACCCCTCAATTCGGAAAAGCGAAGACTGGGAGAAGCCCCACCTTTCCTCCGAGTTGATTAACTATGCTGCGCTCGATGTCTATGCGTCTCGACTAATTTTCGAAAAGTTGTCGGAGACAGCTCCATTGGATTGTGTTCGGCATGATACTGCTCCTGGAACTCGTATTGCGCTCTTGACAAGGGAGGGAGGAGAGATCGCAGCTTACGGCAGAATATCTTCACTCCAAGCAGCCACGTTTACCGCTGTTCGAGTCAAGACTTCGACCAATAGCCGCGTCATTATCGACATTGAATCTGTACTAATTCCATCTGCGGCTGCAATACTTCATGTTCCGCACTCCTCCGGTAGCACAACTGGTACAAAAGCTGGTGCTTTCACCCTCTCCCAGCTCAGGGCTCAAATTACATCTCCTACTTTTTCAATTGTCACCCCAGTCGCACTCCTTCAATATGATCGACGTTGTCAGTCTGACTCGGTGGGTTCATAATAGTTTCTTAAACTCGTATTAACCTTGCTCAGAATTCCGAGTCGGACTCGGCTCAGCGCACAATATTACCTGAAGATATTCAGATGGACACTACAGCAATGAACGAGAGCAGCGAAAGCGAAAAGGAAGAAGATCTCGATCATAACATTGCTGCCACGGATGACCGTGACTTGGGACGAGCCCTTACGGACCCAAATTCTAGAAGCACATGCACAGGTAGCCCAAACAGCAGGTAGGTGATATTCTTTCGCTTCCCACTGTGCCCGCATTCGCGCTCTGCAACATTACACTGGCGGGGATTAGTGATGTCACCGTGATGTCACAGGTGTTACCGCTGCCGTTGAACCTCTCTCAATCCTACCTGGCTCTCTTGGCTCCCTTACTTACAGTATCATTATCACAGAATCTTCTCAAGCTGTTCAAAATAATTCAATCTGGCTTCCTGAAGATGAATTTGACTCCTCGCCGCTCGGCCGCGGACTTTGGGATGTATTGAATCGTGTTATGAATTCTCCTGCGGATTTTCAAGAGTGCTACACTCGGATTAAGAAGGACATCTTCCATGCCTTCCACATGATTCCGCTTTCATCCTCTCATGGATTGCGAGCTGTGTTCTTACGCACTCTCCGGGATCATCTGATGCGCTGGGATCCGATTATCCGTGCGAGAGTTGATGAAACCTGTCGCAAGGTTTTTAAGATCGGGTTCGACCTCATGCTTCTCAGGAATCCTCGATACATCAAGGAGCGAACCCCCCGTTACGTACCCCCTCCCAGTGTCCTTGTACCTGCGATCCAGCACGTCTACAACATATTTGGCAATGCCCGAGATGCCGAGTCAGGCCAGCCCCTCTTTAACAAGACAGCGTGGCAGAAGGCAAATGCAGTTCTCGAATTGGCGCGGGAAGGCTACCTTTCCGACCCTGCTGGTGTTGTGTTGTACGAGAAAGCTGGAATTGATGAGAATGGGCTCCAGAAATGGAAATGCAAACGCGGTACAAACAAATTGGAGGGTGGTCCGCATGGTGATATCTACCGAAAATTCGGTGCCCTCCATGGTATGTGCTATTTTCACTTAGTGCAAGACCTGACAGACTCTCAATTCAACCAGCCGCACCACGTCTCACTGTCAACTCGCTAACTGACCATCGCACTCATTACAACCTGCAGGTACAGAAATTTAAATGCTTACTGTACCATGCACATTTTGGATTACCTCCTCCTTAGTAGACTCGTCACCAGTCTGCCTACGAAGGGCAAAAATGTGGCAAGCACTTTGCCGTAGGCAGACTGGTACAACTCGGGACAAACAACTGACGCGCGCGAGGAGTTTGAAATTTTGAGTGGTGCCGATCACGGCCGATCACTGGATCACCGAGTCCCCATCATTTCTCATGTAATTTCGAGCATTCATACCACTCATTTCAGGCCATTTTAAAATAATCTGAGGAGACAGAATTCAAGCAATAAGCACTCAGAACAATTGCTTTGCTGTGGATTTTACTATCCAACCTCATTTGAGGCAAGAGCAGGGGCCATCAAAGAATTCAAACTCCTCGCGCGCCTCGTTTGTTTGGCCCGAGTTGTACCAGTCTGCCTACGGCAACGTGCTCGCCACAATTGTTGCCAATCGTAGGCAGACTGGTTACGAGTCTACCTCCTTAGGCTATGGCGAAGCATGTTTTCGGCGTTGATTGGGATTATCACCATAATCTCGCTTTCCTCAACCGCTCATCTTTCTTGCTGAACTATCTTGCCGATATCATTGATGGTGCAGATTCTTACGCGGAGTGGATGAACGCCGATTTATATGAGCGTTCAACTGAGAAATTTGGGGTTTGTGCAGTTCCTGGTAAAGTCTCCAAATTTTATTCGGTCACCCAACTCAATTATAAATAGAATCCCTACGTATCCGCCTCGAAATGGAGCTGTACAACGATGATACTGCACAAAAATTCAAGCTAAATGCGAACAATGACTGGCTCCGGCGCCGTCAAGGTGTTGCTCTTCCTATTCTCCCTCCGACGACTTCAGAGGCTCGGCAATACTTTTTCTCCAAAATTGGGAGTTTCGTGGCCGAAGCTAGCGCAAATGGCCGGCGTAGAATCAACTATGTTGAATTTGCGAAAGAATGGAACCGTACCGCTGATGGGAAAACACGCCATTATGTCACCTCTGAAGTGCTTTCTGCATACGCGAAAACTTGGGAGAAAACAAACAATGCGCGCGCCTCGCAGGAGTTGATCGAAGCACAGATTGACATGGCTCATCAAACAACTGAGCTTTTCCAGACACCTACCACTCCCTTTCCAGATTCTCTCAAAGGTGTCGCATCTTCTGCCCAACCTCAATGTGGCGTGGTTGGATTTACCGATTCGGATGATTATTCGATGCTAAGTTCACTCTCAGTTGAACTTGCAACCTCCCACCCGCGCATCACCCCAAACCTGACTGTCGAACAGCCCAACCCAAATCACCGTAGAGATGCAAATTCAAGCCATCTTTCACTCCAGGACTGCGCTCCATCCAAACCGCATTCACACAGTGGACTAGCGGTCCAAAATTCCACATTGGCCTCCACCAGCACCATTAATCCACCAGGGTCCCGTCGCACAGGTCCTCCCAATTCACCGCCTCCTGTTCCGAGCTCATATGATACTCAGTAAGCTTTAAGAACTGAGGAATTCGAATCATACTAATGTCATTATTCAAGTCTCAATGTGAATGCTCCAACTATACAGGCAGCTCGGAACGACACATCATCGCTGGTTACATCTGCGTAAGAAGACATAGTTCAATTCCGGCTGGTATTGACAACCGTGCACAGATTAGAAAACGAACCAAAGCGTCGCATTCGAGTCACTGATGCGAACAGGAAGCACGCGGCCCGTTCGTGTCGTCGCTGCAAGAAGGCGTCATGTCCCGGAAACAATGATATCGAGAAATGCAAGGTTCCCTGTACCGTACCTTGCAAAAAGTGCGGACATCTTAAGGGATGTAGAGGGGTGGATGGCGGGAGGAAATGCACATTTCGTGGATAATTGGGTTGAAATTCCCGTTCAGTCCGTTGTTTCGAGTGGCCGGGGTCAATTTCTGTACGCTTTATTAATGCACACAGATCTTCGCTTGATTTTATATGAGTCTCAACTGAGTCTCCCTTTTTCTCTCTCATTTTTTCCTTTTTGGAGTTCTTTTTCGTGTTTGTCCTCGTTGATACCCAGTACATTGAAATAAAAACCAATTATTGTCCCGGGAAATAAATAAATAAATAAAATTGGCAAACAGTGATACACGTAGTTTCGACAAATGCGGTACACTAGGAACATCGTCAAACTACAGGAAAAATAAGTAAATGCGGACGGAAGTTAGAGAGAAGTGTATGTTAGTTCGATAGTGGGATCCCTATCCTTCTACTGCCGTATTCAAGTGATGAATCCCAGTGGCTAGCAATGTTGTTGGTCCATCCAGCCTCCTCAGATATTGCAACGATTCATAGCACTGCTGCAGAATATTTGCATCAACGGCAGCAAGTCTGGTGTCAATTTTGGCAACCTCGTATCCTTGTGATGACCGCTCAAATAGCGGGCGAGCATCTTTCCACAGTCTGACTGCCTTGATCAGATCCCCTCTTTGCTTTGAAATATCCCCAAGACGAAGCATGCAGTCGGCTCTTCGGCGATGAATATCTATCTCCGTGAAAGCCTCAAGGGCTACTTCAAACAGGCTCTGTGCCGTGTCTTTATCTCCCTGAACCATCAATCCATCTCCCAAAAATTGAAGTGCAGTGTAAAGTTCAACCTTTCGCTGCAGCTTCTTGGCATAAACCAGATATACCACAGCCCATCTCGAGGACGACATCATTTCATCAGAGGGCCAGCAGCTAACATCGGCAAGCCTTCCCAGAACATAAGTCACAGCGTCAACATCCCCCCACTGGGAATTCACACCCTCCCGGAACAGGATTTTCGCTTCAGCAATGTTCCCCTGCCGGAGCTTAAGATCTGCCGACACCATTCGGCAGAACTCGATACCAGATGGGTGGCATATAGTAGTGAATATTTCCTTTGCTTTTTCAATTTTGAAATATACTTCAGCTTCAGGTTTTGCAGTCACCAGATCAATTACAGCCAT
The DNA here is from genome assembly GCA_029289555.1 of Mycena latifolia. Classification (NCBI taxonomy): domain Eukaryota; kingdom Fungi; phylum Basidiomycota; class Agaricomycetes; order Agaricales; family Mycenaceae; genus Mycena; species Mycena latifolia. Next base: position 867,470 of record JARJLE010000017.1, on the reverse strand, counting down.
ATTAATCAGGCTGTTCGCATAATTCACCGGGTCTTGAGAGACTGATGTTTTCTCAGCAAGGCTTGCGAGAATGTTGCGAGCCTCAGCATACTCCGATTTTGTTTCATGAGCATTGGCTACAGTAATCATCATGAAATGGTCAATCTGACCACCATGCATGCCACACAACTGTACAAGCTGTCTTCCTTGCTGACACAGTGCAATAGCAGCTTTTGAGTTGCCCTTCTGCAAACAACATACTGCCTCAGTTTCAAGTGCCAATGCTTCCTGATATAGGTTTCCGCACATCTGTGCCCGCCTTTGTGCCTCGTGAGCATGCATTTGGGCCGCGGAATACTGACCAATTGAACATTTTGTCCGAGCTATATTATTCAATACACGAGCCTCCTGGACAGTTGCACAGTTCTTTGCTAACCCAAGGGCTTTGTCAAAGAATTGCAGACTCCGAGCTAAATCATCTGTCCGGTTGTCATAATACCCTCCAGCAACATTATAGAATTTAGCTTTGACAAGGAAGCCATCAGCGACAGAATGGAGGAATGAATATCAAGTGCTCACAGGAAAGAGATGCATCATTCAAAGTTGCCAAGTGATTAACACCTTTGGCAATGAGCAGTTCTGGATCGGAAATTGGATAATGACCTGCTGTAAGTAGCACTTCCACGGTGAAATTGATGTCCAATCTTGGATCTGCAAGCTGAGGCAAAAGCGGTGGGATTTGATCCATCAATGAAGAACGGCCATGTCCAGCAAGTCGTCGAAAAGAGTTGAAAGCGAGGATACAATAAATATTCTGCATTAGTTCGGGGTTGTCTGGATGCAGACTTGGTAGAAGGATGTGGTGGATATTATGAAGATTGGAATTTATCTGATCAGACATCCCATTGATCTGGACTCCAAAATGGTTCCGGTACAAATCAAGGAGCGCATGAAAGTGCTTTCGAAGAGGCTGGACCAGGCTTGGTGATGGTGGATGCACATGTTGCACATGCTCCCGGATAGGAACCAGCACCTTAAGCCGCATGTTATCAATGTATGCCAGAGAGGTTTGAAGTAACACAGCTTTGCATGTCAGGAGATCAGGGATGGGGAGGTTGCTGTGGGTGAGTTCCGAATTTGAAAGCCCATCTGGAAGGATCGAGAGAAGACTCAATAGTCCTTTGGCTCCAGAAGTCACTCGTGGACTGGAAAGTGAAATGGCAATAGATGAATTCAAGTTTGAACTTTTGTTATGACCTTCAGAAAGCATGGTTGTCTTCTCTGTCTGCCAGCGAGCCAGGACACTGGAGCCACCTTCATAGTCAACCAAATGAGCCAGAAGATCCACTGCCAAAGGCAGGTTATCTGTAATCTCAAGAAGTTGAGTGATTTCATGGCTATCATGGTCATTGTCTGTGATGTCGATGAAGGTCTGCCGAGCTGCGTCATTGGATAGGGGCCTCAAAGGTGGCAGCAATGGGCGGGTCCACCGAACCTTGGCTGGTCGCTCTGCACCCCGCATTGTTATCTGGTCGAGTTGTCAACATTACAACTGAATCACAATGTTGGATATGCTTACTATCAGTGCAAGATGTTGTACATCGGTAAGGAGGGACAAAAACTCTTCAACCCCGCCACGGGACTCGATTTTCTCCCATGGTGTTTCCAGATTATCCAAGACCAATAGAGAGGGTGGTCCTTGGGCAAAATGTTGAACCACAGGTTTGGTAAGGTCCCTGCCTGGCTTCAGCCCTAGATTGGACCCAACCAAGGCTGCCAGTTCAATGCTGGTGGTAGCTGAATCACATGCTACAAACAACTTGGTTTCGTACTTTGCACTGATGTCTGGATGATGGAGTGCAGCTTTGGCAAGGCTCGTTTTGCCGATTCCACCAGTCCCAAGAATTGCTACCCTGGGTGCTCCTTTATTGCAGAAACTTTGAAGGACTTCATGGAGTTCTGATTCGCGCCCATGGAATATCTTCGGTTTGGCTGGCAACAACCCAAAGGAAATCAAGCTTTCAAAGATGATCAGTTCACAGGTTGGATGTCCAACAGACTCCAGTACCTATTTTCTGAACCACTGATGCTATGATATATCTGATTTCCAAATATAATGATGAGCTCTTGAAATAGGCATAGATCATTGACATACAGAGGACGATCTGTCTGAACTTCCCTCATTCATGTTCGAAATCACGTCGAGGAGTTCCTCGTGAAGTTTTTGCATTGTTGCCTGCATTTTGAGAGCATCTGTCACAACTGTGGCACCATCCTGAATCTGAAGTTTACTGAATTTATACATGGCTCCTTAGTGGTTGTCAGAATCAAACTTGCCTTGAATACCTCCAAAGCATCCTGTAGTCCTTTCTGGCAAAGCATCCTGTAGTCCTTTCTGGCACTCTTTGAGCAGCATCCTCATTTCACCTTGCTTAAGGAAGTGCTTGATTCTGCTCTGATTCTGCTGCGCTTCCACGAATGTGTATATTTTGTGGAGTGTGCTTATCATTCATTAAGTTACAGCTTTGTTATGACAGGAGAAAAACATACTTGGTGAAGTTCCCGATGTGATGCAAAGTCGCAGGAGGCAAAAGGCCCCCCGGAGGCTCCGATTGCATATGAAGCTTGATAATAGCAAAGAGAATTTCATGTATGTGCTTAGTGAGCTTCATACATTCCTCCCTGTTCGTTTTCGCATTCTGAAAGTTTCGGTCAGCGCTGTAGTGAGGTATCCTCTCCTATTACCTGCACTGCGGACACCAAGTTGAGGGCTGTGTTTGAAATGGCCTGCACAAAAGGAGCACCAAAGTGTAAGGGATACGGGACGTTCTGTATCCGCGATTCCGGCTCCGGTGATCCGGAGCCACCATGACTGATTAGATTAGATACCTCTGCGCCGCACCACGTAGTTGAACACGTAGTTCGCGGCGTAGTTTGCGTAGCCAGTCGGCAGACGCCTGTGCCGTAGTTTCCGTAGTTTCCGTAGTTTCCACAGTATTGTTATACCCATTAGTGTAGTTCTCATTTAGTATATAAGTAGTTCTAGCTACATAGATTCTTTAGCTTTTCTTGAATCCTACACCTCACCCACTCATTTATAGTGTGACTACTTGGATTCTTGACGACTCTAGCGGGGTCCCAAACCTCCGAAATCTCGGGACCTCACATTTTTTGAGTGGTACCTTTCTGTTTGGATTTATCTTTTTCTACCTAGACGACTCTCGGACTGATCACCCGAGTGTTCTACTTTTCTGCAGAATGGTTTTTATTGCGCAATGTTCACAGACCTCCCCGGAGGCGGCTGTATTCGGTGCGGCCTTTGATGTAGGCATCAAGGACACCATCAGAGGGTTGGTATGGATTGGGGAAGAATTGGTCATAGTCGAGCGCCTGGAGATGTCCGGTTTCGCTAGCGGAACCGTTGACAACTCGGCAGTTAGTGAGCGCCTTGAGGTGTCTCGCGACGCGATTGACGCCTCGGCTGCTGAGCGCCTGGAGATGTCCCACACGCCAGCGGTGGTTGACAACTCGGCTGCCATGAAGATCCGAGCGCGTGTTGTGCTCGTGGATCAGCGCCTGGAGATGTCCGGTTTCGCTCGCGGAACCGTTGACAACTCGGCAGTTATTAGTGCGCGCCTTGAGGTGTCTCGCGATGCGATTGACGCCTCGGCTGCTGAGCGCCTGGAGATGTCCCACACGCCAGCGGTGGTTGACAACTCGGCTGCCATGAAGATCCGAGCGCGTGTTGTGCTCGCGGATCAGCGCCTGGAGATATCCGGTCCCAGTCTGGGAATCGTAGATGACTCGGCAGCTTGTTATTATCCGGAGGTTGCTTACCTCGCGGATTGCCGGAGCATGGGGCTCACGGCACACACTGCTCCGAACTCGGCCGTATTTGCCGAGGTGGCGGGGGCAGTCAACGGTAATGATAGCCGTGTTGCGCTGACCATGGCGGCCGGAGTCGACGCCGGACCAGGTCAAATGAAGGGCGCAAGTTGGAACTGTGGAATTGGCCGTCAACATAACTCTACAATGGAAGATTGGAACGAGTTGATGGAAACTGAGGATCAGCTAGGGCCATTACCGTTCAATTGGACCTCCTTGAACACCGCAGACGTTCAGTGGGAGTTGCCAGTTGTGATGAAGTCATCATCACTGTGGGCCGACGTCCTTGAAGGGTTAACTCAGAGCTGCAACACGGAGGCAATGCTCTTGTTTGGACACGGTGGTGGCGAGAACAATGGAGCTTCGGATGACTGTCATTACGGCTATGAAGACAGGTCATGGGAAGCAGAGCCCGTGATCTTTTGTGGCATGGGAAGGATCATGGTTCATACCGACGATTCCAGTGTGGAGTCAGATGGAGATGGAATTGAATTCCCCCGGAAGCGGAATAATTCGCATCACGCAAAGCGGCCCAATCACGGTCACAGGAATAGACAAAGCTCTTCCTCGGGTCGACCTAAGGAGGGCATTAATAGCTTTAAACGCGATAGTTCAGAATTACCGGATGGAGGTTATTTTCGAGCCACAACAGCAGGCGTGACGTCCGAGTCCGAGGCAGAAAACCCGAGCGAATCGGAATCTTCGGTGGCCTCATCCGCCAGCAAGCGAAGTCGGAAAAGGCGGAGCAAGCGCAAGCGAGGTAGAACTACGCGGCAGGAGACAGCCAGACATTCTATTCCTGGTGTAAGAATCAAAGCGCCGTTCGTGTTCGATGGCGAGGCGGACCTTGACTTATTTGATCAGTGGACGTATTCCGTCGATACCTGGCGCGAATGGAACGGGATCAGTGACCAGATGACCGTGAAAATCATGGTGAATTTCATGTCAGGGAAGGCGAGCAAGTTCTTCATGAAACATGTTGCAATGCGGCAACATGATTGGACGGTCAAGTCCGTTTATGAAGCATTGTTCAACTATTGCTTCCCCGCGGACTTCAAGCTGCAGTTGAGGGAAGAACTCACCAGAGCGAAGCAAGGCATGAAGGATGTACGCGATTTCGAGCGGGAAATTGAGACCTTGGCTGTTCGATTCCCTGATGTAAATCAGCGTCAGATTGCTCAAATTTTATGGACCGGCATCAATCAATACCTTCGCTTGCACTTAATTGAGAAGGGGTTGAGTCCGGAACAAAGCTCTATTCAGAAGCTTGTCAAATACGTGACGCGTCACGAAGCAGCGAGACGTACATGGGAGAATGAGACGCGAAGCTCGCACGGTCACAGAGACTCTCCCAGTGCTTGGTCGAGTCGGAGCACATGCTGGGAGAGCCAGATGTCTGATGGAGATGATCACAGCGAAGTTGAACGTAGTTCCGAGGAAGGTGAAGATGACTCTGCCTTGGCGGAGCACTCTGACAGCTCAGAGGAAGAAGCCGATGAGGTTGAAATGATGCAGCCGCGATCCAGCCAAGTATTATTACCACAGGATGAATACAATCGTCTGCGGAGCGAAGGGCGTTGTTTCCGTTGCAAGCTCAAGGGTCATTTGAGTCGTAATTGCCCGGGAGAAGAAATTGAACCACATGTTGAAGCTAGAGCTGTGCGGTTCGCAGACGAGGAATCCAGCGAGGCGAATGACGAGGATACATCTAGGGCATCTGCAACAACCTGGAGAGCGCAGGATTGCAGTACAGATGAAGGAGAACTTGTGTCGTCCAGTGACGAAGAATACCAGGAGAGTTATTCAGACTCCAGCGAAGAATATTATGTCGGGGTCATGAAGATATTTACTGATTCCGTCGGTAATCGTGGATATTTTCGCTCGGAGGGCGGGAATTTTTCAGCCAAAGCATAGAACATTCCGAAGCAGAGAAGGTCTCGGATCCAGACGTCATAGAGGAAGACTTGTGCAGACAAGCCTTGAAGGGCGAATGTAAGGGATACGGGACGTTCTGTATCCGCGATTCCGGCTCCGGTGATCCGGAGCCACCATGACTGATTAGATTAGATACCTCTGCGCCGCACCACGTAGTTGAACACGTAGTTCGCGGCGTAGTTTGCGTAGCCAGTCGGCAGACGCCTGTGCCGTAGTTTCCGTAGTTTCCGTAGTTTCCACAGTATTGTTAGACCCATTAGTGTAGTTCTCATTTAGTATATAAGTAGTTCTAGCTACATAGATTCTTTAGCTTTTCTTGAATCCTACACCTCACCCACTCATTTATAGTGTGACTACTTGGATTCTTGACGACTCTAGCGGGGTCCCAAACCTCCGAAATCTCGGGACCTCACACAAAGCAATCAAGCAGTTCATTCAGGAGAGGCAGCACAGGAGTCAAGCAGGCTACTATGCTGCTCAACTGGATATCAATGATGGCGGGCTTGCGGGGCATCGGTACGGGGAGCGAGGAGACCACAGGCCCGAGATGCAGACTTTATATGCTACCTGCGGTGACAGTCATCTTCATCAAGTTCTCCCGCATAGCGGGAGATCATCAATGTTCCACTTTCCGGGTGCTTTCGCCCCTTGATTTGGTGCAATAAGGGTTTCGGGGGTAGGTGCTAATACATGTGTCTTGTTCAGTTTGCTCACATTGTGGGCAATGAGTGCCTGCTACCATTCCAGATCATGGCCTCAGTTCTGAGACAATCCTAACCTGTCCAGCCGCCCTCTGTTGGATTTACACCTTGTATTCATCACGTCGACGTGATGAGCTGATGAGTTGAACCCTATTCGCATGGGAAGCACGTAACTAATCCTGTGCAAATATTCATAGAACACATCTCAATCTATCCGCTATCTACAGCGTACATGGCGAGCTGCCTGCAGAGATATAAAGAGGAGTCGGTTCCCGAAAGAGAAATGCAGAATCTAAGATGTGGACCAAGAGGTGATTGATCTCTGGATCATGGACTACGCGACTGTCGCGCATCGTACTCGTCTAATGGCCCGTGTAGACGTGATTAATGCCCCGAATACGTGTCTTAACCGTCCGCAAATACCATTAGCCCATGGCTATCCGTCATATCCGCCAGGAGGATGTGCCGGCGCGTACTTCAAGTGGCAAATTGGGTCCTTGTTAGATACATATCCATTCCCTGTTCATACGAGCGCGTCGGCGGCGGCCCGGAATGTCCCTGGCTACAGATTGCTGTCCGCCGATTTCATTTCCTCTGTTATCCAAGTCCGTGCACCGGACTGCTTTGGAGCAACAATACTGCACGGCTCTTGCAGCGCATGTACAAGTCTGGGTTCTTCTATAGAAATTGTCGAGAAATGGGCACAGCAATCCTTCGGCAAAAAATCCACTAGCCGACTAAATCATGTACAGATGGATGCAAAAATTAAAGCTCTCTCTAAACAGCTAAAAGCCGAACAGTTGAAGGTTATTTCTCATACGATTACATTTACACATTTCTCAACCACATTGTAGAAAACAAATTATGTCAAATCTCTCAAACGAGCGCGAAGAGCAGCAGAAGAGTACAAGGAGCTGTTCAACCTTGTCTCAGATAATCAAGTCCCTGGCCTTCCGCGCCTCCTTTCTAATGCAAAAAAAGAGGGTTGGAGTCCTTTGAAAACCTCGGAAAAGATTACCCTCGCGATCAAAGGGGAGTATCATCCCCGAAATTATACTGAGTTCGATGTAGATCTTGCCATCTTGATTTATGAACTAGGCGGCGGCGCTGCCTTGTACGCTTTGAACAAAGCGCCGGTAATGCTCCCATCACGCCACACCATCGCAGATGTTCGCCGCCAGCACTCTCTTCGCATCACGGTTGGCGACGTCAAAGTGACAGACATTCTCGAGAATATCGAAACATTATTCAACGATATAGAGCCGGGCGAATACAATCGTGTCGGTCACACGCTGTCGCAGGACGAAATTGCAGGTGACGGGCGTCTCTGCTATCTGGAGGATACAGATGAAATCGGTGGTTTGTGCGAGCATGCGAGCTCGCGGCTCAAAACTTTCAAGATGGGTGCTGATTTGACATCTATCGAGGACACAGTGAAAGCTATTCGTGCCGGTGACATTCATGTTGGGAAGGAATTCAGTGTTGCGGCCTTCTCTCGTCATGCTCCCACTGATTACGGCGCAAAGCCTGTCTTGTTAATGCCAACCTGCAAGAAAGGCTCCTGGCAATCGTCGGCTCAGTTGATTCAGAAGCTTGTACAGGCCTGGAAGATCTCGCCCTTCGGCGAAGCGAAGCATGGGCCGTTGTGGTCAATAGCCACCGATGGCGATGCAACACGACGGGCAGCACTCCATCTCATCTGCATGCATAGCAAGCTGGGCCCCGACGATCCCCTCTACGAATTCTTATCTGAACTTGCGGGACTAAATCTTTACACGGGTACTGGTGGGCTAACCATGGACTTCGATTACAAGCACCTATTTAAACGTATCTTTCTATCTTTTTCTTTGCCACAAATACTGACCGCACCATTCTTACAGGACTGTGCACCCTTCTCTGCTCAATACAGGGTATCCTCGTAAACGGTGTCATAATCAACAAAACCCTCCTCGCCGAATGGTTAGAGAAGCTGTCGGGCCACGATTGGTCGGATGAGAGCATACATGCTCTCTTAAATCCTAAAGACCCTCAAGATGTTCCCCGGGCAGTAAAGCTCCTGTGTCTCATTGCGGATCTGCGCGACCTGGACACTTCCGAGTTTACCCCATCCGAGCGGAATACTCACCGTGCATTGTCTCTTCTCGGGGAGATGTTTGATGCTCTTGTCGAACCCTTCATTAACCCGACACTCTCGCTTTCTGAGCAGATGACTCAGCTTGTCAAATTTGCTCACATTGCATGCGCACTGTTCATCAAACACGAGGGTGACTTCGTCTCGAATCAACTTTACGGCGACCTTCAATGCATGGTCAAAAATGCGATATTTAAGATCGCTCATTCGAAGGTCTTGAATCCTTTACTCAAGGTCTTTCTCTGCCTTCTCGGAGATGACGTTTTAGAAACACTCTTCGGGAGGTCAAGAATGATTGGCGGACATTCACCTAACATGGCAATCGACGAATTGCGCCAACGCTTTTGCTCCGCGTTGCGCATGGACAAGATCTTTCGAAAATACCCGTATTTGGAACGCCGAGCCCGACAACTTAGGATGGTTCGGAGCCGCGACGTCGACCATCTGTCGCCTAGGCAGTGGGATGGCGATTTAACCGCCCAGTCATGCAATATTCTAGCATGTTGGATCGCCGGGATTGCTTTAGCCAAGGCCATATTGGCAAAATATGGATGCGACATGGATTTTTCGGCCCAGTTCCGGCGCGAGGGTTTCGATTTAATGCGCCCGAAAGGTGGGAAGTATCCAGGCATTTCCAAAGAGGTTGATCGGTCGCTGATCATTGATTCGTCCCCCACCGCCTCCGACAACGAATCCCCTTCGAATTCAGCGAGCAATGATTCGCTCGATACCTCTAATATTCTAGCTTTCGACGCTCGAGTAGCTCTCGAGAAGGAAAAAGCCGCTGTTGCTGAAACAGATCCAGAACCTCATTCTATCTGGATCAAGCTTGGCGATGACGGACGGAAGCTTGCTCATAAAAAAACCATACTTCGAACATTCATGGACCCAACATTTGATATTAACGACGGGAAGAGCCACGACCGGCTACTGCGAGTTCGATACTTCTCCGTCGGAGGAGACAGCTGGGATCGAACAGCTTCAAAGATTTATTCTAAATCAACTGCCAACGAGCACCTCAAAATACAAGGTCTCTTTGCAACTTTAGTGTCTTTCGACACATCTAAAGTATCATTGGCCGTCCTTCAATGCACGGGTATCAAAATCATCAATACCAGTCCTGCGACGTATCTCGATGCAGCTCCAATCGCCGAGATCTCCCTCCCAGACACCCGCTACGAAATCACTGGACAGATATTATCTCTGGTTCCTTTTGTCGAGTCCTCGGCGGATGTTTCCTGGGCCTGGGTGACACAGTTCGTTGCTTTCGAGTCTGTTAAAGCCAAGCAAGCAAGCTCAAGTGACACAGCCGCACGCATGCGTCACTTAAGCATAACAGTTAATGGTCGGTTCGCTCTACCATTGATCTCCACGGAACTCAGGCAAGCAACAGTTGAGATTTTGAATATAGCGAGTGCCGATGCAAATTCGGAGAAAACCTGGGTGTTTTCTAATGCGCAGCTTGATGCCATGAGTGCGGAGCTTTCGAACAGGGTACAGGAGGAAGAGGTCCGGCTAAAGATTCCGGTCTATAGCCCTGTCAAAGATGGGAGGTACCCGTATGAAGCAACCATGACAGACGGCAAGTTATTCACATTTTGTTTTTCATGGTTTGACGGTTATTGTTTGCAGCTGTGAACAAGACGACACAAACTATTTCGCACTGTCTCCCATCAGTAGTAGCGCCAGCGGCTAAAGACAACCGCCGCCCCTGCCGAGTCTGCCACAAGAATATCGCCGGCCCAGACCGCCAGAACCACATGGGAAAGCATATTCTTCTTTCCGTGCGAGGAGTCCCAGAAGAAAATCTGGTAATTGAGGTAGGCACTCATTCTCATCAGCTGAATACCTCGTCGACACATTTTATAGGTTGCGAAACATTTCCCGTGCGGATTTTGCGGTCAAGCGATCTCGGGCGGCAATTGCACTATTGCAATTGCCGCGGGGAACAAAGCAAATTCTTCCTGCCCAGATTCATATGCATTCCAGATTAAAGCTGCTTCAAAACCTAGCGCAGCCAAACCGTGCACGAATGTGCCAATCCGATGTGATCTGTGCAAAGATGTTCACTGGAAGTACAACATGGTTCAGCATCTGCACGATAGACACCGGACATGGGAGGTAACTATGCCAGAGCCGAGCTGAGCTGTATTGTCCTTAAAGATCTCCATCGCACACGACGAGGAATGCCGGCTGGGTGTAACTGAAGCAGCACGAACAACACAACCCGATAGCGACTCTCAGGGCCCGGCAGTGGGCCAGAAGCTCCCGCGCCGAGCCCGAAAACCCCCTGATCCCACTGCAAAATTTGATGCACTATATTTCTTAGTGAACAGATTTTCTTAGGAGTTTGAGGGAACATTAAAGCAGTTCATGAAAGCATCGTGCAAAAATAACCGGAGCCAAATCGGGGGTAGGACGGGATTTACAAGTCATTCTAGGACATCGAGCGGACTTTGAATTGTCCCGCTGAGTTTGACGTGCACATTTTTCAGCCGCCCCGCTCCGGTTTTGACTACGGTGTTTTTGCGAGATGCTTCGATAGACTGCTTCAATGCTCCCCCAAATTCCCAAGAAAATCTGTTCACTAAGAAATATAGTGCATCGAATTTGCAGTGGGATCAGGGGGTTTTCGGGCTCGGCGCGGGATCTCGGTCATTTCTCATCCGTTTCCTTCCATATTTTTTTATATTATGGGGTACAGGAGCTGTCGGTGTAATTTGAGCCACTTCCGAAGGTGTTCAGACAAGAATTGAGTCGGAGCGAAGTCATTTTGCACTGTAAAGCTAAATATAGTAACTATTGCTAGAATTCTTTCTTCAATGATCCGCGCAAATCAAGAAAGTGGTCAGTATTCTCTTTATCGTACTTAAAACAAAAAGCCGCTAAAACACGAGGCTGGGTCGTGGTCGCGGAAAAGTCCGAAATCTGACGAAAAGGGGATGGTGACCCGGATTTTAACAAATGACAGTTCGGGCGTCAGTTCGATGACCACGGCAACCCAAATCGCAAATGACACCTGATTGTCCGCCGTGGGAGTGGTATGTGCATCGCTGTTTATGAGTGAGGCGCGGTTGATTTGCCAGGTGTCTGCTTGCAATGCAGACACATGCAAGGTGAATTAACTCGCGGTGTTCTCCGAGTTTATTTTGGTGGAGACTCGATTTGACGCAGCGCTGAGTGTGCGGGCGAACAAATGGTGCGTTGCAGTTCCATGCTTGGTGTCGCAGCCCTCGATGATTAAAAAAGTTCAGTCGGACTGAGAGCCTGCGCCCGAGTTGAGTGGGATGTCCCACAGAATGGTTCCCGGAGGATTCACAGCAGGGAATTATGGGCGCGGACCGTGAGCCATCAGGCTTCCCGTCCTCTGTTACAGCCGTTTTGGAAACTATAGAGGGGTTTCGTAAATCCTTGATGCTCGATTTTTGCTTACCTCTTTTTGTCAATGAAGAGCGGCTCCACACTGCCGTACACCGTCGTGGTTCACATTAGGTTGCAAGCCGAGCTATTAAACCACAAAAGCCCACTTGCGGGCTTCAGTCTTGTCAGAACACACACACTTGTAGCCTCTGAAGCCCAGCCGGGGTTGCACACAAGACAAACACAATTCGGCAGTGGTTCGGAGGTGTGGAGCCGATGACGCGACAGCAAACAGAGGTAAGCAAAAATCGAGCATCAAGGATTTACGAAACCCCTCTATAGTTTCCAAAACGGCTGTAGTGCGCCTCAATTTATTTCGGGCAGGAGCCCTCATTCTTTGAATTTGGTCGATGCAGGAATTATTCGAGTATGTTCACACTGTCCGCAGGCAGTGCTCGGTATGAGTTCTCCAAGAGTAACAATGCCCGAGAAAGACTGCGAGTGATGTTTGAGTTGATGTCTCGATACCAAAATTTAAAGGGTACCTTCGAACATTTCCGGACAGCGTGACCCCGAGTCGGACAGGACTCGCACCAGATGCGACCGAATGACACACGGAGGGTGGGTGTGGACCGTCCGCCACCAGGCTCTCCTTCCGCACTTGAGAGCCTTGATGTACATTCCAGTTTTGAATTGAACTTAGAAGTGTCTTGCTGATTCAAAACATTGTCGAGCCAAAATCATACATAGCCTGGCCCTGAATCGAAGGAGAGCTGGCTGAATAAATATACCCGCCGCTAGGCTTTCCTCCGTCTACCCATGAGCTTGGGCTTGTGCGCGACTTTTGGCGGGTCCCGTGACCGCGCTAGCCCGGCATCATGATCCAATCCGGTACTCGCCGTGATCTGATCTGGGATCTCTCTTCTCACCATGATGCCCGAACTGCTCTCCTACATCGACGACACACGGCGCCGGCTGTCCGAGGCCGTCGCGATCCCTCCACCTCGGGCAATCCCGGCAGAACGTGCACCAGATGAGCGAATCTCGTCGCTCTTGCTTCAGGGCGCGTTTGCTGGCCGGCGAATATTTGGAGCGTCTATGTCCATTCTCTCCTGCGTCTTCCTCCAATTCGGCGCTGTGCCGTCCCTGCACTCCCTCGCGCATCCCCATCTCCCTCTTCTCCCTACCCGCCCACTTCCCAATGCTCGCTCCTGTCCATCTTACGACCTGCGTGTATCTCACCTACACGTCCGACCCTTCAAGTTCCTCCCCCGCCCCACCGTCGTTCCCGCATCCCTCGCTCCGCCCTCCGGCGCGCGCCTCTCCCATCTTCTTCCCTGCCCCCCGTCGCTCCTCCATGTCCCCACCGTCCCGTCGTGCCCTAACTTCCCCTCTCCCTATTCCCTATTCCCTTTCCTCCTCCCTCCACGCCTTCCCCCTAACACTCCACGGCCATGCCCACGTCATTCACAGCCTCTTCCCACGCCAGCCCGTCGTCGGCTCCTCCTTCGCGCCCACGTTCCGCACGTCTGTGCAGCTGTGTCTCCCCGCCGTCTGCGCCGGCGTATTTGCATGCCTGCGCCCTCTTCAGCGGAGAGCCGAGCGCCCGTAGAGTCGATACGCTACCGCGGCCAGTGGCGATGTCGCGCGTGCAGCCTGGTGCTGTGGTGCGTAGTCGTTGGGCGCACGGCGGCGCGGACCCGGGCTGCCGTGGCAGGGATGCGCACCGCTTCGTCCCGGCGGATGCCGCGCGCACACCAGACGCCTGGACGCGCCGCGATGAGTTGTGCATCCGCCCCGTGGCGGAAGCGTCCGCATGCGGGCGGGCATATCCACGTCGCGCTTACAGATGCGGCTGCGCAAGTCTGTCTCTGCGTCCTCGTGGTATCCGCGTCGACGGGACGGCGTCGACGCCGCGGCTCTGCGCAGAGATTCGACGCGCCTAGCCGTGCGGTGCGGTGCAGTTGCAGACGCGTGCAGATGTGTGCGCTCGGCGAGCGCGGCGCGGGGGCTGCGAGGGCGTCGCGTAGTCCTGCGACCTTGCAGCGCGGAGCCTGCGTGCGCGCGCGGAGCTGGTGCTGTATCCAGGCATGGGCACGGACGGCCCCGCGGAATCACGCTTGCGTGTGCGTCCGTGCGGCGGTGCGGATGTGCCCTCGCGATGCGTGAAGCGATGCGCAACGCTGCTGCCCGCCCTCCTGCATACATTGCGGCGCGCTAGCGTTGCGCGCAGCTGGCCATGGGCGAGCTGTGCGTGCTGCGCCAGTACGGCCCGCTCTGTGTATTTCGTACTCGAGCTTCTTAATTTCATGCTCGAGCTGAACGCTGAACGATCGAGCAGAAGCTATCTTCCGCGCCCGGGCACGCGTCCCCTGCCCGTGCGGCGTCGCGGTGTTTGGGCTCTATTCTCTCGCTCGTGTGCGCCGTCGAGGCGAGCGCAGAGATCTGGATTTGGGCTGGGTGAGGTGGCGGCGCCTGGAAGCTGACGACAAACGCTTCCCCGAGATGCGATGCCCAGCGCTGCTCTCCCGCGTGCGTATTCCAGGCCCACGCCCGGCCGTCCCGCGGAGGCTGGCATAGCACGCACATTCGGCGAGGGCCGGACCGCTTCAGATGGTCCACCCCTTGTTTACGCCGGCAATTCTCGATGGTGCGCACATATTGCCCTACTTGAAATATACTCACCGAATCTCGAGGCTTCGTCATACCTTCGCTTTAGAGTCCACGGGGTGCTGTCTGCGTCGTTCAGTAGCGCGTGTTGAACAGGGCTCCCCGCCAGCTTAAAAATATGTCGCTGATGAGGCCGATGGGTTGGTATTGTTGTGCGTCGTGGTACGCTCCCCGTTTATCGATCCGCAGGGGATGTACGCCCTTCGCGTCCGAGTCCGCCTGCCGCGCAAAGGGAGCACCGGGTCGCGAAATCTCCCGGGTGCGCAAGGCATCGTACCAGTGCTGTCCGCCAGCCGGCGCGCCGGGTGTGTACACTGGGATCCAACGGCCAGATCCGCATTCGCAGTTGGAACCTTGGCTGGAAAGAAACGATTGGATTCCAATTCACGTCACCTCAGCACCAAGTATATTTTTTGGGACGCAGCCTAGTACGCGTCGTCTCTTCTTCGCGAACGAACGAAAGAAATAATTGCTACAGTGCTCCCGATCATCCTCCGGAAACTTGGCATCCCAGCCGCATAATTGTGTTGTGGAAGTGAACCCTGATACTCAAAGTTACGGAGCGCCGGCGAAGGGTGCCGAATGCGGGAGTTCCGGCACTCGTGTTAGCAACTTCACGCTCCAGGCACCCGTGTCAGTTCGGTCCACGAACCTCGAAGCTTGTTAGCAGAACCCCGCGACGTGTGTATTGCTCGACGACACGAGGTAAACTCAAACAGCCCTGCGGTCAATTCAGATCAGTCTCAAATTGCAATGCAGCGTTAACGTTTTTCTCCCAGAAAATAATAAATAAATAGAATACACAGGCACTCAGTCTCCACAAATGTGGTACAGTAGGAAGATCATCAAACTCGGGGAAATAAATAAAACCGGTGTACGGCGAGGGAAGGCTGAATAGAAGTTAGAGAGAAGTGTATGTTGGTTCGATGGTGAGATCCCTATCCTTCCCTACTTCAATATTCAACTGATCAATCCCAGTGGCTAGCGATGTCGTTGGTGCATCGAAGCAGCTGAGATTTTGCAAATATTTGTTTTCATGCTGTTGCTGCAGAGTATCCCTGCCAACAGCAGCCAGTCTGGTGTCAATTTTGGCAACCTCGTTTGCTTGCAAAGACCGGTCAAACAGTGGGCGAGCATCTGTCCAGAGGTCAACGGCCTTGGCGAGATCTCCTCTTGCTTGTGCAATATCCCCAAGACGGAGCATGCAGTTTCCTCGGCTGCGATGAATGTCGAGCTGTGTGAAGGCCAATAATGCAACTTCAAACAGGCTGTATGCAGTCTCTTTATCTTCTAGCAACATGAACCCATCTCCCAAAAATTGAAGTGCCTTGTAAAGTTCAACCTTCCGCTGCAACTTCTTCGCATAAGCCAGATATACCACAGCCCATCTCGAGGACCACGTAATTTCATCAGAGGGCCAGCAGCTAACATCGGCAAGCCCTTCCAGAGCATAAATTACAGCGTCAGCATTATTACCCCATTGGGAATTCAAACACTCCTGGAATAGTATTTTGGCCTCACGAATGTTCCTTTCTCTGAGCTTGAGAGAAGCCAACACCAGTCTACAGTAATCGAGGCCTGAAGGGACACAAATAGCAGTGAATATTTCCTTTGCTTTTTCGAGGTTGAAATATACTTCCGCCGCAGGTTTTCCAGTGACCAGATCAATCTCGGCAATATTAACCAGGGTTATAGCATAGTTCCAAGGAGCCTTGTGGGATGATGTATTCTCAACAATGCTTGCGAGGATGGTGCGAGCTTCAACATACTCTGATTTTGTTGAATGAGCAGTGACAATAGTTGCCATGATGACATGATCTATCCGACTATCATGCATACCACATAACTGCAGAAGATGCCTGGCTTCCAGACACAATGCAACAGCGACTTTACTGTTGCCCAGAGACAAGCAACAGCTTGCTTGATTATGTAGTGCCAGAGCCTCCTGATATATGTTTCCACACATCTGTGCCATCCTTTGTGCCTTGTGGGCATGCATTTGGGCCCCTGAATAATCACCAATGACAGACTTCATTAGAGTAAGGCCATTCAATGTGCGAGCCTGCTGATGGAGATTTGCACAGCTTGTTGCCAGTGTAAGAGATTTGTCAAAAAATTGCAGACTCATAGCTATATCCTCTTTCCAGCTCTGATAATACCCTCCAGCCACAAGATAGAAGTCAGCTTCCGAGAGATTGCCATCAGCATCACAACGGAGGAATTAACATCCAACACTCACATGCAAGAGATTCATCATTCAATTTTGCCAAATGATGTACAGCGCGGTCAATGAGCAATTCTTGATTTGGAATTGGATAATAACTTGCTGTAGCCAACACTTCAATGATGAAATTGCTTTCCAGCCTGCCATCAGCCAGCAGAGGTAGAAGGGGTGGGATTTGATCCATCAATGTAGAACGACCATGGCCAGCAAGCCGTCTAAAAGAATTGAAAGCCAGGATGCAATAAATGTTGTCCACAAGTTCGGGGTTGTCGAGATACAGGCTTGGTAGCAGGATGTTGTGGATGTTCCGAAGATTGGAATTTATCTGATCAGCCACCCCATTGATCTCTACTCCAAAATGGTTCCGGTACAAATCAAGGAGCGCATGAAAGTGCTTTCGAAGAGGCTGGACCAGGCTTGGCGATGGTGGATGCACATGTTGCACATGCTCCCGGATAGGAGCCAGCACCTTAAGCCGCATGTTATCGATGTATGCTAGAGAGGTTTGAAGTAACACAGCTTTGCATGTCAGGAGATCAGGGATGGGGAGGTTGCTGTGGATGAGCTCCAAATTTGAAAGCCCATCTGGGAGGATTGAGAGAAGTGTTAATAGTCCTTTGGCTCCAGAGGTCATTCGTGGACTGGAAAGTGAAATGGCAATGGATGAATTCAAGTTTGAACTTTTGTCATGGCCATCAGAAAGCATGGTTGTCTTCTCTGTATTCCAGCGAGCCAGGACACTGGAGCCACCTTCATAGTCAACTAAATGAGCCAGAAGATCCACTGCCAAAGGCAGGTTATCTGTAATCTCAAGAAGTTGAGTGATTTCATGGCTATCATGGTCATTGTCTGTGATGTCGATGAAGGTCTGCCGAGCTGCATCATTGGATAGGGGCCTCAAAGGTGGCTGCAATGGGCGGGTCCACCGAACCTTGGCTGGTCGCTCTGCACCCCGCATTGTTATCTGGTCAAGTTGTCAATATTACAACTCAATCACAATATTGGGATATGCTTACTATCAGTGCAAGATGTTGTACATCAGTAAGGAGGGACAAAAATTCTTCAACCCCACCACGGGACTCGATTTTCTCCCATGGTGTTTCCAGATTATCCAAGACCAACAGAGAGGGTGGTCCTTGGGCAAAATGTTGAACCACAGGTGTGGTAAGGTCCCTGCCGGGCTTCAGCCCTAGATTGGACCCAACCAACGCTGCGAGTTCAATGCTTGTGGTAGCTGAATCACATGCTACAAACAACTTGGTTTCGTACTTTGCACTGATGTCTGGGTGATGGAGTGCAGCTTTGGCCAGGCTTGTTTTGCCTATTCCACCAGTCCCAAGAATTGCTACCCTAGGTGCTTCTTTATTGCAGAAATTTTGAAGGATTCCATGGAGTTCTGATTCCCGCCCATGGAATATCTTTGGTTTGGCTGGCAACAACCCAAAGGAAATTGAGCTTTCAAAGATGATCAGTTCACAGGTTCGATGTCCAACAAATTCCAGTACCTAGTTTCTGAGCCACTGATACTGTGGTACATCTGAGTTCCAAATAAAATAATGAGCTCTTGAAATAAGCATGGATCATTGACATACAGAGGACGACCTGTCTGAACTTCCCTCAGTCATGTTCAAAATCACATCGAGGAGTTCCTTGTGAAGTTTTTGCATTGTTTCCTGCATTTTGAGTACATCTGCCCAAATTGTGGCCCCAGTCTCAATCTGATTTTCCCCCGGAATTCACATGAGCTCAGCTCAATTGCGCATTATTATAAGACATACCTTGAACACCTCCAGAGCCTGCTGTAATCCTGCCCAACAATCTTTGAGGAGGATCCTCATCTCACTTTGCCGAAGGAAGTGTTTGATCCTGTTCTTCTCTTGCTGTCCTTCTACGAATGTGTGTATTCTGTGCAGAGTGCTAATCCTTGATAAATCCCAAAGTACCCCAGGAATTAGGGAAACTTACTTTGTGAACTTCCCAATGTGATCTAAAGTTGAAGGCAGAAGGGACCCTTGAGGCTCGGATTGCATATGGAGCTTAACAATAGCAAACAGAATTCCGGGTATGTTTTGCATTAGCTGTACACAATCATCCTTGTTGTTTTTCACACCCTGCAAAGGCAAGTCAGTGTGGAAGCATAGGGTACTCTTCTCTATTACCTTTACTCCAGCAATTAGGGTGAGGGTCGTGTTTGCAATGGCCTGCACGAAAGGTGTTCCAAAACTATTGTGGAGCTCGTGCAGGACCAGGAGAACGGCATTCAAGCAGGCCAATATGCTGTCCAGGTGGCTATCGATAATGGCAGGTTCGCGGGGCATCTTGAGGATGGGACGGGAGCACTATCCAGAGCCTGGAATGCCGATTTATATCTGGCGACAACGATACTTCTCGTGAATGGGACCGAATCGCACGCACACGGCCTGTCCACCTTGGCACAACTTCTCTACATCCGTCATCCAGTCGCGCCGGTGATTCTGATGCCAGTGGCTGAGGTGTATTCTTCTGCATGGGCACTGGAGGCAACTCACATCTCACCGCGACGGTCGGATTTACGTCCTCTGTTTAGGTTAGTCGCCCTGTCCTCGTTTACCGTACAGACCCGTAGACTGAAGAGAACTTTTCCCTTGGGATCGTACAGTCAATGGCTGTATTTGGGTTTAATTGCTCTCACGACAACTGCTTTCTCATTGACAGGTACCTATCAATTCCGAATCAGCAGGTGCCATGTTGATTGTTGATCAACTAAGCGGTGTCTACATTTTATGTTTCAGCACGCTGGAACCAGATGGTGCAAGAAGAAAAAGAAACTGGACACTCAAGCCAGATGATCCGGGCTGCCATGACCGGGATGCGCACCGGCTGCGCACGCGCGTCCAGCCGTCGAGCGCGCGTGCACGGATGCGACGTCTGTGCGCACTGCGATCCGCCCCGTGGCAGTGGTGTCTCCATGCGCGCGGGCATATCCGTGTCGCGCTTACGGGTGAGGCTGCGCACGGCTGCACGTTGTCTTCCCCTGCGTTCGTGGTCTCCGCGACGCCGGCGTATATTACGTCGGCGGATCCACACCCGCTTCGACCTCGGCTCTGCTCAGATATTTGACGCGCCTAGCCCGGGCGGCGCAGTCCAGGACGCATGTGCGCACTCGACGCATCTTCGCGGCGGGCGCGGCGAGGTCGAACGTGGCGTCCCTTGGTCCTGCCACTTTGCAGCGCGGAGCCTCCTTGCGCGCGCGGAAATTGTACTGTACATTTTATTTCCCATCGTTGCGGCACTACAACGGAATTATTAGTCTACAACTTTCTAAAATGTCAAGACCACTCAACGCAAACCGAAATCTTGTCACTGCTGCGAGATCCTGATTTGGGATCAGTGCGACAGGCGTATCTGAGCACAAGATATTATTAATATTGGCGCACATAGAGAAGCAGGAAACACACTTGGTGCCATCGCGCGTCCTTGTGTATTCGTTGAAGACGATGGGAGGCGGGTTGCACACGAAGATCCCAGATTGGTCCGTGCAAGGGTTTCCGCGCATGATGAGGCCGTCGACCATGGTGCAACTGTCATCGTAAACTTTCCCTATTATGGAGACAATATACATTCAGTAAGATATTCCTCCGTGTTTATGGTTCCAATTTGCATTCGCTCGCCCCGTTAGCGAAATTGAGTCGGTTCCCGATGCCAAAATTGTAGCCCCCGCAGATGACGCTGACGTTGGTGACGAGGGCCACGAAGAGTGCGATGGAGGTAGCGGTCTTCATAGTGCAAAATGCGAGATAGGTGGGTGGTTCTGAGATGAGTTTGGTGAGAGATGCTTCTGTGTTGAGTAAGGGAAAGCAGTCACGGTTCAGGGTTTTATACCTACATAGTTTTGCAAGGCTCCTCAGCCAGTCGAGTGCCTATGGAAATTTCCGAACGTCGAGATGGAGGCAAAACTGGGCGGCTTCCGGTTGCAAACGCGACCCTGCACGGGAAATGGTGTTCCAAGTCGTGCCTTCCCGGTATTCGCGCTGGCACAGGCCATGTTCAACCTGTGCCTCGCACTGCACCCTGCCAACGCGTACTCCCCCGACGGTATCAGGGTAGGGCGCCGCAGCTCCCGCAATGCAGTGTATTTTCGTCGTCCCCACTACGGTGGCGTTTCTCACGCTCGAAAACATTAATATTGCTTCCGTGTTCGCTGTGTCACCACCATTCAAGGGCGCATCGCTTGGACTTATTAGTTGTGCTGATATCATGGATGGAGCGACCCGGCTCATCTAAAATACGGGAGCTGGAAATTCGAGCGACAGGATAGCCTTAGTGTAGATATCGGTCGAGGTCATTGTAGTGCTCGACCCAGCCCAGGAATTAAAGGCATACTGTTTTCCGATTGGCGAACGAGAACAAGGGCTCCAATACGGAGCAACTCTTTTTTTTTCTAGCGAGGGAATAGACTATGGCCACTTCTGCGCCGATTTGAAGTTGCCGAAGAAGGGAGTTGGGTCTCACAATCAAGGGATTTATCTCGTCGGCAGTTTACAGGAGGAACATTCGATAACTTGAAGGTGTACTACTTTGACTCCGTCTTTATTTAATTCCCATCATTACGGCACTGAAAGGAAATCGAGGTCAGCCTATGGACTTCTTAGGTCTTTGAAAGAGATACTGACGCAGACTGATATCACGTCGTTGCCGCAACTCCGGAGTTGGGGTCAGTGCGGCAAGCATATCTAAATGGCCGATATCAGTATCCAGCGAGTATAGAGAAAGTAAGGAACCCACTTGAGGCCGGTGAACGTGCTGGTGTATTCATTGAAGATGATGGGTGGGGGGCTGCATCCGAAAATCCCTTGAGTGCAAGGGTTCTGGTTCGTGGTGAGCCCGTCGACTTGGTTGCATCTGTCGTCGTAGACGTTCCCTGTGCAGAACAAAAAAAAAAATCAGCCAGACGGTCTAGTGGGCCTGGCGTTCAACTTGCATCGGCTGGTGCCGCCACCGAGATCCATTTGGTTGCCGATACCAAAGTTGAAGCCGGGGCAAATGGCGGCGACATTAGTGGCCAGAGCGACGAAGAGTGCGAGGGAGGCAGTGGTCTTCATACTGGGTGGGATTAACAAGTGTAGGTGGTTGAGTTGAGTTGAGCAAAAGCTGCTTCTCAGTTGAGTGAGACACAGCAGAGAGTGCTCAGGGTTTTTATACCTGCCGTTGCAGTGAGACTAGTCAGCAACTTAGACCCATGGAATTGCGGGATGTTGAAAGGGATCCATAGCTGATTGTCTCCCGGTTTCAACGCGCATTGACACAGGAAATTACGTCCCCAGTGGCGCTTCAACTGTATTCGCGCCGGCACTGGCCATGTTCAGTCTGCGCTTTTCGCCCCGTCCAGCCAAAACTTGGACTATGAATAGTGTTCCGGCTTGGTTCCGGCGCATCATTGACTGCTATAGATCAAAATTACTGTCGAGATCCGAAGCAGGCGCCTACGAGCAGGCGATTAGGCGCCTGAGTGGTGTGTATCCTTGGATGCAGCCACGATATCCGGGCGTTGCTTGGTCAATTTTTGTACAGGGATTGAAAATACTTCAGCGCACGAGGAACAGCGGCCACAATCATCATCAGGGCGCTTGAGCAAATGGTCCTGAGTCGTATCACTCGCTGCATGAATATCCACTGGGCGGTGGAGCCGGCGTGCGAAAGCCGGCATCGAGGTGGAACGTTGGAGCATCATTCCGCAGGGAGTTGTGGATCCGCTGACGTGACCAAGATTGCTGTGATTGAACAGAGCATGGTCTTAATTTCAGCGGCGTTGCTTCCGCTTGAACCCGGAATGAGTTGATTAGTATCCAGTTTCAACTCTATCAGCCATCCGGATTCCGGATATGTATCAGGCTTGATTTAGAAGCGGGGAAGTTGGACGAAATAGATTGGTGAATATCTTGTTGGACACGGGAGAGTCGGAGTTCATGGAAAGACACAGACTGCGGAGGCGATGGAGTGGCAGTGAACTTTGGTGCAACAAGAGTAAACCCAGCCTACCTTATTGGAGGGGAAAGAGAGGAAGAAGTTAAAGCTAAGACAATACACGTTTTCCCCACCCCCCACACGGAGGCAGAACTTCCATATGCCGGAAAACCGCCGCTTGAACAAACATACATTTTTCGTCCCCCGAGACTAAACATTCCTTTCCGGACAGAGCTACCCTGGAACGAGTTTTCAATCCTCAGTCTGCCCCCAACTCCGCGTCTTCACATTAAAGGCCACTGTCGGCGAATTGCAAAAACCGAATTCTGTACTACTCCCAAGGTGCATGCCCGGCATGGAAGTCGTGAATATATTCATTTATGCCGACGAGTGGGGTTCCTCCGACTCCATTCGCCGACCCACGGCCGATGCAGCGCTGATGCAACTTTCCCAATTCTTTCCGCGTCGTATTCTCATATGAGTCTGGCGATATCACCGCATGCGGCAGAAGTCGCATCTCGCGAGCTGAGAGCCGCGGTGTCGAAGAACGGAGTTCAGGTCACGTAGACAGAAATATGGGTCGATCGTCCGGGATATGGGGTCCAAGGGTGGAATGGAAAATGAGAGAACGGTCCCAGGAATGTCGTGGAGGTGTAGAATGAAAATAGAGTGTCGATAGAGGGATTTGCCGTGTGGGCGTGGAGTACGGGTGTGGCGCTTATGGGCTCGATGAAGACGGTAATTTGGGGCTCTTGTGGAAAGGGTTCACTGGCCACGTAGTCACGGTGGACTACTCACTTCACTGGTCGCGTTGTAGATGGTGGTTCGTGTGTAAGAGGGTATTATTTGGCCATATGTACCTACGAAACAAATCTACCTAATGATCGGCGACGTCCCGTAGGCTAAGCGAAGTGAGGTGGATAGGGGGATTGGCGATGAGCGGTCCAACCCACCCTTCCACAACGGCTACTCCGTCGCCGCCATGAGGTGTCTACTCGGAGGAATCCCTGGCCATATCCAGATAAAGTGATGGCCATGCCCTTCGTGTATGAAGGAGAACCCTAGCTTTGGCGCAAATTAACGCGGGGGTGCCTTCGAGAGGGGTCTTTCAAACGTCTCGCTATCGTCCTGAACGTAGAACACCTGGCTCAGGGGTGTGCGCGGACACACCACTACGCATGCCCAGCCTTAGGAAGCCGTGCAGAATCCACGAGCGAAGTCCCAACGGATGTGACTCCGTTTCAGAAGGGATGCAATCTCTCCTACTGAATAGAAGGATGACCACCCGCAGATCCAAGCAAGAAGTGAGCAAAGCCTCTTCCATCCTGGCGGTGTGGAAATCAGTGTGGTACGGAATTGACGACAGGCCACTCTTTTTTGTGATATGAGCCACCCATTGGAATATTTGATAGAGCGGCAGAGGTGGGCAGAGAAACACTCACGGAAGGAAGACCCGAGTACAATTGAGTGGAAAGTACAGTAAAACTCACGACTACATCGGAAGCCTGCTTGGCATTATATGTAAATTCACCGAAGTACCCCTGAGACTCCAATTCAGAAGTCGTACTGTACTTCCCTCGCCTCGAGGATTCAAGTTTCCCATATCTACCAATCGGGAAGGGGCACGGGGTGTGCTTCGATCCGCGCTTGCCGTAGATGCTTGCGAAGGTACCGTTTTTGCGTAGGTGGCACGGGCATCCCTGGAAGTATAAAGGACCACCTGGACCAGAACGCTAACCAGAAACCTCCCACTGCTGATTCTATCCCTCAAACATGTTGACCATAAAGCTCTCTGCTCTTCTGTCTTTCACCCTCGCGGCCATCGCAATCGCTGGCCCTGTCGCTCGCACAACTCCGGGGGCGCAAGTCGCCTCCGCGGCCGCCACGGTAAGAACACACCGTGGTGTGCACAATCAGCTGGTGATGTCCGTTCGAAGGTCGACCAGCAAAACAAATGCTGGGATCGGCGCGAGGCCACCATGGCAGACACGGTAGACCCACAGCAGCGTTGTATGCACAATCAGGCGTTGACGTCCGTTCGAAGGTCGATCGCACAGACAGCTGGGACGTCCCCTGCAACGGCTGGAGGCCCCATGAGGCCCCCGCCGCTGATGCCGTAAGCCCACAGCACCGTTGCGTGCATGACTAGTGGTTGACGTCCATTTGAAGGTCGATGAGGCAGGTCGATATAGCCGTCCTGCTGGCTGGTTTCGCCGCGAGGCCCCCGCTGCCGACACGGTCAACCCAGAGCACCGTTCTGTGCACATCAGTCGTTGACACCCATTGGAAGGTCGTCGAGGAGTTCAATATGTGCACCACCTGTTGAAAATGGCAAGGATCCGCACGCCTTGGGAGAGAGAGAAATCTCAAGCTGGTGAGTTTCTTCTTCATAATACTGAGTGTACATCATTTCACTTGTTATAGTTCATAGCCTATTCTCTTCCCTTTAGTTAGTATTCCGTGTTATGTGTTCCATTGGTGTACCGTACAGTGTCTTGAATTCACAGTTCCTTGTCGTGCACTGGACTCATAATAATTTGAATTCACTCAGGTTTCGCGGGTGCGCTGCGCAGTATTCAGGTCTATTTGCTGAGTGGCCGCACCTACCATACGCTGGATTCGGAATTGGACTGCGGGATGGTGTTTCGAAGTCCTTTTTCTTCTATAGCTCTGGTCAAATAACTCGTAGATTATTTCAGGTTTTTTTTTCCTCTCCCAATTTCCAAAAAAGAATCTTGATATGGTCTGACGTGGGTGACCAGTCTACCAGAGTTCTTTAATTTTGTACTTCTCCTTCTGACATTTTGGGACCCGGCGTCTTCTCCAGAATCTGTTCGCTGTGTTTCAAGCGGAGTTTGCCTTCTGTACCCGCTCACCACGAATGCTGGGTCAAGTCGAAACCAGAGTAGCGATGCCCCTGCACTCTGAAAAATGTCCATCTAGCCCGGTTCATCTGCGGGTTAATTAGGTCCAATTGCGTACGACTTTGCATTTATTCATCGAGCGATGACGCGACGACGTATTGGCGCATCTTGCTAAAGAAAGAAGCCGCGAGGGTCCTGCACAAGGTAACACAAGTCGTGTCAAGTCGTGTCAAGTGCGCGACCAAAGAAAATTGCTAAGTTACAACACATGTGAATTTTGGCATCAGTCTCCCTCAATCTGCTCACCTGGCCTTTGCACTGGGAGGCCTGACCCATGTTGCTGGATGCGCCCCTACCGTATTTATGAGTACTTATGTAATTGTTCTTTTAACCAATCGACATGCGGTTGTCGCGCACCTCTTCGCATCCTATCCGCACTTAAGCATGTAATGAAAATAGTGGCGGTGTTGAAGGCTAATAGTGGTGGTACTTAAAAAGACTTCCTATTTTGTGACTGGATAGTGGCCGTGCTTGCTAAATTTTACTACGAGAAAAGCTCGCTGGATGATGCTGCTTTCGCGCGCGGCACCTGTGGGTGTTGGGTGATCTAACTTCGTGGGCATAGTAGTCTATCGAGCGAGATCCAGCTTGTCATCGCCCCGCAGGCGGTGCTAGTGGAATAAAAAAAAGAATAATAAACGGGCTAGCAACTCCTGTGGGAATCGACCCACGTCGCCTCAGATTCCAATGGGATTACCACAGACTCTCACTCCATTCTGTCTTCAACTTGAGGTTATGCGCACTCGCACAGTCGTTCATACTATCTGATACTTCAGCCATTCAAACTTATTACATCTATTTCTGCTTCACTACATTTCTTTCCGCTTCTTCGCTGCTATTCTGCAACATCCGTATAAGGAGCATGAACTTCGCGGAATATAATGTGTCTAACTTACCATGGCCTCGAAGCGAACCATTTTAGGGGCAGCAACCGGCACAGTCACCGGAGCAGAACTGTATCAGATGGAAATCAGTGCTCGCTCAAGGGCGATTGAAAGGAAATCAACTTACGTCAGGGCAGCCGCAGCCAGGGGGGTCCTCGCAGCACTACATGACATTGATCCTGTAAGCAAAAAAAAAATTGGGGGGACTAAAGAAAAACAACTTACGTCTTGGCGAGAAACGAGCTCACCCCTCTTATTGACACTATACCCAGGGGTTGCACCCACAGCAACGAACATCGCTGCAAGAGAAAACAGGATAGTGGAGAGACGCATTGTGAACGAAGTTGAGTTTCTAGGTGAGGATTTCAGTTGGGATATTTAATGCGACATGTACGAGGGCTTTTATACTGTGTGCTTAGTCAAACATTGGCAAAACATTGAGGCTCGAGAACGAGGGATGCTCCACCGCTCCACCTAATTCATTCGTACAAAAAGCATTGAAACGTAAATGCCTACTCGAGCGGGGCGACGGGAAACACCACGATTGAATGCTTGATATCGGATCTTACATACTTCGTCTACTGCGCATTAACGTACTCTTGCGGAACAGAATGGCAACGATGCTCCGCATAATACATTCGATACAACATTAAAACGTAAAAAGCCTACTTGAGCGGAGCAACAGGACTATTATGCCCAAGGGGTATGAATTCGCACAATGGGTCTGAATTTCGATTTACTGTCTTTTTCCCCTTCCTCTTTGCCCCCAGAGTTTCCCAGCATTGATACATGTACTAGTAGGCTACAATCTTACAAGGAATGAGAGAGAAACGTTCGAAATTCAGACCTATTATGCAAATTCATACCCGTTGGGCATAATCTATATAAGAGCTCACAACGGTTTGTCTCTGACCACATAACCTGGTTGGCTACTGGCCCAGGTGTTTCGGAGACACCGCTCCACACAACGTTGATTGCACCGGTGCTCCATCTAAATGGTCAACACTCCACCGGGCTGTTGGGTTGCTATTTATAAACTGTTGCAATGTTGAATACTTCCCTTGCTGAGCCAACCCGAATGCGAAGCCCGGGGAGCATTCAATATGCCTCCAGATAACTCCGGGATAAGGCTTCAGGGTGATGAAGGCAGACGCTAATCAAACAAAGGCATTCTAGGGATCGTGGCAAGGAAATTTTCATGCAAGCTGGGCAACATTAATCATTGAGATGATGAGGTAAGATAAAGACGAAGAACGAAATGAAGGCATAGGGTACTATTACGCGCTGGGAAGCTGGCCGCCTTAGCATGTGTGGCCTGTTAGCCGCTTCATTGAATGCCTTCACGAGGACCAAGGGGCTTAAAGCACAGGTGCACATCCTGTGAACAGATTGAGTCTCCTTACATCCATTTTGGAGACCTTTTGAGCGCATGGCAAATTTATTCCGGCCGGACTCCCGAAAAGGGAATTGATGGGCTACCTGGCCACCCGCCTGAATCCGTTGTTCCTGGCCAATGTAATGCCTTCGCGGTGCATAATCATGTTCAATGGATCTAAATGCTTTATTTTGCACACAAAATATTACCTTACATCAATAGGAATGATAGAACT
This sequence comes from Mycena latifolia, assembly GCA_029289555.1. Taxonomy (NCBI): domain Eukaryota; kingdom Fungi; phylum Basidiomycota; class Agaricomycetes; order Agaricales; family Mycenaceae; genus Mycena; species Mycena latifolia. The sequence goes on along the minus strand of JARJLE010000017.1, from coordinate 839,224 downwards.
AGGTTCCTCTGATGAGAGGTAGTAGGTGGTGAGATCGATCCTGCTACTCAAACGAGCGGCGTGCAAGAGTTATAGGACGCTGTCGGACAAAATAAGCTTCAGTAAACTTGATGAGATGTAGATTAACGTACCTAGAGTAGTATTTCCATCCCTGGAGCTTGCTGCTGAGAACCCGGCATTTACATGTAACCTTTTTCCATGGTGAAAATTGATAGTTTGCTGTAAGTAGCAGTAAAGCGGAGTGGATAAAACCAATAAAATGGTCTTATACTTCTCAAAGTGAAGCATTAGGCATGCTATATACCCTCACAAAGTCGCCAGGCCATAGCAAGGACGGGGTCATCCACGCGATGCTCGTCGGTATGGTGCACATGAAATAAAATTTAGTACTGAGATTTCCCGGTTGGATTACAAGACAACGAGGAAATTGACCTATTGAAAGAGATGGCCAGAAGGAATCCAGGTGTTAACAGGCTCGAACGAGCCCTCGACGTCGCGGATTGAGACAGAATTGATGAAGTTCTGGGCGTTGTTTGTTGCGGGTACCGGATCAGAATCAAGGGAGTCACGAACTCGGCATCTGAACCCCGCATCATCGGCGCACAGCTGGCGATCACATCATCAGGAGTTGCCGAAACTTGGTACACACCACCGTCTGACATCCCTCTGCATAGTCCGGGCTCAAGATTTGACAAAGGATAGGTAATTAAGCGGCTATAGTCTAAGTAGCCAGCTTCCCCATGTGGCCAGCTTCCCAGCGCATGATAGTAGATTCAAGATGAATTTAGGAGCGGTACAGATGAAGGCTGAGTTAAGTCGATCGTGGGAAAACGAAGACGAAAGAGTCGAGTAATTATAATGCCGGCAGGAGTGCCGGGATGTGGGGAGTGGGGTTAGCGAGAACGGGGAACATAGGCCGATGGATATAATGCATGGGCAAGATGTACATCTCATCCGATACGTCCAACAATTTCAAACTTCAGGAAATTCCGGCCACTGTAAAGATGTTACCGTAGCGTCGCACGGGCAAACTGCTAGTAGTATTGAAATACTACGTTAGAATGCTTGATGATCTTACATACTTCGTCTGACTGCGCATTAACGTACTTCTTGCGGAGCAGGATGGCTGTCCCACTCTAGGCTGAGACAGCCGCCTTAAGGAGGCCTGACGTGAAGGATATCCATCTGCACGCATTTCACAACACTCGACAGGCCTTTTTCCAGTCAACTGGTTTCGTTCGAACGCCCATCTAGCTATCTTGCGCAGAGCATTTTATTCAAGCTTCATTCAGCCTTACATCGGCTCGTACGATTCGCTGCTTGCCCGATTTTTCTTGGACTCGGTGTGTATCTCCTCCTCCACCCCACCATTTGGATATCCTGTACTCGATTTCTTTTCCGCGCTCTTGCAGTCTTCTTGTACCATGGATTTCTGTCCTGAAGAGCTAGAGCAATACTTCATTTTATTTCGTCTTCATTTTTGGTCTGAGTAACCCTAACCGACTTGCCGGATCAGCCGCCCTGACGACACATCACAGCCTCCCATCATCCGCTCCCTTTGCTTCCCCTCCACTACCTCGACCCGAACCCCATCAGGAAAATCTGAAATTACATCAGAGACCATCATAGCCCAAGAAAGACATGATAGATCTCATAGCAAACCCCCGTCTATATAGAAAGGTGGGAGGGGCGGTTTGAGTTTCATAGACAACCATAATACTAGTGTCGTCTATGAAATGTCCATAGCCATAGCTCTCATAGCTCTCATAGATCTGATAGTCGCCGCGGTTGAAGCTGGTTCACGTCGCTTTAATAGCAGCTCATAGACGTCAAGGATATTAAAAGCACAATTGCAGCACAGAAAGCATTGTATATTATTCACGGTAACTACTGACTACTGGACGATGAACAGATGGTGAAATTAGCGTGAGACGTAGACGGTGCGGTGCATTAAACATGAGAATAATCTTGAATAGAGGCGTCGGGCTAAGGATTATAAACCTAGACACACAATTAGCAGGTGGCCAGGAACGTCTGAGCTAAACGGACGAACATGAACGTGATTGTACGGGGTTTATGAGGGCTGAGTAAAGACTGTGGTGGTTGCGGGACGAGGAGACCTGTGAACCTAACCCTATATTAATATACACACAACGGTGAATGGAAATGATGCGCACAATCTAAGCCGCGACGTCCGGTGCGCCCGTTGCAGTGGCGGACGCGTCGGGCTTGTCCTTGCCGGTTGCGTGTGCCTCAAGGGCTTCGAAGTCGACTCCATCCAGCTCATCCTCATCGGGCGGAGCGATGATTTCCTTGAGGTGGGGGAAGTTCGACGTCGAACTGCATGCAATGAGTTGAGATGTAGAAAATGAATAAGGACGACATACACAATCTTGGAGTACAGGCTGCGCTGGAATTGGGCGAACCACGTTGGCGACTTGACCTGTAAATTCAGCAGCGCGGCGCGGTGACGCTGGTATCTGAATGGAGTTAATGAGTAGTGAACGTGAAGAAATACATATAAACTCACTGCGAGCCAAACCCTTCTTCGGTAAATTTGATTTGAATGCGCACGCCCGTGGACCACTCGAGCAAGGAGTTCAACATCTGTATGGTTATTAGCAAGGGCCATGTATACAAGATCAACGTACCCCGCCCGTTACGATGGTCAATATGGGCACCGGAGAGTCGACGAACGCCCGGAACGTTGCGGCGCGCACCCCCTCGGACTTGTGAGTATCAAACCATTGCTTTGTCGTGACATCCTTGTAGAACGGAGCGCCGTAGGGCTGTTGGACGTCATACGTCAGCGTCTATATTGGGTTTGTTTAAGCGACGCATGGTGTGACAGATATACGGCAGAACATACTTTCAAATTAATTCCACCGTACTTGAAGATGCCCTTTTTGCTGGTGAGCCACTTGACGTGTGCAATGATCTCGGTGGGCATGTATTCGCCGGGGATTCCGTACAGTGCGACGGCGCCCTTGCAAAGGGTCTTGATCTCACCCCGAATCTGGGACGCACCACCCCATGCCTGAAGAATTAAATTAGTCGCAGAATCGGACGGAATGAGGAACACAAACATAAGTGGTCAGTTGAGCCCGCCGCTTGCCGGATTTCTCGGCCGCAGCAAGACGCTCGACGAGCTCAGGCACATGAGAGACTGCGACGGCGTCTGACATGGCCTCCCACGCGAATTCGGTGTGATCGGAGGGGAACCCGTCCTGGGTAGCGATGCTCACGCGGACCGCCGATCTACCGACATTGGCCAAACGCACAGACGCTGGGCTGAACGATGATTGGGTTACGCGGGCGGCGCTCCTCTTGGAGGCTTTGCGTGGACCGGCAGCCCTCTTGCGCTTGACTACCGGTTCGTCCGGAACCATCTGCAAATGATTAATCAGAGTTGTAAGATTATATATGTGCTGACTGTACCTCATCGTCCTGCATGGGAGTAGGGAGCTCATCTTCGCTCGCCTCCGGATCCTCCTCATCTAAGAGGTCTGCGGTAACAGAGCCAGCATCGCTGGCATCTGAGCTCTTCTCGTCGTCCGTGGTAACACGGCTAGAGCCTTGAATGATGTGAATCAAAGATGCGCGAAGCGATAACATCGAGCACATACCAAGGAGGCCTGACAGACCTGCACTGTCGTCCTCCTCGAATGAATCCGAGGTAGGGGCACTTGAGCTTTTAGTCTTGGAAAATGCATCAGCACAGGGAGTCAGAGAAGTATGTATACATACTTTCTTTTTGGGCGGAGCTTCCTCGTCTTCTTCTTCATCAAGAAGTTCCTTGTTGCGCTTGACAAGTGCTAGCAAAAATGTGAGTCATCCCAGATCATAGAGGATCAAATGTACCCTGGGCTTTGGCCTCCGCAAGCTGTTTTTCGAGTGCTTTTTGCATGGCTTTCTGCGTCGCAATGAGTTTCTCCAGTTCGGATTCTGAAGCGGCCTTTGTGGTTCTCTTCTTGGCCTGTGGCTTGGATTTGGGGGGCATGGGTATTAGAGGATTAGTGAGGTAGTTAAAAGAGTGGAAGTGGGAGTGGGAGGAAGAGTGACGAAAAAAATGGTGACTATGATGGAATCAAACTCCGTATGTTTCTGATCGGGCATCTTTGGCCGTACCTTGGCGGCCTTGGCATATAAGTGGCACCATTTTATTTTGTACGAGTGGTGCCTCTACTGCTACCCACTGGTGCATTCACCTTGAATTCGATTTGAATTTATTGTTAATTTTGCTTGCGCCGCAGATCACTGACGTCGAGACATCCGCGGAAGCAATTTTGATTCCACCTGTCATGATCTGATGGACGTAACTGTCTTCCCCACTTTGATCGATAACGCGCTCTCCCAGAACATCCACGATAACCGCCAATATGTCTAGCAATGTCGACGACGTTTCAGACTCCCAGACAAGTTCGATGACGCCACGCCCACACCGTCCCAGTGGCCCAAGACCTGTATGGCTTATGTCGAGTGGTTCACAAGTTTTAAACCCCGGCACGAGGTCAACCATGAGATGTATTCCATCACTGTCCCGCCTCGACGCGCGAACGGATTCTGCAATGCGTCTATCATCCCCCTCACCGACATTCGTCAAACATGCCAGCTTTTCCCGAACTTTGGTCATGGTGATGTCAACCCCGAGTGGACGTCGGACAATGTGTTAGATGAGTGCCGCACCTTCTTTGTTAATAACTGGGCGAGTCTATACGCGTACCAGTCAATTTGGTAACTTAATTCTCAACTATACTCTATGACATTACCCATAGACACATATAATCCTGATATAATTTCAGAGACACACAGAGTCGGTGTCCACATATGTAGACATTTATAATCGGAGCATTTAATGTATAGACCATAGTAGTGTATCATAGACCTCCGTAGTCCGCCCGGCCACTGAATAGACCGCCAGAGACCACCAGAGACCATCCGAGTCCCCGAAAGCTACCCCTTGTACTTCATAGTATTTCAGATTTTCCTGATGCCGCTGGTGTCGTCCGCGCCGTTGCGCGCGCGCCTTGCCCTCATTTCCCACGCCTCCTTCGTTGCACCGTCGCAGCCACACGCCACGTCACGCGCCCCTCCTGCCGAGATCCAAGAGCATCGCGGGCACGACGACGGGGTTGGGGACGTACTTGGGGCGCTTCGCGGGCGGGGGCGCTGAGAAGACGAGCTCGGGGGGCACGTTCTGCCCGAGCGTGCGCCCGAGCTTGGCCATCTTGCGGCGGCGGTCGACGGGCGGCGGGAAGGTCGGTGTCAGCGGGCTGAAGTCGGGGGTGCAGGGTGAGGGGTGAGGGGACCGCGAGGATTGTGGGGCGGGGTGTGGGCGCGAGGCGGAGATAGAGGAGGGGCCGCGCGGGGGCGGGAGATGCGACACGAGCCGTGGCGCTCGAGTTGCCCTTCACGCTCAAGTTCCCCTCCGCCGCAGCCAGCAAGGACGAGCGCGGGGGCGCAGGCGAGCCGTGGAATCTGCGGCCTGAGCGTTTCGACTCGATGGTGCTGATGGAGTCGATGGAGCTACTGCGGGCATGGGCGTTTGCGGTCGGGTCCAAGAGGAGGGGAGTCTCGCCGAGGAGGGCGCCGAGCTTGCGCGTCGAGCGGATGAGGTGTGCGCGGTGCGTCTGCGGCAGCGCATGCGTCGTCGGGGGCATTGCCATGGCGAGTGGGTAAGTAAGCGGTGTAAGAGGGAAGGCGAAGGATGTAGCCTTATGCGGGAGGGATTAATCTTGGGCTGGACGTGTTTGAATTTCGAAAGCAGGGTGACACATCAGCCCCGCGTCATCGTCCCACGTGAGGCCCCCGGTCTCGAAGCGGTCCGGGATAGAGTAAATCAAGCCCTCAAAACTGACCCGGTCCGCCAGATAGAGTAAATCAGGTCGGAAAGGGCTGAGGCCCGTGTAGAGTAAATCGCGCGGAGCGCCAGATTTTCTTTTTGTGTATCCATGGGTGCAGCGACAGGGGAAAAAATATTCCTGGGAGACAAGCGGCACTCCTTGGTCGAAACTGTTCCAGCAACGGTACGATGAACAGCCGCGGCCCATATACGCGAAAAAAACCACTGGGAGAGAAAATTTGGCCATTCTAGCCTCAAATGTTGGTCCGAAATAGCGTAAAACAGCCTCCGAAACCGAAATTTCCCAGAGTAAAACAGCGATTTTCTTGGGCAAAAAGCGGACCGCCTCGAAAGGTAGTGACCGGGGGCCTCTCACGTGCGGATCAAGCTGTATCAAGGACCAAGTCGAGCAAAAGCCGATCCCTTCTCAAGCCTTCGCACCACCGTGCTGCGTGCTATCTCGTCCCGCACCTCGACCGTCTCCGCTTGCCGCGCCCCCTCCCGCGCGCCGCGCCGCCCTGCGTGCCCAGGTCCGCTGTGCTCTCGCCTCGTCTCCTCCCACCCGTGCGTCTATCTCGTCCGTAGCGCACGTCCACCCAATCCCATACCTACCCCCTGCAGTCATTGAATGCATGCAGAATGTACGCGCAGACTCTTTTCGATTAGGCAACGCCTCCCGACAGTTCTATTAGACCGCGACAAGGAGGCTACACAGAAAGACGACATCCAGCCATGTTCTCCCCGGAGTGAATTCTTTACTACTCGCAACCAGGGTTGCACCTCCAGTGACGACGTTAGAACGAATACCCCGCACGATGTCAAAGGCACATACCCGCACGGGCAGCAGTCGCAGTGCGCGGTGCGCTCGAGGAAAGCACCTTGAACGGAGACAATGGCGACAGCGAGAGCGGCAATGATACGGAAGAACTGCATTTTCGTCACGTTGTGAAGCAAGGCGACACGAAGAAAACTACCCAGCTTCATTCCGTCCCGCTTTTTATGTCATTTGTGCGCCGCGGATGACTGTCATTGTGCTGCTGATGATTGTCATTGTGTTATGCCGGATACAGAAGTGATACAGGGGTAAAGCTATTCAGTAACCCAAAGGGGTTTATTCGCTATTAAATGCTATTTACAACTCCCGGCGCGATCACATCGTAGCACATCCTGTACTATTGGGGACTGGGTAGTTGACCAGTCGGGGTAGTTGACCATTTGAAGAATAGAGTGCTGTACACACAAGGATATGGCTAGGTTGCACTCCGAGGAGGTAATAGGGCCTCAGACGCCAGTCTGTGTCGGATTTCGAGGCAAAGTGATGGGTTGATCGAAAGCTGTGCTGCCGTACGGTGCGGGCCGACACGTGAGAACATCAATTTCTTAACTCCGGACAGCCTTCGCCGCTTGTTTCTCAACCAATTCTGGGTCAATCCACGACTTTGGGGCCTCGTTTTATCAGGGCTCCAAACAGAGCCACATGTGACCCTTTATATGGGCCGTCCTCTCGGACAGATGCCTACAAAGCATTGAAATGCAGCCTCAAGCCAGACAACTTAACCACCTGCACAGCCGGAGAACCATCCGAGGTACAGGTCTGGGATTGGGCATAGTCTCTTGTCTCCCTAAATGCTTGACCCTCATACCTATCCCAATATTACATCCTTTTTTTCCTCTCTCACCGACCTTCAATACAGTGAATCATCCAAATTCTATGGGTCGGACGGCAAGATTTTTTGTAGGGAGTGCGTAGTTCAAATAGTGGAGGTAGGTACTCAGATATGTCTATATCCGTCTTATGAAGTCATCTATAACTTTTTTTAGTCTACGGTGCCCTCTGACCGTTGCGCTGGGCTCGGTTAGTTACCAACAGTAATCCTGCCTTTTGCTCTCTCCTTCTGAATTAAATATTTAACCCCCACGAATAGCTCTGAATTTGGGTTTCAGGGCATAGAAATGTCAATTAGTACCTCCAATTGGACATCAGATACCCCGCAACCGCTAATCTGATCCCTAACGGTGTCTTTGGGCCAGTGGTCAGGTACCCTGAATTTGGCTATTTTTGTCATGCCAGCGGAGAAAATTCACCATGGTCTCATATCATCACCAAAATTCGACCCAATGGATTTGATCGATTGGTAGGATGCATGCCTTCATCATTAACCCGTACGGACAGTGTAATGAAACTAGTGGTCTTTGGCCATAGGCCAAAAGCCTTAGGTGGTCAAGTACCCAGTACTTAACAGTATGTATACTGGTCCAATCTGAGATTCAAAACCGATGGCTATGTCTTGGCTCAGGCTCCAGCCAAATCAAATTTTATTTTGTATTAAGGGCGGTTGCTAGGAGGATCTACGGGAAGCAAAACAAGTGGCAATGCTCGGGAAGCATAACAACTGGAAGCACCAAAGTAGCATGGGATAATTCTGCTAATAGATTGGCATAGATCTTTGTTGACGTACAGCCCCGACGGCGACCAGGATTTGGCATTGGACCCCAGAACCTCTGAATCGACTCCACGAATGTTCTTGAAATGGTCAATAAAATAAACCATAACAGCGTGCTGGAATGCTCACCGCATGCAGTGTAACCTTGTTGCAGACGAGAATTTTAAGCGTTGGTTTCCTTCTTCCTCACTCTGCGATGTTAACTGGGGTTACAATATCCTTTGGCCATCATTTAAGCACTATTCCGAGCTCGTAAAAGAGACGGATATGTCAATATACCGGAAAACGTCTGATATAATTTTGGATCTTTGTCATCCCGCCACTCAATACAACGAAGGCTCCAAATCAATTGTTCCCAAATGATGCAGGAATAGAGTAAACAAATTGCGGGAGTTACAAAGGGTAACTGAAATGCGGGAGTTGCAAAGCGTGTTATAACGAGCAAATAATTTCAAAATGCCTGAACTGGCCTCAACGAAGTACACTTGTTCCAGATATCGTCAAAACTGTGGAGAACCTGCGGAAAAAGTCCACGAGACAGTTTGAGAGCTCCTGACTTTTTAGGTAGCTGAGCCTCACCGTCGCGCCAGCACTCCGTGGAGCCAGGCTGGTACAAATAGAAACTGATGTCAAACGACGACTGTGACCATTTGCTGCGAGTGCTCCAGGCCTTGGACGATAGCTGTCATGCTGACGTCCCAATACCTATTTTTAACTCGGCTCTGACGGATGATAATGGCAGCGCGGGGCATGCATAGATAATTATCAGCTTGGCAGCGTAGAGGAAAAAGCCCTCTATCTGCCATTCATCCGCACCTGTAATTCCCGCTGTACATCACCTCTATACCCGGACATACAGCCGTTTTCAAAAAAAAAATGTACCTGTACACTTTTTTTGAGAACGGGTGTATGTTGGGGCCGGGACGTTCCCGCTCGTGCCGGCAGTATGATGGACCATAACGTTAACTCTACTGATGCAGAGCTTGCAATTTAAACTGGTACTACCTCATGCTATTCTAGCGTTCATTGCGTTCCGACCCCCCGTAGACCCAGGAGTGTAGCCAAACCCGTAGACACCGATTTGTGTCTACATGTGGCTACGTCTGTAGCCGCAGTGTGTCTACCTCCGTCAACCTCTGGGTTCTCTTCCCACGCAGTACGTAGAAAATGGTCACTATACAGTGAATACCCATCATAGCTAATGTTACCTACCCAAGCCTAGATACACTAGAGTACTGCTGCATAGCCCTTATGGCCAGGTACAGCAACAAATAGAACTTCAGTTCAGTTCAGTTCAGTACCTGGGTCTACCTGGGTCCGGGCCGTAGACCAAGGTGGGTTTGGGTTTGTCACCTGCCATTAGGCCATAAGTCGATTCCGACATTCTTGTTTTATGATCACAATTGACGGAACATCAACTGAACATTACACCAGCTTCAACTGGGTCGTATTTACAGTTATTTATTCGCGATTCAGAGGTTCCCTGATTCCGAGATCGGACAATGTCGTGAGGGCCTACCAGGATACTGGAGACCGCAAAAAGCCATATACACATCGTTAAGCCCTTAAATAGCCGAACCAGGTTGGTCAATGATAGGTAGGCCCAGGCAGCCCAAGGTAAACTGATGTAGACACAGCATGGCTACGTGATGTAGACTCGGCTAGGTCATCATAGCCAAAGGTGTGTTGATGGCTCCCCCACAACCCTTGTCTACCCCATTGACGAACATAGCCCGGGGTAACAAGCTAGGTCATCGTAGCCACACCAGTGGTTGCGATCTCTGCGTGAAACACGGACGTCGTTACCATCCCCAATCGTTCCCGTGTTTGTCTCCAACGTAGGGTATATATATTCTCGGGTACATTGCCATTCATCTCTAGAATCAACCCCACTCTCGACTTCTTTCAAGCAGTGATGTACTCTTCCAAACTTTTCCTCATCAGTGTTGCTGCTCTCTTCGCTCTCTTCGCCCACAGCCCCACTGTGGTCAGTGCTGTTGCTGTCGAAGGTCGTGCTCCCGCACTCTGTGAGTCTGCCCAGTAGCAACGGCATATATAATCTCAAATACACGTTAATTAAGGTCGTGTCGGTCAAGCAAACCAGGTGAGCCTCCCTCTTTCGACACTGATTAAATTCTCTAACGCCTATTTCGTAGTGTACGTATGCTAGGTCTTACGATACAACACGGTCTTGACTGTCATTGACCCCACAGGCCCAGCAGGACAATGCTGCGCGGGTGACATAGTTGGATCGTGAGTATCGTCATATGTCCATCAAACAGTCTCTCTAGCTATGTTGCAGCTGTCGTCCCTGCTCCTAAGCAGTATGTGTACTAGCAAGATTGGAAACGAAGAGTACACGATGTCATTGTCAGTCAGTGTCTGTAGGGCTTTCATACATCGAGAAATCAACTACGTGGTGGACATCGCGATCACTCGGTGTGAATCTCCTCCTCCAGCCCACCATTTGGATATCCTGTGCTCGATTTCTTTTCCGCGCTCTTGCAGTGAATCCTCTTTGTACCATGGATTTTCCGTCCTGAAGAGCTAGAGCAATGCTTCATTTTATTTCGTCTGACTAACCCTAACCGACTTGCCGGATCAGCCGCCGCCCCTGACGACACGTCACAGCCTCCCATCATCCGCTCCCCTCCACTACCTCGACCCGAACCCGCTGGTGTCGTCCGCGCCGTTGCGCACCCTCATTTCCCACGCCTCCTTCGTTGCACCGTCGCAGCTACACGCCACGTCACGCGCCCCTCCTGCCGATCTCCAAGAGCATCGCGGGCACGACGACGGGGCTGGGGACGTACTTGGGCCGCTTCGCGGGCGAAGGCGCGGAGAAGACGAGCTCGGGGGGCACGTTCTGCCCGAGCGTGCGCCCGAGCTTGGCCATCTTGCGGCGGCGATCGACGGGCAGCAGCTGGATCAAGCAAGGATCAAGTCGAGCAAAAAGCCGAGGCTTTCTCAGGCCTTCTTCGCACCACCATCTCGTGCTCAAGCTCCTTGCTCCTAACACCGACATGCTGAAGAGCTTCTGCGGCGGGATCGACTGACGCTGACGCCCCCGCGGCGCTTTCCTTCAGCGAGTCGTGTGGCACCGCTTGGGCGAGGACGAACACTAGCGCTGTGCCACGACAAGCTTGTGCCTGCTCTCAAGTCTCGTCGCCTTGCTCGCCACGCACGCCGTGGCTCTGCCGTGCACTTCGAGCCGCGTGCGTTCCGCATCTGCGCCGTACTATCACGCGCCGTACCTCCACCGTCTCCGCTTGCCGCGCCCTCTCCCGGGCGCGGCGCCGCCCTGCATGTTCAGGTCCACTGTGTTCTTACCTCGTCTCCTCCCGCCCGTTCGTCTACCCCGTGCATTCCGTAGCGCACGTCCACTCGATCCGATACTTACCCCCTGCAGTCAGTGAATGCGCAAGCCGTCGTCGACCTGTGGAAGGTCATAAGCGAAATGTCGCTCCCATCTGTTTCTACATCCGAGGAAGCCGGGGGTTCGATTCCCTGCGGTGGTAAGGGTTGTGCCCCCTCGAATCTTTGCCTTTCTGCGTCCAGCGAGTCGATCATCCCCCAAATACCCGCACAGAACTGCCGCGTACTTGAGACTTCCGAGGATGATGGGCGTTGGAGGCAAGTACATGCCTCGCGTACCAGCAGCCATTCACAAGGCGGTCGGTCGTTTGGTAACAGCTTTCCTTGACCGTCCCCCATCCATGAACGGACCCATCTGCGTAGTGTAACTCCAGTTGCCAAGCCGCCGCACTTCCCTCGGGTGGCACTCGGGCCATTCTGGGATTCCAATTGATCTGACTTCCGTGCTCTGCACGTATTTTCCGTGCTCGCCGCGGCCTTGAAAGCCCCCGCATTTTTGTAGGAGAGTTTCCTCGCCAATGCCCCCAGTCGACTGTGTATGAAGACCTAGGCTCCACTACTTCCAGTCAGATTCCCCGCGAGTGTCTTATCTAAAATGACCAAGCTCCGTGTGCGCATCTCCCTGTTCAGGCGCTAATGAGGATTGGGAAGACCCAATTGCGGAGAGGTCCGTATCTGCATCGGTATCGTGAAAATAGGGCACGCCTGTTCGATTCGGGCTTGGACCCTGGAATTTATCTATTTTTTGCCTCGATGTTTAAGCTCGATGAGCCCCCCAGGAATTCACGTCTGGCCCGGTACGTCCGCGTTCGTCAGATTTACCACCTAATTGCTGGATTCTCTAGATCCTCTCCTCCATTCTTGTCTTGCGTTCGATCGGTGCAGCAGCAAGTACGTTCGCCTTCGCCTGATCAAATTGTCAAGCTCGCTTTTGCTGACTAGGATTTAGTCGTGTATCCAGATTCTACTCAGCGTCGGGAAGGAGGGCCGCACCCGCATCACATTGGACTATGCAGACGCCCGTGCGATCCGGCCTTGGACCACGGGTGCGAGTTATGATATCCTTTCATTGCTGCTTTTCAGATCACGCGGTAGCCAATCTCACTCCGCGCATAGGTTGCCTCGTTCTTTTTTGAGCAGCGAACGCGGCAGGGCAGTATTCACATCAACCCCTTCCTTGGTTGGAGCTGACTGCCACGCACCCCTCGCTGCCTACCCCCGATTCAAATTTCCGAGCTAATCAGATTCTGTTGGGCAGTACGTGCATGTGTACCTTCAGGTGGTGTAGGGATTTGCAGACAGGTGATTGATCCGGCCTGCTTCATTCCGGGGTGCGTTCTTTTCGGCGGCTTATTTCATGAGCGTCGGGGGCATCGCTGGGCTCAGTGACACATTTCTTTCCTGTTAAGTCTCAGGCTCCTGTTGACCTGCGAACACGGCATGCAAGCATTGAGGTAGATTTTTCATCAGTCCACCTCTCTTATTGGGACTTTAGTCACTGCTTTCCCCCGATTTAAGTCTGCTGAACAGTGGCCACCTGTGCTCGACGGATACGCGGGCTTGACCTAATTCTTGGAAATCGATGCTTTTGTTTTGGTCGTGCAGTACGAGTTCTGAAGTTGGCCAACTTACATAGGTCAAATTACTCAGTCCGCAGGATTAATTGCGGATTGTTGTTGGACCGTGAATGTTGCGGGCCCACCATCGAGGTAGACATTGCGGAGAGTACATGATTCTCGAGTCACCTCGAACTTCGCTCCTAGGTGGCAGCTAGAATTCAATTCTGCTTTTCTTCGCATATCCTAACCGTGAGCTCCTCACACTCTATTGTGCGAGGCTTACTCTATATTATTGCATAGCGGGCAATGGGGAGCGAGAGCTGTCGATTTTGACTCATTGCACAGGAAGGAGAAAATTGTAATCCTCGTTTATACAAGTCCTCCGCTGGATTCCGATCTTGCGGCCATGACTCCGTTTTGAACTTCCACTGCCATAACCAGTGGTGTTTGGGTTTGTTTCTCTGATTATGGGAGCGCGCCGCATCACGTGATCCCATCACGGACTCTTCTGCCAGCACACCGCCATGGTCCCCGTCCCACAGGAACTTATCGACGACATCATCAGGCAGGTCAAACGAGATCGCTGAATTCGTGCACTCTCACATCCTCCGAGGTTATAGAGTCTGGTACGTCCCGAGGCAATCCTCGCGCTCTCACTCGAGGCTTGTCCCGCGTCGCCGCTATGCAGGAGGGGCTGTCAGCGGTCCACGAGAAAGGAAAGCTAATCATCGAGGGTTAAAATTATGACGAGTCGGGAGAACGGCGGATACAGTAGTAAGTCGTTTTGCCTTTCGATCGTCATAGTTGACACAGCATTGAACCTTCCATTCAGATATTTTTCGGGCTGTGTATCGAACGATCAGTCAGTACGCACCTTGTTTTCAATAATCGGTGTCTCAATTGGCGCTCAATCTTTATGATACATTTCTGTCTACCCACCACGGTGAGCCTGGATTTCTTGGAAGTATGTCAGCGCAGAATTGCGCCTGAAGGTCCCGTGCAGATCAAATCTGTTCCTTCAGTTATTTTACTGCAAATCTTGATAATGTCATTCAAGACTGTCCGCTCCCACAATCCGACAGATGGACCCACGGCGTAAGTCGTATATGTTTTGCTGTGCAATACTTGTCTGACGTGTCTGTTATCAGCGCTTTCCCTCTTCCTCGAAATCTGTTCGATGCGGTGACTGCCATTCCGCGACCACAATAACTGGCGAATCCACGTAAGGGATCCAACAGCTTTCAATCTTGCTTTGGTAAGATCAGGGGCATCATGCCATGGCTGTGGTTGGGCTGTGGACATCGTGCGTACCGTCTCTGTTCGCCTTCTCAGCGCTTATCCACCATTTAAGACTCCCACGCAGCCGCAGCCGGACTTTTAGCCATCAATGCCCCCAGTGGCCCGCCCACGTACGCCCGAGAGCATCCACAGCTGGTGGTCGGACAGCAACCCAGTGGCGAGCCCCACCATCTCCATCCATGCCGCCGCAAAGCCCCTGATGAGGTTGATGTATCATCGGGATGTGGTGGCATTCATGAAGAAAAATCGCGGGCGGCCACTGTCGACAGAGAGCGCGCAGATCTGTGCGAGCTATCTGGGGTGTGCATACTTCCTCATCTTCTGCACCTCGGCTTTTTCTGACGCATGGATCCCGTAGATTCAAATATTTACTCCCTTCGACAAAATCTATGATTCTTTGGGACCTTTGCGAGCGCGCGAAATCTGATGAAGCGCACACCGTGGTGAATTCACCGATTCTGTACCTCGTCGATGAGTTGCTGGGATCAGAAGATGTAGAGGTCCGGCGATCGTCATGCTCGATGGTGGGGAACCTGGCGAAACAGGAGTGCGTGGCAGTGTTGAGCGTCGAGCCCTGTCCTCGCCTGGTGTCGCTGTTGCGGCGAGTCTCGATCATTTATCCGCGGATAGTCTCTTACTGATATGAATGCAGTTGCAAAGAGCCTAGGGTTATCGAGGCTGCGGCCCACGCATTGTATTGGATCACCAAATCCGTGGAGGGTGCGCAATCTTCTGTGGCCGCTCTCTTATTAGATTGCGTCGGAACCCTTCTCCAATCACCTGACACCGGGATCCGAAGATGGACATGCGGCGTATTGGGGCACTTAGCGTTCTACGAATCGACGATGAGGGCCGTGTTAGATATAAACCCCCATCTCCGGCTGATAACTCTCTCGCGGCGAGTTCATCTTCTACCTCGTGGACAACTTATTGATAGCACTCGGACATCAGGGACGACAATGGCGAGGTTGCGGAGAGTGCTGGATGCGCTTTGTATTGGATCATCCAATCCGACGGCGGCGTCCAGGCTGCCGTTGACGCCAATATAGCGCAATCTGTCGAGGACTTGCTCACCTCACCGCATGCTGGTGTCTGTAAATGGGTATGCCTTATGTTGCCCCGACTGTCATACCAGTCCACCAGATTAAGCGGCTGGAGTGTAGCCCACTGTGGACAGCTCGTCGGCCTCTTGCAGTCAGTCTCCATTCACGATCCTGGAACATGTTCCTCACACTTAGTCAGCGATGAACATCTCGCGATTGCAGCATTAGAGTCATTATGTTGGACTGCGCAATGGCCGGACACCGCACAAGCATGTGTGGAGGCAGACATGTTGGATTCAGCTGCAGACTTGCTCGAATCGGCAGACCCGCGGGCTCGCAAAGCGACGTGCCAGCTCTTAGGGGAGCTCGCACGCCACGCGAGGACAGCAGCCACCGTCTTGCCGGTAACAGCTGGTGAACATTTTTTGTGTGTCTTGCGGTGAGTCTCAGCTACTTGTTGGCCCGCCCAGGTCTTGATTACAAACAGCGACCCAAATCTGGAGGTCATGCAGAGCGCAGCGGAAGCGCTTCACCGGATTGCCCAATGGTCTGAGGGCGCAGAAGCTGCTATGCGCCCAAAGCTCCTGGAGTGCCTCGGGGAAATGCTTCGATCGTTGGAATCAAATGAACGCAGATGGTCCTGCCGTATCCTGGGCCTCCTGGCAGATTACAAGTCTACGGTTTTGGACATCTTGGATAAAACCCACTGTCCTCAACTCGTCCCCCTCTTGCGGCAAGTACAATAGTTCCGTTCCGAACGAGGTGTTGATTCTAATCCAGTGATAACGATCGGGATATCACCCAAACTGCAGTGCGCGCACTGCGATGCATTACCCAATCCGCAGACGGCGCGCAGGCTGCTGTTGACGCGAAAATTCTAGACTTCATCCCTGAACTGCTTGGATCGAGGAGCATACGGATCCGATTATGGACATGCGAGACACTTGCTCGTCTGGCCGATCACGAGCCCACGACAATTGCGGTTATTGATTCGGACGCATGGCTCCAGCTCGGATCCCTCTTGCAGTGAGCGTTGCTGGTGTCTCCTCGAGGATGCTACTGATTATGGATCAGCGACATGAACTTCACGGTTTTGGAATGTGCAGCGCAAGCACTGTGTTGCATCGTAAAATCCCCCCGTGGGGCGCATGCTGCCGCGGAGGCAAACATCTTGCCTCGCATTGTGGAGCTGCTTGAATCGCCAAATTCTTTACTCCGTCTACGAATGAGCAGTATTCTCAGACAAATGGCACGCCGCGTGACGGTGGCGCCAGCTATCTTCAGCGTGTACCCCTGTCCTCGGCTTGTGCGTCTGTTGCGGTGAGTCTGGAGTACCCTCTTCCGACTGAATACTAATCACAAGCAGCGACACAAACACCGAGATCGTGGAGAATGCGGCCGAGGTGCTTTATCGGATCAGCCAGTGGCCCGGCGGTGTCAATGCAACAATTTGCGCAGATATCGTAAGCTACCTCGGACAAGGACGTGCCTCGAAATCATCCACGGCCTGGGGATGGGCACTCGGGATTCTGGGAGTCCCCGAGCTGGCAGTGCTTACCACCTTAAATAAAACACTCTATCCACCGATCATAGCCCTCTTACGGTGTGCTTTGATTATTTCCTGTTGAATGAGATTTGATGCTTGAACCAGTCATAACGATACCGAAATCGCCGAGATTGCGACACGGGTAGTGTCCCGGGTCATTGAATTGGCGGATGGTGCTCAAGCTGCACTCTATGCGAAGCTGTTAGATTGCCTGCCGGAATTATTCGAATCACAGGATGCTAAAATCCGCCACCGCGCATGCCAAATGGTTGACCGTGTGGCGTGGCATATAACAGAGTCTGGAGCAGATGCCACCATTGACGTGAACCTTTGCATGCGACTCGTGTCCGCGTCACGACGAGTCTCTGTTCAAGAGCGAAACCTAG
Source organism: Mycena latifolia (assembly GCA_029289555.1). Classification (NCBI taxonomy): domain Eukaryota; kingdom Fungi; phylum Basidiomycota; class Agaricomycetes; order Agaricales; family Mycenaceae; genus Mycena; species Mycena latifolia. The sequence continues at coordinate 821,730 of JARJLE010000017.1, read as the reverse complement.
ACCTTTTCGAGAAAGCGACAATTGCACTATGTCGAATTACCCGACGCCTCTACTCCCCGACCTTGGTGAACACAAATATGCTGGACTGCGTGCCCACACTGCTGAGATCATCGAACAAGGAGGTCCAGAGATGGGCATGTGAGTTGCTGGCGAACCTAGCATCGAGCTGGTCCACCAGGCAGGCCGTCTTAAACCTCGAGCCCTGCGGGACACTGGTATCTCTCTTGCGGTGCGTGTTGGATTTTGCCGACTCAGGAGGGTATTTATTGGGCGACAGTGATACAGAGTCCACAGTTTTTGAGCCTGCGGCAAAGGCGCTGAAGTACATTTCTACATCAACCGAAGGGGCGCAGGCCGCGGTCGACGCGAGAGTTTTAGAACGCGTAACGGAAGTGCTTGAGCTACCAAATGCCAAGGTCCGGACCTCTATGTATGCAATACTGGACGAGCTGGCACGGCACGAGTCCATAGCCCTTGCCGTGTTGGCTACGTTGAAGCAGTGGGTCGTTCTGGATTCCTCTCAGAGGCAAGTGTGCCCTCTTGTCGTCCTATGCTGGAAGGATGTTGATGTAAAATCAGTAACCCAATTACGGGAATCATCCGGCATGCGGCGGGGGCGCTGTATCCTCGGTACAAGTTGCCCAGCGATACGCAGGCTGCAGTGGATGCAGCTGTGTTAAACTGTGTGGCAGAGCTTCTTGAATCACCTAATGTCCTGGCCCGCGAATGGACATGCTGGATGATGGGATGTATTGTTGTACGCCACAAGTCCCTACCGATGGTGACCCTGAGTGCAAATCTTTGCACACAGCTCGTCTCCCAGTTAGGGTATGTCACTTTTCAGTCTCTGACTACGGCGCGCGTTGATTTGGAACCAGTAAAATATCCAATACAGTCATCGTCGGTGCGGTATATGCACTGTATGCGATCGCTCGATCCACCAAAGGCGCGCAGGCTGCAGTCGATGGAAATGTGTTACATTACATCGTCGACCTGCTTCAATCACCGAACATTTGGGTACGACTATGGTCGTGTAAACTCCTGGGAGAGCTAGCCAGCCACTCGGCCATGGTTGTGGCAGTCTTGGACGTGAGATCATGCGAGAGGCTTGTAAAGCTTTTGCGGCATGTTGTCTCGCACTTCTTCCTGAGCAATTCTGACTTGTCTCCACTTTTTTTTGATTCAGGGACAAAGATAAAGAAGTAGTGAGGAGTGCGGGAGAGACCCTCTCTTGGATCACCAAATTTCCTCAAGGTGGAAACGCTGTCCTGGATGCAAATATGCCGGACCACCTGCTAGAGCTTCTCCTATCTCCGGACCCAGAGGTACGGATCTGGGGGTGTAAAATTCTGGGTGATTTGGTCCACCACGGGGACCCGACACGAACTACGTCGGCTGTCAAGCCCTGCGTGCGGTTTATCTCCCTTCGGCGGTAAGTTACTTGATGACAATCATGAGCGTCTAATTATTAATCACCCCACCCTCCTTGACCCAGGTCCCTTTCTCTTCCAGTTGTCCAGGCCGTGGTGGGCGCTCTCGCCAAAATCAGCGAATCAACCGATGCACTGCGTTCCCTGGGCCCGTCGGCAGACCCTGTCGACCTGTGCTGAGCTCGGTCGAGCTCTGCCGACCCGGGTCGGTAGAGTCTGTCGAGTCCTTGGTTTGAGGTCGACAGACACTGTCGATCCCTGTCCGCAGAGGTCGACCGAGCTCAACACAGGTCGGCAGGGTCTACCGAGCTGGGCCGACAACGGGGCGGAACGTAGTGATGGCGCAGCAACTATCAGAGCCACAGATTTCCTCCTCCACTTGTCGGAATTAATGGAGTGCTTAGATTCCCAGGTGCAATTGCAATCATGCATAATTCTCCGTAACCTGACGAGATGAGCTGATCGTCTGGGCGGACTCTACGGGACGGGAGTTACATACAGTTTTTGTGCTATAAGAATTGGGCCTGATATCAACTTCGTCGTGGACATCGGAGTGAGTAACAAGTGTTTAGACTACGATGGGCGAATTCACATGTGCCAAGTGAGAAACTCGAAGCCTGTGCATTCCGTTTAGGCGCCTCCGGCGTTCCGAGGCGCCTACCGGCGAGTTAATTCATTGAATCTTCCCGACGTGAAACATAGGGTTCAACATACATACCTGACTACTTACTAACTCACATCAATGGACCCAATGGTCTCTGTCGGGATAACGACCATACATGAATGCCGGGCGAGCACAAAAAAAAAAGAGAAAACCTGCTGGCACTTGTACGGTCCAAGCCCGAGTCGAACGGGCGGCTCCTGCAGGTAATTAACCCTTGCTCGCCCACGGTATGCAGGCACGGACCTCTCCGCAATTGGACCTGAATACGGTGTAGTGGGGCCTAGATCCGTCTGAAAGTGGAGGGGAAGTGAAGAGGAGGAGATGATATGAATTGATTCCGGAGGCAGTATGAAGGCGCGCTGACACTCGCAAGGCGGCGCGTGTATGCGGGAATCTGGACCGCCAGCCAGCGGGGAAACACGGAAGCACACATGGACGCCGGGAGATGCGGTCATCGGAAGGGAGGCTAAGCGCCGTGTGCAGGAGGGGAGGAAGAGAGTAGCGTCGGGAGAGTGGTGGCGTAAGAATAGGCAGACAGCACGCACATCGCAGGTACGCGGCGCGGCTCATCCGCCAAGCCACGACGCGCCATCTTACACGACACGGGGCCTTCACATGGCGGAACGACGCCGACTCCCTGGACTCGATCGCGCAGTCGACACCGGAGTTTGAGGCAAATTCGCAGCGGCCAGAATGTGGCCAATATAGGGTGTTTTCACCGGATATTGTCCAGATGTTATTCAAATAACATCAGCCCAATATTCCGACACTATAGGCTGTTCTGGCGAAATATTGGCCGAATATTTGTTGGGATATTGCCCGAATATTGTCCAGCTTTTTTTCCAGTCATGTAAATGGGTTCTAAATGGCCATCTATTCACGCAACTACTGCAGCGTACAAGTTCATAGCTAACTACATGGAGCGTAAAGATCCCACCCACCCCTGCATGAGCTAATAGACCCAAAATTATTGAGTACTGCGGTCCTGCGCATGAATATGACTACGCACGATAAAGAAGAGGAGGTTTGCCTCCATATGCGCCCACGTGCACGGTGAATAACAGGTCTGCGAGCGCGATCCCGCCGACCGTGCCCTTATCAAGAATGAGTAGTGGGAGGAGCGCGAAAGGCGCACGCTCACCTCCCCCCGATCCCGCGCCCGCGCCGTGCGTGCGGAATGTGCGGCTGAAGATGTGGGCGCCGTGCTCGAGCGGCAGGCGTGCCCCAAGTCTAATCAATGTACCTATCACGCGGGGGGTGTGCAACACACCAAAAACGCGCAGATCACGAGGAACGAATTGCGCTCCTGGAGGGCGAACGTGCCGCTCCATCCGACGGCGCGACCAGAACGCGCTCATAAAGCCCTACGCGATGCGTGCCATGGCCACGAAGAGCGCCTGTACGATATCTGGGTTGTGCGCCGCGAATCAGTGTCTGTCATCCATAAACGGCGCATAACGCACAAGTTGCGGCACAGCGGTACACCGAGCATCGCCAGCCACGCCAACAAGCTTACTCCCCGCCTCGCGTAAAATCACCTCCCGCCTGCGCACTCCATAGCTCCGCCGCGCACGCGATAGTGTTTGAAGGAGCCACACGGCCGTTAGCCGCCGCGCCGCGCCGCCCAGCAGAGCCACGTCACGTATTGGGATAGCGCTGTGATCGCCTTGAACAGCTTGCTCGGCGCCTGTATCCATCCATCGTTAGCACGACATATCTGATGAGGAGAAGGAAGGAAGGAACCTCTGCATGACCTCATCCGCAGTCAACAGCTCCGCCATGCGCGCGATCGTGTCAAAGTCCGCGTCGGTGTCGACGCGCCCGCTCTCGTCCTCGTTGAACGCAAGGGGTCCTCGCTGCGCGTTAGCCCCTTCGTGTGATGCGCGCGAGGATCCTGAGCTGCAGGATCGCAGCCGTATACGTGGCCTCCGGGTGTCAGCACCATGTTATGAAAAGGCGGAATACTCGCCGTCCCCGAAACCCTGGTCTCTGGTGCGACAACTAGCTGAAGATACATGATCCGCAAGGAGGACATGAAAATGAGTGTCTAGGGCTCATCCTTGACAGTCCAAAGTGCGTTTGACGGATGGAATTCACGGATGTTTGGCAAAATGCCAAATTGACCGCCGCGGGTGCTTGTATCAGGTTTTCGTTCCAAAACGCGGGGGGCGACAGGTGAGAGATGACGGGAATACACAGTCACCGTTTGGGAAGGTGGGAGAGAGCGGTCCAGGAGGACGAGCCGCCACGTCGCTGGAGAGTGACGGCGAGAGGAGAGAGACGGCAATTACGTAAGCGACGGCGAGCTCGAAATTCTCCCAAGTCCAAATGAGCACTAAATCTTTGTCCAATATGTGACAATTTTCTAGCCAATACAACTTGTTCAGTCCAGATATTGTCTGGACAATATTTCCGCCAATATTCGAACAATATTTGGCCAGAACACCATGTATTGGCTGAATTCTGGCGGCTGAAAATTTGCCCCAAACTCCGGTGCGAGACGATGGCCACGATGATTCGGAGCGCCGCTGGTCTAGGACGAGCATACCGCAAGGCACAGTGTGGTGGCAAGTCTTGCTTGAGCGTTAGCCTCCGCGGGCGGACGACGACATTTCCCAAGGTGTCTCCTCTCGGCGCCTTGTGTGAAATGCATGCGCTCCCGAAGAGAAGGGGCGGAGAGATCGGCTTCGAGGTGGGAAAACCCACGCTGCGCTGCGAAGTGAAAGGATTCGGAAACTCGCGGGGAAGGCAAGGGAGATGAGGTGGGCGTTGACCGCAAGAGCGTTGGGCTGAGCGCGGGCCGAAGGCCACGTTGCCGGCCGATGGGTGCCCGATGATAGCCGACTCTGTTCCTGACCAGTGACCACCACCTCCGCTGACAAGGTACATCTCGTCCGCCATCGAAGGCCCATCTGGACGATCCATGGCGACCGACTTAGCTAAAGCTTCTCACAGACATGCCCTGACTTCGACTCTCTCCGTACCGACGCTCTCCGCTCCTGCTCAGGCTACTAATCGATGTGCACGTCTCTCTCAGATCCACTTGTGTCTCGCCTCTTTCACGGTTGGCCCATATCACTCTTTTTCTACATCCTCGAGACACAATCCTCCTGGGGCTTCCGGCGTACATGCTCCCCTAGGAACACTCCGCTGATGCGGCGCGCTTGGCCCCGTTTGCTTCTGCACTCGCTCGCATACCCAGAATCTCCCCCTCTATGATTCTGCCTTCGAGTTCATCCCGACCGTCTATCTGGCCCAGGGCGTGGGCTGGGTGCATCCTGCGGAGCTCGTGGGCTCCACCCGTCCGCTCGTTCAGAGCATCTGATCCGTGCTGAATCCGCACCGTAGCAAGCTTGGGGCGGACGTGCGGCACCGCCGGCATTGTCCATGTCCAAAGACGCACCAGGGTTAGCACGCTGAGTCGTTGGCTATTAAGGTCCAATTGCGGAGAGGTCCTTCCGGTATGGTTTGGCAGGGGAGACCCCCGTTCGAACCGGGCTCGGACCCGGAGGGAGGCCACGATCAACCTACGATTACCCTTTTTTGCTTCGACTTTTCTTTTTGAATCGGCGGGCGCCTCTGGAAATCACGTTTAACCTTCGGGAACTCACGTCCATGGAGGTACGGCTCCGTCACATTTACCACCCACCTCCATGGTTGTCACATTCGCCGCCTCCGTGCTCGATGTTTCGAGGGTCATATTTGGCTTTGTGTTTTGTGCGACGGGCGCTGCAGGACTTTTCAGCTGTACGTCCGACCGCCTAATGAACTTGGCCAATCTACCCAGGGTCAGCTGCACCTTAGCTACAGTGCCCGGTCGACCAGGGCTTGGACTATGGCGCGAAACCCTAAGCCTTTTGTCGGAGTCGGGGTTCGTGGCTCGCAGGACTCGATCTCGTCGGTTTGATCATGGTCAAGCAAGAGGTAATACTCAGCGCGGCCGTATTTAGATCCGCGGTCGGGCGGGGGAGGCTGGCATCATTTATCCTCGGGACGGAGCGTTACAAGTAGGTCTTCGAGTCTTCTTGGCGGGACGCGTGATTTCCCGCTCACCATCTCCGCATCTGCCTTAAATAATCATAGGGATTCCCCTCAGAGCAAGGCGCTGTCGACCAAGGTCCAACCTACCGTCAGTATCTCAGTCTGAGACAGAGGCGTCCCTCGACGGCTGAAAATGCTTGTGGTACGGGTGCATTGCCGCTCTCAGCGTCGCCCTCTCTCACTTGACTCAGTTAATATACAGAGCAGGACACCGTCGTCTATCAGTGTCCAAATGCACATTTAATCCCACCCACGCGCAACACATTGCCCGCATAGCCATTTTCGCGAAACCTACTGCCCTAACCCCGCGCAGAATTAAAATTGGCACTTACATTGCGCGAAATTCGACCAATCCCGCAATCCCGCAAAAGTCGGCCGACCAAAATTCAGCCCAAAGTCGGCGGTCGTCAAGAACCGCACAAAGTTCACGCTCACAGACAATAAATTTAAGAATCATCATGTAGGATTGGCACGCTGCGTATTGATATTCAACTCGGGATTCGGAGGGAACAATAGTAGGATTTGTTACTTGTATGGATCAAAGCTGGCCTCGGGAACTGCGAATCTGCGTTTGGGACGAAGTGGAGCACCTTTTGATGGGCCTGGGCTCGGAGTCTTGGTTCAAATCCTGGAGGAATCCTGGTGGAAGTCGTTGGGGGTGCACGTGAAGGTAGATTGGACGGCTCGGATGGTCCAGGCCCCAGTTGGCTTGTTGCCCGGTCACTGAGAACTTCATAAGAAGGGGCTGCCTCTCGCGGTCCTTCTGCCCGAGGTGTCAGAAGTCATGGTTCCAGAGGGTTACAGCTGAGATGAAGCTGGGTATACCCTATTATAAATTTCGAGGTTAGCCAACTCGAGAGGAAGTATTAGGAACTCACCCAAGAGTCGTGATGCAACGGCTAAATTTGACCACTGCTCCAAGTGACGATGATGATCTTCGCGTGGTTTCCTCGTTCAAACCGAATTCGACGCGATTTTCGTTGTGCGAACACCCCTAATTTTGCGCGATTTTGAACCTCCGACTTTGCGCGGGATTTGGTACCCAGCCACTTTGCGTGGGGTTTTGATACGACTTTGCGCGATTGCGGGACTCTCCGAATTCGCGCAATGTAACCGCATCCTTTCACTTTGTGCGGGTTTCAGCTTACAGGGCCTCAAATAGCGCGGAAATGGACTTTTAGACAATTTGTTGTGCGCGGGAATGGATGTGCATCTGGACACCGATAGTCCTCGACCAGCGGACGATCCTAATGATTCCAATTCACAATCCGAGAAAGACGGGGATTACCCTCCTTCGGCGGCATGCGACCAGGTGACGCCGCATTTTTCTCTGTCGTGGTATATTTAAATTTCTGTTGGACTCCATTCTGCCAGAAGCAGAGATCCATCCGTCCTTCCCAGGGTGATTTGAGGATCCAAGCTATCCAGTATATCCTCGCTTCCCGAAATTAACAGGATTTTGCTGTGCCTTGGACTTTCGGTCGACGAGCGCTCTCCGAAATTGACAAATCCAGCGTGGACCAGGTTCACTTTCACGCGATCGAGGTTCGGTTGCGGAGAGTCCCGTCTCTGCTTGGCGTGATAGACGCGAGACACGTGTAGACGTAGGAGACGCCCCAGGGCCCGATTCTAGGAAATCTGTGCTTTCTGTGATGTCCTACTCCAAGCGTCAAGTTGAGTACTAATGTTGTCCTTCAAGAATCGATCTCCGGACATTTCCCACCCCTCTGCTTCCACTACCGCATCGGGTGATCGGCGTATTCTTGAATTTCGCCTATCTTAGACTATGATACTGGTTCCCTCAGATCCTCGTGATGGAACTTGTGGAGTCCCATGCCCGCACGAGCGGGGTGTTTTTGATTCACGCCTGCTCGATTGTAGGCCGTGCGTGGGTGCGCCGGCTTGGCTTCCAAGCTCGTCATGCCCCCGAGATCCACCGCGCACTTTTCAGGTCTAAGTGCGGAGTGGCCCACACCTGCTTCACGTCGCGGAGTAAGCACAGATGCGTGCCGGAGACGCCCGGCCCCTCGGCCTTGGATCTATTCGAACTGTGTGTTGTCGTTTTGGATCGAACTTTCAGGCTTCGCAATAATCATGGCCAGTCTCAGTTGACAATGACAACTCCCACTGGCGACTTCATGTGTCGAGATCTGGCAAGAGGGGTGGCGGCACCCGTCCTGGACATCGTCTAGTTAATTGCGTGATGCCCCTGGGCCTCGTTTGCTCGGATCCCTCGATATTTACGTCATCATTCCCCACCGACAATATGCAAATTGCTCAAAGTATCTAGTACCATCCCCAAGTTGCTCTAGACCCCGATTTAAAATGTTCATCTTATGTGCCACTTGAAGACTGCGTCTCACATTCCTCTGTTCTAGGGCAACTGACATCGCACGGGGGGCATAGGGTTGGTTCATGACTGAGAAGCAGATTCAATAGATGCACTCGTTATCCATCACTTAATTTCCGCGAGGGGCGTTGTGGAAGCAGAGAAGATTCAGACGCCGCGGCCTTGCCCTGAACTCCTATTCGTAGCGGCGGCGATTCAAAACGACGGCGGGAAACACGCTGCACCTAATGTATCCCTGGAGCCCGCAACTCTCACCCGTCGGTAATGCGGGCATATATATGAATGGTACGACCCTGTACGCGTACTCATCTAGTCAGACTAGCAGGCTGCGCACTTCTCACCTGCTTCTCATCGCGGCTATGACGATTCATGTACTCCGAGGAGTTCTCGGCCATATACGAATACAGGGGTGGACAAACCCTGTAAGCAGCAAATTATAATGCTAGCTTCGGCAGGGCGTGGCTTCGAGAGGTGCCCTTCAAACGGCTTGTTATCGTCCTGAAAGGTAGAACTCCTCCCTCAGGTGTGTGCCCAGACCACCACTACGCATGCCTAGCCTGAGGAAGCAGTGAAGAATCCCCGAACGAAGTCCCCAGGTATGCGACTCCGTTTCAGAAGGGATGCAATCCCTTCTGCTGAACGGAAGGATCACCACCCCCGGATCCAGGCGAGAGGGAGTAAAGCCTCTTCCATCCACTGGCAGGCGACGTGGCAATCGGTGGGGTGGGAAACTCTCCCGACCATACTTTTGCAATATGAGTCACCCCTTGGATGGCAGAGGCGGACAGAAAAGACTCGCGGAAGGCAAGACCCCAGCACCCTGAGCACACAGTGCAACGAAACTCATTTACGCGCCCCTGAGACTCCAGTCGAGAACCTGGTGCTTCCCTCACCTCGAGGCTTACCCATATCTACCAATCATGAAAAGGCAGATGTGCTTCGATCCGCGCGTGCCGTGGATGCTTGCGAAGGTAACCTTTTGCGTACGTGGCACGGGCATCCGAAAGGTATAAAGGACCACCTAGACCAGAGCGATACCCAGAATCCTCCCTCTGCCGATTTTATCCCTCGAAGATGTTGAACATCAAGCTCTCTGCTCTCCTTGCTTTCACCCTCGCGGCCATCGCAATCGCTGGTCCTGTCGCTCACACAACTCCGGTTGCGCAAGAGTAGTCTCCCGTAGTCAGACTCCACAATGCACAAAAAATTAAGATAGTCGAAATTTTTTAGTGCTTGTATGGAGTCTGATTCAACTGTCAGGGGTCGAACCGCAGCGATCGTGAATGTGACCATCACGTGCATCCACGCGAGGTTGAACTGAGCCTCCTGGGTGTTCTAGCAGTCTCTTCAAGTCTTGAAGCATCTATGGGGATGCTTTAATGTACCTCGATGCCCTAATTGTCTGCAGACATCGACCATGGCTCGTAAAGTAAGAGAACGAGCACACGTGCATCCACGTGATGGTCACCTTTTGACAGCTACGGGTCAGGACCCGACACTTGATCCAGACTAGCGCAAGAGGTCGCCAGCGCAGACACGGTAAGTTCACAGTACTGCTGTGTGCGCAAGCCGCTGACATCCGTTCGAAGGTTGATCGGCAGGACTGGCCCATCCGGCTTGGCTGGATTCGCCGCGGGACCCCCGCGGCCGACAAGGTACGCCCATCAGCAAATTGACAAGTGCTTTTCCGAGAACTTTTGTCAGCTTTTTCAGCTTTTGTCTTTTCTGGTCCCTTTTTCCTGGTTTTCTGAGGAGCTTTTCTTGGCTTACACGGCTTATTTCCTTTTCATAACTTTTCTGAAAATCCTCTCACATTTCTTTTCTGAAATGAGTTAGTAATGTAGAGATTCTGGCTCTTCCAATGAGAGTTCATAGACACGGACCGAGACTCGCACACCCGCCGAAATGCCTCCGAGTCTCGGTCCCCTGCATCTTAATCCGCAGGGCTATTGGGACTAGTCAGGGTCACGGTCCATCCATAGTCTCAATCTGAACACCTGCTGAGGATACAGCGGAGGAGTTGCAACTTGCGAGCAGTCGTGCATCTCGCATCACCGACTCGGACTTCACAAGATTCTTACAAGTCAATTGAAACTCCGCTCGATCAAATGGCGTGATCGTGATTGATGGTTCGTTGCCGTTGCCACGTCGCACGTCTCTCTTCTTTTCCCCCCCACTTGCCTCTCTGTGCCGCCTCGCTCTCAGCCCTCAATACCTCCCAATTATGGCTCACGGCCTCAAATACTATCCCTCAAGACTCTCCAAGCTATCCCGCAAGTCCCTTCAGAGCTGTCCCGCAAGTCCCTCAAACCCCGTCAATCTCCGTCAAGCGTCCTTTCGTCGCGCACTGGTAATTCTCATCTTCAAGCCTTCAAGCATTAAGGACCTCCCCGCAAGCACATTCAAGACATGACGACTAAACGACTTCGCGTTCCTCCCTACCCTTCCTACCAACGACGCGTGCGACAGCTGGAGCGAGGGTGTGGTAGTATTACCCCCGTGCGTCCCCTCAGCCCCTCCCCTACGTGTCTAACCACTTCGACCATAGGTGCGCTTGTCGGGCCCTACGGCACGGCCCGGACACCGCACGATTTGCTCAAGGCTTTCATTACTCCCGTGCCACTACCATCCTCGCCAACAATGACATGCTCACCCGTACGGAATCGCGCGCGCAGAATCCGAACGCTAGCCGCGGAGACCCAGCGCTCCGACTGTGAGTGTATGCAGTACTCTCGGATATACACTAACTGCTTCGTAGGTATTCGTGTTTCGCCCCCCTCTCCATATTGTACGGTTAGGTCACTCTATATGCCGGCGTTCATGTATGTATGTAGCCCAAATACAACGTTTTCATACCTTCTTTTGTCTGTTATAAGAACTTATGGAAGCCTTTTCGGCCGCTTATCGGTGCGTTTATTTCATCTTATACTGGCTTTTTCAGCTTCGAAAAGGTAACGGACTTGGAGTAAAAAAGCTGATTAGCTTTTTTGGCTTTTCGTCTTTTTCGGCTTAGAAAAGGTGGAAAAGCTGGCGATAAGCCAGCTTGTCAAGATGCTGATGCCCCCAGCACCGTTCTGTGTAAATCAGCCGTTGACGCCCATCTGAAGGTCGCCGAGTTCAATATGTGCACCACCTGCTGAAAATGTCGAGGCTCCGCACGGCGCGGGCGAGAGAGGAATGCGAAGCGGTGAGTCTGTTCTCCATATCATATCATCGACTAAGCGCACCGTGCATTTTAGTTGTTATAGTTCATGGTCTCCTCTCTTCCCTTTAGTTAGTGTTGTGTGTTCGATGTTGCGTTGGTGTACCGTACAGTGCCGTGAATGCACGGCTGCTTATCGTGCGCTGGAGCCGTGAGTTGCATTCACTCAGCGACCTCGGGGGCGCTGCACAATATTCACGGCCAATTGCGGAGTGGTACGCAACTGCCTTGCACCTGGAAGGACAAACGCGGGGGGGGGGGGGCGTCCGGTCAATTTGGGCGTGGACTGTTGGGCGGTGTTGCGCCTTCTTTCTTCCTTCTACAATTCCATCCCAACAGTCAGCGCGGCCGTGAATGTGAATGTCTGCGGCGCCCACTCGGTCGGGGAGGGTTTGGACACTGAATTATCGTGAGATACGATCTTTGGCGCAGCACAATGATACTCCGTAACTAACCCGCCCCGATATCCGAGACGTAGCAAAGAATCCGCATGGAATCCGTCCTAGATGAATCTATAATTAAACAGTCGTCCAGGGCGGCGGCGGGGCTCTGTAGGATGGTTTACACACCGCAAAAATGGATGATTTTCCGGCGTATGAACGGTGCGTGGGACACGGTGCAGTACTCGGCATGAGGAGTGGGTCGCAATGTTCGCAGGCGGACGCCACCCGCCTCAAAAAATTAGTTTCTCACTTGACTGCAAGTATTTACATGTCCGAGGTGCGCGCCGCCGGGCGATTTGAGCTGGATATCGCTGAAGGGAAGGCGGGACCTCCGCAAGGGAGGGCTGAACCGCGACATGTAAGCGAATTCACAGCATGAAAGAGACGGAGCAGGCACGTATGAGGAAGGGGGACAAAAGACACAACTCCCGACTCAGCGATCCAAGCCCGATTCGAACGGGCGTCTCCTGCAGGTCAAGTCAAGCGATTCCTCTCAATGTACAGAGGGGCGGGTCGATCCAATGGAATCTGGATAGGTGGGTGAGTAATCGTGTCAAATTTACAGAGGGCAACACACCTCCTGGAATTCGCGGGGCGCAGAGCACCGTAAAGGAAACAGATTTCTTTTATTCCACCTCTGAATCCCGTGGCGAGCACAGACCCAAAAGAAAAGGAAAAACAGTGCATTTGAGGCACGGCCCAAGCCCGAGTCGAACGAGCGTCTCCTGCACGCAACCAGTGCTCACTACGGAATTAATGTGTGTAGGCGCGGCCTTTCCGCAATTGGACCTGACTCCTTGACAGTAGGACGTAGATAAGTAGCTGCCGGGCAGTGAAGGGGAGGGGTAGGCGATGTGAGTTGAATGCAATGGAATGCAGAGAGAGTCGTCAATGGACGACAACGTCAGCACGGTGGGCGCGCACGCCGGGGCCGGGACGCCGGCGGGAGGACACGGCGAGGAAGCGGCAGCCGCCCGGGGGAAAGGCAGCAGGAGCGGCACGGCCGAAGTCCGAATCGAACGGGCGTCTCCTGCAGGTAACCATCGGTCGCCCAGGGTATGCAGGTGCGGGCCGCTTCGCAATTAGGCCTGCGTGATGTGCGGCGGGACCTCGATGCGTATACGTAGCAGGGTGAAAGTGAGGGGCAGCGAAAAGACGCGCGTGCAGGATTGTGGGCGGGAGACGCTGGCAGCAGACGCATTGCGGAGGCGCGTGCCGCGGTGCCGGGGGGCAGAGAGCAGAGGCGGGAGCCTGGTAGGCGGAGACATGCACAAGTATGCGCCCCCCTCCATGGCGTGGCGTTCCAAAGAAGAGGCACCCACCTCGACGCCCTGACCAAAAGCGAACGAGATCCCGTCGAGCTCGATGTCAGGTTGATGTGAGGCCAAGATCTGTCGGCCGAATGCGATGACTTCGGCGAGCGCCCGACGCCATCATCGTCACCACCGAGACGCACGCTCAGTGCGGCGAAGGAGCCCTTGTTCCTGCACCCTTTCCCAGCGCACTCGTCGTGGCGGGGACCATATCCGAGGGCGCGCCGGACAACGGCACCCACGCGCTAATTCGAACATCCGTTCGAACTCGCAGAAAGGAGGGTCCAGTCGCACGACAAGAAGGCGCGTGGAATGCGAGGTGCGCGGCGACAACGGGACATGCAGCATGCAGAGGGCGCTCGGAGCTCGGCGCGGGGGAATGCACATGCATACGGGAGGGCACTGAAGATCCCGCTCCAGAAGATGGTGGGCGTTCATCGCCAAGCAGGGTTCGGCTGAAATCGTGCCGAAAGCCACGTGGCCGACCAGTTGGAAGCCGATGATAGCCGAATCTGTTCCCGCCAGTGACCACCTCTGCTGCCGTCTCGTCGAATGCTCGCCCCTCCGGTCCTATGTGGCTCAAGCTATGCTTGCGATATCCACATAGCTATCCTGACTTCGACCATCTCCGCACTAGTGCTAGACTAGATCTAGATGCGCTGTTCTCGGATGTCTTTCATATTCACCTGGTCCTGCGTCTCCTAGCATGCTGATTCTGACTTGGCTCCTGGATCTTCCAGCGCACAAGCTCCTCAGTGAACACTCCGCTGAACCGCCCCGCTTGGTTACGCCACCGCCTTTACTTCCGCACTCGGATACCCATAACCTCCGCCTCTGCGATCCCGCCCTCATCTTCGTCTGCCATATCTGGGCCTTGTGCCTCATGTTACATTCTGTCCATGTTCTTTTGGTGAACCAGCCTCTTCCGCTCCTCACACAAAGCGCATTTGATCCGCGTCGACAGCTGCCCCGTAGCAAGCTTACGGCGAATGGCTATTGATCTGCATGTCCCAAATCTCAGCAATCTAACCAGGTTGAGCTGCTGGCTGTTGAGGTCCAATTGCGGAGAGGCCCACCCCTGCTCTGCGTTGGGTAGAGCGGCGCCAATAGGGAGGCAGGCGACGCCGGTTCGAACCCGGCTTGGACCCGTGGCTTAATACCGCGATGGTTTTGCTTCGACTTTTTTTTGCGAATCGCGAGGTGCCTCAGGAAAGCACGCTTAACCCTCGGGAAATCACTTTCGGAGCGGGACACCCGCCGCGGCACAGTCCCTAGCTCCTGCCTATCACATTCACCACCTCCTTGCTTATCACCTTCACCGCTCGATTTCCCGGGGGTCATCTTTGGCTTTGTTCTGGTCGACGGGAGCGGGGGGACTTCACATACATCCGTACATCTGAATCCGGCTTCGCCTGATGAACTTTATCAGTCTAATTGTAACCAGGTTGATGTGCACGTTATTCAGGCCGGTCCAGGTACGCCCCTGCGCCGTATCAAGAGTTCCCATCAACGTGCAGGACACCCCGTTCGATCCCGCTCTGCCCGTGGTCAATCCGGCCTGCGTGCGTTCTTACAGGTGTTGTGTGAAATTCCCTGTCGCCCTCAGTGTCGCCCCCTCCAGCTTGGCTATAGTAATAGACAGCAGGAAGCCATCGTCGACCAGCAGACGGTCATCCTCGCAGCGTACTAATTCCCCCGCCGATCCGAGAAAGACGTGGGTTCCCCTGGCATGCAATAAGATATGCCGCATCCATACTCATCCGATCACTTTGATCTTGCAAAACTATCATTAATTCAGGCTCGCCTCGAGAGCGAAATCGAGAACGAAGGAAAAATAGAGCTGGGCGGCCTCTAATTTTCCTTGGTTCTGGATTTTTGAGATGCCAAAAATTGAAATAGTTAATAGATTTTTACAGCTAGTTGCGGAACTTAGGGCGCGGCCGATTTTTTTTTTCCATTTTGAGCTGTTTTTGATCCTTTTCACCAAATCAACTGCCCCGGCCTGAGTTCTTCACATAAGGCCATATAAACTAGATGGACAGGACCGCGCTGCGATTCCGCAGGGGGTGTCATCCCCCGATTCGTTATATTCGACTTTCTAAAAATGTAATATAGGATTCTGTAGTTTTTCCTTATATCTGGTCCTGCACGGGCAGACAAAGTTCAAATATGATATATAGTCATTCAATAATACCTTTGCACTGTGTGAAGGGGACCTCATTGTCCGAATGTGATTCCTGGACCGCAGACGCATAAAAGAAGCTGTTGAATCCAAAGACTTACAGTTTTGGAACTTCTTGCTCAGGAGTGCTGCCCGCTGTTGCTCTCTACCCCAGTGCATGAAGTACAAACATCTGCGCCCACTAACCGAGGCTCCAGAGATTTTACACGACTCACATTTGCGGTATGTGCCCTAGTTCGACGACGCGACGCGCCCCCGTTTTGCAATCACGGGGTGTTACTCCACGTGCCTGTGATTGATTGTCCATAATGGGGCGTGTCGCGTCGTCGAACTAGGGCACATACTGCAAATGTGAGTCGTGTAAAATCTCTGGAGCCTCGGGTAGTGGGCGCAGATGTTTGTACTTCACGCACTGGGGTAGAGAGCAACAGCGGGCAGCACTCCTGAGCAAGAAGTTCCAAAACTGTAAGTCTTTGGATTCAACAGCTTCTTTTATGCGTCTGCGGTCCAGGAATCACATTCGGACAATGAGGTCCCCTTCACACAGTGAAAAGGTATTATTGAATGACTATATATCTTATTTGAACTTTGTCTGCCCGTGCAGGACCAGATATAAGGAAAAACTACAGAATCCTATATTACATTTTTAGAAAGTCGAATATAACGAATCGGGGGATGACACCCCCTGCGGAGTCGCAGCGCGGTCCTGTCCATCTAGTTTATATGGCCTGATGTGAAGAACTCAGGCCGGGGCAGTTGATTTGGTGAAAAGGATCAAAAACAGCTCAAAATGGAAAAAAAAATCGGCCGCGCCCTAAGTTCCGCAACTGGCTGTAAGATAAGTCAGATTGGATGACTATGGATGCGGCATATCTTAGGGTGCATCTTTTTTCTCGCTCGGAGTACATTTAAATTTCCACTAGACGCTCATCTTCCCAAATCAGGTCTTTAGACACCCCCACTGACGCTGGCATTCCCATAAATGATTATTTTCAAAGCCCACCGACCTCGTTACAAATGGAGAAACTCCCTTGATACGCCCACTCGCCCGAGAGCTTGGGTTCAGCGCTAGGCTGCTGTTTGTATCTCTGGTTTGTAAACGTTGATAAGCCGCGAAATTTACCAACAATGGAATTACTAAATAATTACATTCTGCGCGCATCGGAGGGCTGACACGAGCTCCAAGTGTTCAGTTAAATGGCAACAGGACATAAACATAGCCACATACCAAGGAGATGACGAATATCCACTCTGTGAAGCTTGGTTGATGTCCTAACAAGTACTACGGCGTATAACACCGCCCTGTTTGGTTGAGTTTTGATGGTTTCCGCGACGCGACGCGATCGGTCACGTGATCCGGTTGTGAAGTACCCGAGTAGCGGTTCTCACCGAAGTAGGTTCAATCGGCTTATTCCGACGGATGACTAAATATAGTTTCCTGACAAAGTAACCCGTACAGAAGTAACCGTAACTCCAATCCGGGAGTTATGGGTATCAAATTAAAGCTACAGAAGAGCGTGTAATTATCCGCGTCCTCCAGACACAGCGGGCAGAGTGTAATAAGTACAGAAGGTGTTTAGCTCGTTCAACAGGAGTTAAATCATACCTGATCGCAACAGTAAGGGGACGGTTGCTTGCAATCGGTAACCTGTTTGTCAGAATTAAACATATAGAGCCTATGATCAGCCAATGGGAATAATATCCCGATACCAGATGACCTGCTGGATACCTGTATATACCCGTGGTAGTGTAATCGAGCATTGTAATAGTATATAATTTGTAGTATAAAAGCAGGACGTTCTGACGAGGAATGGCACTGAATCTTGACCCAAGCTAGTGCAGAAGGCTAATACCATTGCCCCTTCCCATGTGCGCGACAGGTCTCGGTTGAGGGCTTTACTCTGAGGACTCTGCTATTTTGATAGTGGTCCCGTGAAATAAAGTTTCTTTTGATTGCCAACGTTGTGAATTGAGTTTGAGTTTGAAAGAGCCGTGTGTCCGTTGTCTTGAGATCAGGGAAAGCATTTGGGACTTGTGATTTGAGATTATCGAACCGTGGGACTTGTGTCCAAAAACCCGAACTTCGGTTCAAACAACTTGCCGGCCTTCAAGCCGTTACTTGCACTATAGCTGAGAAGCTTAAATCTAACTATAACTGCTCGGTTTCAATCTTGACTCAGTCAAATTGTTACTTGAACCAAGTGCCTGTGGAGAAAGTTCCTCTTTGAGTAACTCCTCACAGTACAGAGACAATTAAAGAGATCCCGACTTAGAGCTCCTTAGACCTATACTTGTGTCTAAAAAGACCCTAACTCGTCAGACAAATCATCGGGGCAATTAAGAGGTGTTTAGTGTTTGAGATCTAGTATTTGGGTAGTTGAAGTTGGACTTTCTCGCTCATTTGAGTTGTGTCCAATCTCAATCACTCGAAAGTTGGATTTTGTTCATTTTGCATTTGCAGCCTTTGACTCTGAGCAACCGTTCCAACGTGTTTGCAAACAGCGGTTTAACGTGGTTTTTAATGCTTCCAGCGAGATCCTGTTTTTATGGAATTCGGTCACATGATGTGGTTGAATGATTGTTGAAGCGCGAGGTTGAGCTCTGGGGGGCATATTACCCAGCTAAGCCCGATTGTATGCTTGCCTCAATCCAGACCTAATAACCATTTTTCGAGAATTTGATGATCTATGTTACCCATCGAACCAGCCTATTTTCGGCTGTCAGGATCATTCAGGCAAAATAGGCCTCCCCAGTCGATCCAAGGCATCTGGAACCTGCAAGGAAGCTGCGCGGAGCATGTCACGGGTCTGGTTTATAAACAACCCTGTTTACAAACCGGGTTTATACACCGGTTTCTGATTCCCCAGGAGTTATAAACAGTACCCTATCAATCAGCGCAAGGCGCGCAGCGATTGATAACGAGTTCTGGAGCACGCCCGAGCGTTCTACCACGAAAGCTCAGGCTGTATGTGAACGTATACAGTATCTCTGCACCCCATCCTTCCGTTCGGCCGAGGTTCTTCCCATATCTCGATTTGGCGCCAAGCCGAGTAATTTACCCATGAATGTCAGGACTCTGCCAAAGGCTCGAATGGCAGATATATCAACCCTATGACAGAAGTTGGGCTGCGACGACGTACAAATAGTCCGGTCGATTGCGAGAGCTCCGTTCTCTTCCCACATTGCTTTCTGGCACTGATCATGCACCACCCGCTGACTCGCCAGCCGACCCGCGATAGCCTGCGCAGCTGGTGGTCAGACAGGAACCAACTAGGTCCAAACATCGACCTCCATGCGGCCGCGAAGCCGTTGATGCGCTTTATGTATCGGCGCGACGTATTGGCCTTCATCGCAAAAACCCGCGGTAGCCCGCTCTCCAGAGAAAATACGGAGATTTATTCAAGCTACCTTGCGTATGACATTGCGGTATTCGTTTGCCCAAATACTTTCGCTGACTGAGCGCCAGTTATAAATATGTGTCTTCATCCACCAAGACCACCATTCTGATCCATCTCCAGGCAAGAGTCGAAGATGACAGCGACGCAGATGCCGTCGGGGACTCACTGGTGCTACATCTCGCCGACGAATTACTTAGCTCGCCCAATGCGGGGGTTCGTAGACCGATGTGCAGGATTTTGGCCATTTTAGCACGCCGCGAAACAACAGGTGCTGCCATCTTGCGTAGGAATCTCTTCCCCGGCTCGTATCTCTCTTGCAGTGAGTCTCTCGGATGATTCTGTGTAGACCAGGGAGTGATTATTGAGCTTCAAACCAGCGATACTGATGTCGAGGTCATCAAGAGTGCGTTACAGGGACTGCGCTGGTTATCCAAATGGCCTGACGGCGCACAGGCTGCCGTGGACGCAAATTTGTTGCACTCCTTGCCCGAGCTGCTTGACTCTGGAAATGGGGAGATCAGGGCCAAATCCGGCGGTCTGCTCACCGAAGAGACCCAGACGATATATGGGAACAAACGATTGTATTCCGGGTTTGCTGCCGCTCACCCGCCAAGACAGACTAGCGGTGATGATAATATCGGCAGTTAATGACAAGGCTGCTTGAGTGTTGGTTGCCCACTGCAACGAACGCAAATACAGTCAGTGGTCGAGTACTCTGCGTGCGAGTAGAGCACGTACCGAGCTCGATGGCAAGTCCTTGAAGAACATGATTTATGGAGCCTGTCGTAATCCAGACCGGGAATCCGGGTGGAAAACGAATGCTATGGATGTAAGAACAAACTGAGGCTGCACGGGCGGTGGCCGGTCAGAGAGCGTATGCACGTCCAGTAACAAGTGCCGCTGCGTACCTTTGCCCGCACCTGTGACCAACCCGTCAACCGCCGTACGGGAGCTAGTTCAGGGAGCAGAGGTACCAAAAGCGACGGTTGAGATGAAGGCGATAGCCAGCGGGATAAGCTGCCTCGGCTTGTGCACTATCACACACGACTGAGCGCATGGTGGTTATCAACGCAGGATATACACAGGTGAAGATGCAATAGGGGAGATATTTGCAATTCCTCAGCATCATCCGGGTTAATAGCGAGTTAAACATATAATTGGGCCACAGATGTTGACATGTACTGCAGGAATATAAACTGAGTGCAAAGCTCCGGCGCGCGCACCCTGCAAGACCTGCGTTGGCACGCTCCTCCCGGGTGAAGGCGCGCTCCGGCAGGCGCACGGAGGAAAGCGGGAGATGAAGGCCCACGGATGAGGATCGCCGCGCGTCTGAGTCGACGCGCGCGCCGTGCACGCCCCACGTCGGGGCGCTTCATACAGCGGCGTGCGATGGGCAGGCAGGCGCGAGAGGTGTGGCGCGAGGTACAGCCGCGTGCACAGGAGCGGGAGGTGCAGCCGCGAAGCGAAGGCGCGCAAGACGGAGGACAGTCGCCCGTATAGCTGCGTACGAAAGCGTGAGGAGCCGGCACGCGTGCATCCGCCTGAGATACACCAGCCGGCGGGGCAGGGGCGCATTCGGAAGCCCGAGGCGTAGCGCGCGAGGTACAGGTGCGAGAGGCGAGAAGAGAAGAGGCCGTGCGAGGTTCAGCCGTACAGCTGCGGGAAGTGCAGGCGCAGCGGGACGCGTAGCTACACGATGTGCCGACTTGCTTAGATCCCGCGCGAGGGGCACGCGCGAGTATAACTGCGGGCGAGAGGTGTGGCGCGAGGTGCAGCCGCTTGTACAGGAGCGGGAGGTGCAGCCGCGAAGAGAAGGCGCGCAAGGCGGATGGGCAGCCGCCCGTAAGCTGCGTAGAAACGCGTGAGCCGCCACGCATAGATCAGTATTTCGGTGCAGCAGCTGGCGGCGCAGGCGCGTCCAAAGCACAAGGTGTGGTGTGCGAGGTACAGGTGCGCGATGACGAGGCCGCGCGCGGTACAGCCGTATAGCTGCGCCAGGTGCCGGCGCAGCGAGAGGTGCAAGCGCATGATGTGCAGACTTACATGGATCCCGCGCGAGTATTGTGGCAGTGCATCCTGCACTTCCCCATCCAGTCGATACGCGTTGTTTGTTCCATCAGCAGCCACACAGACACCTTGCTTGGCTTTTGCCATCCCGCTGCCGTGCGACCACTGACCGCCTGGCCGCCTCTGAGTCTCGCCTTGCCGACACCGAGCTCCCACCTTGCCGACCAGAGGCTACGCCTCCAGTATAAGTGCGTGAGGCGCAGGCGCGCCAGGGGTAGGCTCGTATACGGCCGCGTTGGTTGTGCTTCAGGTGCGCAACGCGCAGGCCCCGCGAGGCGCCGGCGCGGAGGCCGCGCGAGGTGCACGGATACAGCGGCGGGAGATATAGCCACGCGCGTACGTCAGCGGGAGGCGCAAGGGCCAGGCGCGTAACAGACAGGCATGCAAGCTCCGAGTCCAGCGGGGAGGAGCGCGAGGCGGGGGAGGGCGCGCACGTCTGCGTTACAACACCGTTACATTGACCATTCTGCGAGTCGAACGGGCGCAGTTAGTCGCAGCGAATGCGAGGGAAGGAGAGGAATGAGAGAGTCGCTTATACCGGCTATTTCGTCGGTCCGGCGCTTGCTTTTGTGTGGCTGATGCCATCACCCTTCCCTTGACTTTTTCCTCACCAAACGTCATACCAACGTCGCATCCTCGCCACACTGGAATCCAACGGCTTCAGCGGGCAAAATTCAGTACTTTGGCATGAACTTCCGTTCACTGCCTCACTCCGAGTCATGGAGCTGATGATCTGGTACGACCGCGACATCAAGGCAATGAATCCTCGACGAAGTCATGTACGCCCAGAACATATTCGCCTCTCTCTTGCTCACGCTCACTATCTGGGAAATCTGCACAGCGTGATTCGCTGCGACGCTCACCACAAAGGACTGGCTCCAGACAATCGAAAATCAATCTTGGTGCTAGATCCTGCCACAGATACGGTGCCCCGGGCACGCTCTTCAAGCCCATGTGCCGGGTAGTTGATCCGTCACTCACCAGCGCGGCCCTCCCCTTGTACCAATTTCCCTCGTCTTAAACTTCGATGAGCCACATTGCACTCGGCTGCCGCAATTCTTCGTCTTTCCTCCGCCGGTCCCCGAACCTCCGCGCCACCAGGCTGCTACTATTTTCGCACTGTGCACAGGAACCATCGCCGTTACTTCTGATTGTCTCGCGCTTCCCTTTCCGTCACCTCGCCAATTGCCTGTTCTCTGCCTTTAACACGCCTGCAACATGTGCAAGTCCCCTCGCACATTCCGAGTCATTCTCCTTGGATTCAATTCCTTGCTCCACCCGCTCTGCTTGATCTACCGATATCGAACCCCCAATATACTTCGCTGCGTTGGGAAACGCCTCTTGGATGCACCCAGGTATGGCAATTGTGCGACTGTAGACTGCGGAAGTCCTGCTCTTCTCTTCTCTTCTTTATTTACTGCACATATACTCAGCCTCCGCATCGTGTCGGATGGGCGCACCGCGTACTTCGCACCCGACCTTGCTGTTCTCGGGCCCATCCAATTCACACTCTAGCCGACGCACGCACGCGTGCTTCAACCCCCAACCTTCAAGCACCGTCTGTTCTGCCCTGATTCTCCGCCCCTCGAGGCCAGATCCTTGACCCATGCTCCTTGCCCCTCGGTATCTACCTCTATATCTGCCTTTCAATTTAACCTCCGCCGAACTTGCCTTCAAGTCGACTTCGACCCCTTGATCTCCTTTGCACTCGGACCGGCGCGCGAATTTCGACGAATGAATGAATGATTTCTGTGTCGCCTCACGGGTCCAGGGGATTTATCGCCTCGTGATCCCAGGTACTCGCGCCGTGCGGCGCACTTCCTATCCGCATACTCCACTGCCAAGTTCAATGCCTTCACGATAGCCTTGATATATTCACTCACCTACCGCTTGCGGGCTCCTGTTTTGCGAACAATTTCAAAACGCATTGCCGCGCAACTCTAACTTTAACTTCAGCTTGGGACCTGCTGGTATATTAGGCAGAGTGTTCAGTAGGTCCCTTTGTAGTTTACTTCGTCTTCATTCAGTATGATTCACGAGCTATTTATTTCAGTCCACAAGTCCTTGTGTACGCAGATGACATCAACCGCCCATCGAGTGCGTGCAGTGCGTTTGCTCGCCCGGGTTTGTGCTTGCTTTGCAGTGTCACGATGCCTGCTCTCGGAACGTACCGGGAGCGAGGGCGGCGACGCCCGGGTACGCACACCTCCTCAGGCTTCGCGCGGTTGCGGGCAGCTCATGGGGACTGCATCCAGGTGCGCTGCCCGTCTGGGTCCGTCTGAATCTCCGAGTCTCCGACGTGGTGGATCGTGCAGCCCATTCCATATACACAGGGGGTAGTTAATCTAGATAAGTTGAACCCGGGTGTAACAACCGAGTATTCAAGGAAATTTGCGGAGATTCTGTAGGATCACACGACATGGCCGAGAAATCCGCAATCCCGAGCTTTCCAACGCTTCAGTTGGAATTCACGAGAGTCAACATGACATTACCTGTGTAGCTCTTGCCAAATGAGAATCATCCACCTCTTGCTTTCAACTCATTGAGCTCACAGTTAGGGCAGATGCTTTGGACCTAGATTTATGTGTGAGCACAGCTAAATGCCATTGGAATTGAGTTTGTTTCAGCTGGAGATCGACAGAGGCTCGATGGTGGGCCTTGTTGTTCCAACCCCCGTATCGATTTCGCATTGGAGGCGGACACAACTTCCCCTCTGTATTTAAATAAATAAATAAATTCATATTTCAGTCAAGACTGTTACATAAACAAGGAGCGAGCGAAATCAAACTACAGAGTCTATTCAACTCAAACCACCAAAACAAGTTCATTGTCCTTAGCCTTCTCTCCTCCTTCAACTTCGCTCTCCCCAGCCTGTGTCCCTGGGTGAACTTCGTCTGCCACAGCTGCGATGGGGGCATTGAGCTGTCCAAGACGTGTCAAACTGTCCGTGGTTTCCTCGAGCACATTGTTGGTAAGTGTGGCAAGCCTCTCATCGATCTTGGTAACATGTTTCCCCTGGGATGAGCGTTCAAACAACGGTCTGGCAGTCTTCCAAAGCTCAATGGCCTTCAACGCATCTCCCTGGCCCTTGGCCAGATCACCAAGTCCAAGCATGCATTCAGCTCTGCTACAATGGATATCCATCCATGTGAATCCCTCCAAAGCGACAGTAAAAAGAGTGGTTGAAGTGACACTATCACCCTCTGCTTGAAATACATCTCCAAGGAACTGGAGTGCTCGATGAAGGGAAATTCTGTCCCCCAATTTCTTTGCATATCCCAGATATACCACAGCCCATCTAGTGGCCCAGCAAAAATCACCTTCAGGCCAGTCTTTGACGTTGGCAAAGCTCTCCATGCATGAGAGTACGCTTTGAGCATCATTTCCCCAGGTCACGTGAAAACAAGTCTGGAGTATTTGCTTTGCAATCAGGATTTCTCCCTCTCTGAGGTGCAGTTTTCCTAAATCAACATTGCAGTATATCTTGGCAAACCCAACATTGTAACTTCCATATCTATGGGCACCGAACAGCACCATTGCTTTGTCAAGGTTAGACAAGACGTCTTGTTTTGATGCACCAATTATGATGTCAAGTTGTGCAATGTTCAGGAGAGATAAGGCATAGTTATATGAATCTTGAGTAACAGGATCTCGGGCAAGTTGCATGTGGATATTGCGAGCTTCTGCATATTCCGATTTCAGAAGCTGGGCTTCTGCCAGGTCTTGCAATAGGGTTATATATGCAGGCCCAGTAGTTGTACCACAAAGCTCCAGAAGTTTTTGTGCCCTTTGAAGGAGGATGATGGTATTTTGAATGTTGCCATAGCTTTTGTAACATAAGGCTGAAGTGCGGAGGGCCCTTGCTTGAGAATGTAAATCTCCTGCTAGCTCGGCAAGTCGGTGTGAAGCTTGGGCATGCTTCTGAGCAGCAACATAATCCCCAATGATCCATTTGATTTCGCCCAGATAACGCAATACCAGGTACTCCTGCCTTATGTTTCCATGTGATTTGGCGAAATCAAGTGCCTTGTGTAGATATTTCAGGGCCACAGATAATTTCCTTTCAGCATAGTAGTAAAGTCCCACTTGAAGGTAAAATCTGCCTAGAAGTTCATTCGATTGAGACACTCTCAAATTGAAACTATGCAAGGGACTCACATTCAAGGGCTGGGTTATTGAAGTTATGGAAGTGAGAGATGGCCTGTGTAATCAACAGAGCTGCATCAGTAGAGGAAGTCGGACTTCTTGACTGAAACTTCCAGCTCAGGAACTGAACCTTGACTTTTTCATCACAATTCCCAGGAAGAACAGCTTCAATATGATCCATTAACATGGGAATGAGGTGATACCCAGCATTGGTGTTCTCCATGAAAACCTTCATGGAGAGGGTGCAATCAATGGTTTCTGCCAAGTTTGGGTTATCCTGGTTCAACCCTCGGAGCAGCAATTCAGGTATGTTTCTACTGTTGGATGCTAGGTGCTTGATTGTTCCAGCCCCCTGCTGAGTTCCAAAATATTTCTGGTACAGATCCAAAAGCTGATGGAAGTGCTTTTGCAGTTGGTGAATTAGAAGTGTGGAAGGAGGATAGAAACACTGCATGTGTTCTCGGATAGGCACCAGTGACTTCAGTTGCCTCTTGTCATCAATATATGCCAGAGAAGTAGCAAGTAATGTAGCTTTGCATGTCATGATGTCATTCATAGAGAGCTTGCTCTGGACAAGCTCAACATCGGACAGCCCATCTGGCAGAATTGAGAGTAGACTCAAGAGGTCCTTGGCACCTGGGCTCATGCGGGAGCTGGAAAGTGAAATTGTGATGGATGTGTCCAGATCAGACTTTCTGTCATTGCCTGCCGAAAGTAAGGAAGTTTTTTCTGACTTCCAACGAGCCAAGACCGCAGAGCAGCTGCCTTCCAAGTCCACAGCATGGGCTATCAGATCCACAGCAAGTGGCATGTTATCTGTGAGTGAGAGTACTTCATTAACATCCTTGCTGTCATGCACATCCTCTGCAATGGCAAAAAATGTGTCTCGAGCGGCAACACCTGACAATGGTTTTAAGGGTGCCAGAAAGGGGTGAGTCCACTGGACTTTGGCTGGCCGTTCTGCACCTCTCATTGTGATCTATCAGGATGTGAGTATATTTGCAAGCTTGAACAGATCTGAAGACTTACCATGAGTGCCAGATGTGGGACATCAGTGAGTTTGGACAGGAGCTCTTCAACCTCTCTCCGTGACTCGAGGGGCTCCCATGAAGTTTCGAGATTATCAAGAATGAGCAGGGAAGGCCCATGTGTGGCAAAGTAGTGTAGCACTTGTGTTGTAGCATCCTTGGCTGGCTTCAATCCTATGTGTTCCACGATCAAGACTGACAGTCCAATACTGGTTGCAACAGAATCTGCCAGTACAAAGAAGCGCTGGTCATATTTGGTGGCAATATCAGGGTGGTGGAGGGTGGCCTTGGCAAGGCTTGTTTTGCCCATTCCACCTGCCCCTAAAATGGCAATCCTCGGTGATTCCTGATGGAGGATTTGAACAATCTCTTGGAGTTCAGTTTCACGGCCATGGAAGATCTTCGGTTTGGCTGGCAACATTGAGATAGAGTTGGAACTTGAGCGGGTAAATTTTAGTCTGAATGAACAGCCAGACACGAAAATCGAACCTATTCAGTGATCCACCAGTCTTGTAGATCTGTGCACGAGATAAAAAGCAGCTTTTTGCGAGGATAAGAAAGTCCATACAGAGGAGGACCTGTCAGAAGTCGTCCCATCTGACCAGCTTGAAATCAACTCAAGCACCTCCTTGTGCATAAACTCGGCCTCTTCCTGCATTTGCGTAATGCGACCAAGCACAGTGATGTTAGCTTCAGTCTACATGAGGTTTGAGTCCCATGACATCCATTATAGAGGAAAATAATGTATGTACCTTGAACACCTCAAAAGCTTCCTGCAGTCCCACTCGACATTCACCGAGAAGAGTCTTTGTCTCAGTCTGGCGGAAGAAAAACTTGATTTTGCTTCCATCCTGCTGTGCCTCCACAAATGTATGAATCTTGTGAAGTGTTCTAATAAACTGTCAATTATACTCACAGCAAGTAGCATTATACATACTCCATGAATTTCCCGACATGTTCCAAAGTTGCTGGAGGCAGATTCCCCTTTGTTTCAGACTTGATATGGAGATTGACAATAGCACAAAGTAGTTGATAAACATTTTCAAGAAGTTGAATACAGTCTTCCTTATTCTTCTTGACATTCTATGTCATATGAGCACTTACAGTCAACTGTAAAAGACATATCTTACCTGCACTGCAGTAATCAAGGAGAGAGTGGTGTTTGAAATGGCCGGCACAAATGGGGTACCAAATGCATCAGTGAGCTCATTGAGGAGTGTGATGACTGGGGCCAAACAGGTGATGGTGATATTCAGACGGATGTCTGCAACAGTGGGTTGGGGGGACATCTTGGGAATGGTGTAATTAGAACCCGAGAGATATGGCTCTTATATGTGAGCATGGCAAGGCAGTGTCCTTGACACATATCATGTTAATCAAGGGGTTCATGTTCAACTCCATGATAATCTCATGAGTGTGGGTAGTCTGCATCCTATTCTCAGAATTATGCCACGGTCTATTTCAGTTTTACGTCTTATATGGGTGCAGTTCACTGTTTGGCCCATTTTCGCCACACTCTAGAAGTCGACATCAGTGATAATCATGTATGAGGCATCCAGAAGGTGGGAGCGATGCGGTAGCAGAAGAGGGTCCCGATCCCACGTCACTCCACAGTCACAAGACATTGCACTTCTTTCGCAGGCTACAAGCAGCATGCCTACCTGCTGTTAGCAGATGGTGACCATCACGCGCTGATCTTGTATTGTTCCACTGGGACTCTTACCTGTCCGGTTGCTTCCGTTTTCGTTCCGCCCCACCGTTACTTATATATTGTGTTGCTATCTTGGTTGCTATTTTCTATGACTTGACTTTGTATTTAGTCTCTCTTGACAGACACTTTATTGATTCCAACTCGTTCCTCGTTCGATAAAGTCTGTTAGTTACCGCGCTTGATACCCGGTAGCCTATCTTATTATGTAACCATCATGAAAGCATGCGTAAACAACCTACTGCCGAGACGCGTCGAGACGCGTTTGCATCCCTTTCTCAAAGCTGGTTGGTTGAATAAGCTCTGAAAAATCAAACGGATACTATGTGAGCCCAGGGAATATTGTATATTGCGCTCACTACATGTAGCGGATGTTTTGGCCAAGTTGAGAAACAAAGCCGTCAAAGATATTCATTTAGAGTCTCGACCGTATTGGTATGGCCCGGAAATGAACCAGTAGTCATTCAAATTGCTAAAATGAATTATTTTGCCTTCATATTTTATCCCAGTTCCCAGTGACCTCCACGACGCGTATAAGTCTTAAAGTCGCGTCGATGGACAGGGCACGTGAGCGGCTAATGAGTCCCGAAAAGGATGCTTATATAATAAGGTAGGCTACCGGTTATCAGGCGCGGTAACTAAAGGACTACTTTGTATTCTCGACGCCCACCTCGAATATACATACCTGGGAGCCGATTTCTACTGCAACTTAAGTTTCTTACACCTGCACACATCAAGTAGCATTCAATATTCAAGCAACCTTCGAAGCAGGCACATTCTCTTATGCTCGTGCCGCGCTGAGCAGTTCCATCGGACTTGCCGGCAACAACAGGAAGTCTTGGGCCAAGGATCTCATCACTGCTGTGTCGAGACTGCCATTCGAATACACCCCTCCAGTTAACGCATAATACTTCCATCCAAGACGTCGAAGATTATACTAAACTAGTGGAGCAGCTGATGCTTGTATGGCTCCAAGGTGAAATTGACTCGTCGGACAAACTCTACTTACTACATGGACGTCGTGAACCCCAAAAGGACAAGGCACCGACCCAAGTAATTTCCTGCATGCAGCATTACCTGACGATGGTGAGAAATCAGAAGCATAGAGAGGCTATTACGTCCCTGCTGCTCTCAACTCACCTGCTAGCTGTGAAAGTCTTGTGACACATCAATCATGCTTATGCCCCAGTGCCCCGCTCGGAACGGCTCTGTAGGCTCTGCCAGAAGGAGGTAGAGACACCGGAACATGCTCTAATTACCTGCGAGTCCTCGAACCCGTTGGTTAAATCACGAGCTAAGTTTCTGATGAAACTCTGATCTGATCTGCCAGACCTACAGCGCCAGATGGCCGAACTTTCCAATACGGAGTTCCTCAAAGCCATCATTCTTCCGAGATCTACCATCGCATTGGTTGCCAAGTATGTCTTTGAAGTCCTGGAAATCTTCTACGCCGTTCGGCCCGTTCCCATGTTCCGGTTGAGTTCGAGAGGCTAACCCGTGTTGATGTGCTAACCTTATTTTGCTTTCTTGTAGTCTTTTGGATCTACGGTGGCGAGCTAGACGTTTCGACCGATGGCTGCAACCGTGAACTCGTCTGATTGAGTGCAGGAGGGCCCAGGGACGATGGTGTAATTAGTGCCTGTACACCGGGATACTTCCTGGAAACCGGTGTTCATGAGTTGGACCGTGCCGTGTAATGCTACCTACCTACCTACCTACCTACCTACCTACCTACCATGTCCACGCGGGCATCCTTCATCTTGGCTGAGGCCACATTGCATTGATCCAAGTCAAACCAGGAATAGGTAGAAGGTCCCAACAGCACAACCCAAATTTATTAATAATGAAATTCAGGCCGTCATGCAGTGTCTGGAATGAAATTAGTCGCAATTGGGACTATTTTAGTGCTGGGTCTGGATCGTTTAATACGTTGTATAATACAAGGCCGCACAGCGGCCTCCATGTCTGGAATGTAGGGCTCGTATACTACATTAAATACCGGCGCCGCCGGCCCGAATTTTTGGTGTATTTAATGTATAATACCTGTATTTTATACTGTATTTAATGTATTCAATACATCCTACCAGTCCGACGCATCCCATTCAGCGTCGGCGGCGGTCCACTTGGTGCCTGGTTCCTTGGCAGGTTTTGTTGGCAGCAGCGAAGTCTGCTCGGGCTTGCCCTGATCGGGAGCGAACCGCTGGGTCAATTTGGGGGCCTTCAGATCGATGTAGGCCTCAATCTCCAGCGTCGGAAGGTTGGCACGACGGATGACAAGAGGGGGAGGGGTTGCATCTGTCTCGTCCTCGCCCTCCTCCATTTCCTCGAGGTCTTTGATTCCATATGGATCTGGGTGGTTGAAGAGAGCCTCCTCATCAATCGGCTGATCATCGACTGAATCCGCATTGAGGAGATCTTGCAATGTTGGAATACCGGCGACAACGGGATCTGATGGTTTGCGATTGGGAGTCGGAAGTTCCAATCGAACCTTCTGGCAGTGTCGCTGGATCTCGGGAGAACCGAATCCATACCGCCAATATTGATTGAGCTGGGCAAGCCGTACGAGATTCAGACCACCCAGATTGTTCCGTTTGGCCGTGCTCATGGCAGTGAGCCGCGACGCTGTACGCTCATCAGGCATTTCGCTTGGAACGACACTGAAAACCTTGATGCCGAGACGCTGGAGAAATGAAATATTGGTCAAAATACTATATATAAATTGAACCACGCACTGCCAATACGTATGAGTTGCTGTCCTTTGATAGGGCCTTCCACCAGCCAAGTCGCAGGGAGAGCTCGGCACACGGTAGATCGAAAGGAGCCTCGCGATACATGTAAGCTGGTGATAAAGTCAGCTCTCGCACTAAACAAACCTGAACAATGGACGCACATATGAGTTGGTTCACAAGAATGTCTCCTTCCGATGAATCACCCTTTTGCTCGTGTATTTGTTCATTTCGGAGCATCGTTCGAGCGCTAGTAATGAGGTATGAAACGAGCGGAGAAGCTGATTTTTTGCTGAAATTCTGGCGCGTGGGAAGCCCAAGCCTCAAAGCGCTGTCACGATAATAAACTGTTGACTAGTTGAGCGAGGAGTAGCAGAGAGATTAAATATTTGTACCGGGATCCAGGAGGTAAGATAAAATGAACATTCCAGGCGTGCAGTCATTCATGAAAATGGCGAACCGACGGTTGTAGCAATCGAACGTCTCTTGATGGTACTTGTTAATCGGGTCCGCTGCGTACGCGTTAACATCGAATACGGCTTACGGCTTCAATGAGGACACACCTGGGTTCACGAAAACCTCTTGGAATCCGATTGCGATGCCAATCCAGATGGTAAAAACGTCGGAACACGTAACCTGGCTGCTCTCCAACGTCTTCAAACCACGCGCAATAGGTTTGAGAAGCATATTGATGTTGTACAGTTGAAGTCGAAACTGGAGTTGCGCTGGAGAGTCGTTAATAAAATATTGCTGGAGAGGCTTCGTCTAGTAAATGGTTAGTGTAATTGGTATCGCTTCAAAGAATCAAGAGTAATAAACTCACAGCCTTCGTATCGAACTTGACAAGGCCCTCCTTGAAACAATCTCCCATGGCCGTGAGACAGCGGCTCACACTGCTCGACTGATCCGCAAACGTAGAGAAGCGTGTCGCACCAAAGGAAATAAGACCGCGCCTGTTATCCCCCTCTTTTAACTTATCCCGGAGGTGTTTCTTCCCATAATTGCTGTGCGAGAAGAAGGTCATTATTGCAGAGATGATTTTCATAATCTGTGTATATGCCTGTCAGGAATGCGCCACACCGCAAAGAGGAAAACCTACTGCAGTGAAACCGTGAATCTTTGGATGTTTCTTCGAGCCGACCATAATCTCTTTTGCAAGTAAATTGAGTTGATGGCAGGGGTCGGGGCAGTTCAGGATCCACGGAAAGGCGTCGCAAATGAGGGCCCGGCATTTTTTCACATTGCCCGTCGTATCCGAGACAATCATTGAAAACCGCACGGCTGCATAGAGAAGGAGGATCTGACATTCTATAAGCGAAAATTTGACAGAGCGGCATTTGGTGAACTCACATCCTTGAGATTTCCGAAAATTGTCTCGCTCGTCGTTGATAAGCCGGTTAAAATAATCCCGGCGACTATATATGACATCCGGGTAGGCGTAGTGACGTGCACAGTGTATATCTCATCACTCCGATGACTAGACCACCCGTCAAATGATAATGTGAGATGGATGAAGCTTTCCAGTAGTGTCTTGAGCTGCATTCTCCGCCTCCTTGACCAGGTTGTATGTGATAAAGCTGGAACGATCAGGGACGGAGTAGGTGGGGCACCTGGAAAGCGAATCAGAATGTGAACGCGCAAAAAGAGAGACAAGAGATACATTGCGTTACAGAAATCTATAAAAATCCGTTGTCTAGGAGTGAGAACGCAAGGGCGCAGCACACGATGAGTCTAAGCAAGAGATAGTCGATAACAGACTGTCGTGTAGCAGTAATGGAGGTCTCTCCCCATGTCCCGTCGAGAGTACGTTGGCCTTTAGCTGCCTTTTGAGAAGATTCGGGCGGGGACGGAAGTTCAGTTGTGATGCCGGGGATGGGTACACGCCCCTCGGCAGGATCTTCTATTTTTCTTTTCTTAGAACGAAGAGACGGTGCCGGCGCGGCGCCAGATGCGATGTCCTCCGAAGAAGGATCAATACTCTGCTTGAACTTGCTCCATGTATCCGGAAAGTCCCTCTGGAGCGCCTATCGTACGGTCAGTACAACTTGAAGAAGTTGACAAATGCCGTAGTAAATACCTTGCAGCCGGTCATATGCGATGCATTACGGCTCCGGGTGTTATTGCGGACGGCGCTATCACACCCGATGCAGTAATATATTGCTTTCATGACGTTATTGCTGTTTATGCTCTCGCGTTCGATGAAGACAGAGGCCATGACCTCGTCGAAGGTGCGCCCGAGTCCCTTCTTTTCTTTCCCGTGCTTGTTACCATTATTTTTGCGCTCCGCGCGCTCGCGGGCTCGGTCTGCCTTGTCAGAATTCAAGGTATCATTCGAGAGCATTCGCGGGGTCGCGCTTGGGGTCGCAGCAACCATGTCGACGTCGGGGACAGAACCGTCAATGAGAGGCATAGGCGGCTGACAAGTTTGATTGAATACGAGCAGATTGATATTATAGCTGGACTTCTCGCACCAAACAATATTCCTGTCCATTTGAGTTCCTCTCTTCGGCAACTCCCAAAGTATCCCAATAGGTTTTCCACGCCCGAGCCTCCTTCGAGCCGCGGTCTTGTCCGAAGACAGTGTTCATGGCCGCCTCGACTTGAGGGAAGCTGAAGTCCTTCTCCGTCAAAAAGCGCTGCGAGGCTGTTTTGAACGTCTCGTATTGTTCTTCGGAGACTCCCCGGGCCATGGCGAGAATTCTGTCGTCGGTGCGACGCGGATGGGCGAAAAAATTGAAAAACACGCGCTAATTGGTGGACGGTCCGACGGTCCGGAGCTTGACTTGCATCCCAAAATCTTTGGACTCTGTACAAGCCAAGTTGTGCTCCAACGTCCTTCCTGTGATGTCATCTGAACTTCTGGCTCATTGACGCCCATTTCAGACTGTCTTGGTCCTTTAATACACATTAAATACACGGCCTCCAGCAGCCTCCAGGTATGAAATGTATTATACCCTGTATAATACCTCTTGTATAATACAATCATTTAATACCGCATTTCAGACCCGGCACTAGGTCACTATTTGCTGGTACATGATTCGCTGCACTGGCTGCGCATTCCCACCATCATTTTAGTCCGGATTGGGATTTAGTCTCCATTCGGACTAAACTAGCGGGATAGATGGTCACCCGCGGCGTTCGCACAGCCCCTATCGGCTCTCTTTTGTCTTACCCCCCTCCTTTGGCCCACCATGGGGCGTACTAGAGGCGGCCACAATGCTCCAGGCCACAGAGCTGCTGGTGCGAGAGTTGGATCTGGTCCAACCAAGGCTGTAGTTGAGAATACTAGTACTAGTGACTCGGCAGATGAAAGTCTTGATAAGACTAGTAACTTGCCAGGTATGTGTCAGATAACTCTCCTCCACCTTTCCTTGTTACTCATGTATTCTGTATTTTTAGTGAGGCGGCCTATTCGTCCAACTGGACCTCAGGATCGTCTCCATCCATTATTTCGTCGGCCACGGACTACCGGTCAACCAGGACCAGAGACGAGTTCCTCAAGGAAGCGACCTCTGTCTGAAGTTTCAATTTCTGAAGATGAGTCTGATCCAAGAGTTCCGGATGATCCGGACTTTCTGAAAAATCGTTAGGTTAGCTAGAATGTGATTATGCCGCGATTATGGACCTTTTAAATCCCATAATCCTGCCTTAATCCTTCTCAAAATCCCTCCGTAATCCCGCCATTCCGCTACTCTGACTGCCCCTATTAGGATTGAACCCTTTGGCTTGATGGAATTGGTGGATCCCGGAGTAGACATTTTGGTCCCCGGAGAGTCCACCAGCCGTCATTGTAAGCTCTAACCATGCAAATCCTTGTTGTTATTCTGCTTCCTCCACGCTGAAGCGTTCAGCTCCCGTTGGGTCGAGAGACCAGTATCTGGGCATTGCGGGTTCCGAAAACATGGCTGGCTAGCCGATCGCAGGTCCGCCAAGGGACGCAGGAAGAGATTTCCTTGGGGGATGTTGTCGCCAGTGTCGTATTTTAGACCATATGCAATTTCGTGCACAAGGCCTGGTAGTAGAATTGGATAATCAACCTGCTGAAGATGTGGTTAGCTTGCGCGAGCCGCTCATTGGTACGTATCCATCCATCCACGACAATATACACTAGTAGGGGGCAATACAAGGATATACTACACTACATACGAAGAGGAGATAGGTTACGAATGGAATGGAAGATAGGTACACAAACAAGAATCGACGGCATGGTATGGGATAGAGTACGGGTATGTATGTGGATCTAAGCTGGTACGAACAATTAGAAGGGGGGGAGTGTAATGACAGAGACGGAGACGGGGAGGCGACGAAGAGGGAGGCGGAGACGGCTCGGATGAGCTGGGTGGGAACGAAGGGAAGGGAATAAATAGAAGGAGGTCAAGACCCGGGGAGCGCGTACCCGCCGCAGACGCCCGCAGACCGGCAGTGCGCGGCGAGGCGCTTGTGCAGCGCCGTGCACTGCAGCTGGATCACTGCGCAACACAAGCAGCGTCAGTGAATAGCGGGCCGAGGAAGAAGGGGAAGGGAAAGGTACGCATACGGACAGGCCCACACAGCGCGTGCATCACCTCGCACGGGACGAGGGAGGTCGCGCACCGCGCTCGTTGTCTCAGACACCTAGAAACGAAATGCGATGCGCATCGTCAGCGCCTGCCTCCCTACTCGCTGCATGAAGTAGTAGAGGACGGACATTGTAAGCTGGTGATAAAGCCACGTACCTGCAAACGCTGCGTCCCCGCGG
This sequence comes from Mycena latifolia, assembly GCA_029289555.1. NCBI lineage: Eukaryota > Fungi > Basidiomycota > Agaricomycetes > Agaricales > Mycenaceae > Mycena > Mycena latifolia. The sequence goes on along the minus strand of JARJLE010000017.1, from coordinate 786,294 downwards.
ATGGGAGAAGTATTGGATGGATGGATGGACAGCGTAACGCGGCGGATGACCGCGTTCTGGTACTGAACTACACAACGCCATTTGTCAGTCGACCGATGTGGGTTGAAGAAACAGAGGAAGAAATAAATAGATCAAACACGTACCCCACTCTTCCTATCGCCTGCCTGCGGTTGAACAGCGGACCCGGCGAGAGCCTTTGCGTACTACCGCAGCTTCAGTGAAAAACGAACGCTAATCAGACGGAAAGACGGAAGGGAAGCATACCACCGCAGCCAGCATCTTGGTGATGACCATCTGCATGCTGCAGGCCGTCCGTCCGTCAATCAAATTTTGCTCGCACGATGAAGCAAAAAAAAAGGGCGCACTGGACACGTTCTCGTGCCAGATACGCGACCGTCGTGTGCAGGTTTCACCCGTCCTGGATTGACTGCGTCTCGTGCCACGCCTCCGCGCGGTTCTGCTGCGCGCCGCTCGCCCGCAGAACTGCGCGAGGAGCATGCTCCACCAGACGAGCGCCCAAACCGCGGTCTTCGCGTGCGCCCGGCCGCTCGCCGCACTCACGGGCGTACTCTTCGTTCGGGAACAGCAGGAGGTACTGCAGCGAACAGCCCATTAATATTAAACAACGGACGAGGATATAGACAAGGGAAGGGAAGGGAAGGGAGGGATGCACATTCGCCGGCTCGCACATCGCCATCCCACGCCGCCGTCCGCGCGCCCGAGCGCCAGCTCGTCCCGAGGCTCAGCGCGCCCCAGCATAGCTTTCGCACCTCCTCCGCGCGCGCGTCCCACGCGGGGTCCCACGGCAGCGCCCTCGAGCCCACCGTCATCAGGGAAAACCTCCCCAGAAATTTTGAGATATTTTTTCAGAAAATATTTTGTGCCGGTACAACTTTGATATTTTTTTGGTATTTTAGGTAACTTTTGTGAACTTTTGCATAAATACTCTACATTTTTTGAAGTCCCAGATATTATTGGCTTGTTTGCTTGAAACTTCAAGCACACTTTTAAGGCTCGATACATAGTGCTCGAAGGCGCAACTTCAAGTCGACAGCCTGAGGCCCAGCTTACGGTCAGCATGAATTGAACATGAAACTTGTCTTTGGAAGATCAAGAGTGCCTGTCCAACATGCCGAACTACATTTGCAAGGCTCTCGCACTCTGCATTACCGCCGACGGAAGTTGGTGGCAAGAGGCTTGAAGAGTGATGAACAGTTCTAAGTCCATCAGCGCCCAAGTCAGCGCCTGCCCTAAACTCCATCGGCTGGTGCCGCCGAGCGCTGTCAAATGTGACATCCCCTTACGTGCGCCGGCTTGGCTTCCAAGCTCGTCATGCCCCCGGGATCCACCGCGCACTGTTCAGGTCTAAGTGCGGAGTGGCCCGCACCTGCTTCACGTCGCGGAGTAAGCACAGATGCGTGCCGGAGACGCCCGGCCCCCTCGGCCTTGGACCTATTATTTGAACTGTGTGTAGTCGTTTTGGATCGAACTTTCAGGCTTCGCAATAATCATGACCAGTCTCAGTTGACAATGACAACTCCCACTGGCGACTTCATGTGTCGAGATCTGGCAAGGGGGGTGGCGGAACCCGTCCTGGACATCGTCCAGCTAATTACGTCATGCCCCTGGGCCTCGTTTGCTCGGATCCCTCGCTATTTACGTCGTCATTCCCCACTGACAATATGCAAATTGCTCAAAGTACCTACTGCCATCCCCAAGTTGCTCTAGACTCCGATTCAAAATGTTCAGCTTATGTGCCACTTGAAGACTGCGTCTCATGTTCCTCTGTTCTAGGGAAACTGACATCGCACGCCATCACTTAATTTCCGCGAGGGGCGTTGTGGAAGCAGAGAAGATTCAGACGCCGCGGCCTTGCCCTGAATTCCTATTCATAGCGGCGGCGATTCAAAACGACAAGCGGCTCCCAAACCAGGAAAGGGACGCGTCGAAGTCGAAGCTGCTCGTGGAGTATACGTACTATTCAAGTTACCGACTGAATAACCTCCACTGTGTTGCTTGGACTTGTGCTGCCCGGTCGCCGTCCGGGAAACACGCTGCACCTAACGTATGCAACGCTTGAGGCGGGCCACGTGTCCCCGGAGCCCACAACTCTCACCTGTCGGTAATGCGGGCATATATATGAATGGTACGACCCTGTACGCGTACTCATCTAGTCAGACTAACAGTCTGCTCACTTCTCACTTGCTTCTCGTCGCGGCTATCATGATTCATATACTCCGAGGAGTTCTCGGCCATATACGAATAAAGGGGTGGACACGCCCTGTAAGCAGCAAATTATAATGCTAGCTTCGGCACAGATTGACAGGGCGTGGCTTCGAGAGGTGCCCTTCAAACGGCTTGTTATCGTCCTGAAAGGTAGAACTCCTGCCTCAGGTGTGTGCCCAGACCACCACTACGCATGCCTAGCCTGAGGAAGCAGTGAAGAATCCCCGAACAAGTCCCAAGGTATGCGACTCCGTTTCAGAAGGGATGCAATCCCTTCTGCTGAACAGAAGGATCACCACCCCCGGATCCAGGCGAGAGGTGAGTAAAGCCTTTTCCATCCAGGCGACGTGGCAATCGGTGGGGTGGGGAACTCTCCAGACCATACTTTTGCAATATGAGTCTCGGAAGATTTGATGCAGCGGCAGAGGCGGACAGAAAAGACTCGCGGAAGGTAAGATCCCAGCACAAATTGGAAAGTATTGCAAAACTCACGACTGCATTGGAAGCCTGCTTGACGTTATTTGTAAATTCATTGAAGCACCCCTGAAACTCCAATTCAGAAGTTGGTACTTCCCTCGCCTCGAGGATTCAAGTTTCCCATATCTACCAATCGGGAAGGGGCACGGCGTGTGCTTCGATCCGCGCTTGCCGTAGATGCTTGCGAAGGTATACCGTTTTTGGGTAGGTGGCATGGGCATCCCTGGAAGTAGGGGATGTGTTAACGGCGCCACACTCAGACTCAGACTCGTCGGCTAATTGTGTTCCAGTTGCGCCACTGTGGCGAAAGTAGCCAGTGTGGCGCAAGCGCAACGAGTGATGCGCCATTGTCGCGTAACGTGAGACGATCTACTATTCTGGGCTGACAGATCAAAAAAAGGATACCGCCATGCCGACAGTGCGCTGATTGGCTGAGTTTTTCACGTCCTGCTTCCTATCCCCCACCACCATCGACCATGGACGACGACGAGATGCTTGCCAGTGTCACCGCGGGTGAGCTGCTCCAGTTCCGCGCCTCGGTGAGTGATTGCAGCAAGCTTTACTTCCGGCCTGATCACCTCCTTGTTGCCCGTACAGCAATTCCCGCCCGCATTCATAACCGCCAACCCAGGTCTCTTCCTGAACTTGGATTGGGCTCATCCCGTGCCGCTTCGGGCATTCCTTCTGAATCGTGACGCGTCCACAACACGACGATCCTTTGTTACTGTTAAACAGGAACCCTCCGGCTCCATCCGTCCAGAACCACGCGTCAAAACGGAAGATTCTGGCGTGCAGATCATTGATTTGACTTCCCCGCCGCGTCCCTCGAGGTCTTCGGCCGCTAGGACGCGTCCCATCATCAACAATCACCCTGATATCTTCGAAATTACCTCCGAGGACAAGTTGGCGGTGGAAGCATTGCTACAGCCCTCTGGCGCGTCTTCCAATCCACCTGATCCATCCGAGCCATTCACTCTGTCAGATTCCGATTCTGACGCCGAGCCGGATGTTCCCGCCGCCGTCGCCTTGTCAACAACGGTCTGGGGTGACGCGAATTTTATTTCGCGCGCTATTGACGGCCCTGCGACGATCAATCGGCAGAGCAAGGTCGAGCGGGTGGAGTACCTGAACGATATCCCCTCGTTTCTTCCTGTCCCTCGCAACAAAACAGCGTTTGTTCTCGACCTGCGCGACGCGAAATTCGACTTCGTTGACGATGACGGGGAGCTTCTTCGTGCGGATACCCTGATTTTGGACAAGGTCGCGTGCTCGCTTCATTCTATTCCCAAATTGCGCCCGAAACTGATCCAGCATTCTAGAACCAAGAGTCATGGGAGACCTCAGGCAGCGCTTCGGACCAGGTTACGACCTGCGCGCTGTTCAACGGCGAGCCTGTAAAATGCCGCCGTACACGGCACAAATGCCGGGGATGCTTCCGTTGCAGTGAGCTTGACTCATCGCTCGTGAGTGTCATCCGTTACGAACTCGATCCCATGTCGCGTGCCGACGTCATTTCCGCTGAAATTGCTACTCGGATGGCGTCGGGCGATACTCCCGAGAAACTGGCCGCTGCGTAAGCAACATTCGCACCTACCTACCTTCTGTTTACTGACCACTTCAGTTTTTTCCGGGTCATCACTTCGGAAGCGAGGAAGTGCAAGGCCAAGGATGCCATCGGCGCTCCCTGCCAGGGGCATCCTATCATGAAGGCCCGGATAAATGTAAGTTCATTTCACGTTTAAAACTCGCTTTTTAACTCTATTCTTCCAGGGAGCTTTTCGCAAGGGCTCTTTCATCGCTTGTAGCGAATGGACACCAACCTGGTGCACCCACCAGAGCGACTCCATCCCCGATAATGTCAATGAGACGCTTCTCGCTCAGCTCATGTCACCTCAGGCCGCATTTTCCTCCGGCTCTAATACCGAACCGTGTAGTCGCATAATTTCGGCACGTGTCGGATTGCGGCAACAATTCTGTGGTAATAGATCCTCTTCTTCGTTGTTTGAGCGCTGAATCTATTTATTTGCAGCGCATATACATCTGAAAAACGACAAATCTATTCGCGGAACCATGATTCGTCATTTCTGTTCCGCATACATGTCCATTTACGTGCCCATCGATGCCACGATGCGAATGGCTTGTGTTGTTCTTGACCACAGAAAACCACACACTCATCCTATGCCTGCGCTTGCAAAGCTGACTCTGGACGTCGAGGAGACGTATCGCAAATGCGTCAAGGCCGCGGGAGTTCTAGGAACAACTGTTCAGAAGGTTGACGACGGTATGTACTGATACACCTCGTCAATTACATTCCATGATGTGAATTCATTTTTACAGCGCCGACAACCCTTCTCCTTTTGAAAGGACAGTCACCCGCGATGTTTCATCCCTCGCTCCACCTCAAGCGACGCAAACAGGGTATCATACTCGACGAAAAGCTCATTGCATCTCCAGCGGGACTTGGTATTGGTGGTACGCATATTCACCGAATCTACTGGTGCCGTCTAAGTCAACGTAACATGCAGGTGTCTATGCACGCCATGTCGAGGACTTAAAGCTGTCGCCCGAGTCGCAATACATCCATAGTGTCATTACTACTCCTGATGGCCGCGTGCTCATTATTACCATGGTACCTTATCTGGCGAATTTGGTGCACGTCGCGCGGACCGTTCAGGTGGATACAACATTCGGGCGTACCGTGGGGGATCTCAATGAGTGGGAGCTTGTTATCTGGTATGGAAGTGTTGAGCGCGGTAAGTCCATTATTCTCGTCGCCGTCATTCTTTTTGATCACCCCCGCGGCAGTTCTCACTGTTGGACGTGTTTACACAGACGGGGCCGATCGCCCCCATTATAAGTACCTGTTCGATGAGCTTCAGCGCATCATTTTCCGGCTCACTGGAAAGCATCTTCGCTTCAAACGCTTCACGCGTGGCGGGAATCTAATCACAATGGGAGTTGATCTGGAGGCCGCACAGGTTCAAGGTGCCAGTGATTCCTTCCTTCCCACCAACGAGCCCGAATACAGTGGGATAACCACCGACGACCCGGACGAGTTCGCAATGTACTATGTCCGGGCTTGCATTTCACATGCCAAACGGTATGTCGTTTGTTACAGGTGCTGGAAAGATATTCTGACCATCAACGTTTGAAGTGGGGTTCATGGTCTAAAGCGCTACGTTACCGACGATGTCTTCAAGCGTCTGATGGATTTCCTGTATCTCAAGACCGAGGAAGATCTCGCTGCGTTTACGGCGTGGATAGGTACGTTGAAGATCAAGAAAGTTCAAGGTGCGTCGTCAATACTTTACGCGCATCAGCACTTATTTAATTCAGATTGGTGGAAACACAAGCTCCAATACCCGTGGATCAGACCATCTCTCATCAAGACTCTCTCCCGAATCCACCCCGACGACTGGGACATCACCGACGCGTCTACCAACCTCAATGAAGGCCAGCACCATTGGACTAACCAACAGACCGGTGTTCATCTCACAATTCTCGAGGCAATTGAAACGTAAGTCTTTGCTTCATTGAGTCGCTGTCGTACTCAATCCTCCGCAGCGCTCGCAGAGTCGACTTTAAGACGGCCCGCGAAGTCCGAGACAGCCTCGAGACCGGTCTGCTCGACAACAACTCCAACAACATGCTCCACCGGATGGGCCGCAACGTTCAACGCAAATCCAACAGTCTCGCAAAACAACGGGCCGTCACTGAAAAGAACGCCGAAACGGACGAGCTTCAGGCGGATGTGGACGCCCAGAAGGCGGCCAAAAAGGTACAGGATCAGAAGGTAAAGGATGCGCAAAGTGCGCTTTCTGCGGCCAAGGGGAAATCAACGCGGCGGAAACCAAGTAGGTCAATGACTGGGAATGTCCCGTTGCTCGAGGCCTCGTCCTCGGGTCGTGTACTTTCCCCTCGGCACCGCGCTCGCACCGCTTCCATGTCGTCCGCAGTCTCGGCTGGGCCCCACATTGACGAGACTCCCGCCACCGTCGCAATTCCGGAGCTGCCGTTCCCCGAACTTCCACCTGCACCTACCCCCGTCGACTCTACGCAGCCGTTCATATTTACCGGTGACCTGGCGTGGCTCGAAACCTTTCAATTTGGGTCCAACGTGTCCCAGCCTCCCGCTCCTGTCGGCAATGTTGACATCGTTGCTGCTGCTGCGCTCGATAGTCTCATGCTACCTGATAACTCTCAGTTTGACGCAGACACGGAGTTTACGTGGTTTCTTGCGAACCTTGCCCACGGCGGCGGTGATTTTGCGACAACCACGCCAATCCCTCAATACGACTTTGGAACATGGGACGGACGGGCGCCTGATTATTTCGCTCCACCTCCTTCGGACGGGGCGGGCGGATCGGTCTTTGACGGGTCATACACGGGGGTCGGTTCGATTACATCTGACCTTCCCAATTTACCCCTCCCGCCCTCGTCACCCGCCTACCCGCCATCATCGTCACCCAACCATCCGCAAACGCCCATCGAAACCCTTAACGCCGACGTTGACGAACGCAATATTGTGCACTCTGCAAGAACTCGCAATCCCCCTAAACGGATGTTAGAGAACCTGGAGTCTTCCGCTGTGCAAACTAAGACCAAAAAACCGAAAAGCAGGCGGGTGAGTCCCTCCCTTTATTTATTCATCGCCGCCTTCTCACCTACTTCATAAGTAAAATAATGTATTCGGGACGGTGCGATTGCGCTCAAAAGTAGAATTAGTGTCTCTGAATATACTTGTATTTGCGCCGCTGGGAAAATGATATTTGTGTCACGGTAAAACCCGAGAGTGGCGTGTCTGAGGCAAGTGCGCCAGAGTGGCGTGCTTTCCACCACAGTGGCGTAACAATTTGCGCGGCTGTCTATGAGTCTGAGTCTGAGTGTGGCTCAGTTGGGTGATCCCCCTGGAAGTATAAAGGACCACCTGGACCAGAGCGATAACCAGAATCCTCCCTCCGCTAAGCAACTTTTACTCAACCCAACTCAACCACCTACACCTGTTAATCCCACCCAGTATGAAGACCACTGCCTCCCTCGCACTCTTCGTCGCTCTGGCCACCAATGTCGCCGCCATTTGCCCCGGCTTCAACTTTGGTATCGGCCTCCAGATTTATCTCGGTGACGGCATCAGCCAATGCAAGCTGAATGCCAGGCCCACTAGAACGTCTGGCTGATTTGTTTGTGTTCTACACAGGGAACGTCTACGACGACAGCTGCAACCGAGTCGACGGGCTCATCACAGGCCAGAACCCTTGCACTCAAGGGATCTTCGGATGCAGCCCCGCGCCCATCATCTTCAATGAATACACCAACACGTTCACAGGTCTCAGGTGGGTTCCTTACTTTCTCTATACTCGATGGATACTGATATCGGCCATTTAGATATGCTTGCCGTACTGACCCCAACTCCGGAATTTGCGGCAACAACGTGATCTCAGTCTGCGTCAGTATCCCTTTCAAAGACCTAAGAAGTCATAGGCTGACCTCGATTTCCTTTCAGTGCCGCAATGATGGGAATTAAATAAAGACGGAGTCACAGTAGTACACCTTCAAGTTATCGAATGTTCCTCCTGTAAACTGCCGACGAGATAAATCCCTTGATTGTGAAATCCAACTCCCTCCGTCGGCAACTTCAAATCGGCGCACAAGTGGCCATAGTCTATTCTCTCGCTAGAAAAAAAGAGGTGCTCCGTATTGGAGCCCTTGTTCTCGTTCGTCAATCGGGAAAAAGTATGCCCAGTGCAACGAAACTCATTTACGCACCCCCTGAGACTCCGGTTGAGAACTCGATGCTTCCCTTACCTCGCGGCTTACCCATATCTACCAATAATGAAGAGGCAGACGTGCTTCGATCCGCGCGTGCCGTGAATGCTTGCGAAGGTAGCCTTTGGCGTACGTGGCACGGGCATCCGAAGGGTATAAAGGATCACCTAGACCAGAGCGATAACCAGAATCCTCCCTCTGCCGATTCTATCCCTCGAAGATGGTGAACATCAAGCTCTCTGCTCTCCTTGCTTTCACCCTCGCGGCCATCGCAATCGCTGGTCCTGTCGCTCACACAACTCCGGTTGCGCACTGAGAGGTCCCCGGCGCAGACACGGTAAACCCACAGTACTGCTGTGTACGCAAGCCGCTGACATCCGTTCAAAGGTCGATCAGCGCGACGAGTTCGCCTTGTTTGGCTGGGATCGCCGCGGGACCCCCGCGGCCGACAAGGTACGCCCCGAGCACCGTTCTGTGTAAATCAGCCATTGACGCCCATCTGAAGGTCGTCGAGGAGTTCAATATGTGCACCACCTGTTGAAAATGTCGAGGCTCCGCACGGCGCGGGCGAGAGAGGTGGTGAGTCTCGTCTCCATATCATATCATCGACTAAGCGCACCGTGCATTTTAGTTGTTATAGTTCATGGTCTCCTCTCTTCCCTTTAGTTAGTGTTGTGTGTTCGATGTTGCGTTGGTGTACCGTACAGTGCCGTGAATGCACAGTTGCTTGTCGTGCGCTGGAGCCGTGAGTTGCATTCACTCAGCGACCTCGGGTGCGCTGCACAATATTCACGGCTAATTGCGGAGTGGTACGCAACTGCCTTGCACCTGGAGGGACAAACGCGGCATGGACTGTTGGGCGGTGTTGCGACTTCTTTCTTCCCTCTGCAATTCCATCCCAACAGTCAGCGCGGCCGTGAATGTGAATGTCTGTGGTGCCCACTCGGTCGGGGAGGGTTTGGACACTAAATTATCGTGAGATACGATCTTTCGCGCAGCGCAATGATACTCCGCAACTAACCCGCCCCGATATCCGAGACGTAGCAAAGAATCCGCATGGAATCCGTCCTAGATGAATCTATAATTAAACAGTTGTCCACGGCAGCGGCAGGGCTCTGTAGGATGGTTTACACACCGCAAAAATGGATAATTTTCCGGCATATGAACGGTGCAGCGCTCAACACGAGCAGTTGGTCGCAATATTAAAAGGCGGACGCCACCCGCCTCAAAAAATTAATTTCTCACTTGACTGCAAGTACTTAGACTTCCGAGTTGCGCGCCGCTGGGCGATTTGACCTGGATATCGCTGAAGGGAAGGCGGGATCTCCGCAAGGGAGGGCTGAACCGCGACATGTAGGCGAATTTACAGCATGAAAGAGACGGAGCAGGCACGTATGAGAAAACAAAACAAAAGACACAGCTCCTGACTCAGCGATCCAAGCCCGATTCGAACGGGCGTTTCCTGCTGGTCAAGTCATTCTTCTCAACGTATAGAGGTGCGGGCCGATCCGCAATTGGACCTGCTCAGTGTGCAGTCGCGCCGAGACACATGGGAGAGGTTCACGCCAGCCCGTATTGACGGACCGAAACACCAGAAGACGCGGACAAAGAAACTTGAGGAAAACAATTCATTAGGAGTAATGGACGGAGGGGCATGGAATCTTCAGAGGTACGCACCGATCTTCGCCGAGAAAAGGATGCGCCTCATCAATGCACGGTCCAAGCCCGAGTCGAACGGGCGTCCTCCTGCATGCAACCAGTGCTCACTACGAAATTAACGTACGCAGGCGCGGGCCACTCCGCAATTGGACCTGGATTCTAGACAATGGAATCTGGATAGGTGGGTGAGTAATCGTGTCAAATTTAAAAAGGGCAACGCACCTCGCCTCTGGAATTCGCGGGGCGCAGAGCATCGTAAAGGAAACGTATTTTTTTTATTCCACCTCTGAATCCCGTGGCGAGCACAGACCCAAAAGAAAAGGAAAAACAGTGCACTCTCGGCACGGCCCAAGCCCGCGTCGAACGAGCGTCTCCTCACGCAGCCAGTGATCACTACGAAATCAACGTGTGTAGGCGCGGGCCTCTCCGCAATGGGACCTGAATCCTTGACAGTAGGACGTAGATAAGTAGATGCGCTGCAGTGGAGGGGAGGGGTAGGCGATGTGAGTTGAATGCAATGGAATGCAGAGGGAGTGGTCAATGGACGACAGCGTCAGCAAGGTGGGCGTGTACGCCGGGGCCGGGACGCCGGCGGGAGGACACGGCAAGGAAGCGGCGGCCGCCCGGGGAAAAAGCGGCAGAAGCGACGCGGCCCAAGCCCGAATCGAACGGGCGTCTCCTGCAGGTAAGCATTGGTCGTCCAAGCTATGCAGGTGCGGGCCGCTTCTCAATTGGGCCGGCGTGGTGTGCGGCGGGACCTCGATGCGTAGCAGGGTGAATGTGAGGGGAGGAGGCGATGCGGACACGGCAGGGAGCGGCTGGTCGATAGAGGAGAGCAGCGAAAAGACGCGGGAAGGGTTCGCGCGCGCAGGATAGTCGGCGGGAGACGTAGGCAGCGGGGTCGACATCGCGCTCGGAATGCGAAGTGTGCGGCGACAACGGGACATGCATACGGGAGGGCACTGAAGATTCCGCTCTACAAGATGGTGGGCGCCAAGCAGGGTTCGGCTGAAACCATGCCGAAAGCCACGTGGCCGGCCAGTTGGAATGATAGCCGATCTGTTCCCGCCAGTGACCACCACCTCCTCGCTGCCGTCTCGTCACCTTCTCCACAGTAGTACTAGACTAGATTTAGATGCGCTGTTCTCGGATGTCTTCTGGTCCTGCGTCTCCTAGTATGATGCTGACTTGGTTCCTGTATCATCCAGCGTAAAAGCTCCTCGAGGAACACTCCGCTTTCGGCCCGGTTAGTTACCCAGCCGCCTTTACTTCCGCATTCGGATACCCATAACCTCCGCCTCCGATCCCGCCCTCATCTTCGTCTGCCATATCTGAGCCTTGTGCCTCATGATACATTCTGTCTTCTTCTGGTGAACCAGCCTCTTCCGCTCCTCGCACAGCGCGCATTTGATCCGCGTCGAAAGCTGCCCCGTAGCAAGCGTCCGCCGAATCGCTGTCCATGTCCCAAATCTCAGCAATCTAACCAGGTTGAGCTGCTGGCTGTTGAGGTCCAATTGTGGAGAGGCCCGCCCCTGCTCTGCGTTGGATAGAGCGGCGCCAATAGGGAGGCAGGCGACGCCGGTTCGAACCCGGCTTGGACCCGTGGCTTAATACCGCGATGGTTTTGCTTCGATTTTGTTTTGCGAATCGGTCGGAGGCGCCTCAGGAAATCACGTTTAACCCTCGGGAAATCACTTTCGGAGCGGGACGCCCGCCGCGGCACAGTCCCCAGCTCCTGCCTATCACATTCACCACCTCCTTGCTTATCACCTTCACCGCTCGATTCCCGAAGGTCGTCTGTGGCTGGGTGCTGGTCGACGGGCGCGGGGGGACTTCACATGCATCTGTCCGTCCAGCTTCGCCTCATGAACCCTATGAATCTAATGGCAGCCAGGTTGACGTGCACGTTATTCAGGCCCAGGTGCGGAGCGTTGCGCCCCTGCGTCGTATTAAAAGTTCTTATCACCGTGCAGGCCACCCCCGGCTCTGCCCATGGTTAATCCGGCCTGCGTGCGTTCTTAAGGGCGTTGTGTGAACTCCCCTGTCGCTCTCAGTGTCGCCCTCTCCAGCGTGGCTTTGGTAATAGACAGCAGGAAGCCATCGTCGACCAGAAGACGGACATCCTCGCAGCGTACTAATTCTCCCGCCGATCCGAGAAAGACGTGGGTTCCCCTGGCATGCAATAGGGCGCCTCATTTTTCTCGCTCGGAGTACATTCAAATTTCTACTAGATGCTCATCTTCCCAAATCAGGTCTTTAAATCTCGTGATCGCACTCCCACGGCCGCTGGCGTTCCCATAAATGACTATTTTCCAAGCCCGCCGATCTCGTTACAAATGAAGAAACTCTCTTGATACGCCTTGGACACAGCGGTTTAACGCGGTTTTTAATGCTTCCGGCGAGATCCTGTTTTTATGGAATTCGGTCACATGATGTGGTTGAACGATTGAGCGCGAGGTTGAGCTCTGGGGGGCATATTACCCAGCACAGCCAAGCCCGATTGTACGCTTGCCTCAATTCAGACCTAATAACCATTTTTCGAGAATTTGATGATCTATGTTACCCATCGAACCAGCCTATTTTCGGCTGTCAGAATCATTCAGGCAAAATAGGCCTCCCCAGTCGATCCAAAGCATCTGGAATCTGCAAGGAAGCTGCGCGGAGCATGTCACGGGTCTGTTTTTTATAAACAACCCTGCTTACAAACCAGGTTTATACACCGGTTTCTGATTCCCCAGGAGTTATAAACAGTACCCTATCAATCAGCGCAAGGCGCGCAGCGATTGATATCGAGTTCTGGAGCACGCCCGAGCGCTCTACCACGAAAGCTCAGGCTTGTATGTGAACGTATACAGTATCTCTGCGCCCCATCCTTCCGTTCGGCGGAGGTTCTTCCCATATCTCGATTTGGCGCCAAGCCGAGTAATTTACCCATGAACGTCAGGACTCTGCCAAGGGCTCGAATGGCAGATATATCAACCCCATGACAGAAGTTGGGCTGCGACGACGTACAAATAGTCCGGTCGATTGCGAGACCTCCGTTCTCTTCCCACATCGCTTTCTGGCACTGATCATGCACCACCCGCTGACTCGCCAGCCGACCCGCGATAGCCTGCGTAGCTGGTGGTCAGACAGGAACCCACTAGGTCCAAACATCGACCTCCATGCGGCCGCGAAGCCGTTGATGCGATTCATGTATCGGCGCGACGTATTGGCCTTCATCGCAAAAACCCGCGGTAGTCCGCTCTCCAGAGAAAATATGGAGATTTATTCAAGCTATCTTGCGTATGACGTTGCGGTATTCGTTTGCCCAAATACTTTCGCTGACTGAGCGCCAGTTATAAATATGTGTCTTCATCCACCAAGACCACCATTCTGATCCACCTCCAGGCAAGAGTCGAAGATGACAGCGACGCAGATGCCGTCGGGGACTCACTGGTGCTACATCTCGCCGACGAATTACTTAGCTCGCCCAATGCGGGGGTTCGTAGACCGATGTGCAGGATTTTGGCCATTTTAGCACGCCGCGAAACAACAGGTGCTGCTATCTTGCGTAGGAATCTCTGCCCCCGGCTCGTATCTCTCTTGCAGTGAGTCTCTCGGATGACTCTGTGTAGACCAGGGAGTGATTATTGAGCTTCAAACCAGCGATACTGATGTCGAGGTCATCAAGAGTGCGGTGCAGGGACTGCGCTGGTTATCCAAACGGCCTGATGGCGCACAGGCTGCCGTGGACGCAAATGTGCTGCACTCCTTGGCCGAGCTGTTTGACTCCGGAAATGGGGAGATCAGGGCCTGGATGTGTGACATGCTGGAGGATCTCGCCCGTCTCCCCGCCACAGCCACAGCCGTCTTGGAACTGCTCGTATTGCTCTCCTTGTCAGTCCCAATTTTGGATTTTGGACGGATGTTAACTTTGAACGTAGTGATGACAATCCTTGTATCGTGGACGGCGCAGTGAAGCTTCTCGAAGAGTTGGGTCACCACGCAATCACAGAGAGGCTGGCTCTGAGACAGGTGGTATCTCTCCTTCGGTGAGTGCCACGTTCCAGCTGCTCGCGAATACCATGTATAGTTTGCCTTAGGAGCGAGGATCCCCCAATTTTCCAGAAGGCGGCGCGGATATTGTCTCACAAAATCAAATCATCCGAAGGCGCGCAGATCGTCGTGGAACTAAATTTGTTGGAGTGTCTGCCGGAACTGGTGGACTCGCCGAACGCTGCGATCCGGAACTGGACGTGGGACATCCTGCAGCATCTCACGCACCACGAGACCACGGCACCGGCAGCTCTGGGACAGCTGGTAACATTTTTGCGGTGGATCCAATCCTACTGTTACTATACAAGACATTAATGTTATATCCAGGCACGACAACCCCGACGATGTCGTTTCGGGTGCGATGGAAGTACTGTCTTACATTGCAACATCACCCGAGGGTGCTCACGCCGCCGTCAATGCTGGTGTATTAACATCTATGATACAGTTGCTGGAATCCTCCACCACCGGAATAAAGGTCCGGACATGTGAGTTGCTGGCTAAACTTGGATTGCACAAGTCCGCGAGGGACGCTGGCTGGCAGGCAAAGCCCTGCCGTCCACTTGTATCCCTCCTGCGGTGAGCAATATTTATATTCCCCGAGAAACAGTCTTCATTTGAGTTCAGTGACGAAAAGCAGATCGTGGTTGATAGGGCAGCGAACGCATTGGCCATACTCATCAGATCCGAGGAGGGGGCGCACGCTGCCGTTGACGCAAAAGTTGTCGACTGCATGGACGAACTTCTCGCATCTTCGGATCCACAGATCTGCAGCCGGGCTTGTCAGATCATAGAAGCGCTGGCAAACCACGGAACGACTGCACCGGCCGTGTTGAATGTAAAGGTCTGCATACGATTAACATCGCTCCTGAGGTGAGTCCTTGTCTGTGAGATAATGCAGTGTTCATGCTTGGTCGCGCAGGCACCCCGATCCCCCAGTCCGCGAAAGTGCAATGGCCGCCCTAGCCCAAATTTACGAAGTCCCGGGCGGCCTTGCGGCTATTTCGGCCTCAGATTTCTTGGCGGTCGTCGGGCACTTGATGCGGTTCGTAAATCACAAAGTCCCGTTCAAGGATGCTCTCCAGCATTTAGTTTGAATAATAATGTCCTTACTCACGACCAACTTTGGTTTTCAACCTGTAAAACGCTCTTAGTAATTCCCAAATTCGGCCGAAAGCTCCTAACAATCGTTGTTCAACATGCGGCGAAATCCTGCGACAAAGAACTGTGTTACTGCGTGCCACGAAGGTTAAACATGTACCCAGAATCTCATCAGTTGTAGGACTTTCCCTGAAGAAAAAAAAACGAATTGCTCATCTCACCTAATCCATGTGGCACATCCTGTTTGCATCAGCAATTTGACAAATAACTCGCAGCTTGTTTGGGCTTATGAGCTTGTCTTGTGAGCATGTTAACAAGCTCACAAGCTGAAAATCAAAATTACCCCTCTGAAATCGTGAGAACAAATGGGAACCGCTGGATGTCGATGGGTCCAACGGACTATACTCACTCCACCATGGCAGGTTTTTTAGCAGAATCATACGTACATGTGTGCTCCGAGTCTCGTCTCACGCCAGTACCGAATAAAGGGCGACATACCGTGCCCCGATCTCCGTCGCGAATCCCGCAAGCGCAGCCTTCTGTATGAGGCGTCCCTGCCAGTGCGTGACAGGGGCTTCCGAGGGGAGTGAAGATACCCATCTCCAGTCAATTATAGCTCTGAGCGCATCCGCCATCGCATTCAATCCGCCAAGAGATTATCACGAAGATCTACGCCCCACGCTGATATCGATCTCGTCACGAATGCTCGTTGGCGCGCATATTCAAATGGAAAACTCAAATAACGGGACCTAACGCACCAGGACCTGGCACTCAGATGGCTCATTGTTGCCGAATTGCGTTGCCCCGTACACGGCTTGAACGAACATCTCCAAGGGGGGGTGGGAGGCATCCTCTGCCGAATGCGTACCTATGGATAGCGGTTCAATGCCTGTAGGCGATGGGTTTGGGAAGGCCAGTGCCACCCGATGAAGGCAGACAGATGCGTACGTCATCGAGCGATAATGGGACGGGGCGGAGAGGATACGAATCGGACGCGGAATTCGGTTGATTCGGGCATATTGGGCGACGCACGGAATGCGGACACGGTGGCCGAAGTTGGGCTCGACCTGTGCGAGTTCCGTCTGGACACGGGTGCACGGCAAGGCGTGTCAGGCCAACCAGAAGAGCCTGAGGTCCGTATCTGGCAGCGCAGTAATAGCGACCACCTGGCCATCTGCACTTTCTCGGTCCGAGTAACCCTGGGCTGCCACTGCACGCTTTGTGGCGTACTGGCAGCAAATTCCACATTGGTGACTTGGATGGAGACGGTTTCATCAGAGTGGTAGGGTTTGGCGTGCGTAGGTTCGGTCCGAGCTCTCTGCGAGATAACCTTCCGGAATAGATATGGGGGGCATGGGGTCTGTACGGGAGAAGCCCATGGGCAGCGGTAGTGGCGCGACGTGCGAAATGGAGGGTCTATATATATGCTGCGCAACAGAAGCCGGAGATTGCCGATCACTGGGTTTTGATTGCAGCAAGTCAAGTGTGCAATTCGGTCACTTCGAAGCTTGAAAAGTTCCAGTACAGCTCTAAATCTAGCCCGCACTCGATACAATCAACAGATTGTCAACTGAGGTTTGCTTCCTTTCAACAAAATGATGCTGCCCGACATGAATTCAAGTTCGGGAGGATAATATTAACCAGGGGTCCAAACTCCGCCGGGGCGCCGAAGTGGGCTTCAACAGTGTTACAGGCGGTCGCCGGCCAACATCATAGCTTTTTAGATTAATGGTCCACTTTTAGAACGGAAGCCTGAACGAAAGATCTAGACTACAAACTTCAGAAGAGTCCAGCCTCTTTGTATCTTCTGTCATCTGATTCAGAAGCCGAATTTTTCTACCGGTGACCATCCACGGACTTCTTCATTGCGTAATTCACCTAGAGAGGCTCGCCAAACCCACGACGATCCCGCAACCGAGGTTGTCGCGGCCCGCGGGGACAGCGTGGGTGGGAGACTGCTATTCATATCCCCGTATCAACCATGTGGTGATGCAAGGCGGATCTCCGTTTGCTATTGGGGAATGATTGGCTCCGTGGCGACTCTATTGCTGTGGTGGCCAATTCCGGGGTTGTGCCCTGACGCCCGCAACGGATACAAACCTCCCTCTGTGCTGCACCATCATGGCGTCAAGCTTGCCCTCCCTCGACGGAACCATTGGAAACGCGGTAATCGGCGTGGCCCTGTCCACATTCCTGTACGGGATCGAGACCCTACAGACCTTCAATTACTATCGTGATTATCCGAAGGACACCGCAAAACTGAAGCTCCTGGTGTGTTTTCCGTCTCCGCGGCTTTGGGGCCCTGGCTGCAACAAATCTAGTTCTGAATGAACCCCGCAGGTCGCAAGCACTTGGTGGGCCTTCCTTCGAGTTGACATATCATTATTGACATCACACACGGGCAGGTTGCTCGAGTTGACCCAGACCATCCTTACCTGGCATGCAGTACGTCCGGACTGACCGAGGGTTGTTTGTATGCTCAAGTGCTTTGTTTCTCAGATATATACCATGACTGTTACGTTCTACGGCCAGCCACAGCATCTCGCAGAACCGCCGCTCTCCCTCGTTCTGGTGATACTGTTCTCTGCCATGGTAAATTTCGTCGTTCAGGTGCGCAATCCCCCATCGCATGCGGATCATATATTAATTGTTCAGACCTTCTTCGCGTTCCGCGTTCGAGCGCTCTCAAATCGCTGGCCAATTACGATTATAGTTTGCATTCTTAATCTCGTGCGCTTCATTGGCAATGCTACGATCTTCGGCGAATTATGGAGGCGCCCGGAATTCTCTTTGCTCGGAACTGACTTGCACTGGATCTTCACCGCTTCGTCAGCAATTGGTCCTTTCGTCGACATAATTACTGCGGGGTCGCTGTGCTATTGTCTCTGGCATTATAAAAGGTCCAATTTCGAATCGTGAGTTCAACACATCAACCTCGAAAGTCACCCGAGGTTTATGATGTATTTACAGGACGAGCGCGATGATAGATACCATCGTCCTTTGGACTGTCGGTGAGGCCCTTTGGAATATCCCTCGATGTTTCTTTCTTCTGACCTGGACTTACCCCAGAGACCACACTGATTACAAGGCAAGAAAGCCATCAGACCTCGGGCAATCCGCTGATTAGTTCTCCTCCAGTCTTTCCGGGACCATGCAGCTGATCCTCGTGAGCTCCCTTCTGCATCAAATTCGTCCGAGAAACTGAAATACTTCGCTATCGTCAAGTTCCTCACACGCAATGATTTCGCCTGGATGATCTTTTACCTCATGCAAGCCAAGCGTGAGTTCGTCTGTGTCCCTCTGGATGCAGCACCTAAATAGTCCGAGCAGTGTTCGCGAACTCGATGCTCGCATCGTAATTCGTTCAGTCATTTCAACTGCAACCAACATCGCTGAATGTTCGCATTCTTTAGGCTGAATGGCCGGCAGCGCTTCCGCGAGTCTGTGGCGAAGGTGCAAACGGGGTCGCATTTCCTGGCGTTCGAGTCGGCGCCACAAACAAGGAACACGGTGAGCGGATGTTCGCGGGCTGATTCCTTTTTGAGACAATCACTGAGTCGGCGCAAATAGATTCATATGACACGAATCGTAGAGACGACGGAGGATGATGAGGGCAGGATCTCCCCACCCAAGGTACGAAATTTCAACATTAATCTGCTCAGATGTTGGTTGAACATCCGGCGGCAGCAGCAAATTTCTGCGATCTAGCCAGGGCTTACAGCGGTATGAATGGCATGTAGGATACATATGTTTGTATAATATGACAGCTTCGGGCCAAGATTACGCAGTTGTCCAATAGGCGATAACGAGGTGCAGCGGAGAGCATAGCTAGATGTCTTCGGCGGCTGTATTCAGGTGCCCGTCACCTGCAGAAAACGTCTGGATTCTGACGGTACTTCCCATAGTCTCCGGTTTGCGCATGCGTGTCTGATGGCATGCAGACCATAGCCCTGTAATCCCGTGTTGAAATAACGAGAACAGAAAGCTCCACCAGCGCCGACGGTGCCCGACGCCATTTGTGAGGCTTGAACTGCGTTGGTCGAGGAACATAAATAAGCCGGCAACAAAACGAAAATCCGAGATATCAAACCTCGTGCATTGGTCCTGTCAATCCGCACGACCTATTAAGAGTTACTCCGGCAGCAGATTTGGATCTGGATTTGATGGCGGATTTGGATGCCCGGAGAGAAGCTCCTCGAGCCAAGCACGACCAGACAGCGCGGAGGTGTGCAGATCTGTCTTGCAGTACTGGGGATAGACAAAAAGCCCCACACCGAGTACAATATACTGGAGGAGTGAGACAACAATCAAGGCAACCCATTTGGCAGTCTCCTGGGGGCTCAGATTGCGTGGGGGCATTGGGCAAGAGTGTAGATTGCCCGATAATCACTCCTATCACTAATTGGTCACTACGTCACGTCACCCATCACCACCCCTATCTTCAACATGGGCGGCCGCCGCAAGAGCGCGCGCTCAAAGAACCCTCCTCGGCCGTCGTTGATCACCATGACTGTGGAGGATTTGCAGAACTTCTTATCCCAATCACAGGCACCGTCAGCGGCAGTGCAAGAAGCACCGGAGCCATCCCCACGCTTCATCTTGACGCGTGCCGCCAAGAAGGATCTCGCCGCATCCACCGCTCCCCCCTCGCTCCCGCCCGACGCGACTCTGGTCTCCCCGCCTAAAACGCCTGGTGCCCCATCCTCGCCCATACGCGTTTCAGCTCCGCATCGGCCCGCGCCACAATTACGTGTTTTTGCCGAACAAGCACCCGCCGCGTCCGCAAACTCGTTTTCTCCTCTCGCAAGCACACACGACACCTCCATCGCCTCTGACTCGGCCACCCCAGATGTAACCCCGGATCCGCGCGCAGACCAAGATGGGAGCGGCGCCCGTGGAAAGCGAGGGGGGACTTACAACGAGCCTAGTGCTCGGGGTTCGTCTCCGCCTCTGGCGGACAGGCAAGCACCTCTGCCTGCCCCCGTTACATCTAATGCAGTCCCCCGAGCTTTCACTCAGAAGCCTCTTCCTGCCCAGAAGACTTCAAAGGGCAAGGAAAAGGAATCCGCATTTTTGGACCTGAAAGATCGGTCGGAGGCAGCGCAGTCATTCGATGAAGTCGCATCGACCTTCAAGGCCCTGGTGCAGCTCATGCGGGACTATAAGTCAAGCGCACCAACGACGGCATGCTTCGCGGCGCTCGACGCGCTCGAGTCGCGCTTGGCCAACCATCACGAGATCCCCCGCGCATCTGAGAACTCAGACTCCTACAGTGCGTTGCTGACCAAGGCCGTTACAGCGCCAATTCATGCGATCGAAGCACAACTCCTCCAGCAGCACAAGGCGCTCCAGTCACTCAGCAAATCGGTCGAGAAGATCAAGCCGTCCCCCACTCCCTCGACGACGTCTTATGCAGCCGCTGCCGCTTGTACTCCCCCTCCGCACCAACCTCCCCCGAAGCCCAAGCCTGCCCCGCTCCCGCATCCCTCAGACGAACGTCTCCTGGTACGTTGTGACGGTGTTCCCCCCGAAATCTTCGGGCTCCCGTATCACCAAGTCATTCCCCAAGTCAACGCGGTCCTAGAGAAGCTCGCGCTCCCCAAGGTTCTCTACGCCTCTCGCCTCAACGCGTCAAGCATCTTCCTGGTGCCAGAATCTAAGGAGGCGACGACCAAACTCGGAGCGGCGTGGAACAGCTGGGGCCCTTCGCTTTTTCCTGGATCTCGGATCGCGCCGGCGGCAGAGCACTGTCATGTCCAAGTTGACGGCATCCCCTTCGCAGCCGCAGGTAACCTTGTTGAGCTCGCTCGGGAGTTCTCTGAGCGCAACCCACATCTTGGCCCGGTTGTGGGGACGCCAACCTGGGTAAACAAGCCACCGAGCGAAGCGCAAAATGCGGCCTCCTCGGCTGCAGGGCGTAAGCCGCGCACGGCGGGGTCGCTCTTTATCCGGCTTGAGTCTCGTCTCAAAGTTGACCTTGCCGTCGCTGGGAGACGTGTAATTCTCGCTGGAGGCGCCCCGACAGTTGTTCGTGGGTTCCCTCATCTTCGGGTTACCCAGTGTTGGGGCTGCTTGAAGTTCGGGCATACCAAGGCGCGTTGCACTGTGAAAGAGGTGAAGTGCGGTGCCTGTGGCGAGTCAGCGCATGGGCCGGTCTGCTCCGCCAAGCTCAAATGCTTGAACTGCGGCGAGGCGCACCGCGCGGACAGCTTCGCGTGCCCCGCACGGAAGCGGATCGCCGAAGTCCTTCGCTTACGTGCCGTTGAACTAACGCGCTCGCTCGACCTTTCCTCCTCTATCCGTGCATCTGACACCTCTGTCCCCGCTTCACCTGCTGTCAATCCTCGCCCTAACTCCTCCTCCGCGCCACGGCTGCACGAAATCATCTAGATGATCAAACTTGCGCAGATCAACTCGTGGAAATCGAGGAACCCGCTGGAGATCCTAGCTGGCTCCGACGATTTCGACATCATTTGTACCCAAGAACCCAATGTCAATGAAGCCCGACACGCGAGCGAACACCCTGGTTATGCCCTGATCTACCCGGATTCGGCGCCCAGCCATCGTGTATCAATCTACGTTAAGTTATCCACAATCCCCGCATCTTCAATCTGTCCGCGCCCTGACTTATCCTCGTCCGGCGATATCCTGGTTATTGACTTCACTTTTGGCTCATTCAAGGTCACCATCATTAACCTATATAATGACTCCGAGACTCGCGCTGGAGTTGATTTACTCCGTCAAGTTCTTCTAAAGCTAGGCCGCACTACGCTGATCTTTGCTGTGATGGACTCAAACTCACACCATGTTCTATGGGACTCGAAAACGAAGACTGCGACTCGGCTCGAGGACTTTGAACTCCATGATCTCCTGGTAACTCGCCCGCTCGTTCTCGTAACACCTCCGGACGTTCCTACACACATCTCTGGGAATGTCTTAGACCTTGGATTCTGTTCCCCGGGGCTCTTCATGTTCATCCACGACGTTGAAGTCGACCCATCCTTTTGTGTTGGTAGCGATCACCTCCCCATCACCTACAAATTGGACTTTGACGTCGTCCGAAGACCTTGCAGCCGGTTCAATGCAGCTAAGATGGATTTCGATAAGTTCCATGCTATCCTTCGCCACATGCTCGATCTCGAACCTGTCTCGGACATCTCCACGGAGGCTGATCTGAACAAGGCTTGCACTCTCATCTGCGACGCACTATACACTGCTCTCCAAGGCTCTACTCCTTTGCACCGTCCGAGCTCAATGGCGAAAAGTTGGTGGACTCCTCTGCTAACTACCCTGCTGGCGGAAGTGCGTAGAGCTCGCCGTCGCTTCCAGAACTACCTCATTAGCTCTGCACGCGATGCTTGGTTGGACGCGCGCCGTCGTCTCTCCCATGCTATTTCGCTCGCAAAGCAAAAGGCTTGGTCATCCTTTGTGAAGGACTTGGAGCGTATGGACATCTACAAAGCTCTGAATCGGTTGAAAGAGCATCGCAGCGCCGTCTTCCCCGCTATATGTGACCCAGTATCTGGCAACGTCGCACTGTCGCACGGAGATCGCGGTCGTATCCTAGGCCGTGCCTGGTTCGGAGAGTCCGCAGTCGAAATCTCGTCAACAGCCGATGCATCCGACCTCGACCACATCGAAACCTTGTCCCCAGATGTGACACCGGCCCCGCGCGTAGACCTAACTGGTAACGGCGCCCGGAGAAAGCGAGGGGGGGTTCACACGGGGGTTAATCCTCTTGGTGAACTTCCGCCTTGTGCGGACAGGCAAGCAACCTTGCCTGCCCCTGATTACACATCTGACGCTCCGGACGAGCCTGCCGCAGATCCGATTGCCCTTGCCGCCACCATCCAGATCACCGGCGAACGCCCTTTCATTGATGTAACAGATGCTGAAATCGACTCCGCAATCCTCTCTTCACCGGCATGGAAAGCTCCCGACAGATTCGGCGTGCAAATGGGGTTCGTACACCGTGCATGGCCTGTCATTGGACCCGTGGTTCGCTTGATCTTCAAGGCATCGGTTCGCTTAGGCGTCAAACCCGCACCACTCAAGCCGAACGTCGCCACTCCCATCCACAAGCCCGGAAAGAAGGACAAATCTTCCACGAAGTCTTGGCGCCCCGTGGAAAATTGCGAGCACATCTTGTCAAAGCCTCTCGACCGGCTCATTGCTGACCGCGTTTCGTTTGAGGCTGAATCTCTCGGGTTCATCTCTGATGCCCAGTTTGGCGGGCGACCTGGCCACGGCACCGAGCAGGCCGTTGACGGATACATTCACCGCGTCAAGTCCGAATGGGACAAGGGAAATACCGTGTCCACTGTCTTTTACGATCTCAAGGGCGCTTTCAATCGGATTTCCCACCGAGTCGTCATCAAGGAACTAGCCGTGTTAGGCTTCCCTCGCCGCACCATTCTTTGGGTGGCGTCGTTCCTTCATCGTCACCTGGTTACTGTGGTTATTGATGGAGTTCGAACAGTCACTTTTGCGTGCCGTGGCCAAGGCGCACCCCAGGGCTCCGCCTTATCCGGAATCCTCTTCGTAATTTGCATCAATCGCCTGCTCACACGGCTCGGCTCCATCGGCGTTCACACCAGTTGGCGCTACGGCTTTGTTGACGATACCAATTTCAGCACCGCCAGCAAATCGCCGTCGCAGAATGTTTCCGTACTGAACCGAGCTGCCGTGATCGCGCAGGAATGGGCGGACGAAGATGATGCTACGTTTGAAAAGTCCAAAACCGAGCTGATCCACCACCCCCCAGGACGCGCGGACCTCTCCGACTTTCATATCACGTTCGACGGGGAAATCATTCGCCCTTCCGAGGCAGTCAAGTGGATCGGGGTGTGGATCGATTCGAAGCTGCGCGGTAATGTCCATATCAAAGCTCGCGCTGCATCTGCTTCCCGTACTCTGAACGCTTCTCTTGCTCTCACGCACATCGTATGGGGTTTGAAGCCACTGATGGTGCGAGATCTGGTGCGCTCCACGGTTGTTCCTCGCTCGGACTATGGTGTCAGCTGCTTCCTTCCCTTGCCGCCGGCCGCATTGAAGCCTCTTGAGCGACTCAACAAATCCGCTGCCCGCTGCATCACCGGAGGGTTTCGCACAGCTTCACTTGCTGCTCTGGAGAAGGAAGCTGCGATTCTCCCTGTTGGCCTGCGACTCGAATCGACACTGCTCCATAGACTCGCACGATACCTGACGCTCCCGGATCACCACGGAATAACCCCGCTGATTCACCACGCGATCGCTTTTGCACCAAAGCTTTCGAAGAACGCGTCAGCACTTCACTATGTTGAACGCCTTCCCGTGGTGAAATGGCCTGATGACCCAGTAGTTCCTGCTCGCGGACAGCGCATCCGCAACCGTTCGACACCTAGAATCCTCCCCATCTCTGATCCTTCGCTCTCTGACTTTGACTCTCACCTTGGAATGGAGCGGATTCTTCCTGTTTATCTTGCTCCTTGGGCAGACCCTTTACCCATCAATACTATCATCCCACCAAAGGAGAACGCTGTCAAGATCTTGAACGAAATGTTGTCCGATGGTCGGTGGGATGGCGCAACTTGGTTCACTGATGGCTCGTTACTGGATGGGTCTGCAGGTGGAGCAGCGGTTCGAGTGGAGAGAGGTAGAGTGCAGGAGCGGATTCTTATCGGCTTGGGAGATGGTCAAGTTGCTGAAGGCGAGACGGAGGGTGTTTGGAAGGGGACTGATCGGGCATTGAGGAAAGATCCTACTCATGTTCTGATGATCTCGGACTCACAGGCGGGGCTCAACGGCATCATCTCAACGGCACCTCGTTCAGGTCAATTCCGAGCAATCGAATATGACAAGCTCATACGTGCCGCTACCGCCCGACTTCCTGTCCTCCATATCACGAATCTCTGGACTCCCGCGCACATCGGAACAACCGGAAACGAGCTCGCGGATGCAGCGGCCAAGGCTGCCACCCTCCTTGCTCCAGACCCATCCAACCCCATCTCCCTCACCACCTGCCGGCGTCGTATTCACCTCCAGATCCTGGAGAAATGGAAGCGATCTTGGGACCTCACCAAGTCGGGTCGTAGGCTCCGCGCGATTGATAATTCTCCCCCATCACTTATTCTTCGCCCCCCATACGACTCTTCCCTCGCTCGTGGTAGCATCTCCATCGTTGCCCAGCTCCGAACGGGATTCTCCTCCCTCAACGCTCACCGGTATCATTCAAAGCAGATTGCATCCCCTGCATGTGACGCTTGCGGTGCGGCATTTGAAACTCGCGCCCACTTCCTTCTCTGCTGCCCCGCGTGGGATCACTTGCGGCCCACACTGCAGAATGCCTCCTATAACGCTGGTCTCCTTGGTGCTGTCGATCTGCGCTCTCTCCTCTCACACCCCAAACTCTTGAAGCCGCTCGCTACTTTCATCTCAAAAACTGGTCGATTCTCCACGCAATGTTAAGATCTCCTTTTTCTTTCTGTCTCTACTTACATTACTTTACTTATAATCCTCTCACACTTCAATCCTGCACCAAGTCGTACCTCCTCAACATCTCGCTCCTCCCCCTCACGTCGTTATCTCGTTGCCTATCCCTCAAATCTTTTCCCCACTCGCTTCGACCTTCGTTTATTTCATTTCTTACATATAACATAGTTACCTCAGAATACCCTACTAAAAACCACCCAACCCCAAACTACTTACAGTAGTGTACTGCCGCATGGCTCCTGTAGTCCGGTACGGTAACCAATAGAATTCAAGTTCAAGTTCAAGTTCAAGACCCATCAAATCCAAAGCCGCCATCAAATCCAGATCCAAATCTGCTGCCGGAGTAACTCTTAGTAATTGTGTATCAGGCCTATGTATGGACTCGGAGATTTCGAGAGGGCGACGAAGTTGATCGTTCCGCGAGGTCATATACGGCAGGTTGCTCCCACGTTCCGCCCGGAGATCAGATAATATCATGGCACAAGTGACCACCGTGACGTGTCTCCTTGGACCTGCTCCTTGCTCCTCCCGGCATCTTCAACATTCAAGATCCAGGACCTGGAAGCTGAAGAGCCCTTGTCTCAGGGCCCTCCTCAATCACATGAACCCTGCTTGTCTTTGTCACGCTGTCTAAGTGTCTTTGTCTACTTGGGGCTTCTCCTTTGTTCAGCCCCACGCGGGCCATTTCTTCTCCGCGTCTACCTTTGTCTCTCCTCTGTTTCATGGGAAAACCTCCGCGTGCCACTCACATGCGCCCCCGCCGCCAAAACTCGCATCATCCCGCAGCCCTATCTCGCACGCAGTTTTCTGCCTCGTACGCGCCCAGCATAACTCCTAGGAATTAGCCTCAACGCATCGCTCGGGTAAATATCGCCCGACCATATACCAGCTCCGACTCGTATGAAATTCGGGGTGCGCTCGGCTGTGCAAATGTATCAGGACGGATGTGAACGTGTTTGCTGCTTTGTCGTCAAAGCTGCCATTCACATACTCGATAAGGTAAGGCAAGGAAAGTCGAATCATATAAATACAGACCCACTTCCTACCTCTGTCTCCATCCCAATCCCCAGGCGCCGGCGCCACTCCACCTTTTAGCCTCTCTGCCTTCTCCCCTTCTACTCATCCTTGCGCTAGCGCGCATGCCCGCCTCATTCTCCTCTCTCCCGACGGAGGTCTGCACCATGATATTCTACGAAAGCTGGAGTGGCTCCAAGGGTTTTGTTCTCCCCGGACCAGTTGCCGACTCGATCTCAGCCTGTCTATCGATGGTCTGCTGGAAATGGCGGCACATCGCTCTGGCCATTCCCGCACTATGGACAGCCTATATCCTGGACTTTCCTTTGGACCCCGAATCGGACGACACCATCCTTGAGGACGACGCCCTACGTGTGGTTGAACAGCTGCTCCCCCTCATCGCCCGCGCAGGAGTCCACCCAATCTCCATATCGACTTGCGATAGCTACTATTGGCTGACCCCACTCCTTCAGCTCCTTCAGAAGACTCAGGTGCCTATCTGCGCTGCGTCTTTGACGTTGGTAGAAGACACGCCGGATCGCATTGGTTTGGACGGCACTTTCATATTGCGTCTGGAACCGAGCGAGTCTCAAACAGATCGTCTGAGTAATCTTCGAGTGGGAACGGAGGGCTTCGGATTTTCGTACCAATGGCCATTCGCCTACTTCGAGCGCTGGCAACGCTTTTCGCCCCAGTTGACATCCTTCCATGCGTCAAAGGTCTGGATGCTATCGTCCGACTGCGTGCGCGTCTTGCAAGAATGTCCCCGCGTGAGTCGCACTACTATACATCTCCGATACGCACTAATATTCGTTGCGACACAGCTGGAAGACTGCACGTTCTCAATTGATGATACGGAACTCGATGGGCCGCGGCCGAAGGTTTTGGAGCCGTTCTGTATGAGCCTTCCTCACCTGGCTACGATGCACCTCGCCTTTCAAACGCCAATTCCCGAGTTTTGGAACTTCATCACCCTCCCAAACCTGCGCGACCTCTCTATCGCAGTGGTCCACAGTGCATACATTTACGCATGGGAGGAGAACGACCCACCATTCCAAGCATTTCTCCGGCGCTCGAAGCCTCCCCTCACGAGCCTTTCCGTGCATTTCGACCTCTCGGACTACTCCGCGCAGTGGATCACAACCCTCGCGATGCTCCCGACGCTCGAGACCCTCGCGCTGCGCTTCTACGTGCCTCATGTTGAACCGTATTCGGAGTTCCACAGGCTCGCCGACCACCTGTGCTACGACCCCTCCCGCCCGCTCGCCCTCCCGCGCCTGCACACACTCCACCTCGACGCGATCACCTACACCGTGCACATGGCCGAGTCGCGCAGCGCGCGCTCCGCCTGGCACGCATACGTCCCTGGCGTGCGGCTCAAGCACGTCACGCTGTACGCCATCAACCCCGAGTCCGTCGCCGATGCCGTCGAGCGGCTGGAGGCGAACGGCGTCAACGTGAAGGTGGAGCCCATACATTTTTTCGGCGGATATACGGACAGTATCGATACTATCAAGTGTTTTGGGCCGGATGTCGAGCTGCCGGATGATTTCCTTGGGTGAGATGGCGTCTTGTTAAGGATGGTTGTTTCCTGGATTCATATTTGGAGTGATGTTGAATTAGTGGTAGAGCTTGCATGTCAGTCGGACAATTTACTCTCTCCTGTATAATATCTACTTCCCCTCGTCTGTTTCTGGTTGCGAGTTCCACAAGTGAAGCCTCTCGCGCGAGTTAGCTCGACAGGCCTCTCAATTCGGAATGCCCCTCTATCCTGAGCGACTAGCATATTGAGCAGTTACTAGTAGTGTAGTCGAACGACCGGCCATCCGCTACGGTTGTTGCGCTCAATACCATCCGCCCGCGTCAAGCGCACTAAAAGATCCTCTAGCGCCGGACAAGAAGTGAGGCCTCAGTCGGATCTGTGGAAGAAAAGCGACGATGAGGCCGGCGCGGAGACAAAATTATCAACCCCTAGTACTAGTCGTTAAGGCGAACAGGTCGAGATGGCCCATATAAGCGGACCCCTCCCCGGAGGTGAATACAGTTCACCCATCATGCGCATCCAGGTTTTGCTCATCTTTCACCTGCTTCCCGTGTCGCAGAACTCCCAAGAGTGGATATGCAGGCCGCCCGTTCGGGTCGGGCTTTGGCTGTAGAATGCTTTTTTTCCTCCGTTCTTTTGCATCCATTTTCTTCGCCTC
The DNA here is from genome assembly GCA_029289555.1 of Mycena latifolia. Classification (NCBI taxonomy): domain Eukaryota; kingdom Fungi; phylum Basidiomycota; class Agaricomycetes; order Agaricales; family Mycenaceae; genus Mycena; species Mycena latifolia. Next base: position 757,345 of record JARJLE010000017.1, on the reverse strand, counting down.
CCTGAATTCGGTTTGTCCCCTTTTCTGTGGGCCATTTTTTGAGCTTGCTTCTGTCTGAAATTGTCGCAGGAGTAATTGTTCGATCAGCACCGAATTAAGACAGCAATCCGCATGTGCGTCGGTCTGCAATTACTGTCCAAAGCTACTAATCTACTGTACGTGCGGCATCCGTCTAAATCGCCGTCCAACACTCACAAACCTAACCGGCTTCACTTCCACACTACCAAGGTCGAATTGCGGAGTGGCCGCACCTGTTTGAGCTGTTTGCTTCACTGTCTGCAGGCGACGCCCGTTCGATTCGGGCTTGGACCGTGTTGGGTTTTTTCACGGGTTTTAATTTTTAATCTCGTTTCTCTCTTTCGATAATGGAGCGCGCGCCTCGTTCTCTCTGCCGTCCGTGGCCTTCATTGCACTGCTGGAGCAACCTAATTTCAGCTCTGAATCTCGTTCTCGCACCATAGAAGCTAGGCTGTTTTGCGGGCGCCGCAGATGGTCCTTCGCGAGGAGCCGCAGAAGTCTATGAGCGAACTTAGGCGCCCGATTCGCCTTCATGTCAGGCTCCTCTGACTTGGTGCGTGGATCCTTCGTTGATCCTTCGAGGTTCGCATCCAGCGTGACAAATGGGGGTTGAGTCATCCCGGCACGTCTGCCGGTTCGGATCAAACCGCCAACAGCCACCGTTTGCTTCCGCCCACCACCTCAGGCTCCTACGCACCTCCGCTCGTCGCAACACCGACCGCTCCCGCCGTGGGCTGTGGCGCGCCTCCGCAGTGTCGCCGTCTTTTCTTTTCGTCACGGGGGCGTGCGGCGCACGGCGGCGGGAGAAAAGCAACATCGCGACGATGCATCATGCAGGGGGCACGCCGCTTCACCACATTCTTGCGCGCGATGTGGCACGGGGCGGCAGCAGCAGGAGCGCGTAAGTTCCCCGAGCCTGCTGCCAGATGCTCGTTTGTGCTTCGTTCTTTATCTAGGATTCACAAACGTTTACTCATCAAGCACTTAGTACCGCGACGCTGCATCTGAGCTGATGCACACTCTACGCCCTCCTTGTGCTCCCACCTTCACCTGTTCTCTCTCCTAGCCCCACCGTCCTCAGTGCGCCGCTTATTTGGATTGTATCGCTACCACGTTCTCCGCGGCTCCGCCGTGCTCGTCCGTTCCGCATCTATGCTTGATCTATGCCACGTGTGATGTCGCCAAGCGCCTTGACTCTGCCATCAGCACACGACCCCCTGCGCACCGTGTATGCGTACGTTGGATCCGCTTAATCTTGTGTCTCCTCTCTCGCGCACAGTCCCTGTCGCGCATCAAACCAACTCCCCCATCCATCAAGGTATCCATGGGGTAACAAGTCGTCGTCCAGTGGATGGTCATCCTCGCAATGTGGCTTGTTCATTTAACCGAGGAAGATGGGGGTTCGAGTCCCCGACCGTGTTCGCTGTGCCCCTAGGTATTTTTCTTTCCGCGTCTCTTTATCCTCCATCCGAACCCGGGGAGTCGCGGAGCTGTCGCCGACTCCCGGATAGTGATTCTTTGGATGGAGCTTCCGGCGCATTGGAAGGACTCCCGGCGCCAGGACGAATTTCCATGGTTGGGTAATTGATTTTTTGCAATCTTCTCAGAATCGACGTTCATCTGCGGGAACCCCAGGTCCAATTCGGACCCAATGCACTGGGGCGTTCGCAGACCCCCAATCTAACCAGGTTCAATCACACGTCACTCAGGTCCAATTGCGGAGAGGCCCTCGCCTGCATCGCATTCCATCACCACGAAGTCCGTGGAGGCAACGCCCGTTCGATTGGGGCTTGGGCCGTGACAACCTTCTCGATTCCTCTTTTTCTTTTCCGAGCGTACAGATCGAATTTGTTTGTGAAAGTAGGATTTATGTGCGTCCACTCCCGACTGTTCGAATTTCAGCAGGTCCTCCTTATTGAAGGGGAACTCGCAGCCCCTTCTTTCTCCCAATTCAACTCACCATCCATTCAAGTTGTCCTGCAGAGTATGCCGGTTCAATTGCGGAGTGGTCCGCACCTGCATCAGTTGGTTTCATTCGTACGAACATATACATGCAGGCAATGCCCGTTCGATCCGGGCTTGGACCGTGCGCGCTGCTTCAGCAATTTTTTTGCGCCTGCACGAATATTCGCGTTACAACTGGAAGTGGACTCCTTGATTCTGCCTGCATCTCACTCGTTCTAGAAGGGCTTTGCCGGCTGTGTCCTGCTGTGCATTTTTGTGTTTTCAGGTCTTGTTCCTCAATGGAACCACCACGGCAATACATCCTTCTCCTCCTCCTGACTGAATCCATTTATTTAGGTTCCACTGTCCGTTGTCAAGGTCCCATTGCGGAGAGGCCGTACCTGCCCAAAAATCTACGTAGGGTATGCCCGTTCGATTCGGGCTCGGACCGTAACCATGTTGCGACAATATTTTTTCTCTTTGGCTGCATTGATCATCTTCGCCTCTGCACACTCGGCTTTATCCCCCAGCTCCGCTCCGCCTCGAGCTGCGTTCCGTCGAGTGCGTACAGTTCCCGAGGTACCTGTTGCCGGATGCTCGTTTGTGCTTCGTTGTTTATCTAGGATTCACAAACGTTGGGTCATCAAGCACCGCGCCGCTGTCTCTGAGCTGATGCGCACTCTCCGCCGTCCTTGTCCCCCCTGCGCTCCCACCTTGACCTGTTCTCGTAGCGCCACCCTCTTGGGCGCGCCGCCTATTTGGATTGTATCGCTACCACACTCCGCGGATCCGCGGTGCACGCCACTTCGCACCGCGTGCGTTCCGCATCTGCGCCGGTTACGATCTCGCCCCGCAACTCGAATCTTTCCGCGCCGCGGCGCAGTGCATCCGCACATCGGACCCGGTGAATCTTTGTCTCGTCCCTCTCGCACATTCCCCGCTGGGATTACCTCTAACATCATTCATCGTGTCCATAGGGTAACAAGCCGTTGTCGACTAGTGGGCAGTCATCCTCGCAAGGTATACGAAACTACTTCTTCCGAGGAAGGTGGGGGTTCGGTTCCCCACGACGGCTTAAAATGTGAGGGAGGAGTCTACATTCTCGTTCTCAGTGTGTACCTCTCTCTGACCTCCCTCGATTAATGTACAGAGTTAGCAACCGTCGTCGACTAATGGACGCCATTCTCATAATGTCTCTGTGTTTATGTGCACGCGAGAAAGGGGGGGGGGTTCGACTCCTCCGACGCTGTACTTACGGCTTCCTGAATTGATTGTGCTTTTCGCGTCTTTTGCTCCTCCCTCTGAGCCCGAGGAGTCTCGCCAAACTGTCGGCTGCCCGTCGCAATGGCCCGCACGACGCAGTAATTACTTCCGAGAATAATGGAGGTGTGTAAGGTACGCAAGGCCATTCTGTCGTTTGATAATCAATTTCGTTCAATTTACCCATGAACAGAGGCTCATCAATTCGCAGGTCAGTTACTGAGAGGTCGTACTTGCATCGTGCACCTGCTGGAGTGTGCCGGAGCTTACCCGGGATGCGCGGCAGGCTGGCATCGCGGTGGATCGCGAGTCGCATGTTGCTTGAGATGGTATACATCGGCCGCATCCATATACGCTGTCGGGCATGTCAGGATTAGACATCCCAAATTATTAATTTCACTTCTCTGGCAGACTTGCTGGTGTACACGTGTCAACTCAGTGTTCTCATTCACCACATGGTCAGTTTCATTCAACATTTGCCCATAGACTCAACATAGGCTCGTGACCAGTCTGTGGAACTCTATAGTACGGGCAAATGTCGAATGAAAATGTGTGGCAAATGAGAACGGTGACTTGACACGTGTACACCAGCAAGTCTGCCAGAGAAGTGAGATTGATAATTTGGGATGTCTAATCCTGACATGCCCGACAGCGTGCATGGTATGAATGCGGCCGATGTATACCATCGCGAGAAATCGAACCCCCGTCCTCCTCGGATGTACAAAGCAAAGGGGTGGCGCTACAGGCCTTCGCAAGCAACATGCGACTCGCGATCCACCGCGATGAGGGCGAGGCAAAATGACGGCAGTTATTGGCACAACACTATAAAGCTCCGTCTTCGGCCCTTACAAACCCAAAGTGCGATAACGACCCACCAACCACTCCAGACATCCATATGTCTCGTACGTCCCCACTCACGCTGTGAAGCCACCCTCGTAGTGACCATCCATTCCTCAGACATCACCTTCAAGTCTTCCACCGTCTCGGTGACCTACAACGGCAGCCATTCGCTCCAAGTAGACCCCCCGCTCGGCTCCGTTAACACCCTCAGTCCCGGTGACACAGTCGACATTCCTCGGAGCTACACATCGTACAAATTCAGCGTCGGCGGGGTCGTCATCTGGACCGTCGAGAACAACGACGAGGCGGACAAGGTCGTTGTCACGAAGGGCAATGCAGTGGTGGGGACCTCGCCCTTTGTCGTGAAGATTGAGAGCTAGCTGGGGATGACAGCTTCGGGGAAATTTGAAAGTCTGTACGGGTGCAGAGGAATTCGGTGATATTGTACTTAGTGCCCAAGAGACATGAGGCAACACGGATGATACAGCGGGAAGAGAATTAACGCGGTTTCCAACACGCCTTTGGTGGCGCGGCCCAGCGTCCTCGACCATCACCAACGAGATGGCATATATTTGTCGACGCTTGGCCGACGCGCAAAACTGCAAAAAGCACCGACACCAGGTTAGGCAAACTGACAGATCAGATTCTCATTCAAGGCACTCAATTAAAATGCCTACTCCATCCACAAACCCTGCAGCCCTGCTCATGGTATTTCATCTTCCCAGGACACACGCTGGTGAGAGGATGAATCCAGGATTCTAGGACTGGCTCAGGCAGCTTGAATGCAGCACTAACTGACGACTGGACGGCCGGCTATCAGGGTCGCGGCGGTCCGTACAACCGCTTGGGGACAAGGCAGTCATTGAGGACGAACTGGCAGGATTTGGTATCAGATTGAATGAACACCCACCAGCTATTCTGGTCCGGAGGAAGGAAAAAGGAGGAATTGCTATAACGAACACGGTTGCGTTGACCAACATTGACCACGACAATATCAAAGGGATCCTCAGCGAGTTCAAGATTAACAACTGTGATATTGCCATCCGCCATCCGCCATCCGCAAATCTGGGGCCACCGCTGACGACTTGGTTCACGTTATCGAAGGCAACAGGTTGGGATATAGATTCCAGGGAAGACTACTGTTACCGATTTTCTCTAGGGCTTATATCCGTAAGAGTATGTTCACCAGTATCACCCTTCTTGCTCACTGTTCTCCAGATTTTGAACGAAGTCCGTTCAATAGACCCAGCCTTTTTCGGCTCCAACTACTGTAAGATCTCAATGGAGGAGCTGGATCTTGCATCTGGTTCTGATGTGACGTTCTGGCCTATTCCACCAGTTATAAGATCCCCATGTCTGTTCCAATCTCCTCTAGGGAGTGGTTGAACTTCGACGAGTTAATCGAAAAAATGTGGCAAACCCTCGACCTCGTCCGAGTGTATACGAAGCCGCGTGGGCTAGCACCAGATTATTCTCAGCCTAGACTGGTTGTGGGTCGGGTTCTTCGGGACATGTGAATTCGGCAGACGACACGCAGGTATCAACAGGGCCGATGTTTAACGCGTGGGCATTGCGCGGTGATATTCTGCATGTATTGCCCGCTCGAGGATAGAACTAAGATCAATATATGTTTGTTGGCTGCCTTCTCTCCCTTCCCTAAATTGGCTCATCTATTGAGCTTGTTCTGCACAGTACAAGCACAGTATGTATGGAAACCCGGAGCATCAGGCTTTCTTAGCGAGCGTCGGCTGATGCGCAGTGATTTCGACTTTGATGCGTGACAACGTAATGTAGGCGCAGGCCCCTCCGCAATCGGACCTCGAGAGTGTGAATTTGAGTGTAATCATTCTTTTAACCAATCGACATGAGGTTTTCTTCACATCTTGTCCGCACTTGCGTGTGTAATGAAAATAGTGGCAGTGCTATGGAATTTAGTGGCTATGTTGATGTGGTCGTGCTTAGAAAGACTTCAAATTTTGTGACCATTTAGTGGCCGTGTGTGTAACACTGGTTGAAGATTTCAAGTTTTTGAGTGAAAAAATTGGTGAAAAATGTTTTGAGTTTTACAGAAGTTTTTCGCCAAAAATGTAGGTAAAAAACTTGAATCATTTTCAAAAGTTTTTCAACTTTAGGTGAAATTTTCAAAATAAAATGGAAAACTGCTGAAAAACTCTTGAGTTTTTCACCTACATTTTTGGCGAAAAACTTGTGTAAAAATTCAAAACATTTTTCACCAGTTTTTTCAGTCAAAAATTTGAAAGCTTCAACCAGTGTAATGTAATTTTCGACCCCTCGTCTTGGGTTCAATCCGCGCCTGCGGCAATTTGACAAATATCTCAACCACACCAGCTGCTCGATATAAATCTATCAACAAATTTTCCCATGCTGCCACGAATCTGGAACGCATCCACCTTGAATAACTATTCAAAACTCAGGAATCTACCCAGTGTCATTTGCAGAGTAGCATGATCCAATTGCGGAGAGGTGCGCACCTGCATACACGTTGTATGTCCATCAACCTCTGTCCAGGAGATGTCCGTTTGATTCGGGCTTGGACCGGGTGTATGCTTGCATTTTTTTTTTGACATGCAATTACTCCGTCGCGTAGCTCTCCTTGCTCTAGCACTCTAATTTCCTTCAATTCCAGGCTCAGCACCAAGAATCAGGATCAAATCAACGTGAACGTTTTCCCTTTGTGGCTGTGGCGTTCCTTATTTCCGAGCATAGTTCCTCTCCTCACTGGTACGTCGGTAAGGTCAGAGACGTAGACCGCATGCGCGCGCTCGAACTGATTTTGGAACTGATGAGACAACTCTGACACATCACCCCCGCGTCATCCATCGCCGGCGTGCGGATCAAGCCGAGGTCTGCTCCCGCCCACCATCATGTATTCGTCGGTCGCGCAAGTCCTCGCGTGCCGCCAGTCCCGCCCATCCAACCTCATTGTGCCTAAACCCAGCTGAAGCTTCTCTGCCCGACCGCGGTTTCCGTCGGCGACCGGAGTCGTGCGACGATTGGGCGAGGATGAACGTGGGCACTATGCTATGTCAAGGCCCGCACGCGCCACGTCTCCGCCGTCATCGCGGACGATGCGCCTCCATGGGTGTGCCTTGATCTCTATTTCATTGGTTGTGCTAACCCCTAGCCAGCGTCCCCGGAATGGGCATCCTTGCGCACGCGATCGCTCGCCGTGGCTCCCCTCTGCACACACGCCGACGCGGCGTGCACACCAGTTCGCGCCGCATGGTTTCCGCATCGCCCACGTATACGCTCTCGCACCGCGCCTCTCGGGTCGCCCCGCGCCCTCGCTCCGCGCCTGCTTCCTGCGCCCGGCGCTTAGGAATGCGCTCGCCGCGGCCCCCCCCTCCGCCCGCCGTGCACGCCACTCCATACCGCATGCATTCCGCATCTGCGCCCCGTACGATCTCGCCCCGTGGAGTCTTGAGTCTCGTTCCTCTCGCACATTCCCCCGCAGCGCGTCAAATCAACTCCGACTTCGCTCATGGTGTCCGTAGGGTAACAAGCCGTCGTCGACCAGTGGACAGTCATCCTCCTCACGTGGGGCCAAGATCGTATATATCTGAGCAAGACGGGGTTCGAGTCCCTTCGACGGTATAAACTTTTTGGGTCAGTTTCTTTCTCTTTCTTTCTGTATATCCTTCTGCTTTCTGCGTCTCTATGTACTTTCTGCGTCTCTTTCTACTCAACCTGAGTCAGCGGAGTGCCGAAGCTGTCGTCAACCATCCGCGAGGATCACCGAGGAAGACGGAGGCTGGAGGTACGCACGGGTTAATTGCGGCGCGGCCCGTACATGCATCCTGTCCTACAGGTCGCGTTCGACTCGGGTTTGGGCCATTCGGTGGGTTCTGTTCGTCCTTCTATTTCCAGCCTCTCTGCGATCGATTGGGGCTTCCGAAGCCCTGGGATTTTGCTCAACGCTGAGATCCAGATAGTGGCCAACTGTGTTCGCTCACCCTGCGTCGCATCGACATCAGTAAGTCGGCCCATCGACCAGGTTCCAACACTGATGATACTGTAACTCGTATTCCGCAGGAATCCCTCACCTCAAGAAAGTTTATATAGCACTTGGTGAAGGAGACAAGACCAAGCTATGTGCGCGTGTCTATCCTGAAGGATATTCACCTATTCAGGTTCTACTCAGCAGGCCTAAGGTCCAATTGCGGAGCGGACCGCACCTGCTTCGCGTACCGCAGAATCCGCATGACTGGCATGCGGGCGACATCCGTTCGCTCCGGGCTTGGACCGTATGGCGGCGAGTAGAGTGCTTCCCCCCCCCCCCCCCCCCCCGTCCTTCTGCATTCATCATCTTCGCTTCCCTGAAACCCGGCTCCTCAAAAATCTACTGATCTAACCAGAGTCAATTACACACTTCGAAGGTAGGGAGATATAGCAACGAAACAAACTGAACCTGATGAAAACTATCAGACGGCAAAACTTGTAACAAACAGGGAGAGGAAGGGAGTGTAATGCCTAGGCTCGATGCGTTGCAGAAGCCCAACATACCTCTCTATGAAGATGTGATCTTGAATTGGGACAGTCCGGCGCACCTCAGAGTTGTACCGCAAGCGCAGGGACAAATTAACCCAATTCATGGACTCTTGTTACGCTCTAGGAGGAGACTCTGAAGTTAGCTGCAGAGACAACACATGACTGAAACCACACAGAGGGAGCGACGAAGCGATGCAATACGGGCGGAGATGATGGGGTCTGGAAAGAAAGAAGGACGCGAAAGAAACTGATCCATTTGAACGGAAATTAAGAGGCTGATCGGCGCGGTTGAAAATAACATAGCGGCGGGTCCAGTTCTCTGGACCGAAGTTAATTTCGGATGCACCCGTTAGCAGGCAAACCCTGAAAATAAAACGAAGAAGGATTGGACAGGCCTTCCTCTTGAGCGGGCCTTGAGCGCTCGACCGTAGGTCGGGTGACTGCTGTAGAGTGGAGCAGCAGGGAATGTGCCATAGTTCTTCAAAGCTAAATTGTGATCGGTCTTGGAATTTCCAGAGGCAAATAAGATTAATTTGGTAAGGTTGGAGCCAATGTACTAGCGGGGAACGTGGTTGAGAGAAAAAATTGTCAAATTGAGGTGATGGCAAACATGTACATGTGAAATCACCACATCTGCTTAAGATACGAGTAACTGAAGGCCTACGGCTGTGAGGACACGATGGGGGATGCTGAGAGGAGGGAGGAGGATCAAAAAGCTTGGACAGGCACCCTCTTTTTAGTGGCTCTTTGAGCGCCCGAGAATTTGCCGCATGTTTGCTCAGAATGGAATGGCGCGTAATAAAGCGGAGCTTGCCAGAGCCAAACTGTGATTGAGGTCGTCGTCTGAATAGCCATGGGAAAATGCAGGCCTAATGCTGTCGGAAAAAAGCCAAATCGCTTGGAATGGATTGGGTCGGATTGTCGGCTTGGGTGGGATTGCAACCGGTCCGAAGCCGCTGGCAGGGTGGCTTGGAACCGGTCTCAAGCTGTCTCAAGGCGTTCGAAGTATGTCAAGGTGTTCACGGGCTTCCAACGGGTTTGCATGGCAGGTACCCTAGTATGAACCTCGCTCTTTCTTCACTGTTCCGAACTTCGAGCGCACTGACAATTTATCCATGCGTGTAAAATAAAAGCCATCGCCTCATATGTTCAAAATATGTTTCATGTAAGTCACCGAGGAAATAGAATCCTAGTCAATGGAGTCCACGACAACGATTAACTCGCGCGACGCACCGAATAGTGAGCGCCGTGTAGTAGCCGACGAGAAAAGCTTGGCTCAACTTTGTACGTAGCACGAGTCAATCAGCAGTGTCATTTAAAGAGAGTGCCTGCACCTCAGGCACTCTCATGCAACTCTCGCAAAAGTTCGTAATGTGACGATGCCAATAAGTCTAAGTGAACCGCCGAATCCGGTTCAAGTTGATCGCCGTTGATCGCGAAATCACTTGGCGGTGCAACTCAAATAACGCCGGTGGCCATCGTTTGCCACCATCAACCATCGATCATCGAGAACAATGGGCAAGACGAGGGGAATGCTTTGGGGTCTATCCCGAGGGCCGTTGGCACATATTTGGGCCCAGAATCATAGAATAGCTATGTAAGAGGCCCATGAAGGATGACCGAGCATAGATTCTGCGAAACTATAGCTGCCTTGGCTAGTTTAGGGCGCTAAGCGGAGATATGATCAGCTTGAAGTCCTCCCTTGTAGCTGGGACTATAGTCTAGTGGTTGTAAGCTTTATGTCCCTCATACCTCACTATTGAGGTGGTCAAGGGTTCGATTCTCAATCATCAGTGCTTTTTAGAATATTTTCTCGTAAGATTACATATGTTTTTAGTAGTTCCCTTCATAATTTTGGTTCTGTTTTTCAAGCTTTTATCTTCCCCCAATGTTAAGGATTATTGGGAGCATTCAACTGCATTACTGGTGCTTTGAATCCTGCATGAGATAATAAGAGTTTTCGAGGTATAGGTAATTGACTACGGTACTAATTGACTTCAAGCAGACCAAAAAAAGAAAGATATCCGTAGGACGGACACTCATCATGACTGCATTTCTTCTGCATTTTACCACAGCAGATTGCTTCCAGTATCTCGAGTTTTACTTGAGCTGTCGGGGACGATGCACGACGAACTTCTCTGAACAGTGAGCTCTCACTCACCATGACTCTGCGGCTCACCTCCCCCGTGATGTCAAGCCCAAGATTAACCAGCCCTGGGTTCAAGACTCCGTGCGTAACAGATGCTCGCTTTTTCGCGCTCCAGTGGCATCCACTCATCCCACGCTACAGTTTCTGGATGGCTTCCACAGCGAACGTGCTTCCATACACCTCCACCGCACCAATGCCTTCCATGGCATTGTCGACGACGTGGAGGTGTCCATCACCTCTGCAAGCCACTCCGACGCATTCTCGACGCTCATTGGCTACATTTTTCCCGCAGCAACCTACTGCTCAAGGTGTGCAATCCGTCACATTCCATTTCCATTGCTCATTATCTTCCAAGGTGTTTGTCTATTTACCTGTGGTCCTCGAGGCGCAGCCCTCGTCCCCAGGTACGTCTCACCCATCACACCTCATGCCACTGATCTGACGACTTTGCAGAGTTCACAAGCTGTCCGCGAGGCATTGCCGGGCATCCTCGCCGACCCCGCTCTCCGCATTGGATCGCTCGCACCCTTTGTCCGCGGGATCGCTTGAAACCACCGCCGTCCCGTTCCCGCGATCCCACCGCTGATCTGCACCACCCGCAGGCGCACATCGACAATCGAAATGCAGCCCAGAGCGGCTCTTGCAGCGCCTCGCTTAGACCTCTGTAGTAGCATCGTCAATATATGTATATTTTTAAACCAATTTTTTTTTATCCGCGCGGCCTGTACCAGTTGCAACGAGCTGCAACTGGTCTCAAGCTCTCAATCCCTCGACCGGCATTGGCTAGATTGTAACCCAGCCGCTGGCTTGGAACCGGGTTACATGCACCTCACCTAAGTGTTACAAGCCACAAACAAATTATAACAAATTATGGCCTTGGAACGTAGACTTGTGACCAGTCTGCCTACGAGGAGCAAAAAAATGAGGTGAGCTCTTTGCCGTAGGCAGACTGGTACAACTCGGAACAAACAATCGACCTGGGCCCGGAGTTTGAAATTTTGGGTGGTGCCAATCACACCGATCACCGGGGCTTGGTCCAATAGGGAGTTTATCAATCAAACTGAGGTCGATTCTGTGGCCCCTGGAGCTTATACATTAAAATTCTGAAGAGACAGAAGTCAGGACATGACTCCTACAATGAAGTCAACTTTGAGAAAATGATAATAATCAAATTTGAGGCCAGGGTGTGGGTCACAAGAAAAATTCAAACTCCGGGCCCAGCCCAATTGATCGTTCCGAGTTGTACCAGTCTGCCTACGGCAAAGTGCTTGCCACACTTTTTGCCATTCGTAGGCAGACTGGTAACGAGTCTACTTGGAACACCTTGAGACCGGTTGGGTGGCGGTACAACCCATTTAGGATTTTTCCACATGCGGTGAGCTTGGACGGAAGCATTGGAACGTGGTTGAGAACAAAATCCCGAATTGAGGTGATTGCAAACAGGTGAATAAATCAGAGCATCTGCTTAAGATACGGACGTGATCTTCTCGGAAAATATCTTGGTCAGCTCCGGCATCATCGCCCACCACATGGATATAAGAACTGGCTTCATCAAGACGGCAAACTCACAAGAGCTAAGAATCCTGCAGCACTTCTGCGACCTGTTCCTATACAAGTGAATCAATCAGATAGTCGACCAGACTGTAATTCGAGCAGTGAGTGTTCATGCGGAGAAGATGTATTTACTAATCCCTCACGAATGGCTGACTGGAGATGTGGATGCGGGCATGTTAACCCCGATTCAGTGACTATTTGTGGAGGCTGCAACAAGCGCTAGCCCAAGTAGGCAGATGGAATTTCAACAAGTACACTCCGTATTTGCCTTGTCTTCTCGTCGACTTTTGCTGACTGATATCTGTTGGTGACAGGTTTTTTCTCTGAGCATCCTCAAATAAAGCCTACTTTGTGTGCCCCGAGTAAATGTCTGTCTAGTGAGAAATGAGAATGAAAACTGTTTTTCTGGACTCATTGCAAGCCTTTATGTACAGACAGCTGTACAATATTCTACAAGGTGATGTAAGTAAGCTAAGAGGATGAATACTGGTATTCTTCCTGGCGAGGTACTATCCGACCTGAAAGGAGCCTGGTAGAGTAGTCTAGTCCCCATCTTTATCAAATTATGTTCTCTGTCTGGCCGAAGCCTTTCTAAACTCCGCTGCCAAAATTCAAACTCCGCCATGTCCTCATCTAACCTTGTTCATTGCCCTCTGGCTCCTTGTTATTTCGACTATTTTTGGACTATTTCTATTGTGCTTCTTGCGATGTATGGCGGTCCGTTTGCACTTTTATTCATCCAGCATATTTTCTGGCTTTTCCAGTCCTTTTCACCTATTCACTAACTTTTGCTGAAAACATACAAACTTTCATTCTCACCAACTTTTTTTCTTTTTTTTACTTGAACCAGCACACTTTTTTTTTATGCACCTGCAAGCCATTGTTTTGTTTTGGGGCGATCGGAGCCATCCAGAGACCATGTGACTGGGTGCCCGTTTGGGATATCTTTAGTCGTACAGCCCAGCACTGTCAGAACCTGAGGCAGAAAGGGACTCGGAGGTGTGCCGTAGCATTTGCTCTGATACTGATAGCCATAAACTGCCAGTAGCAATACAAATTGCAGTGTAGAGCTGGATAGAGCCATCTTGGAGTCATCAGAGCCTTTAATTTGGAGGTTTTCATGCTCTGGGGATATTCCATGATGCAGGGCTTCATCAGTGAGACTCAAGAAGGAGTATGAACTGTTTGGAAGTACATCTGAGGGTATCCTGAGCTCATATGTGCTACCAGAGCTCTGGTAACACGTAGAAGTTGTGTTATTTGCTAGTATATCTTGATCCCAAATGGACGTGTCTGACCACGTGATCTACCGTGCTGTACACAACCAAAATAAAACTTTTTTTTGACAAGGGTAGCAATATGTTAGGGAGACAAGGGAACATGTATTTATGACATCCAAGAAAACTTTCATCACTAAAGTCTGAGAAAAAACGCAGGACAGTGAAAAGGACTGAAAAAACACTGGAAAAGCCAGAAAATATGCTGCATGAATAAAAGTGCAAACGGACCGCCATAGCGATGCAGACCTCATTTCAAAAGATCTGCCAATTCACTGGTGGAAGATTTCGAGTTTTTGAGTGAAAAAATTGGTGAAAAATGTTTTGAGTTTTACACAAGTCTTTTGCCAAAATGTAGGTAAAAAAACTTGAATCATTTTCAAAAGTTTTCCAACTTGAGGTGAAATTTTCAAAATAAAAAGGAAAACTGCTGAAAAACTCTTGAGTTTTTCACCTACATTTTTGGCAAAAAACTTGTGTAAAACCCAAACCAATTTTCACCAATTTTTTCACTCAAAAACTGGTGAAAAATGTTTTGAATTTTACAAAAGTTTTCCGCCAAATGTAGGCAAAAAACTCAAGAGTTTTTCAGTAATTTTCCATTTTATTTTGAAAATTTTATCGGTTGTGCTTAAATTTGGCAATCTCCGGTGTGTGTGGGGCAGCTGCGAGAGACCAGGAGGTGTTGACGAGGATAGAATAACAAGCAGGTCAAAATACAGTGTGAGGTCGGTGGCATACAACAAGTACATCCGAGGCCGGTGGCACACCACCCATTCATGCCTTAGCAATAAGGAAATGAAATAAAGACGGGGCGTGAATCACGAGCCTCGTACCAAAAGGGGCGAAGGCGATGTCTCGGACAATTAAAAAAAGAAGAGTGGGAGGGAAAGCGAGCATAAAAGAGAAGAGGGGCAGAAGGGGACAACGACACATTACGGGGAAGTTGTGTGCATGCCCGTTGGTATGACATCGAATTTCGGCCGTATAAGCAGGCGGTGGCATTGGACCGGCCGGTGACAAAAGGCGGACAGGCTGAGCCAAGGAGATTCCCAAGCTTCCTAAAGGACACCCGTGGCGAGCAGCTGCAGGGTGTTCAGGGATGACTGGCAAGTGTGTAGTGGCGAAGGAGAGAAAGGAGAGATGTGACAAGTGGCTTGAGTGGAGCCGCGGCAATCAAGGTGGCTGTGGACGTCCTGTTCCTCCACCACCATCGTCGTGCAGCCTCTGTCGCCACTGATACACACTGCAAACGATACACCGCCTCATATGCGAGTGATCTCCTAACACAGTTTTATTGAGTTGTTTTACATGAACTTTTAGGATTGTCACCTTGATTGCAATGCCACACAATGCGCACTCAAGCAATCATTATGGGCCTCCACCGCCGCCTCTTTGAGGGTAAGTCTTTGGGTACGTGTATGGACGCCAATGGTGCTAATGAATCTTAGCTTCGAGTACGTCGTCGTTGACAGGAGCCCAGCCAAACCCAGAGGTACGAAATCGCTGGCTTTGGTTGTTTGATATGGAACTGAAAGTCACCGTAGATCTCAAGTTGTGCTGGAACTCGAGTTCGTCGAGAGCTTGAGACTCAACAACAGAACTTGAGTAGTACAAGCTTCAAACCTGAGTCTTTCAATTGTTTACATGTATCTTTTATATGAACACGATCTCACCCCCTTCCCTCTCGCTTCGTAAATTTGCTCCAGGGCCTCCTAGCAGCGCAAAATTTCATCCAGGCCAGCCCTTCTCACTGAAAAAAAGAAATTCTACAGGTTCATTTGTGGCATTTATCAGATGAAACCTCACTTGAGGCCTACCTTATTTCTGTCCACTCACCATAATCTCTCAACACTGCAATCCCAGGGCTTCGCTCGAGGTCTACGGATATCTGAAAAAAGGTAGTTACAGCAGTTTCAATCCAGGCCTCATCGCCAAGCTCCAGAAAAAGTGCCTCGAGTATGGGCAGCAATTGTTCGGCTATCTGTTCGGAGTGAATGCGGAGTCGCATCGGATCACCTTCTTCCTGCCGCAACAGGGTAGCAGCCCAACCATACGCAGTTGCAAGGATGTCATGAGCATGGAGTAAATTGGGATGCCAGTTGAAAACATTGGGCGTGTCAGGAGGAGCAGGGAAGTTGGCTGGATGGACCATGGTGCGTACAGTGATCGCGGAGGACTGACAGGAGTGTTTGGATGCAGATTATAATATCAGAACGGAGGGCGCATCGGACGCAAACCCAATCCAGTTGCCATTCATTGTCAACTAGTATGATTTTGACCAGTTATTGCTATATCCACTCGGGACCAGCGTAATCTTGTTTTGTCTGCTCGCGCTTCCTGTGGAGGTTGCCATTGACCCATGACAGCTCCACTGGGCTGCCGCCATAATGCTCCCTGAGGGTAATTTCAAGCTCTTAGATGTCATTCAAGAGCCAAATAGAGTCGTGACCTGCATATTTTTTGCCAGTCGAGTTGCACTTAAGGTGGCCAACCTGTAATGCAAATTTGAATCAATTTTCGGCCTATATTCAAAAAGATTGGGTGGGACGCACATGAGGATTGTGTCGAAGAACAACTTGATCTTGATTTGAGCAGAGTTGTCGAGCTGGGATCCGGGATGCGCAATATCCCACCAATTTTTGCCCGTTGCTCAGACTGATGCGCACACCCGAATAACGGGGCTCACTACCACTGATGGCTGTGATGCGGACCTACGGCAGTGATCATGGCCCATGACAGCCTAGTGGAGCTATCTGGAAGGCCCCTTGCGGACTAGATAACGGAAAATTCGTATCGAACTCTGATGGTCTTTATTGACCAATATCCCGGATGCTCTCGAACTCCCTCAGAGCCCTTGGCACGGTGTTCGATGGGAAAATCCTCGAGTTTGACGAAGTCGGAAGCACTGACCACTTCAGTTTCATAAAAGGTATGTAAGAGCCTCGAGGAAAATCCGAGCGACATGACTATCTAAAATTTATTCCGCTGCCGGAGCAGTATTATATAAAATTAAAGACTTTTGCCGGAGTAGTAGTAGCAGTAGTATAGGCTAAAATTACGGTTCTAAACTAGGGCAGTGAGAATTAGAGGCGCGTCCCTTTTCTTGACCGAAACATAAGGTGATTCCTCCCGAAACAAAAAGGACAGAGTTACGGGGCCGGAACTGTCCCCGCGTCGCCTCCGAATCCACTCTCCAGATCCGCCGTTATACTAGTACGAGAATTTCTGTTGAATGCCAATGTCGGAATCTCCCGTCGTCGGTGTTGAAGCTCTATCGGTGGCTGTGAATGCTGTGTATCAGTCTTCCTCCCGAAACAAAAAGAAAAGAGTTACGGGGGCGGAACTTTCCCCGCGTCGCCTCCGAATCCATTCTCCAGATCCACCGTTATACTAGTACGAGAATTTCCGTTGAATGCCAATGTCGAAATCTCCCGTCGTCGGTGTTGAAGCTCTATCGGTGGCTGTGAATGCTGTGTATCAGTCTTCCACAATACAATGAAGGATTTGGAGGCTACCACATACGTAACTACCCTGTAAGACATCATATCACGTTAACCCGGTTCAATCCGTGAAATGCCAGAGATGGGCGTACAACGACAGAATTGATCCGACCACTTCCGTTGTTCGTTGTTCGTTCGAATTCGAACAGCGCGTTCACATTGTCGTACGCGGTCTCTTCCGTCCATGGGCGCGCGTTCAACCTAGGGATATTATATATATATTAATTTCAGATTCGCCGGATGATTTACATAGCAGAAAGAGAGCCTCACGTACGTGCTAAGCAAGGCATTCGTATAGAGTTTCGAGAGCGGCAAGTCCCATATGAACTGGCTGAATCCGGATGATCATTGATGAAGTCGAGGTCGGGACAAAACGTTTTCGACTTACAGAGTCGTGTTTGGCTAATAAACAACAGCTGCCGTCAGATCGCCGCCAACTATTGCAAACAGCTGTCTTACGGGTCTCAAGAAGAAAACCAGTAAATCAACCATTGCTGTGACGGCCGTGATGGAGCCGGTTTGCACGGTTACTGTCCACGGCAACAAGTCAGAAGAATAATCGGTACTTTCTGGGCTTAGCTCTGGGTAGTAGTCCATCACTCACAGCGAATGATCCTGTCGACGTAGCGGTCGGTAGGGCTTGTTCCGGTTTTGCGGGTGTACTTCATGAGGATCAGTAAATCTTGTTTTCAGCCATATGGCCATACCTGTAAATTTTCGATTTCTAACGCACCAGTGAATAAATGAGCACCGCGGTCATGATGACGTCGCATGCGGCGGAGGAAGAAAGCCAGGTAGTCACAAATGGATCAAATTTTGGTGACAGAGCGAATGCGAAATCATCGTGAGATGCCACCAAGTATGTAACGGAAATCCCTCCGCCTAACATGGAGTTCAGACGAGGCCGCTGTAGGAAAAGAGGATTGAATATCTCACCGAGGGAGACAAGGGATAAGACACTGATCAGCATGGGAAACAGATATGCTTCGGTAAGTCTTTCTATTCGCCATGCAACGTAAAGCTGGACAGCAGTCGATATCGCAGTCTTTTTTTTCTGTCATTTCAGCGACGCGGACTAAAATTAGTAATGCGCACTGTCATTGCTGGTCCTGAAATGGGTCGAGACTTGAGTAAAACAAGGAAGCAAACAAATTGCCGCCACTCGCACCTGGCTTCAGGACTGACGCTGATGTGAGAATAGTTTTGGCAGCATTGAACATGGCACTCACAAAGAGGAGTGTTCTCCAGTGCCCTGGCGGTCCCTGACTGAAGATTCAGAATTTAGAAGAATGCAATGTAAAGCTCGATACCATAGCGGACAATCAGGGGTTCGAATACTCACCCTATCTCGAACACAACATTAGCGGTCTCCACTATCAGGAGATACAAGATCTTAAAATAAAGGATTTGTCAATCGTGAGAGTTTCGCCAACGATCGAGGTGCTTACGAGCAAGCGGGTCCACTTGCTGTCCCTATGTATGTGGGCTTCAATGTAAATTTCACCGCGGGGCGCGGGAAGAATACCGTTTACTATATCGAGTGTAATACATGAACATCTGGAAGAGCGGATCAACGCCGGCTGGATGGGGGCGGAAGCACCAACCTGTACGAGAAGGACCTGTTTCAATGTCAGCAAAGCCTTGATTTGATCTAATATGTCGAGCTACCCACTCCATAGAGCATCGTGTTGAGAAGGACCCCGATCAGTATCGGTCCGAAGCTGTATATTTTTCGATTCAGTTACTGAACAGTGAGCATTGGTCTCAACACGAACAGGAGCCTAACATCAGGAGCTGGCGGTGGAGGAAAAGAAGGAGGAGGGGAAGAGGACATATTGTGCCGTCGAGCAGAAGGAGGAACACGAAGGAGTAGTGATATCTATATATTCTTTATTTCCGGGGGCGTTACTATATGTATCACAGGGCCGTGCTATCCCGAGCTGCAAGCTTATGTGGAGGGTGTCGAGAGGCTCAGGATGTAACCAAGGTTTTGGGGAGTCCATTCCACAGGACGCGGCATGCGCCACAAATTACCGATTCAGGGCCATGGCTGCCCATCGTCCGATCAGCGGGGACGGCCGTCAATTTGCGATGCCAGTGAAGGCCGTCATAAAAATGGCCGTCGTTGTCGTTTCGGGATCTGCTGGGGATTTTGAATCCATTCATTCTGGGTCCCTGACTAGTGGAACAGTAAGAGTATTCCCTGTGTCCTGACTGCAGCTCAGGGACTCAAGGAAGAAAAGAAAAATGGCTTACAAAAAGGCGGTGTAAAAATTCATGGAAAACGGGAAGCAGGCGGTGTTCATTTGTGGCGTACGTGTCATTCTGCGACATTTTCCTGACTAACCCTTTGTTGTCATGCCAACTGTCCCTGAATGATTCTAGTGGATTCCAGGGGTGACATTATGAGCTTTCTGACGCCGAATGACGCACTAGTCCTGCGTGAATGTTCATGTCCAGGCCCTGTTACGTTGGGAAGGGAAAAAGAAGGAAATTAATGAAACTCATTATGAGGTGCCGCGTGGGAGCGGGGCATGGGATAGATTGAACTCAGGGTCTAATACCTAATAATTAAATCTGCCAGTTTTCCCACTCATCAAGGTGTTCCACTGGCAGCAGCGACGAGTCTCGCAATGCAGCAATACCTACCCCGGCCACGGCGGAGACCCCAGCTCTTACGCCTGAATGCACCATGCCCTGCCCGATATGCATGACCGAGGTCCTTGTTGGCCTGGTCGGCCAAAGAGCTCTAGATGAACATATGACTGAAACAAAGTGCCGCCGAAACCAGGTCGAGCTCGCGAAAGAGCAGCAAAATGCGAAGGGAGCAAATTTATGAAGAGCTTCTTCGCAAAAGCTGTCAAGAAAGTCACCCCAAGGGCTGTGGCGCCACCTCCGATTCAGCTTGTATCGCCTCGACGAAGATCCGGGGAGTCACCGTCGCCGAGGTGCGTTAGATTCACATTCGTGGATAGTATAAATATCAGTGCTTACCCGTTCGGTTCTAGCGAGGAGGGATCTTCAGCCGTATTGCTAGGAGGATTTGATGATTCAATGCCTGAATCGCCGCCGCCGAGGTCAACTCATAAATGACGAGCGAAGTTTCAGTGCTTACCATTAGTGCAGCGAGGGGAGATCTTCAAGTCCCACGCAAGATAGCCGTGCCCCCAGTGAATTCGACGATACCAATGATCTAATCGACCATGAATAGCCCGTGTATTCAGCGTGCACGGGTATTCACCTCATCTTCCCTCCCGGTCAAAATCAGCATCTCAGTTACCCGTTCGGGCTCCATTCGGAATATGATATTCCATGGGACTATCCTTCCGAAGGCGGGCGCTTAATTTTGCGGTCTACTAGCCGAAAGCGTGTTCAAAGCTCCGAGCCTGGCATGTACCGGCGCTGCGATGATCTCGACCGGCGGAATGATTTTCTGTACGAAATCCGGGGACGAATTGCTAACGGCGTCGACGAGAACACACCGTTCATATTCTTCCCTATCGGCGGCCTCATACAGAAGCTCAGGAAGAAAGACGGTCAACTCAGAGCAATGCGACTCACCAAACTCAATGATACACGGATGCTCGCCGGCAAAATTGTTGAAATCAATCTTCACAAGCACCTCATGATTAGTCATTGCGGCCAGCGATGTGCACCGGGTGTCACAGCTGCTTCGCGCCGGGATCAACAATGGCGAGAGGATCCGAGCTATGCTCGAGCGGTTTTATAGGGTGTCCGCTGATGTCCATCGTGAGGATCCAAAATACAATCCGAAGGGGCTTCATCCCCGAGGATTACATGGTCGGGCTCTCCGTTTTGCGTCTAGGAGGTGCTCGGTTGGCTGATCTCCTTCACTGTGCGCTCGCGCTTCCTGGCCTGAGAACCCTGCGGAAGGACTCGGTCATCCGGCTACTTCGCGCATCTCCTAGATAGAAGAAAATATCGACGGTTATACTGTTGGGGAAGAGGAACCGACTGGAGCTCCCAGAATGGTGCATCAAGTGATAATGCTGGATGAGATTGCGTGGAGAAGCGGGCTCCCTGGGATGACAAAACGAACATGATTTTAGGAGCATGGGATTATCACAGACTGCGAAGGGGCCCGACTCAAACTTCGACATCTTGCAATTTGCTAGCCGCGCATGCAATCTCACAGAAGTCGATATCATTCTGGCTCTCAAGCCAGAGTGGGGTCGTGGACCCCGGCGGTTGAAACTCCATGCCGTGATCAACGAACAGGGTGACGTCCCTCGAAAGGCCGACCATGTATCCCCGGCATCATGGCTTGGGGATGTCCGTGTCGCTAACGTCATCCTCATCACCTGCTGGATAGTTGGTCAATCAATCGCGGAGAGGATTATTCCGACAGGACGGGAGACATTGGAGAAATGTGCCCGTGAACCTCAATTCGATATTCTTCCGCCATTTGGAGAGTTTCTCGTTGGCAAACCTGACAAAGAGGAGGCATTCGAGATCGATCCTGAACTGTCACCCGTTCATAGTGCTACCTCCAGTGAACCGACGACACAATCCACGCCGAGTCATCCATCACTGCGTCCAGACCCCCCGTAGGCACAGATGTGCCTGCGTACGCTGATCTCTGCCGAAGTGTGAATACCTAAGTCGACGTTGGCCGACATTGGTCTGACACATCGGATTCGAACCTCGCTCCATCTTAAGCGTTCCTGGCCGTTTAATCCAGCCGATGAGTCCCACCGTGTCGAATCGGGTGCCCGGGAATCCCACGTATTTGTTTTCGAGTGACGTCGATCGATAGCCAGCTTGGTTCGGTTCACTATTAGCAAATCCCAGCTGTTCAACGCTCCGATATTTTCGCGTATCGATCACCTGGTCTGCCCGTTCTTTGTAGACTCGTGACCAGTCTGCCTAGGAGCAAAAAATGAGGCGAGCTCTTTGCCGTAGGCAGACTGGTACAACTCGGGACAAACAATTGACCTGGGCCCGGAGTTTAAAATTTTGGGTGGTGCCGATCACGCCGATCACCGGGGCTCGGTCCGATAGGGAGCTTATCAATCAAACTGAGGTCGACGCTGTAGCCCCGGGAGCTTATACATTAAAACTCTGAAGAGATAGAAGTCAGGACATAACTCCTACAATGAAGTCCTCAACTTTGAGAAAATGATAATAATCAAATTTGAGGCCAGGGCATGGGTCACAAAAAAAATTCAAACTCCAGGCTCAGCCCAATTGATCGTTCCGAGTTGTACCAGTCTGCCTACAGCAAAGTGCTTGCCACACTTTTTGCCATTCATAGGCAGACTGGTAACGAGTCTACGTCCTTTGTCCGTTTAATTGTATTTGCTGAATACACCGCGCAGGAAAAGGGTGCTTCCACATTATGTAAACTGGATCGAAAACCTGATAACGGCCGAGGGGGATTTGGCCGCAACCCTATTCATTGGGTCTGAAACTGCAAGGGAAGTGTCAAAGCTCTGTTTCAAGTGGCACGTTACCCTAGCTTCCCGCGGCGGGCTTCTTTAGCGGATTCTGCACGGATTCCTAACAGAAAATCCTGACATTTCGGCCCAATCTTAGTACTAGTGATGTTCAGGACTCGGCTTCAAGCCCGAGGCCCGCCAGGCCGAGCCTGCCCAGACCCGAGCCGAGCCGAGCCCGACGCAGGGCTTGAGAGGGCCCAGGGCTCGGGCCTGAGAATGTAAAGCCCAAGCCGGGCCCTTAAGCCCGGGCTCGAGTAACACCTACAAAGTCGGCTTTCACCCTAACTTTTGGATCAAGAAAGCGCACAGTAAATTAGTGAATCCATTCAGATTTATCCTTCCATTTATCTCACCCAAATTGTTGACGCCAGCATGTTTTTATCGGGTTCAAAATTTTCAACTCCCGAGTCCGAAAATGGAAATTATGTGTTGACGAGGTTCAAAAGGGGCCAACTGAGGTACGGGATGATTTTTGAGGCTTACGGCGACACCCGCACCATCAGTTGTGCTCTATAACTACTGATTCAGTTGATTCAGTGTAATTTTCAAGCAATTTCCTTCAAGCCCGACTCAAGCCCGGGCCACGGGCTTGAGGCCCTCCCTGCGGGCTCGGGCTCGGGCTCGGGAACTCTGAAGCCCAAGCCCTGTCAGGCCGAGCCCAAGCCCGGGCTTCCAGGCCGAGCCGGGCCCTGAACATCACTACAAGGTACATCCTATTTCAGGTGCACCATCCCGACGAGCGTCGCGTGGATCACCCGTCCCTGCTGTGGCCCAGTGATTTTGGGAGGGTATATACCATAGCTAATGATTCCACTTTGAGAGGTATAAGACCATTTTATTGATTTGATCTACTCCGCATTACTATTACTTACAACAAACTATCAATTTTCACCATGCAAAAAATTTAAATGCCGGGATCTCAGCAGCAAGCTCCAGGGATGGAACTACCACTCCAGGTACGTTCATATACATCCCATAAAGATTCCTTAAGCTTATTTTGTCTGAACCCGTCCTCTAACTCTTGCACGCCGCTCGTTTGAGCAGCGAGATCAATCTCGGCCCCTGCTACCTCTCATCAGAGGAACCTAGTTCTATCATTCCTACAGGTCTAATGTAATATTTTGTAAAAATAAAGTCTTTAGATCTATTGAATATGATTATGCACCGGGAAGGCATTACATTGGCCAGGAACAACGGATTTAGGCGGGTGGCCAGGTGGCCCGTCAATTCACTTTTCGGGAATTCCACCGAAATAAATTTGCCACGAGCTCAAAAGGTCTCCAAAATGGATGTAAGTAGACTTAATCTGTTCACAGGGTGTGCGCCTACGTTTTCAGCCCCTTGTCCCTCGAAAAGGCATTCGATGAAGCGGCTAATACGCCAAATACGCTAAGGTGGCCAGCTTCCCAGCGCGCAATAGTAATCCGGACAAAATTTCGAAACACTTCCTGACATTTGGCCACAAAAAGGAAAAACAGGCCTTCCCACCCATTATCCGAGGTCCTTGAATTTCCAGCTCGAGGATAGAAGTCAGATCAACACATGTGCGTTGGTTACCTTCTCTTCCTTCCGTGAATTTACTCATCTATTGAGCTGCTCCTGCATAGTATCTAGGGTTCATCGCGGAGTGGCCGCCTGCAACGGATGTCGAGGGTCAAGAAAATCCACCTGCAGAAGACGTCCGTTCGATTCGGGCTTGTACCGTGGTGTTGCTGAAACGACTTTTTTTCTCGGCTTCTGCATCCAAATCAGCGCCTCCGGGAGTTCAAGTTCTTTCTCATCGGTTGCGTCCTGTCCACCATGCTGAGGTGGATTTTTTCTGCTGTCGTGGTAATAATAACAAGTATTTTGATCAGCGGGACGTATTAGCAAGCCAGATATGCCTTCAAATACTGTCAAAATTTTACCGATCAAATGTGAGCTACGGGGTTCTCGGTGAGAAAGTCGTAGACACAAGGAATCTTGATGGCGCGAGATAGACTTCAGAATCAGAAATGAGTCGGTGAAGTCTACGTGTTTGAAACCAAGACTGTCCTACTGCTAACCTACTAGTGAGTATTTATACCTAACTACAAGTACATACGGAACCGAACTATGAGTGATTGACTGGGGGTGCAGGAGCTGCACAACTTTGGCACAGTAGTTGCGGACTCCAACACAGTAGCCGCGGACTCCGGCACAGGGAGCCGCAGCGAAGCCGCAGTGATGGACTGATTGATCTAGCGAGCGGTGCGTGATCCTTACACTAATCAGCTTCATTTGCACAGTGTCGAAGGCATCTGAATCGCATGCACAGCCAGCACAAGGGTATGCAGGAATCTAATTTTCTTCAGGCTCAGCACAAACACAACGGGAATATTTACCCGTTGTGCCCTTATCACAATTTAAAGTCCTTGACTCCGAGGGGCAGACTCAATGAATTGGCTAGCTCCCTTGCAGACGTGGCCGTCGGCAGGGTCAGACACGTCCCCCGCATACCACCTGAATCATAAAGTGAACAAAAAGTGAACAGTTTTCTCAAGATTCCTGACACATCACCGCAGCGTCATCCATCACGCACGTGCAGAAGTGTCCGGATCAAGCGAGGCCTCTTCCCGCCCAGTGCCCACCACCTTGCGCGCCGCCCGTCCTGAGGCCAGCACATCCAAGCCCCTTCCATCTAAAACCAGCGTCTATACTACAAATCTCCTCCGCCGGGATCAACTTGGCGCACCCGCGGCGGCGCTTTCCTTCAGCGAGTCCGAAGTCGTGCGGTAGCGCTCGGCGAGGACGCACGGGGAATGGGCTACGTCAAGGCCCGTACGCCTCGCGTTTTTGCTCATCGCGGTTTATAGCGGGCCCCATGTGGCTAGATGGGCTCCATTGGCGGGGACTTCGTCCTGTATTTTATTCGGGGGTGTGCTAACCTCACTAGTTGGCGTCCGAGGAAACCTCCCCGCCGCCCTGTGGCTACCCTCTCATTTTGTTTGCCGGTGTCCCCTCTTGGCACACGTTGCGCCTGTTTCTTGCGCGCGGGGCTTAGGAATGCGTTCGCCGCGGCTCCCCCTCCGTCCGCCGTGCACGCCGCTTCGAATTCGCGCCGCGGACTATCTTGCCCCCGGCCTTGCCTCTCGGGTCTCCATCCGCTCTCCCCTGCTTGTTGCGCCACATTTTATGCAAGGCACGCCAGGTTTTCTCTCCTCTCTGCTCTCCTCCCTCCGTCTACCTCACACATTCCCCGGCCGCGCGCGCCCACCCAGCTCCAACTTCACTCATAGTGTCGATAGGGTCACAAGCCGTCGTCGACCAGTGGAACGTCATCCCCGCAAGTTGAGAATCCCATTTGCTTCGACATTCGAGGAAGCCCGGGGTTCGATTCCCCTCGACGATATTATTTATTGCCCCTGGGATCTTTTCTCTCTCTCACTGCGTTCAGGGGGTCCGTCGGCACAGCCTGCCGACATCTGCCGACGTCTGTTGACGTCTGTTGACGTCTGCCGACAGAGCCTGTCGACATCAGATCAGCACAGCTGTGCCGACCTGTGCCGACGGTCCGTCGACGTCTGTGTGCGTGGGGTCGACCAAGCCTGCCGAGCTCTGCCCCGAGCTCCATGCCAAGCTCACCACTCCTCAACCAGCGGACGGTTGGGACTTACCTCCCCCATCACCGGAGGGCATCAAAGTGATGGCGGCAACTCACGGCACTCACAGCCAGGGCAAATTCAGTCGAGGTAATGTGTAGTTCGAGACTCAGCGCAGGCTTCTGAACCGAGGTAGACGTCGGAGGAGCATGTCAACGGCCAGGCCTGTCGACATCTGCCGACGGGGGGTCGACAGAGGCTCTGCCGACAGACCCCCTGAACGCAGTGTCTCTTTTTGGCGTCTCTTTGTACTTCCGGTGTCAATTTCCACTCGACCTCAATAAGCGGAGTGCCGAAGCTCTCGTCGACCACCTGCGAGTGGGGAAACGAAGTGCTGCCCGGTGAGCTGAGTCTATTTGTATGAAATGGTCGACCGTGGTCCTGATTCAATACACAACAGGGCGGGTATGATAATATGTATTCCATATCTGAATCTAGGTCAAACACGTAAATCCTTTTATGCCAATACGGCAAGCTGGAGACTGTGAATACGAAGTGCATGCCTATTAAAGGAACTGTACCTGGGCTCGGGTTCAGGAGCCGAAAGGTCTACCGAAAGAGTACTTTAGCTAAATCAGGGAGCTTACTGAGTGAGCAGAACTCTCGGCCGACCCACACCGTCTTATTAATTGCCTTATTATGTACCCCATGGACTTCATTTGCGGTTCGTCATCACGCCGCTCAATACAGTGATAAGATTCTTCTGAAACTCAGGGGAGGGCGGACCACAAATACTCCGCCGTGTTTCATAACTTGCTAGTACTCTTCAAACGTATAAAGGGGCTGCTTGTCGAATCTCAGAGCCATCCCATAACTCCACTCATCATGCAGTTCAAACTCATGGCATGCATTTCTGCCCTCGCCGCCGTTGCCACCGCTCAAACAGGCTGCGTGAGCGTCATTGTGGTTGTTCACTGAACTGCGCCTGACTAACCGGTGTTCCTAGGTAACCATCCTTGAAGGCTCAGTCTGCCCGGTAGGCTACGAAAAGTGTGGACCTCTCTCGACGGAATTCACCAACTGTTGCCCGGTGAGCAGATCTTCTTCATATTACAAAGGCACCATCCTTGATCCTAATATACCGCAGAGTGGCGGGATCTGCCCACTGTAATTCCCCGGGACATGCTCGCCTAGATAATCGCGTCCGAATAATGTTGGAATATCTTGCGAGAGACCTGTATCATTTGAATTAATGAGCACATATTTTCTATGACAGAGCTAGCTGGAACGTCCGTCCTTGAAGTTACGAAGGTTGGGCCTCAGTGAAAAGCGTTATATTCGGCCTTCCTAGCGCTGAGCTGTGCTATCTTTGCGTACACTGATTCACTGGCCTACTGTGCCGTCGCCAGTTTCACGCAACACGGTCTACACCGATCATGGGAGAGCGCGGCCAACGAGATCCTCTGAAGAACAAGGACATGTGAATTGATACCAGGTCGGGCTCCAGTGGGAATCAGCAGCTTTTCGAGCGTTTCAAGCCAAGAAATCAAGGTAACGAAGGTGTGGGTGGAAAGCAAGAGCGAAAAAGGCCATGTGGCATCCCGCATCTATTAGTTCCCGGTGTTGATCCTCCCTAAGTTCAAGTTCCAGTTGGGTTCGAGGAGCCGGTTGCCTACCGCAGAGAATGTTATTGGGGATTCTTTCCTCGGTAAAATTGCCGTGCTGCGTTTCTCAGATACGTCTTCCTTCCCAAATGTCATGCATTGCCAGTGGTCAGACATCAACAATCCGCTGCCGTACTTCTGCTCTATGCTCATGCTTTTCTTTTATATATTATGCTGAGCCAGCTAAGTAGGTGGAAAGCCTCAGTGTTTGCGAACTGGAACTGAGCCTGCACCCACCTTATCATGGTTACATGTAAAGATGCCGGATCAAGACGTACGGCACGTGTCCGTCCTCCTTCTCACCGCGTACCACCATCATGTCGCCGTCGCTCCCACAAGAACTCATCGAGGCCGTCATCACCGACGTTGGCGACGTCGAATCTCTCAAGGTCTGGTCTCTTGCTGGGTCCCAGTTCTGCTTAGGCAGCCAGTGCATCCTGCTACGCTCGTTGACGCTGAAAACGCATCCCAAAAGCGTGACCCCAAACTACGACGCAGCTCGATACTTTGGTCATCGACAACGCGGCGAATGGGTGCCAGCCATTCGCCGCGTTGTGCAGTGCGCCCAGCTGGCTCGTCCCGAATTTAGACTATGTATAGTGTCACTGCGCCGTCTCTCTACTCCGATTCACTACGAACATACGGAGGACATCGTACTCGCTGTGGCCAATACGCTTCAGCACCTCCATTTCTCCTGTCAGTCTCCTCATCCTGAATAGTTGACCATATCTAACATTGTCGGGTCGGCCCACTAATTTAGGCAAGGTGTATTCGACCAACTTCGGCGTGCCGCTCCCGCAGCTCCCCAAGGCTCAATCAATAGAGTTTGCAGGAGTCTACCATTCGGGAGTCTGGCAGTGCATCGACATCCTCTTCCGCTTCTTCGTGCCCACCTCAAGTCGCGCCCTCAGGGAAATCACACTCACTCTCCTCCCGATACGTTCCGCCTGTCCCGACGCCGTTGTTGGACCTCTTTTGAGTCCACTCGACACGGCGATCATGGCACACCCGGCAGCCCCCCACATCTGCTGGCGTGCGAGCTTCGCTGGCTCTGTCGCTGCGGTCCAGGCCCAGTTTGCCGATTTCGTCCTGGCAGTGCAGGACGGGATGCTGAGGGTCCATGCGGCGGGTCGGCTCGTTGCCGAGTCGTCTGATGACCACCAGGATTCTCGCGCCGGCTTCTTCCCTGATATTTAGTCTGCTTTCTGAACAGTGGGCATCGTCTGCATTTTCCATGGTGCGCTGATTCTTTTTCTCGTGTATTGTAGATTCCCCCGGTTATCCACATGTTAGCTCGCAGAATGACTTTCGGACGCTCTCGCAGTCCAGATATTGTAGATTTACATTTGTGCGTGGGTTAGGTTCATCTGGTTGATCTCTCCTGCTGTATACCGCAACCGGGGGGCTGTTCGAGCTGGCTGTCAGTACTCTTGATGCCATTGTCTTGTATGACTCATTCCGCTCTTCAGTGTATGCCCGCGCGCTCCGCTGGATTAATCGGCAATACCACGTCCATCCCTATTCCTATCAGTTCCTATCCCTATCCCGCCGTCTCCCACAGGATCTTACAAAGCAGATCCCAATGTGGCAAGCCTATCTCCGTTTCCCCAAGAGCACTTGGCTGAAGCTGACGGAGACTTCGCCAGGGCTGGTCCAATGAATTGGTGTCAAAAATCCGCGGAAGCCATCCGAGCAGCCAACGTTCCTACTGAGTTCGACAATGTATCATAAGATATAACAGCTCCTGGCCCACAATGCGAGTCGCCCCATCAACAGCAACGCTGCGCCATTCTCCACAAGATATCACTTCTGCCTGCTCCCGAAAAACTCGACGGACATGTCTGACAGGTCTCTGAGGAGACCGGCTCAAGATATCTCCCTAGCCCTGTTTTCGGCGCAGTTTCTTGATAAATCGCCAGAGATGGCTGCAGCGCGCATGATACACCTGAAAAGTGTATTTGGCGGAGTAACCGCTCGAGCCATAGTCATCTTCGCAGTATTCTCAATCTACTGGGGCGCAGTGTGGAAGGCGCCCGAACACACTCTCCCGAGCTGGATCGTAGTATGACTGCTCTTTTTTGACCTCGGCGCGTGCCGATAATCCGGAGGACTTCGACGGTGGTGTAATTGGTCAAGCGGTCTCCAACGCGCTCAGTGGGATAAATCCTTGGAAGAACGGTGTTTTCTGGCAAGTCGTACCGGCTACTCAGTTCCCGGATGGGATTGCCCAGCTGGAAAATGCCATCGTCCAGGAACAGACATGGTATGCCCTCACAAGTTAGTTCCCCTATGCTCCTTCTCCTCGGATATGTTCAATAATACGTGCTTCCCAGTCCACCGTGGAGCAAGTAAAAACCTCACTGCAGCGGTTTTTGCTGCAGACAGCTCCTATAATTCTTCGCTGGCAATCACGTTCATCGGGTCGGAGGCCAGGAACGAGAACATCTAGTAATTCATGCTTAATATAGCCGAGGATTTATTTCTCATCTCGTTATCGCAGCAGGCTCCACAGCCGTATTGTTTCTGCCCAGGTCGAGGTCATCACACACAAATTCAAATTCATCAAAACATCTCTTCTTCACCCGACCTCGAAACGACCCTCTCAACGGCTCCATAATTCGTTATGCGCCCTATTTACTACACCACCACCCCACCAACCTCCGGCCTTTCGATGTTGCAGTGTGCGCTTCATGGAAATATACGTTCCGAGCTATATCTGACTGGAAGTTCTCAGTGCCAGCGCCGTTACGTTCGTCGGCCTGATCTATCTCCTGATCCTTGCGGTGAGCGTCCTTCTCATGCGGATCAACAAGCTTTCTCACACCAGGCAGCCGTACATCTATCTCGCCCATTCCCCTGGCGCACGTCCACTGGCAGACTTCACTCAGTGGATCCTATGGGTAACAAGCCGTCGTCGACCAGTGGAAGGTCATCCTCGAAAAGTGGGTATACCCGTGTACCTCCGAGGAAGGCGGGGGTTCGAGTCCTCCTGACGGTATTCGCTGCGTCTCGGGGTGTTTTTTCTTTCTTCTTTCTGCGCCTCTTGGACCTGGACCCTACTCCGGCGCGTCAATCATTCTCGAACTACCTGCGCAAAACCGCCACTTGCTGGAAACTTCCTACGATTACGTGGGTTGGAGGCATACAAGTAAATCATGTGATGTGTGTCTCGGTTCTCAAATACATTCATTCAGGCTCTCCCCCCCCCAGACCCCGGAAGGTCCAATTGCGGAGCGGTCCGCGCCTGCTTCCCGTTCACAAAAACCGTACGAATAGACATGCAGGCGACGCTCGTTCGAATCGGGTTTGGACCATACATCTGGTTGAAAAGCCTTTTTATTGTTCAGGTGAAATTTCAGGCAGCACCTTTGTCAAATGTTCACCCTGTTTCGAGCTGAAGTCGTTGTCCGTTTCTCGCCCACAGCGAAACCTGCTTACTGTACTATTTCGACCCAGTGTTCAGGTGACGCATGACGGCCGATTTTTCTGAGGTCGTTAAAAAATCGCGACAAATCAAAAGAAAATCTAATTTATCGGCCATCTCGGTGAGCAAAATTCTCGAAATTAATGAACACTTGGTCGAAATAGTACAGTACTCGAGCCACATAGATCAGCGTACACGGCCGCATTCACACGGCGGAATTTATACCAATCAAGGCCGACTCCTTTGTGGGCTACGAAGTCCACGCGCGGCACATACGATACGCGGTTTGGATCGAATAAAATGAAACCGGAGATTCCCGAAAGATTTTGACGCAGCGCCTTCAGGCATCCCTCACGTGAACAAATGTGCGGATCAAGCCGAGGCCTGCGTCCTCACGGTCCTGCCCACCACCATCGACTCGCCTCTCTTCTCTGCGGCCATCCCGCGCAATCCAACCTTCTGCATAAAATCAGCGCAGAGGACATCCGGAGCTTCTCTGCCGGAATGGAGTCGTGATACACCTATGCGTTCCGTCGGCGACTCAGAGTGGGCGAGGATGAACGCGGGCACTATCATACATCGCCTTGTGGGCCTTGGTCTCTATTTTCCTGGGTGTGTTTTACTGGGTGTGGTGGGGGGTATCCCTGCACACGATCGGTTGTCGCAGCTTCCCTCTGCACACACCGGCACGGTGTGTATCCGGCAGCGCTCACCACAGCTCCGCATCTTATTGCACCCGGCGCCTTGACTCTCGGATCGCCGCGACCCCCCTACGCGCCACATCGTGCTAGGAGCACCTTCTTCTCGACGCTGTGGCCCACTCGTGCTCTCCCCGGCCCTGCTTCGTCATGCATGCCCACGTCCGGTCACGGGAGGTCTTCTCCCTTCCCTCTCCGTTCCTCCCGCCGTCCGTCTCGTACATTCCCCCGATCTGATACTGACCGCCTTTACCCGACGTATTCGCACGGCACCGTCGACCGCCTCGAAACGTGGGTGCTCCCGATTTCCCCCCTTCTCCTCGCGCTAAACTGCACCTCTTGGAATTCCTCATCCATCCAGGCATCATTGAGGCCCAATTGCGGAGAGGCCGCACCTGCAAGGTATGGCGTAGCACTGTATGCGCATCGGCCTGCAGACGACGCCCGTTCGACTCGGGCTCGGACCATGTGCCTGAATCGAGGCTCTTTTGCTTCTGCGTTCAAATGAAATTATCGTCTCCTCCTTACTCTTCCCGCTCGCGGGTCGCGCGATCTCTCCCCTCGTCATCGCGATCTCTCCCCGCGTCATCGCTGGCCACCTCGCGCCCTCCGCACCATCACACGTGCCCGTACGGTCTGCGCTCTCCGCTCCAGGCGTACATACGTTCAATCCGACTATAGGCGGGTGCGAACCATATCTCCTGCTTATCGAGCCGACGTTCCGCATCTATGCCGCGTGCGATTTCGCCCCGCACGCGTTGTCGTGATTCTTACCGACGTTTGGGACGCAACCCACGTTGATCTTGTCTCTCGTCTCCGTGTCGACGCGTCCGTCTACCTCGTGCATTCCGGACTTCAAACCTAACCCGCTCCTACACTGACAGACTTCACTCAGGGTATTCACCGGCTTATAACAAGCCGTCCTCACCAGTGGATGCTCATCCTGGAAATGTTGCTCTAGTCCACTATGGATCCTATTATCCATTGCCCCTGGATTTTTTCTTCTTCCTGCGCCGGTCTGTACTCCACTTGAATCCGGCGAATCACAGCCGACGAAGACATTCATTCCCACAATGGAACTTTCGGCGCCAGGACGAATTGCCTGGACTTTCGTTTGTTGGTCCCCGAAATTTACACACCACCCGAGGCTCACCTGCATAATACCCACGTCCACTTGCGAAGCGGCCTGGACGGGCATCGTCTCCCACTGCAATATTGATCGCAGATCTCGTTCGACTCGGGCTTGGGCCATTCAGGGACTTCAAATAGGTTCTGCCTCGTGCGGCGGATTTTCCGTGCCCGTCGCGATCGACTAGCACTGGGATTTTTGTCACAGATCCTCCCGCCAACGCCCCCCTCAACGATGAAATTAAAACCTTGTTTAACTATTTGGGCTCTGCGCAGCACTCGGGAGGTCCAATCGCGGAGTGACCCGCACCTACGTTAGATGCATAGCGGGAATCTCACGTGCAGACTACGCCCGTTCGGTTCGGGCTTGGACCATACATTTCTTTCATAGATCTTTTTGTTTGATTTTTTCATTCAGTCGCAGAGTGGCGGCACCTTCCCGAGAACGCCTGCTCAGCACTCGGGAGGTCGAATCGCGGAGTCGTCCGCACCTGCCTCGTCTCACATTGCCAGAAATTCCGTGCAGGAGATGCCCGTTCGATTAGGGCTGGGACCATGCCGTTGAGCACTGATGGTTCCTTTTTCTTCACCCCTCTGCTGCTTCGATCCACACTAATAGAGAGTTGCGCTGCAGCCATTCGAGCCATCAGATGCCATTTTTGCAGGGCGGGGCGAAGATGAACTGGGATGAACGCTATGCGCTTACGCTGTGCTACGTTACACCCCCCAAGTGTCACTCGCCGCGTCTTGCCCTCGTCCCCGCAATCGACATGCATCTCCGCTGGATGATCCAGGCCGTCCTTTCAATGTTTCATGTCGTCCTCGCTGCGCGCCCGGCGCGGTTCGGGCGCGGCGGAGCTAGGAAAGTGCGTTCCCGCGGCGGTACCAAGAGCGACCGAGAAGCTCTCCATCGCATGAACTCCTCTCCGTCTTGGCCGCGGCCTCCGGCTCGGGACGCCGCCCTCCTCCACGGCTCGCTTAGGCCTGTATCCCCGCCACGCACTCGGCGCGCCCGCCGCTTCGCGCCCGTGCGTTCCGCATCTAGCTGTGGCAACGTGCAGCGCGCAAGATTTCGCCCCGCGCCTTGACTCTCGGGTCGCTGCGCACGCTCCTTGCGCGCTGCAGCGCCGTGCGTGCCCAGGTGCGCTGGGTTTTCCCCACGTCTCCTCCCGCTGGCCGTCTGCCTTGCGCATTCCCCTCCTGTGTCCACCCGGTCCGATACTGACCGCCTTCACTGAGAGTATTCACTGGGTAACTAGCCGTCGTCGACCAGTGGAAGGTCATCCTCGAAAACTGCTTTTGTCCTTATCTTTGGTCATCGAGGAAGACGGGGGTTCGATTCCTCCCGGCGATATGCACTGCACCGACGCTTTTTCTTTCTTTGAGTCTGTCATTCGCTTCCACTTGAATTCCCGGACTCTCATGGAGCTGTCTTCGCTCAGCGGATATCGATTCTCTGGATGGAATTTCCGGCGCCAGGTGTGTTTGGTAATGCCTCCTCATCCGTAAACTGACGGCCATCTGCATACTCCCCAGGACCAATTAGTGTTAGGAGTCTTCAATCTTGCCTCTGCTATCCGCTAATAATCGAGATGTGTTCGCCCATCGTGCGTTCGTCATCGACCCATCTAGCAGATTCCCCGCCAATGCTTCACCCAAGGGAAGTTTCGAGGATATAGTACTCAGTGCAGGAAAGAAGACCAAGCTACGTGTGCGTGTCTATTTTGTATTTTATCTATCTAGTGAGGCTCTACTCAGCACTCGCAAGGTCCAATTGCGGAGCGGCCCGCACCTGCTTCCTGCGTTGCAGAACTCCTGAGGGTGGATATGCATGCGACGCCCGTTCGACTCGGGCTTGGACACTATGCTTTGAATATCTTTTTGGTTCGATTTCTTCGAGTCGAGGGGCGCTTCGGGCAGGCACATCCAGGGAGGTACGTCCGCTTGGTCGAATTTATCACATAATTGCATCATTTCTCAAGTGTGTGTTTAGTCCGTGGGCACTAGGGGACTTGACATGTATGCGTACGTTCGCGTGGGCCGCATACATTACGTGAAGGAGACGCCCGTTCGATTCGGGCTTCGACCGTGCGATGAAAGAGGAGATTTAGTTTTTCCCCCCTCTATGCGCCTCGGCGTCGACGGCCTTACCTGACCTAAAATATGATTTCGTTCCAGTCTATCCCTGGCACAAACATCCAGAATCCACTAGTTCGCGTCGCTTCCTTGAACACTGGCATAACGGAGTCCTTCCACCGTTATTAGCCTAATGATGGCCGTTATTACCGCTCTGATGTGAAAAAAACCTGTTTTGCCCTTCCGTTTTAGCTGAAAAACGGCCATAAAGCATAGAATGCGGGCCCGCATTGTCCGATAAGATAGATAGGTGCTTCAATGGCAGCGTGGCGGGCGTTGCAAGCGGCGGGGCAGGCGCGTTGCATCGTGTCGGGGCCGTGGCTGGGCGGGACGGGGACGGGGGCCACGCCGAGTCGAGTGGGAAAAGGGGATGCCCGAGGGGGCCGAAATCAGCATCGGAACATCGTGCCGCGATCAATTCGGAGCGGCGCGAAGGCCAGGTGGGTGGAAAGAATTAATTGTGGAGGGACGAATGGGTGGAAGTGGAAGAAGATATATACTGCGAGGAAGCTAAGAAGCCAGGCTACACATTGGTGATGTTTGTAGAAGCTGACACGGAACCTACGCGGAGGTCTGAGGGAAATGGTGAAAATAAAGCCAAAAACGGATTCGTGTCAGAGGTACCCATGCCCGGGCACCAATAATGCGGGGCAACATGAGATTTTTGGGGTGGAGGGAGGAATATGTGTCCCATTGATGCCTAGTGCAACGGGAAAGTCCAGAACTGACGGGCAAACACTGTTTTCGGGCTTGCAACGGAGCGGATCAAACGGAAATGATGCCGTTGCAGCGAAATGGTGGCCTGTTTTGAACGCGACACCAGGGGGTGAGTTTGAGGAATATATGGGTGTTGATGAGGTCGGAAGGTGCGCAAGAGGGAAGGCTTTGGGTGTGAAAAAAACCAGGGAGATCGGATATCAAAGTTGTGTACTTGTCAGTTTCGTCGTGTTTTGGGCTCAAGAATAAAATGAGCGATGCGGGAGTTGCAACTTACTTCGGTGAGTATTAGACATCAATCATCAATTAAATGCCATGTCAGTACAAAATCGTCGTGAGCAAGATAGTCACACGAAACACGGCTCACACCTCCACAGGCACAGTCGGCCCACCCTCGCGCTCGCGCGTCTTCTTCCTCTCCAAATCCGCCGCCCACAGCGCCGCACCCGCCGCCGTAGTAAGCAAGAACAATATGCAGAGCATGGGTACAAGCTGCAAGAGCTGCGCGACCATTCCGAACCATGTATATTTCCACTGGCGCTTCTTGATAAACGCGGAGCGGTCAGCCTTGCTAAGGCCTAGAAGCTTGAAGTAGCGCCAGTGGTGGAAGGGGCCTGCGCGGCGGCCGAGGACAAGGCAGTAGAGCGGGCCGCCGGCGAGGGGGACAAATGTGAGCGGGAGGAAGAGGAGGTATTCGATGGAGAGGCGGAAGGAGAAGGGGGAGTAAATGGCGGATTTTGAGGTAGAGCCGAGTTGCTGGACCGGGTCGGCGCCGGTGGGGATTATGGTCCGTCGGGTGGCGACGAGCTCCGGGAAGCCTTGATGGATCAGGACCTACGTGGCGGTTGAGGCTGTGGTGCGATGACAGGGAGCGCGAGACTCACGGCATCGAAGATCTCGACTAGGGCCTCATCTACGAAGAAAGCTTCGAAGAGAAGGGCGATTATGGATGCACTTTCACCGAGTACGAGGAAAACGGCGTTGAACCATGCGAGATTTCCCTGGAAGATGGCAAGAAATGCCACCTGCGGCAGATAGGCGATGATAAAGAGCGTTGGGAGCACAATGAGAGAGACAACCAGGCATGGGATGAACCTTGTGCGAAAGAGGGGCCACATGAATTTGTGCCGTACACAAAAGTAAAATCCCTGAGGGAAATCAGTATTGCGACGATATCATGGGCGGTATTGGACCTTGAGGGGATAAAGATACGCTGAGGCGACCAAGATCTCCTCCGATTTCGCAAGGAGAGCAGTGCGCTCATCGTGCGCGTCTCTTGCGTCAGCCATGGCCTCCAGCTCACAGTGGTACGGTGATGAGGGTGTTAAGCGGCCGTGTCACAATCCGCGTCACACCCTGTTCTGGACGCTTGCCATCCGGGGAATCAATCATTCCTGCCGTCTGTCTATGAGATGCGATAAGTAGATGTCTATCGACACGACCAATTCCGATAGACAGGCTGGTTCGAGCGCAGGTCCGTTGTTCCGACTGCCCTTTGCATTGAACCATTGCCCCCAAGATAAATATTTGCACTTTCCTCAATATTATGCAATGGCCAAATCATCAGGAAAAATTCTGTGGGGAGTAGCAGCCCGGTTAGATATGTAGGGCGATAGGTTCATAACAGAACTCCCAACCAAGGTAAATATGCGATTGCTTTCAAAGAACGCAAACCTACTCCAGGTTTGGACGCTGGGCAAGACTCGTACTTGGAGCAATCGTCTCTAAGGGCTCAGCAGATAAATGTCTACGATGTCGTCGAGGAGTGATATCCCGCCCAGTTGCGCCCAGAATACAAAGCTGCGGCATATACTACTGCCTGTAAGCTGGAACTCCGGATTTATCAATGCTCGGCTATCACAGACGAGGATGGTAGACAACTTTGAAGTTTGCGCGGGTAATACATGCTTCTACACAAAAAGTAGAGGATCCGCAGGGGTCCCCGTTGGAGAGGTATAATTTTGCGTTCAGGTACGTTAACCACTCTAACGAGTGAGGGCAGCACACCAAGATGGCCAGGAAAATTAGGCTCGTGACCAGCCTGCCTACAAATGGCAAAAAATATGTGGCGAGCACTTTGCCGTAGGCAGGCTGGTACAACTCGGGACCCGCCAAAGGGCTTGGCCCCGAGTTCGAAATTTTGAGTGGTGCCGACCATCGGCATCACGCTGCGATCAATTCCCTACTAAATGTGAGCCTCCAGAACTCACCCGCTGCGAGCTTAATCAAAATTCTGAAGAGACAGAGTTTGAGAAGAGTGGAATTGGAGTTGTCTTTCCCTTTGGAGTTTTTCCAACAGATGTAAAATAAGCTCAGAATAAAGGAAAGGAAAGTGATCGAACTCCGCGCCCAGCCCTTTTGTTTGTCCCGAATTGTACCAGCCTGCCTACGGCAACGTGCTCGCCACATTGTTGCAACTCGTAGGCAGGCTGGTAACGAGCCTACAGGAAAATATACATTGAGCGAGATGCGCTGTAATGCGCAGCTCGGTACATCATAAATAACCGGTAGCCCGTACGAGGTAACAACTTGAATGCACCTCAGCACAGACAATCGGAATACAGGACAGAGCGCCGAGTTGCGCAGCATTGCGTGCGAGGACGGACGAGATCCCGGGCGGAGGTGGTGGGAGTAATGGAGAGCATAGGAAAGCGATGGAACTCGGCGTTTCGACGTGCGGTGCGAGGTACTAATATTGCCATCCACGCCCCGCGGACGATCGCATGGTAATTGACCAGCGTGATGGTATTCAATGTCTCTAACACTCCCCATCGTCGCCCGAGATTGTTCTACAGATCCGACAATGTGCAACGGCCTCGTCCTCACTCCGATCCTTCTTATAGCACTAGTGGAAGGCGCTCTGCTGGCGCGGCCGGCGGTGTATGCTTCTCGAAACCGGACTTTTACCGGAGGCAAGTACGCCTCGGGTGCCATTTCAAGTTGTGATTCACGGCTTCCCAGTTCCCTGCTCTCGGACTGATCCCTGGGCACATAATCATGGCTACAACCGCTCGAGAAAAGCCTGCGATCAACATCTACGCCCTGGAAGCGCTGGAGCCTTTATGGCAGCCCGTAGACAACCTCAACTTCCTCGCGCCCACCAAGACCACCGCAGATCCCCTCCACGTCCTAGCCCTCCCGATGAAGAGCCAGCCCACGTGGGTGCTCGGCCTATTCGTCCACGCGAGCCGCCTGCGCTGGGACACCTTCCAGGTCACCGCACACGTCGAGTACAGCCCGTCCTGGTCTATGGCGGACCGCGCCGTGCGGCGCGGCGTCGCGCAGCTGTCCTACAACGCGGCGCTCGATTCTGATCAGCGCGAGTGGGCGGCGTACGTGTCTTCCGGGCGCACGTCGGATGACGTGCAGGAGATGCGGCAGCTGAGCAACGCGGGGTACGCGGTGGACGGGCGGACGCATCGGCTGTCACGCAGTGCGAAGCCTCCGCGGATCCTCGAGGGCGCGGAGCAGTGCAAGTT
The DNA here is from genome assembly GCA_029289555.1 of Mycena latifolia. NCBI lineage: Eukaryota > Fungi > Basidiomycota > Agaricomycetes > Agaricales > Mycenaceae > Mycena > Mycena latifolia. The sequence continues at coordinate 718,026 of JARJLE010000017.1, read as the reverse complement.
GACGCACCTGTATGCGTACAGCGGCCCCAAACTACGACGCAGCTCGATACTTTGGTCATTGACAACGCGGTGAATGGCTGCATCAGACTTTTGACAGATTACTTGTCATCCTTGTACCTTGCACAAGGTCAAACAAGGCCAACAAGGTCGAAAGGTCGCAAGGTCGCAAACGAGGATGATGTTTTCACAAGGTCAATATTTGCCCAATTTTTTCCCCCAAGAATTGTCCCGGCCCTCATTTGCAATTTCCTTGGGGGTGTTGTTGAAAATCTTGCGTACCGTGTTGGCCTAAGCTCACAAGGCCAACATGGTCGCAAGATTTTGTCAAAAGGCTGATGTGTGCCCAGCTGGCTCGTTCCGAATTTAGACCGTGTATAGTGTCACTGCGCCGTCTCTCTACTCCGATTCACTTAGGGAGGAGTACGTACTAACGACGACGATGCAGGCAGTTTATATGAGCCATCCGTCTTCCCATGAGCGTGGGCGAAATAAAACAGAAGACGCTTCCACAGATAGCAATAACAGCTACATATACTGCAGGTAACCTCTACTCTGGAATCGCTCCATCTCTTTTCACCTCGGATCCGTTCAGAGTCTTGAGGCGCTCGAACGCGAGATGGGCGGTCGGCCGTTCCATCGGCGCCGGATTGGTCATGTCGTCAATGAGGTTCTGGTAGCGTATAGGGATCTGGGGCGAAGACAGGCAATGAATGGGCCATCTCAACGACCTAGATGAGGAGGACGCACCCTAGCGGGAGGGTTCAAATCACTGCGTTCAGCGGATCCCTCGTCACGGCCGGAATCTAGTGTTGCCGAGGTGCCGGCGAGCTGTGGCGAGGCGTTGCTATGTACTGCTATTTGGCCTCGCACTGCCCCATCACGGTCGCCTAGACACAGCCCCGGGCTACTGTTGTCGATCCGCTTCGCCGGCACCCTAGCCGAGGCACCCTAGCCGAGGCGCCTTGCCACCGCTCGGTGCATTCAACCGAGGCCCCGCTAGCCCTCGGACCCCGGTCCCGCACCATGGCGAGCCCCGGCTACCCGCCGGCTACCCAGCCTCGGAGGGGCTCGACGGCACGGTTCGTCTATGGCCCGACGAGGCTGCTCGCACAGCGCCCGGTCTAGGCGGGGCCTGAACGCAGTGAATGGGAAAAAACGCGCCCCAGACTGAAAACGTCGACTGGAAACGGGTCGAAGGGATTTCCCTGGTCGAGTTCGGGTGCTCGGAACTCTGGAGGAGGCCCAGCGTTCTGCATAAGGCGGACGCTACGAAAAGTCAACGCTTCGGAGGATGGGATCGAGGCCCCAAAGTCGATAAAGGCAAGGCGAAACGAGGGATGACGCTTAAAATCTTCGAACACTGGACATGGAGTAGAAAGAGAGCGGAAATCGTGGAAGTTGCATAGGATGTTTCCCGGATGAATATCCTAAACAAAATATTGAGCGGGGGCGTCGTCCTATTCGCTACTCACCATGTGAGCGATGCAGAGATCATGCATGAAAGTGAGCCCTTCAAGCAGTTGATATAACACAACGGTCGCCCAGTGGGCAACAGTTGGGACGTCAGGATAGTACAAGTTTCCCCAACGAGCCTGGACAAGGAAGGTCACACACGGATGGCGAAGAATTGACACCACAGGGATCGTATGGTTTCCCGGGGACACGCGGCGAGACGGAGATGTGAGATATTGCGTAATTCGAGCTTCAGGAGATAATGGCGGCACTGCTTTGATGATGACCTCACGACCCCTGGAGTCCACAGCGAGTTGGACGAAAGGCGTGGGCTAAATGTGGGCATTAGGGAGGCTTACATTAGAAAGAGAAGTGCTCACATAGTCCCAGATGTCGCGTCCAGTCCGACGCAGCTGGGGAGCGAGACGAAAGACGAAATCCTCGTTATCCTGTGGGGAGAAAGGCGCAACGGCGCTGCTGTCAGGAGCGGGAGGCGCCTGGTCGAACTCTGGGGTGCCGTAGAGGAGCAGGCCGTATCGAGATAGGAAGCGACCAGCCTGGGTCCATTCAGGCTCTGGATCTCGACCAACATCACCCCCCCAGTCGAAACCGGAGAACGATGGTACATCCATAGGAGGCAAAGACCCAGAGAGCAGCATAGTAGCAAGATGAGAAAAAGCATCCACGTCAGCGACTGATCGGATCATTTTCTTCTCCTCGTCCATCTCCGCTGCGGGCGTTGGAGCGTACGCCCACCGCCCCGGCGCGTCCAGCGTCGCAATGAACCTGCTCGCGACCTGCTCGTGCATGAACCCGCCCAGGTCGCCCGGTCTGGAAGTTGTAGAGCCACTGGCAGGAGTGGAGGATGGCAAGTCTGCAATAACGAATGAGCGGCGAGCGAACGAGGCGCGCATTAATTAATTTGGAGCACTGATTAGCACGGAGATATGGCTGTAATACTGTAACATTATTATTTTGTGCACCACCTGGTGTTTTTGGTTAAAATTAACACTGCCTGCCGACATTTTCGTCTTTATACATAGGTTCACATGCCCACGGTATAATTGACACACCCTCATCATTTGAAAAAGGAACACAGGTGGTGACATAGCAAATAAATTTACACAGCTGAATGTTCTTGCAAGAAATTAGCACAGCATGCCGTGAAGGCAATATACATACCTTCAAACCTCGTATAAAATCCACTGCTGGTTATACTTATCTAGATACACAGCTATTTCTGCTAGCTGCAAAATATGCCCACCCTTGGTTCCCTCCAAAGAAAACACTGAGTTGTATATTGTACCTGGCCCTATTTTTATGTCAGGATCAGTGCGGTGACCGGCCATCGGAGCACCATCAGTGCACTTGATCCTCAGATCGGCGAGGCATTACGGCAGCCCATTTTCATTTGTCTCACACCGGATAAAGCAAAATCTTGACATATGTCAAGAGGCTAGCTGAAAGTAAATAAATCGAGAGACAAACAAAAAATTGTAGAAATTTAATATATTCATTTAATACAAGACTATAATGGAAGTAACGGCAATCGGCGGCTGTTTTGAAACCGATAGATTTATGGATTGTAGCTAGCTATGAAAGGAGTGCTGAAAGATGAACTTTCAGCAGTCCCTGTCCAGTGACAAGAAAGAGTGTCTTTTCTAAATTTACAAGAGTCTTTGTTTCAAGCAGTGCTTTTAGTGAGAAGAAAGAGCTTCTTTCCAGAATTTACAAAAGTCTTTGTTTCAAGTGGCATGTTACCCTAGTTTAACATGACACTTGAAACAAAGACTCTTGTAAATTTACAAAAGCAGCTCTTTCTTGTCACTGGACAGGGACTGCTGAAAGTTCATCTTTCAGCAGTCCTTTCATAGCTAGCTACAATCCATAAATCTATCGATTTCAAAACAGCCGCTGATTGCCACTACTTCCATTGTAGTCTTGTATTAAATGAATATATTGAATTTCTACAATGTTTTGTTTGTCTCTCGATTTATCTCCTTTCAGCTAGCCTCTTGACATATGTCAAGATTTCGCTGTATCCGGTGTGTCTAAGGAGGTGAAGCGTAGCCGCAAAAACAGGTGTGTAAATTTTCGAGAAATTTGACATAATAATGTTACAGTATTACCCCCATACGGAGATCGTTTACCGAGGAGTGTTGTAACACACCCCATTTCCCAATATTGCACTGCCAGTCCCCAAAAAGATGGTGCTTCCGCCCGAACGCATGTGATAGAGAGAGATAGGGACAATGTCAGCAGCGCTGCCATGGGCCATGGCGTCAGAGGAAATTATGTCGGACGGTCGGGCTCCTATGGCCGTAGAAGAGGTAAGATCGCGGTCAACAGTTGGAACGCACAATGAATAAGAGAGGAAAGCCAGAGAGATCCGTAGACGTAGCCATCCCTGATGATGCCCCGTATTTTAGTGACTAGGGCCGGACGATTGTGATTAAATACGGTTCGGAGCCATAATGTACTGTAATCATAATATAATATTAGATCTGTAGGGATATTTAATCATAAGGGTATCATATTGTAATGGTATTTTAATCGTATTTAATTGTATTTAATCCGTAATTTTAGTCCACAATATCTTTTGGTGCTCTCAAGACCCAGATCTTCTCCCTCTCTTGATTGCAGTCCCTGTGTCTGATTCAGGTGTGCCTTTGCCAGTAATGTACTGTGAGCTGCAACACCTCATTCGATTATGGTTCATTCACCACAAATGCATCAATGAATAACAGACAGGATTTAGGTTCACCTTGGTTCAGGAGTCCTTGGAGTTTGAAATTCTAGAAACCACTCACGTGATGCTTCACGTCGAAATTCTTCGCCTCAACAACACCAAATATTGGCTGGACTCACTGAATAGATGCAGCACAATGCTTGGAGGACATCATTGATGGTTTACAAAGGGATGGCAATTAGATTTGGATATAATCCCTCATGGATGGCTTGCAGGCAAGTGTCTGTAGGTAGTTGGTAGGCAGTTGGTGTAAGTAGCATTACATTAGAATATGACCATCTACACTATGATATAATCTTAATGTATCCTAATGTAATGGTACATAATGTGAGAGGCCAACATTATACCACACCCATACTCAATTGTAATTTTAGCATTACAATTACTCGTATCTTAAGCAGATGCCTCGTATCAGAGTGCATATGTTTGTGCAGATCCGAGAATCCCCCATCCGTCCATACCGCCTCTTTTTGTGCTCTTCTTTCCTTGATCCAGCTTAAGCGCGCTGGGCGCTTCAAGCTACGTTCCATTTCAACCTCGCCGATCAGCCGCTCAACTTCCGTTCAAAAGGCAGGCTCGCCTTCGCCTCCTTCTGCTTTTCGCCCCCATCATCTCCGCTTCTCCAACCAAACTAAATATTTGTCTTGATCCTTCAGGTATGTGCTCATAACCTGATTGAGCTCTCATCGCTCCGCTGCCACGCCATTATCGCATGACCCACTGGACATCGGGAGTGGCCCAGTTGGATTCAAGGTAAGTGCGAGGGTCTTCATATCACGCCTGAGTTACCGTATTGTTCGCTCTGAGACAATTTCTGCAGCCGCATCTCATATTCATCTCAGCCCTCAACTTACTTATTCCCCCAGGGCACTTCTTCTGATGGAATAACCCCCTGTGCGCCGCTCTCCCTCTGGTTTCGTGACTCTTGACTAGACACACATTCGTTCTTAAGCTTGTTAATCACTCGCTGATCTATTTCTTGGACAGAAACGATGCTGTAAATATTCCGTCGCACGTGCTTCATCATGCATGGCACGCAGAGTCGCGGTCCCAGTGCGGCCCATCTCGTTCCATCGATCTGTTAACTGAGTATCCCAGATGTTGGGCTTCATTGCGACTTTGCCACTGCTCCTTTGTCTCGACTTCGAGGTTCACGGTTCAACCAGGCAAACGCTACGTCATTCCCTCTTTCAAAATATTTTAGCTGACACGGTACATGTGTGAGTGCCAGCGGGCAGACGCAACATGATAGCCACTGCCCATTTCATATGTTCCCGTTGTCACGATCAGAGTCGCCGGACTTTGGTCTTGATCCATCGCGTTGATTTATCGCTTGCAGCTCAGGGATCGGATATTTCACAATTCCAGGGTCATGTACGACTTTGGGGAGGGGCAAGCGGCAGCCCTTTCTTTATATCTGCCGAGACAAGCTTACACATAGCCGAATGATCACCACATGTGGCCTGAATCATTGCGTGCGCGGCTTTCTTACGTTCATCCACCCAGAAATTGATTTTGATCGTCTGCGGCAGACTCTGACAGAGGAGTTAAGCCCACGGTTGAACGTTGAACAGCCACCGATAATTGGCTACAAGGTACGTTGCCATTGGATTTCTACCGCTGTCGTACTAATGCGTTGCCGCGCATCTGCAGAATAATAATTCAACACCCGGTTCTCAATGGAACAAGCCATTCGACGGATTGTCTATGGAAGTTGGGCGTACACCTACTACAGTCTGTATTTTTTGCTCCTGGATCACTGAACACTCATTCCTTTTTTTGCGCAGAGATTCAAGCGTGACCCCACAGCGGGGGGAAAAAAATCAGGCAAGTAGGCCGCACCCATCCATACCCATCCATCGAAGTGGCCTCGTGCGCAAAAGCCGGCTGCATGGAGCTGTGATAGATGCATTCTTTGCGCTTTCTTTTATTATTTTCGGTAATCTTCTTCTTGACTCATTCAACTAGTAAATGATTTTGGTCTTTGATTTGAGACTTTGAGTGCGAAGATGAGCCCAGCCACAGAAGGTAGCGCTGAAGCCGGAGCGTAACGCCGGCATGTCTTCTGCATTATAACAGAATGTATTCATAATCTTAGCCAGCCTGAACCCAGCGGTGTATTGTTAGACATAGACCAACTGGCCGCGCTCGAGCAAACGTATCATCTTCTTCTCTTCCCCCGCCTTGAGCTTCGTGTCTGTCAGTTCGACGAGGCCCTCTTGTACCGCCTCCTGGATCATCTGCATCCACCACGACTTGTCGGTGGAGGCGTACTCCTGCTTCCCCACCCAGGAGAGCGCAGCCTGAGCGTCACTGAGTTTGAGAGGTCCATATCCAGCACCGTTGGACGACAGCCAGACCACGAGATGCTTGAAGCGCGCCGGAACCGTACGCGGAGCCAAGGCGGTGGACTTTACGACCGATGGTACAGATGGTGCCGGTACACCAACAAGACGGCCCGTCGCCGAAGTTGACGGTGCGCTAAGAGGCGCGAACGGCATGGCCCCGGTCACAATTGGGGTGGGAGCGACTAACGACGGGGCCGTGCCGGTGGCTTCGACGCGGGCCTCCCGTTGCGCGGGAAGGTCACACTGGGATGTCGGCGGCGTCGGCAGTGACAGTAACAGCGGTGAGGGGGCTGAACCGCCAGCAAGCGGAGGCAATCTGCGTCCCACGGCCAGGAGCGATGCGCCGCCATCCAGCGTCAGGCGCGGACGCACCCGCAGCTTGAGATGTTCTCTGCCCAAAAGAACGACTCCGCCACGCTCATCAGCGGCGATCACGGCCGCGGGGGAGAAGACCAGCGCGTCGCCAGTGGCGAGCAGCATTACCTGCTGATACCAGTCCGCAGATTCGCTGCTCGCAGAGACGTGCCGTGCAAGATGAGTGCACCATGCTGGCGAAGAGAATCGATGGCAGATGATCATCGACGCCAGGTCGAGAATCGTTGACGGAATGACGGTTGGTTCTTGCGTCGCGATGATCACTCGAGTGGCCAGATGCCGCTGGAGACGGATTATATTGCTGATAGACTGGGTGAGGCGGGTGGACTCGCTGTTGACGAGATATTTGTGCGCCTCATCCAACACTGCCCGGGCGACAAAGGTTATCAGAACAGACACAGAGACATGATGTTCTGTACGTACCAACGAGCTTTCCGCATACTGTTTGCCACTGAGTGAATACTCCGAGGACGATGTCGAAGAGCACGCCCGCAGTGAGGCCTGGCGTCATGGTTCCATCATATGAGCATCGCTACTGTTGACGAGACGACGTGGAGCCACTTACCGTCGAGGAACGGATCCGTGAGGTCGACCAGGACCAGTCCTCCAGGAGTGAAATACGATTCGATGTTGCGTGCGCCTGGCCGAAGAAAACCATCCAATAGGTCCAATCGAAGCTTGATCATCGCCTGCTGCGCTCCGTTGAGACATTCGAGGCCAATCCTACGCTTGAATTCTATGCCAAGCGAATCAGTGACTGAAGCCAAACTGTCTGCCTGCCCGCCGACCTAGATAGCTAAACGCATCAACGCCCATATTGCGGATGATGAGCAACGCGGTATGCATATAAAGTGGCATCGTCTGTCCAATAGAAAGATTAGTGAAGAGGCATGTCGGCGAGGCTGGCGAGACGTACATCGAGATTGTCGCATCCCATGATGGCAAGCATCCGGTCCGCTGTGAGATCCCTTTCCGATAAGTACAGCGGCTCAACGCGGACTTGGGCCAGGGGAGCGTAAGCGCGTCGTCGACGGTTGAGGTTACTAGGTCTTCAAATGCGAAGTCGGTTGAGTGATGGTGCAGCCTGGAATGGGAAAATAGTACGTACGAGCAAAGGACTGTAACGTAGGGCAGGCAAGCGTGATGAGCGGCCGGTGACGAGAGGAAGGCTGCCTCGCAAGGGCGACCGCCATCTTGGGTATCGAAGTGAAAGCTGTAGGTGGTAAGCCCAACTTATAAGTGGAGCGATTCAACGCGCGTACACAAGAGCGCTCAAAGGCTCTGGAAGCTTGCCAACACGTGAATCCGGAATGAGGGCACACTCAAGGAGGCAAGAGACGGTATGGCTCTTGCCCGACCCCTATAATTAGGCTGCGGGCTCAAACTAGAGGACAGTAATGCTGACGAGGAGGAGACCGACCTGAACGCCACAGATCACAGCGCTGCTGGGAGTGTTGGTGTTGATATAAACTCGATCACCTGCACTTGTTCCCAGAAGTCCACGAGAGGGGAAGTCTGCCGCACGATGCTTGAGTGCAGAGTAGGTTAGGAGCGGGGAAGTGACGAGTTGGTGGTTAAGAAGATCAGCATCAGTGTCTTGATCAGCCGGCGTCGCAGTCTCGAGGAAAGCCAGCTCGTCGTCCAGGTCAGCAGGAGGGGAAGCCATGCGAGAAAGCATGACTGCGAGTGAAAACAGGTAGCACGCCGACCTCGAGCTCGACCGATTTATAGGCAGACTGCGAGCTGCGAGGACAAGGCGTTGGTTGGAGACTTGCATTCAGGTTGCGGCGACAACGTTGCGAGCACGTTGTCGTTCAAGTTTGTCCGGGGCCTAGACACCGGTCAGTTACAATGTCAGTGTTGTCAGTCAAGGGGTTTGACGAGGTTTGACGGGGGGTTTGACGAATGGTTCACCGTTTGACGCTCGATCCTTGACGGGTCAAGACCGCAGGCCGAGAGGTCCGACTCGTCAAGCGGAAGGTTCCGGGAAGCCCCTTACAGCTCACTGATTTTTAAAAAATCGCTTGACAACAATGTCAGCACGTTTCGTCAGCCCCTGACCAGTCAATGACCCGTTAACCGCTTGACAGGTCAGAAATCCTTGACCACTCTTGACCTTTCTTGACTGACCCTGACGACACTGAGTTACATAACCGGACAGCCACCCACCATTCGCAAGGGGGGTACCGGCATTCAAACCGGCGACTAAGGGTTTAGTTAGGATTGAGTCGGGAGGGGAAATTTTTTGGATCCCAGCTTTTTGGCCAGGAATGAGGTCCCGGGCTGTTTAATGCATTCAGAAACATGGAACTTGGTGTTTCATTCGTTTTGCACATCTGTATATGGTGCACCTCCAAAGTCCCGACACGCCGCATCCATCTGGCACGGTCATATGGCTCATGGCTGTCGCGAGTGCTGGGCGCAGTTGGGAGTGAGCTGGCATCCAGCTGGCCCATATGGCTGAGTATGCAGCCTTCTTCCAGCTGCATCCCATGCCGTGTCCATACCACGTTGTATCCTGGAAGTCACCCGTGAAAATAAAATAATTAATTAATCGGAATAATCGCTGTCCTCTGGCAGCAAATTCCCACTGTGCCGCGGTTAGCTTCCCACTGCGGCGACATACTGTAGGAGCATAAATACGGGGCCCCAGAAGAAATTGCGGACAGCCAGGCGGGCCCAGCTGGGTTGCACGATGTACTGGAGACGAGACAGAAGGATAAGAGCAGAGGTGACTCTGAGCAACACGTGTGAGAAAGGAGGGAAGAGTACAGGGTTGAATCAACTTAAATTGAATCCAAAGCGGATGAGCTGAGATGTGCGCCGACGGAGACAGAAGATGGTGTTGACATTGTTCGGTGCAGTGTGGTGCAGCATGGTGGTTAGTGACAAAGACAGAGATCAAAGTGATTCGCACGATCGCGGGATGTCTGATGCAGCACAGCCCCCGTCTGCACCGTGAAATGATGGTAGAACGTGTCAACAACAGTTTGGGAAGGTGCAGGGAAGGATTACAGGAGAAGACCTCATATGAAGTACGACTGCCCAAGAAAACCCAAATGGAGTGACCCACCCTACTGATGACCTCATTCGGAGTGAATAAATCATGACATTAGTGATCGATCAATCAAATGAAGTGACTTCCGTCCCGCGCTATCTAGCCTTCTTGTGCCTAAAACCAGCGGGCAGAGGACGAACGCGGGCACTATCAAGCATTTTGACCACATCTTGGCAGGGTGATATATCACCGTGCTGTAGTTAGAGTCGCGCGATGATACATCATACGCTCTCCCGCAGAGATATGCATGATATATCACCTTACAGGTTGTCCCTTTTGAGTTTAACAGTGCCCAGAGCATCGTTTGAGAACCATGGCCGTTGATCATCAAGATGGCGGGCGAACACAGCCGCCTCGATTTGATGCCACGATGAGCTCAAGCTCTCGGCGTCGCCATCAACGATGAGCACGCTAGTTCTTGGTTTTCGTGCCAAACCTAACGAAAACGGGGGCGCGAGCAGCTGCGACACGTGTGGCACTATTTCCACAGTGAAATTGAGCGGAACAGGCTTCAATGCCCGCCATTTCCACTTTTCCTGGGCTTTGGTACCATATCTGTTCCGCCTCTCCTGCCCCCACACCGGTCAAATCTGGGGCCCATGGGTGGCACCCCTGCATTAGGGTCCCCATTTGAACCCTCAAGCAGCAACCACCGCCTCCCTACACGTATGATACGTGCCATTCGCACCGGGCACGCATCGAATTAGCACACGGATTCCCCGCCCTCCTCTCGGGATTCCAGGCCTCGAGCTGGCTCTCTGGCATCGATGCTAGCAGCGTTGCGCGTTCCATGCTCCTCTCTGCTGGGCCGCCTTCCGCCTTCCGCCTTCCGCCTTCCGTACGCTTGCACGCAGCGCAGGGCATATCGAAACCGCGTACGATGTTCGACTTCGGCCCTCATGGTAGTCCTGGCAATAGTGGCCGCTGTTCTAAGGCCACGCACACACGCAGGACCAGCGCAGAGCACGTCCGCTCACACCCTCCTCCTCGCTTTCGCCGTGGTGCCGGTGGCATTTAGCCGGTGCATGGTGCTGGCCACTGTACCCGACGAGCGCCCTCCGCCGTTCTCGACGCCGTTGGCACGGCAACGATGTGTTGGGCAGTCCGTTAACGATGCGCACTGCACGCACAGGCATGCGCCGCTACCGCGAACCCTGGGCGCATCGCAGCTCCTCAACACCCGTCACTGCGCGCATTACGCCGCTGCACGGCGCCGCAACGCGACACTTCATTGAGATGGGGACGACTCACACCGGCAGATTCACATCGGGGTCCATTTACCAATCACCTTCATTGATAACGCTAAAATGAATCGACGTATAATTGAGGCAGTACTTAGCATCCGCTCTTCATAAGCTAACGAGAATGTATAAATATACTGAAAGCTAGAAAACTAACTGTGGCGCACCTGAAGACCTCCCATAACAACACCATATATATTCCAGACTTGAATTCTTGGCTAAATTGTATGAACGAAGTTGAATACGGTGACTGGGGGCCCAGGAAAGGCGGATGTAGCGTCAAGAAAGAGCACGCTGGCACGCCGCAGTGCGGGGCAGGAGAACAATTTTCAAGGTGGTAAATCCAAGAGTTGGATGTTAGAGATTTATTGCCGTGTTTCCAGGGGAGTTAACGGACAGGAACGGGAGATATGGCCAAAGTAACGGGGAGAAAGTCAGAGAACGGGTGCAGAGATGTCATTTTGATGGAAGAACAACATATAACAACATCCGTTTTGGGCATTGACCGGATTTAGCACGCCAAAGTTTCCTTTCGTATAGAACAAGTATTGCATGCTGGAGAATTCTGATCACTGAACAATTTTTAGTACTGAAAACTGAATCTTTGGATGTGCTCAGATGATTTTTTCGGAGGGGTCAATATTTAGTCTCGCGGAAAGAATCGGTCGTATGGGACCCTAGAAAAACCTTCTCCGGAACTCTTTCATCTTTCAAAATTATGACTTAACTAGCCAAACATTCTCATACCAAAAGTAAGTCACCTAAGCGGGAAAATGGTCTTGGGGAGCTTGAAATGATACTGGGGGGCCAAAGTTTGGTTTCGTATAGCACGACCAGGGCATCGAGAGGTTATCTGATCACTGAAACAGTATTAACACAAATAATAGAGCTTTACTACGTCTTCAGAACATTTTCCTGGGGGGGTCGACTTTTAGTCTCGCGGCCGAATCCTTCTTATGGGACCCTAGGAAGGTTATTTCCGGACCTCTTTCATCTTTGACAATAAGAACTTGACTAACCAAACCCGAATGTATCGAACTTGGCCACCTCAGAGACACAATGGTCTTGGGGATGTTGAAATGATACTGGGAGCCGAAGTTCGGTGTCACATAGGACAACCGTGGCATATTGAAGCTATCTAACCAATGAACAAGTATTAGTACCAATTATCGGGTTTTACTATGTCTTCAGAAAAAAATTCTGGGGGGGTCAAAATTTAGTCTCGCGGCCAAATCCGTCGTATGAGACCCTAGAAAGGCCATTTCTCCAGGTCTTTCATCGTACAATATGATAACTTAACGAACCAAACTCGAATATATCAAAAGTTCCGACGTTGGACAACTTTTTTTTTGCCATCCATATTTTGGCCAGTTCAGAACATTGAACTACAGCGGATGGACGAACATCGGTTCACTTGTCCACATACCCCAGGAATTTCTTGAAAGAAAATGGATTTTACGGTAACTATGTGATCTTTGACGGCGCTTAAATGCATCCTAGGTTCATATATGATGTTCTAAGTGTCGAAAACGCACCATTCATATTTCCCGCAGATGTCTCATCCAGAACGGAAATAATCAATGCACGTCTGGGTGCCCGTCCTGAAAGTTATCGCAACGCCTATGGACATGCAAAGGACGCCCGTTCGACTCGAGCTTGGACCGTCTGCCGGCGAGTCAACAGATTTTATCTTTGTCTCCGTCAATTTGGCTTGTCCCCCGTTCTGTCCGCCAGTTTTTGAGGAATGTAGGTTCTTTCTCACTTCGCAGGAGGAATAATTATTCGATCAACGCCGAATCTAAGACAGCCGTCTGTATTTGCGTCCGCCTCGTACGCCCTTCTTCGCCTCCTTCTGCAATCTAGCCATGCTGAATTGCAGATCAGTGCGGTTCAATTGCGTAGTCGCCGGCTGTTGGCCATATGACGGAGTGCGTACCTGTTTATGTGGGGTATTGGATCTCTCCAACTCAATCTCTCTTCTAGGATAATCGACTTCTGGAGCTATAGTCAACTGGAGTGTTCTCGCGAACACGCCAAATTGAGTTTTGATTAGCGGATGAAGGCTCCTAATCGACCGTACGCGTGCTAACGCCCCTACCATTCACAAATCTAACCAGCTCCACCTCCACACTAGCAGGGTCCAATTGCGGAGAGGCCCGCACCTGCTTGAAATTTCTGTGTGCGATTGATTGTGTGCAGGCGACGCCCGTTCGATTCGGGCGCGGACCGTGTGGTGCTCCTGACAATTTTTATTTTTATTTTCAATCACTTGTTTCTCTCGGTCCAGCATTTCCCGCCGTTCGTGGCTTGAGGTGCACTGCGGGAGAAAGTCGAGCCTCCTCTCCCCCGTCCGGTCTCTGGCAGCACAAAAGTATTTTCCCTCATTTTGCGTTGGTTTTGCGGGCCGCAAGTCGCAGAACTCTATTACCTCCCTTCTGAAGTTCGGCGTCCGGTGCGCCTTCATCTCCGTCTCCTCTGACTTGACGCACAGCCTGGATACGCAGATGCCTCGCAGTTTGAATCCAGCGTGACAAATAGGGGTTGGGTGATCCCGGCACGTCCGGCGATTCGGATCAATCCGCTGGCACCAATTGCAATTCGGTGGAAAATACGAAGGGATGCAGACAACATATGAGCCCAGCGACCGTAGGTCCATTCAACACATTGGTTCCGATTCAAGGGTGATCCCGAAAATAAAACCAAGTGTAAAATGCGAATAGACAGACGCATCACGCCCTACGCAAAGCCCATGGGCGTATCTAGACCAATATGGGGAGCACACGTTCGCTCGGCCTGCGCGCGCGTCCGCTCGGCCTTCACGCGTGTACCTGTGGCATGCAAGTGAATGGATCCAGATCGCCTACGTATTGACGCGGCTTTCGTAGTAACTGCCGCAAAAAAAAAAACGGCTTGCACGCGCGGTCGACCGGCTTGCTGACGCGAAGAGCCAAAAGGAGGCATAATTGCGCAGATGCTGAGGCAAGAATCCACTGCGTCGTGGCCAACAACGACGAGAGTTGGACGGGACGGGATGCCAAAGAAACGAGTCGAAAATTAAAATTTTAGGGCTCGTAATCTCAGCCATCTCCGGTTCCCTGTTTGTCCTCACTGAGCTCCGACTTCTAACATCATCGCCCAATCATGTCTCGGAAGTGTCACGGAAGCTGCTCCGAATTAGTCATAGGGATTGCGTATCGCCTAACATATATCTATCGCCTAACATAGCCCAAACCAGTCCCACCAGCTCAACATGCTATTCAGACTGACGATAGCGACACTTCAGACCCTTGGAGCCTATGTTCTTTATCGTACCCTCAGGTTCATCTACGCAAGGCTGAGATCGCCGCTGCGACATCTGCGCGGACCGAGCTCCACAAACCTGTTGGCGGGGAATGTGCTGCAGCTGCGAAACGGCGTACGTGCAATTTTATGACATTTCCTGCTCTACATTCTTAAATGGAGGTGTCCAGACAACCTCTGGTATCGAAGAGCACTGGGCTCAACAATATGGACGTACTATGCGGATTAACGGATTTTTTGTGAGTCCAGACATTCGGGGCTGCGTGGCAGGCGATGAGATGTGTGCGCCAGGGCGCGTGGAACCTGTACACCATCGATACCAAGGCGCTTCACCACGTCCTTTTCAACACACATATCTATCATAAACCAGCCCCAGCACGGTACAATCTCGGACGGATCGTCGGACCAGGTGCGTGGCTACACGCCCTGCCATCTTACCGCTCACCCAATAATCGATGGTGCTGCAGGGATTCTCGTCGTGGAAGGCGATGTTCATAAACAACAGGTTTGTTAGGCCCTTGAATTCGCTCAGAACAAGTATTCTGATTGTTTTCCTTCATTGCCAGCGCAAAATTATGGTACGACAGACAGGCACTGTGCCCCTCATCCATTCCTCACTCGTGACCGGCAGAACCCCGCATTTGGAGCCCCTCAGATCCGCGAACTCACGGGGATCTTCGTGCAGAAGTCCATCCATGTAACTTTATACTTAGAACGACTATGTGCGTGTACCGACATTCGGGATCTCCCTTAGCTGCGAGACATCTGGGCCGCCAACGCGACACAGAACGGCGGCGTCGCGCGTGTGGAGATCCTTTCGTGGCTGAGCAAAGCCACACTCGACATCATTGGGCTCGCAGGTACCATCTTTCTGCCCTTCTGTACAACAAATGAATCATTCCGGTTGTCCAGGGTTCAACTACAACATCAACGCGCTGGGGGCGCAGAATGATGACACGCCCGATGAGCTCGCGACGGCGTTCGAGACGCTCCTCGCTACGGACAATCAGTTCGGCGCCTTGCGCTTCCTGCAAGGTTTCTACCCCATTTTTCGGAACATCGTAAGGCATTCCTTGAGATCGCACCAATTCCCCTGACCTCACGCGAATGGGTGACAGTCAACGAAGGCGGACAGAATAACGCGCGGCGCGCAAGCCACGATGATGCGCATTGGGCGGCGACTGCTCGCCGACAGCAAACGAGACATCGCGGAGACAGGGACGTTCGAGGCGGGGCGAGCGCGCGACCTCCTCAATCTACTCGTCCGCGCGAATACGTCGAAAGAGATTCCCGCGAACCAGCAGCTCTCCGACGAGGATGTTCTGGCTCGTGCGTCGGATCCTTCCCCGTTCCATGGTCTGAGCCTCACGAGATCTATAGAAGTTCCAACTTTCCTTGTCGCGGGACATGAGACTACGAGGTAACGACCACTTGTACAGCCCAGATTATTGACGGCTTTAACTTAATCTGTACCTCAGTACAGCCGTGACGTGGGCATTGTTCGCACTTACCCAGAACAAGGCCGCTCAAGCCCGCGTCCGTGCGGAATTACTCTCCCTTGATACGGAGAATCCCACGATGGATGAGCTCAACGGTCTGTCGTACCTCGACTGTGTTGTGCGGGAGACCCTGCGCTTGCACGCACCGGTCTCTATGAGTGGTGCGCTTGCCTCTCCCAATTCTTATACAAGGCTATACTAAATTCCACATACTCGCTCTACCTCAGTACGAGTCGCTCTTTCCGATGATGTTGTACCCCTTGCGGAACCCTTCACCGATGCGCAAGGAACTGTGCACGAAAATCTCAGGTATTCCAACCACCGTCAACTCTGTTCGTCCATTTAACATGGGGCAGAATCCCCAAGGGCACGATCGTCGTCCTACCACTCCTCGCGTTGAACCGTGACGCGGCGATCTGGGGTTCCGACGCTAAAGAATTCATGTGCGCTTTCGATGTCCACGCCTTCACATGTGCCGCAGCTGACGATATCATGCTTGCAGCCCGGAACGCTGGGAATCCAAGGAATCTCCGATTGCAAATGCCATCCCGGGTGTATGGGGGAACATGCTCACGTTCCTGGGCGGTCCGCGGAGCTGCATTGGCTATCGCTTTGCTCTAATCGAGTGAGTACTCGCTGATATACTGTATTTGGTCGCCATTGAACCTCGTACGAAGGATGAAGGCGTTGTTGTTTACACTTATCCGAGACTTCGAGTTCGAATTGGCCGTCCCCATCTCGGATGTTGGGAAGAAGATGACGAGCGTTACACAAGGACCAATCCTCCTCAGCAACATGGAGGCTGGTCTCCAGATGCCCTTGCTCGTGAGGCCGGTTGTGCGCTCCTAGGTCACTGAATCTGGGCGGTCCACCTCGCCCGTTTGTTTAGAATCAGATACGAATCAATCACAAGTTACAGTTAACTATTACCTATATTCTGTCTCGACCCTCTCTCAATAAAAACTCTCGTTTACACCTGACGTCGATTTTACAATGCTTCCAACTTCCTGGAAAATAAATACACAGATCATGTGTGCGAAAATCTACATGGTACATAATACACCACTCGAATCGACGGCTACCAATCCGCAGGACATACGACGGCTCGTCATCTCAAATGATCAGGTATGCGTCCG
The DNA here is from genome assembly GCA_029289555.1 of Mycena latifolia. Classification (NCBI taxonomy): domain Eukaryota; kingdom Fungi; phylum Basidiomycota; class Agaricomycetes; order Agaricales; family Mycenaceae; genus Mycena; species Mycena latifolia. The sequence continues at coordinate 700,868 of JARJLE010000017.1, read as the reverse complement.
TCTCCTCCAATTTCGACCTCTCATCTCAAGCTTCCGTAAAATTGCGGCCTTTGAATGATGATACATAGAGGTCGATCTGATGAACACAGGGACTCTGAACCCCGGAGAAAGTATATTCTCAGTCCATGTAAAAGTTCTATATGGCTGATTGAAGGATCTCACGAATGTAGCGAAGAAAGATGAAAAGCCAGGCACAGTATCTCTTGCGGTCGTCAAGGGTCAAAATGAAGGTCCTGCGAACTGGAATAAATTGCGCACGGCAGTCCCACGGCCAAAACTCGGCCAACGAGGTCCCAATTCTGAGGCAGCTATCATCCAACTTCAGGAATACTTTGCGCGTGGTTGGGAGGCGTCAAATAATCAGTGGAGAGGTGTGCTATGGCCTGCATTCGATCAGCATTTCCGGGCAGCTAAGTTTGAACGGACGTCGCCAGTCTGGAATCTGGGAGGATAATCGAATGCCGCTCAGAATAACGTGATAACTGTCTGAAATCTCACCTGCAGTGCAAAGGAAAATTTCTCTTCGACTTGCGACTTAGCGCTGGAAAAAAGAAGCTGAGCAGCTCCCAAAAATAGGGTAAGACACACAGCCTGTATCATAATGTCCATCATTCTCCTTACCTCTTGCGCTGCATTCAATACTGACAGCATAGGAGCACATATTTCAAGTTAGAAAGAAATACAGCCTTTTGATATTCCAACAATTAAATCACATCCTACTATATTTAGCTTTACAGTGCAAAATGGACTATAAGTGCAAAATGACTTCGCTCCGACTCAATTCTTGTCTGAACGCCTTCGGAAGTGGCTCAAATTACACTGACAGCTCCTGTACCCCATAATATAAAAAAATATGGAGGGAAACGGATGAGAAATGACCGAGGTCCCGCGCCGAGCCCGAAAACCCCCTGATCCCACTGCAAAATTCGATGCACTATATTTCTTAGTGAACAGATTTTCTTGGGAGTTTGAGGGAACATTAAAGCAGTTCATGAAAGCATCCTGCAAAAATAACCGGAGTCAAAACGAGGGCGGGACGGGATTTACAAGTCATTCCAGGACATCGAGCGGACTTTGAATTGTCCCGCTGAGTTTGACGTGCACATTTTTCAGCCGCCCCGCTCCGGTGTTGACTACGGTGTTTTTGCTGGATGCTTCGATAGACTGCTTCAATGCTCCCCCAAATTCCCAAGAAAATCTGTTCACTAAGAAATATAGTGCATCGAATTTTGCAGTGGGATCAGGGGGTTTTCGGGCTCGGCGCGGGACCTCGGTCATTTCTCATCCGTTTCCCTCCATATTTTTTTATATTATGGGGTACAGGAGCTGTCGGTGTAATTTGAGCCACTTCCGAAGGCGTTCAGACAAGAATTGAGTCGGAGCGAAGTCATTTTGCACTTATAGTCCATTTTGCACTGTAAAGCTAAATATAGTATCGGCTTAAGAACTTCTTTAGACTCATCCCGCCGCGGTTCTGCCGTTTAGCGCTGGCAGGCTTTGAGTACGGTTACTTTTTTTTTTTTGTGTCCAGGTCTCCCTCAGAAACTTTTGAGATTTTGGACTATTTGCCGTCCTTTCGAGCACTCGCTTATCCCCACAACAAACCCCATATCAACTTGTAATGATCCCACAGTGATAAGCATCGCTTGACTTCTTTTCTGATAGTATCACACAGAAAGGTGCCCACAGCCCTCTGAACAAATTCCCCAGTTGGTAGTCGATGCTGTATCCCACCCATTGCCCGGCATGTCCGGTAGTGGTCAGTCTGACTTACCGCTTCACATACACCGGTGCACTATTAATGTTAGGATCGGTGCTCGCTAAGCGGAGTGGCCAGCCGCATTCGTAGACTAGCGCGCGTCAAGAATTAACATCAAAAGGCTGTATTTCTTTCTAACTTGAAGTATGTCTCCCCATGCTGTCAGTATTGAATGCAGTGCAAGAGGTAAGGAGAATGATGGAACATTATGTTACAGGCTGTGTGTTTTACCCTATTTTGGGGAGTTGCTCAGCTTCTTCTCTCCAGCGCTTGAAGACAGCCTGCCGCTCATCAAGGTGATCATCTGAGATGCAACATGAAGGTCAAAACTGGAACCAATAGATGTTGAATCTCTCACAGCATCTCACATAAAAGGCAGAGACAAGGATGAGTCTCATCAAGATGCCCGCTCAACAAGCTTTCGCTCAAATGCACTTTGACAACATTACAACATGCTTAAGTGCTGCCGTGACAACTCTCGAAGTGGTTTCAAGTTTCGAGATCCCATTCTTAGCAGCCATTTCAAGCACAATGCGATCTTTGTTAGCTGCTGTACAGGTAAATTTCTTGAATGACTATCTTTGGCGAAGATCCCAATCAATCTTAACAGATGATAAAAAAAAACAAAGCAGTTTGTCTGCAAATGTTGTTGCAAATTCACAAGCTGCTCTATGCGATTATCCATCTTTGTATCTCACATACGGGTGCATTATCACCAACCTTGTTGGATGAACTGGGGAAATTTACTGAGTAGTACTATCCTATCAGCTCAATTGCTATGTTGACTTCTGTGTTATAGAACCCTACACAAGATCCACACTTTTGCTAAAGCACAGCAAGAGATGAGCAGAATGAGGCAGTTCATCAATCGAGGTGAAATTAGTGCATTACAGAAGGGCTGCCATTTGGGGTTAGAACAAGCACTTGGGGCATTCAAGGTCCATTGAGTGTTGTCACTACTAGTCAATTGCTCAGAGAGAACATACAGGTTGAGGGTCTCCACATTCCAGATGATCCACTGGAAATGCCACAATATTCAGAGAAGACACACACCAAAGTCTTGGAGTTCATAAGAAGTTTTGATGAGGAGTCCTCAGCACGTAATTCCTTGGAAGGTTGCTCACTAACTCACAACTGTTTCCAACCCAACAGATTGGCAGCAGGTTTTCCACCTCCCAGATCAGGTAAATGTATTTATCTGATTTATTGTAAGGGATTCTGATACCTTCTAGCTTAAACTCATTCTCAATGTTGCCCCCTATGCCCAAAATTTTGCATGGGCGTGAAGTCGAAATTTCGGCCATCGTGCAAACTTTCAGCCAAAAGAAACCTTGGATAGCAATTTTGGGACTAGGTGGAATGGGGAAGACCAGCTTGGCAAGAGCTGTTCTCCATCACCCAGACATTGTTGCTAGGTATGAGCAGCATCGATTTTTCGTCACCTGCAATGCAGTATCAACTGCGGTTCAACTCGCTGCTCTGATTGGTGCACATGTCGGCCTGAAGCCGGGGCAAAATCTCACTAGGCCAGTTGTTCATTATTTTGCGGGTAGCCCCTCTTCACTCTTGATCTTGGACAATCTGGAGAGTGTATGGAGGCCATATGAATCGCGGGTAGCCGTTGAGAGGTTCCTGTCTTTGCTTGATGATATCGAACATCTTGCATTGATTGTAAGCCAAGAGCCTCATTTCTTTCTTCTCTACTAAGTACTTTTCAGATCACAATGCGTGGAGTAGAAAGGCCAAGCATGGTCAGGTGGACTAGGCCATTTCTTGAACCATTGAAGCCTCTGGCCCAGGAAGCTGCTCGGAAAACTTTCATTGACATTGCAGATGATGGACACGCTAGTGAAGATGTTGAGAAGATTCTGCACCTGGCTGAAAATGTGCCATTTGCGATTGATCTCGTCGCACATTTGGTGTACTATGAAGGTATTTCCTGGGTGCTTGAACAGTGAGTTTTCCTCCGATTATTACTTATAATTACTTGCTGGATTAACTAAGACGATAGAGCACAACACCTCAAGGAAACTGCAACATTTGTTATCTACTCACCAGGCATTGAGCTTCCCCAGTATGTGAATTTGGTTAGTGAATCATGGCTTGGTTTGACAAGTCGCATTTGGAACTACTGAGAACGAAGCCGTGTCTATCCTCCAATGATATGACTTGCCTTGAGGCCAAATTTGAAGTGGGAGGTTGTTTAGTGTCCATTCAAAATCCCACAGAAGCCGTTGAATGGGTGGAAAACAATTGGGATATCCCTCTGATCGCATCGCTCCAGGACCACGGAGACTGTGATGGACCTTTTCCATTCATGCTTTCCCCAACAATACCCGCCTTAGCATTGTTTGGGTCAAGAGATGACCCATTCATAGCAAATTCAGCAGAATCACTCGCACAGCTCTCGGGGTTTCCGGTTCTCATTCGACCGTGTAGTGATACACCTACGACCTTGTTGTGCGTGCTTCGTATTTCTCCCCAATTGAGCGCTAAGTTCACTGGCGTTAGATCTCATGGATCTGATCTAGGTCAGATATCAAACCAGGCTACTCAATTTCGCGGAATAGTTGGAAATGAGGTGGATGAAGATACAGGACCCGGGGACATGGAATTGCCCGGCTCCGGGAATGGGGCAGGGAGCTCTCGGGAAAGCGGACGCAGAGGCGATGACGGTCCAGGGGATGCGGTCCCAGAATTGGATGATGATCGGGAGAGTAATCCCAACTATGGAGGTGGCGGCTTATCTGGGAATGGTGGAGGAGATGGAGGTGATGGCGGAGGAGGAGGAACGGGAGTGGATGACAAATGGGAGAGTCAACTGCACAGAACACACCTCAAGCTCCATTTGAAATTGAACACCAGCCACACATATGCTATCTCCATCGGCTACAAGTTCAAGGTACGTGCCATAGTATGGCTGCGGTGTCGTCTCTGATCAACTTTGTACAGTTCACGATCAACAGGGAAACGGATTTGCCCGTCGACTTCGAAAAATTGTCTCGCTCCTTGTCCCAGCCGGAAGTCGTTGCTTTGGTTGACTTCAAGATCGAGACTCGACCACGTGAAACCCAAGTTGATCGTTCTTATGCAAACATCGGCTTTGTAGCCCACCGTAAAGAATCGATTATTGAACGGGAATTGTGAGCTATTCATATCATCTATGCCCACATATAATATAACATCGTGTAGTCTTCACCGCGGGTTCGACCCCCCGGATAAGCTCTACAAACGTGGTCGACAGGAGCAAGTTCAACGCGGGCTTAAGGCAACTCTTGGGTTTTCGAGCGGAAGTCCCATGGCAACAGCGGCGTTCTCTTATGACAAAAACCATGATTTCATATTAGAAGCTACCGATAGCAAGGTGCGGTTTTATGCGGTGGCTTTATTGATGTTCGCGAACTCAATATTTCTAAGATCATGCCTAGGTGCCGGGTTGACTACGAAACCGGAGATGAATGGGATGAGGGAAGCAAATCGTACTCCTCGTACAACGTTGCATACCAACAGCAGGATATTCCGTTGGAGCCTCAGCATGCCGAGTTCCACCCCTTGCAAGTCAAGATAGGAATGGGGATCAATCTGCGGCCGTCGGTGAGTGTTATCTCGATCAAGTTGTCGCATACCCTAAACTCCCTTCCGCCCGACAGGGATCTGAAGAACCCCTTCCTAAATTGTCGTTCATAAATCGCAACCAGGTTTTAATTTGGGTCGCAGATCCTGCGTCGAAAGCCCGGGTACGCGGTATCATGGTCCTCACGAGTGTGAGTGTTTCACTTCGGATGATCGTGCATGTGCCGACTTGACTGCAGAGTTATATTGATAATATCCGAGCGGAAGAAAAGCTGTCGATCTACGAGCAGGAGGAGATCGATCTGACGAGTCCAGATAAGCTGAGCCCTGGAGAAAGTAATATCCGCTCCCTCCATACCACCACAGCCCAGCTGATTAGGAGTTCTATAATCTAGCGAAACAGGAAGGAGAGAAACCGGGCACCATATCTCTTTCGATTGCCAGAATCCAACGTCAAAGATTTTTGAATTTGACCAGGTTCGGCACGGCGGTCCCAGCGTTCGTTGCGCGACTCAGCCAGAGAGCTTCTAATCCCGTTGTCGCCCTTCCGCCGCATGAGTATCTTGCGCGTGGCTGGGATGTAACCAACAACCAGTGGAGGAGTGTCCTGTGGCCTGCGCTCGACGAACATTTTCGGGCAGCCGACCTTGAACGGACGTCGCCAGTCTGGAATCTCGAATGGAAAGTCTCCCAGAAGACAATTGCAACCAAGGAGAAATTAGGGAAGGGGAAAGCCAGAGAGGAGGGTAAATTAAAGAGAATGTCGTCATAGCTGTCTGGATCGCCGCGGGGACCCGATTCAGCTCCTTGGGTCATGTTCTTACCGGTCGTATTTATTAACAAAATGTTCGAGTATGTACGGGGCGCAGCAGTACAGTGTACTCGAGGGCGATCGAGATAAGGAGAACGTTGATTATCTAGTATGTACACGCAAGGCAGTCTCAGCAATCTACTGTATCTATGTAATTCCGAAGCACGCACCAGATGGAGGGGTGCATCCGACTCGCCAGGGTGGCCTCGCGGGAGACGCTTGTAACAAACATTGACAGGAAGCGAGACAGGACGTACACTGACACCGTCCAGCTTAAGTTCAAGCCGAGTGCCACTGGTCTGTGGCAAGGCACGAATCAAACGAAGGGGGGAGAGCAGGGGAGAAGGAAGAGGGTGTGCATGGGTGGAGTGCGCATTAGGGTGGGTGCAGAGGGAAAGTACTCGTGCGATTGGGTGGGTGGTTGGGTTGGTGCTGGGAGGAAAGCGGGATGCGGGCTGTATATATACCCGCCGTCCGTACCGCATGACAAGGAGCTCATGCACGTTGGGTGGGTATTTCTTGTACTGCCGAGAGGCCTTGTAAGTTGTTGTATTGCCAATAGGGGTATTTTCGATGCTGTACGACCTTGAAGGGATGGACCGTAATTGGAATGAGAGCTGGTAGTTCGATGATTCAATCTGTCCGTACGTACAGAGCGGAATAATGCATTTTCGCGATTTGGAGGGTCAAGGAAGGAAGAAAGATTCGACTTGAGCCGTAAGCAGCAAGATTCCGGAGTGGACGGATTTGTGTGTACTTGATTCTTGATCCAAGTTTTACTTTGAACAGGGGCAGGTTGGCCTTATATTTTTGGGCAGCGCGGGTTCCACTTGGAGCCGGAAGGCACACCGAGTAAAGCAAAATATTGACCTAGGTCAATATGTTAACTGAAACTAGATAAACTGGTAGCCACATCAAACTTGATAGGAAGCTGTTCTTTTCTTTTGATACAAATTTGACATGGAATTAGGCTCAATCAGCCGCTCTTTCACAAGCCATGGCTTTGTTCTCTTTCTGTGAGTGAAGAAAGCCATGCCCAAAGAAATTCATTCTGCAATGCTTTCAGGTATATTGAAAGGACTCTCGTCATAGCAATCCAAATTCTCTTTGTTAGAACAAAGGAAAATTTGATTGTTACACCAAAAGTCCTTCTTTCTTCTGCCCGAAAACGGGCTACTGAAAGTTTGTCTTTCAGCAATGCTTTCTCAACTCGCAGACAGTGAACAAAGACATAGCTTGTGAAAGAGTGGCTGATTGAGGCTAATTCCATGTCAAATTCATACCAAAAGAAAAGAACAGCTTTCTATCAAGTTTGATTTGGCTACCAATTTATCTAGTTTCAGTTAACATATTGACCTAGGTCAATATTTTGCTTTATCTGGTGTGAGGGAGCGGCCGTTGTTGGAACAACGTGTGGGATCTATGTCGCAGATAAGGCGAATACTCCGTTAGATAATGATATAAGAGACGTCATGGACAGGGCTCGAAAGACAACCGCCAAAACGAGAAGATATATGACAAGAGTGTTGGTCCGCACGGTGCAAAGTGTCGGAACGAGAACCGAACCGAACAATGGCGAAGGACCAGGGTTCGCAGTATCCGATTTCAGTTGAGTTCCAAGATATTATCATTTCGCAGGATTCGAGCAAGAATTAAGCGCGTGTTGCCGGTGCTGTTGGTGGCAGGAAGGAAGTTGTGAGGAAAACGTGGCGCTATTTACATATCTGCGCGTGGCACCATCACGCGTGCCTTGATCTTATCAGATGCCGCGCGGATGCCGAGCCGAGTAGCGCGCTCAGCAGCTCTTTTCTCCATCTTTCACTCACCTTGTCCAACGACTGACCTCCTTCAAGCTTCAAGTTGCAGAGCTACCTGCTCGTCAACAGCAGGCGTTTCTTCAACCTCTCTCTCTCTCGATCCTCCCGATTTGTAGAGTTTATTGAAATCGGTTGCTCTCTGCAAGTCGCCGAAATGGATTCTCCATTTTCTGGCATCCCAGAATCCAAATCCCCCCTACAAAAGTGCGTTGTTCTGCATCTCAGGGTTCCTTCTCCTCCGCACAATCTGAACCTCCAATTTTGTCGGCTAAAAGAGTCTAGATTACAGAGGCCAGGCTATAGGGCGCAATTTGGCCTCATGCGGCATCAAAGCTGTATACTTGCGAGTTATCGCCCTTCTTGCGGCTTTGCGACTGCGGACGCGCAGTATCTGCGTTCCAAACCGAGCGCGAGGCAGTCCCTGAACCACCGTTAATTTCCGGATAAAGGGGGCTGCATCGCCATGGGACGCGATCAGCTTCGGGCCAAGGTGATCGCTGTCGACAGCCGGCTCCCAGCAGGTCTCCCGCAGCAACAGGCGACAGAGTGGCTCTCGCGCGGCGTCGGATACCCACATTTACATAAAAGGCTCGCACGCCCACGCCGGGGTTCTCATCGATTACTTCGACTCATACCACGACCACGACCGCGAGCACGACCATGACACCCATCTCGATGCCCATCGCCAAGCAGCCCGTCATGGACCTGTATACTGGCTACACTCAGGCAGATGAGAAAGTCCCTGCGTATCACGACCACGACCATCACGACCACGCACACGACGTCGACGAGGACGCGCAGTGGTCCGCCGCGAGGCGTACAGGAGCGTCGACGTCATCGCACAAAACGTGCCGCAACGGGCGTCTCCGGCGCATCCTCGTGCCCGCCCTGATTGCCCTCGTTGCGCTTGCGGGCTTCATCGCACTGTTCTGCGTCTTCGGCGAGGGCGGGGCCGACCCGAGCGAGATCATAGGCGGGCTGTTCCAGGTGAAGCGCGCGGTAACGGGCGACGGCTCGGGCTCCACCGATTCCGGGTCGGCTTTCACGAAACACAAGCGTGCGTCGCCGCTCTACTGTCTGACTTCCCTGTTAATGCCCATTCTCACCGCACGCCAGTATACCTCATCGTCATCTTCGTCGGCCTCCTCGTGGTGGTCATCCTGGGGGTCATGCTGAGCGCGTGCTGCTGCAAGGGTACGTAATCTCCTCCTCTCCTTCCTCCTACTCTAACCTTGATGTGATCCTCGCCTCCTTGCAGGCGCATTCGAGAACCCCTGCTGCTGTCCCTGCTACCTCTGCGCGTGCTGTGGCGGGCTCGGTGCGCACCTCTCTCTCCCTCCGCTTAATTACCCTCCTGATCATATCCCCCCGGTTTCGCAGCGTGCCTGGAGTGCATCGGATGTGGCCTGTGCGCGGAGGGCGTGGAGCAGATGTGATACTGCGCGCGTCCGACAGATGCGAGGAGATGTAATGCTAATTAGTGCACGAGTACGTATGTGCCACGGACAGAGAGATACGAGGAGTATGTATGTGCCTCGGACACGACGAACGAGAGGCTTATAGCCCCGGACTTCTTGTATACTATACCTGTAGCTTGTTTGTTGTACGTCTGCGCCCTGACCATCCGATTTCTTGAGACAATTAATCTAATCAATCGTTGTTATTCAACGTTCTCAGTGTACGATGCCCAAATAAATGCGCCGGTCGAGTGAATATGTAGCGACTCGAACGGACGACTTATTTAATGGCAATTAGTTGCGCATGCTCGCCGTTTTGTCCCCGGGTCCGCGCCTCCCGAGGCTGATTAGTTTACTGCCTCAATTACAGTAAAGGTGATTTGTTGCGGTGACCGAAGCCGTGGTTTGGACGCGCTCGCCACCGTGTCCCGAGTTTTCCGGGTCCAGAGCGCACGGCTGACGCTTGTATGACGCAGGGCGCTGGATTGGGATAGGCGGCACAGTCCCCTCGTTGATTGTGCGGCAAAATCTGAGACACTGGCTCGTGGGAGTCCTTCGAGAGTCGTGAAAGGTGGATCAATTCAAGTCGGATTCAGAGTAACAGGATATTGAAAAGGCTAACCTGAGGAAGGATTTCAGCTAGCAGTACGTTGGGGAAACGTGAGCTCCGGATCCGGCACCCATGAGCGGGCATTGCCAAGGTTACAAACCCAAAATAAATGCGTTTCCGACTCCGGCAAGATTATGGCAGGTCGCGGAACTTTGCAATTGAAGGAGATGGCATATCGCTCGATCTTCGATATCCTCGGAATGCCGAGCCTGATCAATGTTCGAATTAAATTTAATGCTGAATTAGTTGCGGCTGTCACTGGGATTTCGACGCGTTCACATGTCGTATGGCCCAGGCTCTGGGGATTCGAGGTTGAGCCCGATTGTTGAGTGGGGTTATGAACTTGGCACATCAAATCTCCGCAATGAAGGACCGCGACGAGGAATTTTAGCTGGTATACATGAATCCTCAGGAGAAAAATATCGGGACCAGCGAAGTGCGTTCCGGGACACCCAAGAGGACGCAGAATTGGTTCAACTTGATTACGATTGGATAAATACACTGAGGCGCGGGTCCTCAGATGGCTTAAAGTTCCAGAGCGTTCTGGTCAAAGTCGCAGGATGGGGAGATAATGCGGGCTTAGGCGTCGAGAGGGAAAAATAGTTGACAGTTAAATGCTTGAAGCAGGACGAGGATTGAACGTGGCATTATGCATGGTTTAGAATTGGCCCGATGTTCCGTGTGCTAATGAATATTACCGTGGTTACGGCGCGCGCGCCAGTGGCGAGCCTGATTAGAGCCTGATTAATGTTAGGATGTCAATCAGTCCAATACCGCTGTCACCGAGTCGGACACCCTCGAATCCGGTATGTTCCGAGCTCTCCGGGTCGAACCACGAGGGAGGATCCTAGGCTAAAATAGTGCGGCACACTCTACAGAGGCTATATTTGGGCGGCCGGGCAAAGATGTGGGTCAACATCCATTGGCATTATTTGCAGTTTGGCGATGGAGTCGGGGAAACAATAAAATTAGCTCCCAACTTGAAGTACCATTGGGGAAAAAACCGGATCCCACAAAGATATGAATGCTTGAGAAGACACTGGTAAAAAGGGAGCGGTCTCGGTGATCCCCGGCTATCCACACGAACTAAGCGGACTAGGTGTGGCATTAAATGAACGTCGCCAAGGGTGTAAACTAAAACCGGCCAGACTCCGGGCAGATTGTGACAAGTCGCACAGGTAGAGATCCCCGAGCGTGCGCCACGCGACGAGATAATTCGAGATGGTTATCCGGATGCTATGGCGAGAGATAGGCTCTTTCCGCGATGGTACTGAGAACTCTATAGGCTTTCCGCCACGGGTCCCGGACTTGATGACAATTAGGCTGTGGCGGACTCGTGGGACGCCGGCTGCAGTTTAGAAGTCTGAAGTGGTCACGAAATAGAGCCCAGGTGTGGCCACCGCCCGGATTGGTTAGATAGACGTTAGAAGTTTAAAGAACCCGAGTACAGCAGTGCGAGTACACCCGAAAGAGCACCTGAAGAAATTCGCAGCGCATTACGCCCTACATCGCCCCGAGAAAAGCGTGCTAATGCCTTTTCATTTTGTTCTGTGTGGATCATCAGTCAGTCGGTCGGGCAAACCGGGGAAAGCGATACAGGTGCAACCAAAACACCGGCCAACGACGTGCCGTCACTCAGCACTGCACTTTATCAGCACTGTGATCTTCTATCCGCCCTTCGTCGGGACGGTCCTCTGAACCACTCTACGCGGTATGGCATTAGTCTGTTAAAGGAATTATTCACCTAACTTCCTGAGACGCCGCAAGAAGTCGTTCTTGAGCGTCTGGAAGAAGTGGACTCAGAAGTGTCGGGGCTTTTAAGACCCTCAGATCATCCTTAGACATGCATCGAAGGAGGCTGTGATCTATCCTTCCATTTTTGGTGATATTACTGTGTCTAGAAGAGGGTCTTGACTCGCCGAATCCCCCTACAGGATCAGCGCTCCTCCATTTTTACTCACCGTGGGTCAAAGGTGGCGTCAGTTAACCTGTGACCAGATGGTGGCGTCAAGCCGACGCAGAGGCCGAGGTAACTTCCGCGAGTCCCATAAGTCCTAGTGCTGGTCGCAGTCTCGGCTTCGAGGTCGAAGAGCCCTCATTGCCTCCAAATTAATTCAATGAGTTTAAACGCTTAAGTCCTCCCAGTACGCCTGACCGCATTACCTCCATCCAGCGAGATTGATTCCGTTACCATATGCGGCCCCCAGCTGCATCGAGTATTCCCAGCCCCAGGGATTCTTGAGATCTGGTACCATCCAATCCCACGCGTCATTCCGGCGGCGCCGGATTGACGTGCTGTGTTAGTGCGCCTACTGTAAAAAGAGGGCCCTGGAGCTTTTATCCCACACGGTGCATGCTGCCTTTCGGCCTCAAACTCGCCTGGTTCGCTCTCTCGCTCTCAGGTTCACGCGACTCTTCTTTGGATAATCTGGTATTCTGACGATTCCTGCAGGCTTGATTGGCTGCTGGGCGGTCCTTCTGCCGCTGGCATGGGCTATTAAGAGTTACTGGGGACCGATCGCGTACGCAATTGGGATTACGGCCCTAGAGGGCGTGTTTTGTCTAGGTTCGCGACGTTTCTCTTCTCATTTGCTCAATTTTCAGACCGTACCCCAAAGGCCTCGTCTGGAGGATGAATCCAGCGAGCCTGCCCAGAGCATTTTGTATAGGTATGCGGTTGAGGCCCATCCTTTACTTCGGAAGCTCACGAGTTATTCCTCAGCTCAAGTGCTTATCACCGGGTTGGCTGTCTTTTTTTTAATTGGCGTACTGGCTGCGATTACCACCGCGACTGCCTTCTACGTAGCAAAGCCCAAACAGTGGGCTCAAGACGATAACGCGTGCGTCCCGTTCGGGGGCTGCAACCAACCGACTGATGAACTACACAGGGTTTTACCATGGCGGTATTATTATTTATTACCTATGCTACTCTTTCCGCTCCTTGCCTCTACTGTCCAAGTCACCTTCGTGGTTTTCTTCGACACGTTCGACAGCGCCGACGGACTGAACTGCGTCGCGCATCCTCTCTGGTGAGTACTTCCCCTTCGTCAAATGTAGTCTGACTTTAGAACTCAGGATTCAATTCCTTGGGTACGCCGGGACACCGTTCCTCATAACGGTACCGTGCCTCTGGCTGTCCTCGGTATCTGTTTTCCGCGTGATACGCACGCACAAACACATCCGACGCGCTCGCCGCTCGGTAAATTTCGAGGCCCTGGATCATTTCACCATTCGACCGCAGCGGCGGAAATCTCGACCGGCGCTCAAGACACCGCCGACGCCCGTTGCTATTACTGCACCGTCCCCCTCTCCGTCCTCCATCTTAAGGATCTCGCGAGAGGAACGCCGGCAGGCAATTAGCCCCGTCCTGCGACAGGAGAAAATCATGAGCTTCCACCTTCCCTTTCCCCCTCCTTCCCCCGAATACATGACGGCGTCGTCGGGACATCGCTACCAAAACTCAGAAGACTCGTTCGACACCGTCTCCAGCGTCTCGTTTGCAGACGTGGACGTGAAGAACAAGGCGGCACGGACTTTAGAGTACACTATCGAGGAGGTTGTACGGACGCCCTTACGCTCCTTTGTTACGCCGACCGGTACTACACGAAGTACGCGGTCAATTCACAACAGCGACCGTATCTCCATTACGCAACTTGCGTTTGCGTTGGGGAACATAGGATCCAGCGAGAGCAGTGGCTATGTTACCGAGACACCTTCGGTGTCAGGGCTCGGTGAGTCTTGACCCGCTTCCTGCCGCATTTTCATTGATTTATTCCATTCTACACAGCGACAGTCCCCTCCCAAACGGAGCACCGGAATCCTCCCGAACTCCCCTCCATAATTCGCAGTATTCTCATATTTCAATTGTGAGTGCGAAATAACGAATCCTGTAAAAGCACCGATCTCCCGCGTTGCCAGTGCAATCATAGCTATCCACCTTCTCTTTTCGATAACCCCAGTCATCGACATCATCTCCACGCGTCCAGAACCCATGGCACTCGGAACACAACATGTCGCGCTGCTCTTGGCTGGGTGGGCACCTGTCGCCATATTTGGTATGTGGCCCCGGCTCGTTTTGTCCGTATCCTAATACGCCGCTTGCCGTCTGTCAGGCCCGCTGTCTGCTGTCCGTTGCCAGTTCATATTTTGGCGATGATGTATCCATCCATCTAGACTCGATATCTGGGCCTTCGCCACTCCTCTCTGCCATATCTGGCAGGCATAATCACACTTGCGAAATCTTAGACGCTATAGCATAGGTATTCTACTCGTGGTTTGCTGGGCCGGACACTGTGTCGACTCGTGGACTGTGAAAGCCCTTTGTAGATCAAGTGTATTATTAATCAACTTTTCGAGCCTCTGCCAGGAACCTGCATCGACGATTCGCCGATAAGAAATATGCCGACGCAGGAGTTTGGTCGTGATTGGTGATTCGCAACGCGTCTCATGCGTCACGGTGATCCATGGTCACGGGGATATACATCAGACTTTCGACATATTTGTTGCGGCGTTTCAAATGTTTTAGGCGTTGTACACCCAACTCGACGAGTGCCCAGCGCTCAGGAAGGTAGTGGACGAGAATTAGAACCAAAAAAGTAGCTGTCGTCGCCCGAATTGTGGTTGAGAGTCCTAGGGAGGTCCGAAGTTTGTGCGGATATTCGCTGTTCTGATGTTATCAGCTCTTTCTTATGTACACAGGGAGGATAACTGTATGTCCTATCCTAAAACATTCAAAAGATATGCTGAAAACATTTACAATAAAATTTCCGATGTTTGTCAGTGGAATATACAGAAGATGTTCAAAATAACTTCTCAATGACTAGGATATCTTTTTCATATTCCTTGTTATCAAGAAGATATTGTGAACATATTTTATATATTGCGGACTTGAACACGCAAAAGTTATTGTAAATATTTTCACCATATCTTTGAGATATTTGAGCAGAAGTTATCTGGTTATCCTCCTTGTGGTAGCTGTTGTCAGAATTTTCGTCAACCGTTGTCGAGTTGCGCGTTGTCGCGTTTTCAGGTGTTTTTCGGCGTTGTACAACAAAAATGTCAAAAGTCTGATGTACTCAACATTGACAAGAATGATCCGGGACAGGGTCTAGACCCCTTCTGATTCTTGGCTCCCACCCTCACCTTCGCTGCGCCATGGACGACCCGGTTCCAAGCTCTGATCCCTCACAGCTGGAAGGAGGCCAGGAGGATGATGAGGATGAGGGTGGGGGGCCGGAGGACGAGGAATACTCCCCGCTGTACATCGAAGCCATCCGGGGTGACTGTTGCTCTTATCTTATCAGATCCCGCCTGAAATTGAAGTATTCGATAGTGATCATCCAATACGTTCGTTCAAAGTGCACATCCATGATATCTCCTGTGGACGACGCAATGCTGCAAAGGTTTGAGGTGCTGCCCGGTAAGCACCAATGTTGTCCGAATTGAGTATGTATTGTTGAATTAAATTCAGAGCACGCACAACAGCTTTGGACATGTCTCCTCATGCGGAAGGATCTGAAGTGGCACCCTATTCGGCGTATATTGAAGCTTGGTCAGCGTCTTGGTCTAGAGAAAGGTGACGTGGAAAGTGTTATGGTGCAGCTGTGCGCTCCTCAGGCGGTTGGAACGGGAGGTATGCTATCGTGCTTCTTCGTTCGAAGCACAACGTCCAACGCCCCGCACAGGAGCCGGGAATTTCGGTTCGGATGAGTCCATGATGACTAACGACGAAGCTCTCGTGTGTCTCACCGTTAAGCAGCTGAAGACAATTGATCCATCAAATTGTGCCAGATTAAAGGTTAGTGCTACTGACGCCTTCACGGTCCGATTCTCAACCCGCTAGGACGAGTTGATTGCAGCTTTCAAACGAGATATCCCTCCGCCACGTCTGTCGGAAATCGCACTTGAACTTCTTCAGAAGTGCATACAGATAAACGAAGATGTAGGTCGTTTGTTTCGGCGATTGTTCTTGGTCTACTACCAGCGGTAACCTCGCATTCCCTAACTGTGTCGTTCGACTAAAGAATAGTATGTCACTAACCGCATCCCCGAAGGATCAAACCCCCTCCTTGAAGTCTTCAATGGCATCGGGAAAAGATTCGGGCTTGTTACAACCAGGGTATTGGTAACCGACTTAAGCGAGTATGCCAAGCTTGTCGAATTCGAACTCAAATTATTCCCTAATCCCGCTACTGTGAAATCTGCCGCTACTGACAACTATCTGCTAATCTTCGACGGTTTGATTCGAATTTTGAGTTGTTATTCAATGCTGATGGTCGCATTTTGCCTTTCTGTGTAGATATCTTAGCTGATTGTTCCTCCGATCGTCCGAATATCATTGGCATAATAAGTACATGTAGTGCAGTGAGTGGTAAGTAGATCGATCCTCGGAGTTCATTCCAGAGTTGAACGTTGATCCCTTACACAGTTGCTTCACGTCACGTCTTGGCCGGGATGGTGCTCCAGCGAAACGACCCAGTGTGGCATTCTGCCGAGCTCCATAAATTAAGACGCTCTGGAGTGTTCGATCCTGAAACCGAAACATCATCGGTCATCACGGAGCTCTGTAATCCGCCCGAGGCAGGTAGTCAGCCTTTTTGCATTAACGAAGATCGGGAGAAGTTCTCGACTGTGCTGGACCGTTTGAGACTTGTGGATTTAAGAAAAATCGGGAAGCAATGTGGTGTCAAGGTAAGTGTGTTCGAAAAATTCTTCCGGATCAATACAGATGGACTTGCGAACCTAGGGGAAAAGTCAAGACGGACTTCATCAAAGCTATCGCGAAAGCCGTTCAGCAGAAGAGAATCAATTCGTCACAGACACTCCATGAAATACTCATGCCCAAGATCATAAAGAAATTGGACGAGTTGAAGAAACGAACGATCGGGATCCACCCAGATGTGCAGAGCACATTGGACGCCGTCGTCGCGAGCTACTTTGAGAGGTTCGTTGTCCATACTGTCGCGGAATGTGGCTGAAATCAAAACCATGTTCAGTCATACGGAAACTCCCCCTCACATTGCTCGGAGGCCTTTCCACGCACTTCGTCGTCTGTGGACCCAGTGAAATGCGAGTCTGCCTTGTGTTCGTTCCAATAGCACGATATGTGGCGTTAGATTGTATATATTTGTGATGTATATACGCAAAGGTAGTAATAATTGAAGTGTACTTCTATATCCAGTGACGAATATGGAGCGGGAGCTGAACGGACACTATCTGCCCTCACCCATGGTTCAAATAATGCCCAAAGAAGAAGAAATTGCTCGCGGGTGGAATGATCTTGAATGCCTGGGGCTCCATCATGATCCCAACGCCTTGCCCGATGCCGAATCAGGGTGGTCGGAACCCCTAGGCGAACAACAGGGTAGTACCCGCCACTAAACTCAATGCAAGCACATATAATCCAGCGAACTGCATGCGGACGGAGCTTAGTGCTCCGCTTGGCGGCGATATCGTTCCGCCAGATGCTGAGGGCGATCCTCCCGAGGTCGTCGAGTTGCCGGACTGGAGCCCAACGCACGGGGAACTGGAGGCAATGTAGAACTCGTCCGACAGCGTCGAGAAGTCGCCGGCGTGGTTGGT
Organism: Mycena latifolia; assembly: GCA_029289555.1. NCBI lineage: Eukaryota > Fungi > Basidiomycota > Agaricomycetes > Agaricales > Mycenaceae > Mycena > Mycena latifolia. The sequence continues at coordinate 683,260 of JARJLE010000017.1, read as the reverse complement.
ACTCGTCCAGTTAGCGCGGATCTGTGCAGCACCTTATAAGCCAACTTCAAGCACAGCAACATGCACGAAACCTGCCTTCCATGCACCAGCGGTGAGGGTGAAGTGGTCCATCGGGAGGTACTGGAATGCCCGGTCGGTGCTGTTCTGAACGATCATGCATTAGGCTAGACAGTAAAACAATGGAAAGCACGCGAACCAGGGTCACAGCGCCTGCACTTTGGCCTGTCCCGGATTTCACGATCTCCATAGTCATCTGCGGAATCTTCCCGAACTGAAGGAACGGCTTCAGGGAGGAGAACTACAGAAAAGCAGGGGGATGCTTACGGTGAATGATTCGTCAACCCAGTATGGGGCTACTGTGATACTTCCAATCGTGCTGAGGTTGGTCAGGAAAAAGGTGTCGCCCCCATTTGGCTGTGCGAGCCGGAGGGGATTGTATCCCGGATCCGCAAGGCTGACGACCAGAGTCCATGTCGGGGTAGTGCAGGCGAATGGAGCTGAAGAACTCATGATGAATGTCTTCGATCGGGTAGTGGTGTTTGACACGGGGGTCCCAGGTTCTCCTGGCCCAGCCGACAACGTGTCGAACACAGTGCCATTCATGCCTAAGGAGGGGTAAATACGAAGACGTGAGGCGTGAGTGGGATAGCCTACGGATATGATAATTGCCTTCAGGTGTCTGGCACGTAAATTAATATGGAGAGCGAAGGAGTTGGATAGGAAAAAAGACAGACGGCGGCGTGGGCTTGGTAGACGAAGTCGAACGAGAGGACGGGGTCCTGGTCGGCTCCGTGATCCCCTGCGCGCCTCAAAATCAGGGAATGGTCGACGTCAAATCTTACAAGATACGCACATATGATATCCGCCACTTCTTGTCCGTTATCTAGCCACTGAAGTCAGACAATTGCTTTAATCGGGACATGGCGACTGACCTTCCGCCTTTCCAACCATTAGCTCTGCCGTGATATTGCGGAGCTACAATATTCCGTGGGTTCATTGTAATTTGGTTGACCAAGGGAAAATACACCCACTACATGACCAGCTTTACCGGCTTCGAATAGATAGTCAAATGTGAGGAAAGTTCCCGCCACAATTGTCTCTGGTAACCCGATCTGAGCAATGCTGTCGTTCGATTGGGCGTACGCGAGGGTGGAGAGGAAAAACAGGCCAAGAACTCGGAGAGCCATGTTGGTGGGAATTGGGATGAACTCGCTGGTAACGAGCAACCAACGTGCTATTAAATAAAAGTGAAACGGCTCTACTCCGGGAGGAAATCTATTATTACGCAAACCGGCAATCAATCATCAGCGGCGAACCAGCAAACTATATGCAAGAGATGCTTATCACTTTTGTTTGTCTCTTGGGCCCTTGCGTTGACAGATGCAAACATTCATATTCTCGATAAATTCTGGGAAATATGATCGGGATCCGCAACATGGGGTTCATGAGCCATGAAGGGGAAGACAAACTGAAGCTCAGGTCAAACGACTTGAACGTTACGAATGATTCGTTCGACCCACTTAAGACATAAAAGAGGTGGCAGAAATAGGGGAAACAGTAAAGAATCCGTCAACGTTATGGGTCCATGGATTATACGGCATGGACCGAAGTCAGGCGGTAGTCGTCTGTCAAAGTCAAATAAGCCGCGCCAGTATTCATTTATCAACCTCGCCCCAACGCGTGAGCGCTAGTTCCGCCGGTGAGTAATATACAAGTGGTAATCCTCCTGTTTGTGAGACGGGACGTACCGGAACTTACCATAGACTTAAGACCCATGTGATGCGTTGCTGGTAATGGCCACGGAACACGCGATGCCCTTGAGGACTAGGGTACGGCTTTGGAGTCGGTGGCATAGATGTGACAAAATTAGAGGTGATGCGGGTCACCTATTCGACAGGGCGAAAAATAAATCAGGACTTCGCTGATGGCTCTTACTTCCCCGAAAAAAAGGATTCATGCATCTCGATTTAAATCACTGAACGGTTAGCTTTGCCGAAATGTCACCTATACGCAAGGGGTGGCGGAGCCAAACCTCTGGACCACGACTACCGAAAACCTCTCAGTGGCCAGGACCCTGAATACCAGAACGACCACCAGTCGGCAATCACCCGGTCCGACGATCCGCGAGCCCAAAGCGGCAAACAGTTGATGCCGAAGGTGCTACGGCCCAAGTTCAACGCCATTCGTAGAGTCTACAGAGGTTTTTAATGTAAATGGGGTGCGGAAATATGCCTGTATATATGTCTACTTTGTCTCTCATTTTTCATTGAACCGGTAAGCTCAGAACCCCCAACCCAACACGGTCCCCAGGATGAAGCCAATCTGAACATTTTCCCGCTGCGACGACACCGCAGGTCCATATTTCTGAGAGGATTACAACCGATAGGTTAGCACTACATATTAGTACATCTGAGGCACTAATCCCCAAAGCACTATATCAACACTACATATTAGTGTGCTGTCCATTTTCCAGTCTTATCTCGATCTTATCGGCTATCTTATCTCCCTCTGAGACTGCCCGCGGCGATCGCTGAGAATATGTGTCTCCCGGGCTTTGCCTATGGCTTCAGATTTCTTTCAAGGTCAAGGCAAAGACATGTGAAGCGCGCACAAAGTGGTAGCTTGCGCTAAAGGCCTCACTACAGACATTGGATGTTATTTCCTGTCTCGTACCTAGCAAGTGACAGCTCGTTGTCCGCCGTGAGGCAGACGATAGCTTAGAGCCTATCACATTTTGAGCATTACGTGAAAATTGCCGTAGACCCTCGGACTTTGAATCACCGTAATCGGTCTCTGTCCATCCGCCCCGCCCTAAACCAAGTTACTGGGTGGTTCCTACACATGTATACCTACCTTCCCCCAAAATTTCATCCCATGTCCCACACTATTGCCTCCCTATGATGCACTTCACTTGGTCCGAACTAGTCAAATTTGGCCAGGGATTTGGAATTTTTTTGAAGTGCACCTTTGGCCCTCAGGGGCTCTTAAGCCTTGAGCTACTAAACCTCAGCTTCCATATATGTCCTTCCAATTTTACAGTGTTTTATGGTCCTGAGGCCCAAGTTGGAGCATTCTGATGCGAGATAATCGATAACAGAGGGCTGGTAGGGCCCCCTCTGGGGGTTGAAACAGCCTTCTTAATACACAGTCCCAAATTGGCTAGTCAACAAATTTATAACTCCTTTGAAGCTATTAAAAATCTGTCTTGTCAAATGATTATTCTTGTTGAAAGGAGCACTTTCACAAGAGAGATAAAGATTTTTTTTTTTGTTTGAGTGACTAGTAGCTGTTTTCACAAGTGGTGGTGACTAAGTGACGCGCACCATAGCATAGATTTCTTTCGCCTATCACCAAAAACAATATAACTTCCTCTAAAACACGTTCATCAGTCTGCAACCTTCTCGCCTACCCTCGAAGAAAATATCAGCTACGTATTACGTCGGCTCTCGGTCCCGATCCCGCACGTAATTCGCTGTTCAGCCTGTGGACCGTGCGAGTACAAAATAGAAATCATAAATAAATAAAATATTCGATGAGGTACAGTGCTCGTGAATTCTTGAGGCAGAAGGGTGACAAAGCAGGTTAAACTTCAAGTTAGCAATGGTAATTTCCCATCGCCATCAGTTAATAGCCAAACACCGAGCGGCTGCGGGTGCGAGTTGAATGAACTCTACTATAATAAATACATCCGGCATAGAAATACGCGTTGATGTTCAAGTACATACCCATGGGCTGGTAAGGGTGGGGGAGAGTTATCCGCTGCGGAGGGAAATCAATGAGGATGATGAAAGCTCACGTATATACTGCATAGTCTAACTCCCTGGCTCAATTAGCGCCATCTGATGATCATGATCAAGGTGGCGCTTACAAGTTACGTCTTGCCGTCTTCCACCAGTCATGCCTGCTAGGTCTGCTGATGCTCTGCTCCTCACCGGCCGAGAACAAACCACCTCGAATATGGATCCCAACGAGGACCGCTGTCGAAAATTTGGCCTGTATATCTGTTTCCCTGTCGAAAAATCGCTCTATTTTCTTCCCTGGGCGTTGTGTGGGTTTCAAGATCTTTGTTTCTGCCCACATCTTTTGGAACAATCAAGACTGATTAACTCTGCTTGCACATGTTGGTAAAGAGCTAGCAACACGCGCCGGAAGCTCGAAACGCCACAGCAGAAACCTCCAGAAGCTCTTATCCTTATCATTATGTGTCGGCGCTAAGCAGGCCTTAGCGCCTCCCAGTTTACGTGGAAATTCCCATACTGCATTAGCTCGGCTTCGACGCCTCGTGTGATCATTATGTTCTGTGTACGCAGCTTTCCTTCGCCCACCATGTCGTCTCCCTTCCCCAGTCAACGAGGCACCTCAACGGCGATGCTCCTTCTGCTTCAAGTGCTTTTCTTTGTCTGCTCTGCCATCCCGCGTGTCCAGACTATTTCTGTCAATCGCACGATCGATGACACCTACGGCGACTCTAGCACTGGCGCCTACCCGACGTACAATACTGAAGATTGGATTCCCTCCCTCACACCCGTGAATGGGTACGCGGTTGACGATACGCTTCACGGGTGCAGGAGGCCCGCAGTGGATGGGGCCTGCAGCATGACCCTTCATTTCGAAGGTAAGAACCTTCCTAATGCTGCGTATCCTGCGAGTCTGAATATGTCCATACACTCAAGGAACCGCCATTTATGTTTTCGGGTATTGCGAGTCATTGTCGGATCTTAACCTCAATACCAATGTGACGCTGGATGGAGGTCCAACTGAAGATATTCCCTTCACTTCGCCTCTGCAGTTTGTCTTCAACTGCTCATTGTATTCCAAAACTGGTTTGGAAAACGCCAATCATACCCTTACCTTGGCCGCGATTACCGCAGTTGAAGATGTGCAGTGGTCATTCGACTTTGCAATATATACGTGAGCCAGCAATTCCGTGTTTCCCCCCTCACTCTCATGTGCAAACCAGGCACGAGGAGTCAGACCCAGTGTCGCCCACTTCCCCGACATCATCCTCATCGGCACCCTTACCTGCCTCGAGGAAAAGGAAACTCGCAGGCCCCATTGCAGGCGGTGTCATTGGTGGTCTCCTTCTTTGTGGCGTTCTTGCATTCCTCGCTTGCCGTGCCCGTCCTGGAAAGCAGACCCACACCTCCGTCTCTGCCGACGGTAGTGACACCGCTTCGGAAAAGCAGACTCCTCCTTGGTTGTCGCAGCCCTTCCCCGCCGCAGGCTCTTCCGAATTACCGGGACCCGCGCTACCGCATGAGTGGACGCCTGCGCCGGATCGGGACACCGCATCCGTCCTCGCCACCACCCACCTCAGCGGCGAGACCCAGCTATCCCTCGCAGAAAGGGAAGTCATGGAAGACAACACTGTGCAACAGTTGAGCACGCGCCAGGACGAGGTTGCGCTACGTACCCACACTCCCGTCCTCGCAGACAGTATTGACGTCGCTTCGGAACAGCAGCCTCCTCCTCCTTCGTTGTCGCAGCCTGTAAGTTCCTCCGAATTATTGGGACTCGCGCTACCGCACGAGGAGTGGACGCCCGCGTCGGCCCGGGAAGCGGCATCTGTACTCGTCACCACCATCCCCAGTGGCGAGATGCACTCTGTCGCTCATGGGCGCATCCCTTCCGCCGCTCTCGCCATGGAAGATACGACCGCACAGGACCTTAACACGCGCCATGACGAAGAGGTTCTGCAGCCGCACACACGAGAGCTCGCGGACACAGCGCAGCCCCTTGTCGCGGATGCAGGTGCGCAGCTCATGTCTGAGATGGAAATTTCTTCTTCAAAAGCTATTGGAATCGATTTGGGAACTGCCTACTCGTATGTAACCTCCTGAGTCCGCGTCGACTTGTCTGACTGACTGACTCGTTTTTAATTCCATAGCTGCGTCGGCGTCTGGCAAGGGGATCGGTTTGAGATCATCGCCAACGACCAGGGTAACCGCACCACACCCTCGTATGTCTCGTTCTCCGATAACGAGCGCCTCATCGGCGATGCCGCAAAAAATCAAGACGCGATGAATCCGACTAACACGTACGTATCTTTATTACGCTGTTCGTTAGCGCTGTTCTGACTCATTGCGTGGAGGGTGTTTGATGTGAAGCGGCTCATTGGCCGCAAATTTGATGACAACGACGTGCAGGCTGATATAAAACACTTCCCTTTCACCGTCGTCGGTCGGGGAGGAAAGCCGTACATCCGCGTCCAGTACCGCGGCGAGCAAAAGGAATTTGTAAGCCTTTCCTTTTCTCTTATCGTGGTCTCTGGTTTTGACTGTTGTTTCTATTATAGTCGCCCGAAGAAATTAGCTCCATGGTCCTTCTCAAAATGAAGGAGATCGCCGAGGCGTACCTCGGCACGACCGTCAAGGACGCTGTCCTCACCGTCCCTGCGTACTTCAACGACTCGCAGCGCCAAGCCACCAAGGACGCCGGCACCATCTCCGGCCTCAACGTCCTCCACATCATTAACGAGCCTACCGCTGCTGCTCTCGCGTACGGTCTCGACAAGAAGCTCGCCGGCGCGGGCGAGCGCAACGTTCTCATTTTCGATCTCGGCGGCGGAACGTTCGACGTGTCCCTCCTGACCATCGAGGACCGCGTCTTTGAGGTTAAGGCCACTGCCGGCGACACACACTTGGGCGGCGAGGACTTCGATAATCGTCTGGTTGATCACTTCTCTGCGGAGTTCAAGCGCAAGAACAAGAAGGGTATGTTTTATTTTATTTTACTTTTTCTGGACGCGGTATTGATATTTGCTTCGTAGATCTCTCCTCCGACCATCATGCCATGCGACGTCTCCGCACAGCTTGCGAGCGTGCTAAGCGCACCCTCTCTGCCGCCACACAGACCTCCATCGAGATCGACTCTCTCTTCGAGGGGATCAACTTTCACACGTCTCTCACCCGCACGCGCTTCGAGGAGCTCTGCGGGGACCTCTTCCGTAGCACTCTCGAGCCTATCGAGAAGGTGCTCCGTGATTCCAAAATCGACAAGTCGAACGTGAACGAGATCGTCCTCGTCGGTGGCTCTACCCGTATCCCGCGCATCATAACACTCGTGTCCGACTTCTTCAACGGTAAGGAGCCCAACAAAAGCATCAACCCCGATGAGGCTGTCGCCTGTGGCGCCGCTGTCCAGGCGGCCCTCCTCTCCGGCGCCGTCCAGGCGGCCAGCCTTTTTGGTCCTGTGCAGCCAACCATCCCCTCCGGCGAGACCTGGAACGAAACAGACTGCGTAGGCCTAAGCCTTCGCGACGTCACACCGCTCTCCCTCGGCATCGATACTGCGCCGCTGGGCGTCATGGCTATCCTCATCCCGCGCAACACCGTCATACCAACCAAGAAGAGTGACGTGTTCACGACGCTCTGGGACTACCAGACTGAGGTGCTCATTGAAGTATGCGAGGGCGAGCACGCACGCGCGAAGGACAATAACCTGCTCGGCAAATTCGAGCTGTCCGGCATTCAGCGCGCGCCGCGCGGTGTCCCGCAGATCGAAGTCACCTTCGACATCGACGCGAACGGAATCCTCGACGTATCCGCGTACGATAAGATGACCGGTACGTCGAACAGCATCACCATCAACACCGACAAGGGGCGGTTGTCGAAGGAGGAGATCAATCGCTTGGTTGAGGAGGCGGAGAAGTATAAAGGTATCTTTTATTATTTCTTCCCCGTGTCTCCTTGTGCTGACTGCCTTGTTTCTGCATCCAAGAACGTGCTTGAGTCGTACACCTATAACGTAGAGCGCGTTGGACGCTCTGAGTATGATGGGAAGGAGCTCGAGGCCATCGCTAACCTCATCATGCAAAAGCTCTACGGTGCGGGCGGTTTCGGGGGCGGCTTCCCTTGCGCGTCAGAGGACGGTCCCAACATTGAGGAAATGAACTAAACAAATATCCACTTTGCACGCTACGATAATGACGTTGGATACTTGTATAACTTGTTGCCGCCTGTATATTAGCACTCACTGGCTGCTGTATATTAACGCTTTGGCATGAAGATGCGGTATAAGAGGGCGATGGGAACCGAAAACGGACCATCAATCTCCCCTCGTCGCTTCTGGGAAATATATATATCCGCGCGCGCCCATATTTTTTGAGGTCGTCGCTCAGGAAGCTGCCAGGTTAAATGTGATTTATAGGTTTCATTTATATGTACGTAATCAGTGTACAATGGTAGAAATAAGCACGATAGAATGACTTTCCGGGTCCACGTCCAGAATGACGTTAGACGACCCCGAGATTCAACACTCGTTCATAAAAGCCGATTTCAACCTCCAACGCCTTTGCAATATTTTCCGCCTTTCGCCATACGTGGCTCTCACCCTCGAAAACCACGTACTCGACCGTTCCATTGCGCTCCCCAGTGACCTTGCTAATGTCTTCCGCTTGGTTCGGTGGTACCATGGGATCCGCGGAGCCTTGCAATAGCTGGGCGCGAGCCATTCAGTTCTTTCTCCTTAGAAGGACTTGACTTACCAGAAGAGGCAACTCGATATTATGCGCATGGAACACCGGAGATCGATATCCTCGCCCGAATGCGCCAGTGGCGTCAGAGACATCGTGCGCATATGCACGGTCGAACTGTGCGAATCGAATAAGATCTGACACATCATCCCCGCGTCATTCATTACCCACGTGGAAAATGTGTGCGGATCAAGCCGAGGCCTGCTCTCGCCCACCACCATCTCGTATGTCGTCTCGCTCGTCCTGGGCATCCTTGCGTACGCGATCGTTCCCGCACCGCAGCTCCGCATCTGTGCCGAGTACTCTCCGAGTCTCGCCCGGGGCCTTGAATCTCGGGTCGCCGTGCGCTTTCGCTGTGCGCCTTCTTCCTCCGCGCGGCACTTAGGAATGCACTCACCGCGGCTCCTGCTTCGGGCCCCCATGCACACCGCTTCGCGCCGCAGAGTATCTCGCCGTGCGCTCTCCTGCGTGCTACGCCACCATGCATCCCTAGCTTACGTTCCGCTCCTATTCTCTTCACGCCCGTCCATCCATCTGCCGCCCATCTACCACGATCCGACACTGACATCCTTCACTACGGGTATTGATACGGTAACAAGCCGTCGTCGACCAGTGGACCGTCGTCCTCGAAAGGTTGCCCAACTTTCTTGTACATCTGAGGAAGACGGGGGTTCGATTCCCCTCGGTGGCTTAGAGGTGACGCACAGTCTACTTTTTTTTCGCTCTCACTGTGTACATCTCTGTGACTTCACTCCCGTGCTGAGCAGGGTTCAGAGCCGTCGTGAAGTATCGGCAGGTCCTTGTTGCAATGTTACCACCACCACCGCGTACCTCCGAAACGATGCCCCGATACCAAATACTTTATTAGCTCCTCTTAAGTTCCGGGCGGTGGAACCGGAATGAGGACTTAAGTTCCCATACATCTTAAGTCCTGTAGAGTCCTGCAAATGTAGTGTATAGTGGCTAGATATACATGCCTTGGTGGGGGCACACTAAAACTTAAGTTCGCGCATCTTAAGTTCGAAAAAAATATGTATCTAAAGGAACAAGCACTTAAGTCCCGCTCAACTGAAGTGCCGCCCGGTTCTCAAGTTCCCGCCGAGGACTTAAATTCACTTCAGTTCCGCCAAAAGCAATCCATGCATTTAACTGTCATTTGAATGTCACTTAATGTCCAAATAAAAAATGTATGTGAGGCGTACCGTTGCTGCCCCGGTGCTTTAACAGGACTCCTCGGTACGTACACATAACTGGAACGAGGAATAGCTTCAGAATATTGTCTGGAATGACGAGGACAAACATACCTTGGTTTGCCTCTTGTACTAGTAGCTGCAGCGCTCTTCAGTTGACGTTCCTCTACGGCCTGCTGTAGTATAACTAATAGACTCAATGAATACGTGCGGCGAGACAAATAATGATCAGTGGCACCGGTGGCATGTCGGGATTCGATCAGGGTGACACTAGGTGGTGATTTATGAATGTGGTTTGTTTGAAGTCTTGAAGCAACAAGAGACAACAGGGGCAGTTGACCATCCAAGTTGTAACCAGGAACCTCGATCGACGTGGGCTCGACTTGGTGGTCGAGAAGAGAAACAGAGTGGCACTGGCAGACACAGCCACTGATTGACACTTTAACATGGCGGCCGGCTTTCGAGGCCGGCTGAGTCGTGCCACCGGTCAATCATGCCCAAACAATGCTTCTTTCACCACTCTCATCTCCACACAACCCCGTCTAGCTCCCTTCCATCATCTGGGCTCCGGCACACGATAATTGACCTTGAAATGACCTCTTCTCTATGAGGTCTATCCAGATTGGCATCTGCGATGAGCCTCCGTCTTTGCCACATTGTCGTGCACACCAACCGACCACTTGGTGCCAATTCCCCAAGGTGTTCTTTGCTTTCTGCATATTCATGTTTTGTTGTTTTATAACATTCATCTAGGTCAGCTGTCTCCCGACTCTGCCGTATACTTCCCCTGCATTCCTTCGTCCACGACGTTCTGGTCCCGTGTGTGTTTCCCCAGCTCGTCCATCGTCACCCTATTGATTCGTTTCTCGTGCTCCCCGTCTACTGGGGACCAGCACCTTCCCACCAGACATGCTTCGGGTCTCTCGCATCTGGCCCCTGTGCTCGGAAACCCCGTCAGCGGGATGGTTGAGCTGCTCGTCGTTGCACAGCCGCCGTACCTTGGTCATCAAGATCGATGGGTGGCACGAGGCAGTCTTCAAGTGGATGGATGTTGGTGAGTGCCACGGGTGCATCAGCATTTTCATCGTTTATTCAGGGGTTTAGGATATACGTAGAGTGTACAAGGATTTTTGGAGCGTCGTGCGCTGTAGTAGACAACATGTGATCGCGTCATACGCGACTCAAGTTGACGGGCGGCACTTGAGTGTTCAGGAACTTAAGTGCTACAGAACTCAAGTCTCATTCACACTAGTATGCAACATATAGCTATGTAATGGGAACTTAAGTTTTTGACAGGACTCAAGTTGTGGGGCGAACTTAAGTGGTATGGGACATAAGTTTTGAGTTGGGAGGGTGGGGTGGGGGGTGCTTTCCCATGGTGTAGGCTGGCGCGCCATGGGCGCGGAACTTAAGCTCCGGGCGAACTGAAGTCCTCATTCCGCTTCCACCGCCCGGAACTTAAGAGGAGCTTATTTTATTTCATCCGATACCCAAGGTACACAAAGGTTTTCTGCGTTGTTCTGTTTGCGTTATACATGAATTCAATTTCCGAATAGCGTTCACTATTCACAACCAACCAAGGAACTGCCACCAGCCGAGTGGGATGTGCAGGTAATTGAAGCAACAGCCAAACTTGTGGCCCACTCATTATATCGCCACTCCTATGCTGTATATCCGGGAGGTGGCTCGTCTGATAAACCCAACGCCCACGTTGAACGCATCTGATTCTCCAAATCCCTGATGCGCGTCCGGAGGGCCAACATTTCATCGTCGCGGCTCGCGTTCCTCGGCGTGGACTCAGGCTCCGGGTGCTCTTCTGGCGACTCCACTTGCCCTGTCGTGCTCTGTCCCGCCCGGCTACCGATTTCCGCTATCTGCGAGCGCACTATACGTAATTGTCTTCCAAGATGCTCCAATCGAAATCTACTCCTGTCGCTTGGCCCTGCGGCCAACGTCTCCTCGCTCACTAGTTGCATGAATGGAGACACCGTTGGAGCGTCAGAGTCTGGTCGTCGGCGCCGTCGCCGACGTCTAACCGCGAAAACCAATATTACAAGGCCAATTGTGAGGGAAATTGACACGACAACTCCGATAATTCCGCCCACGGACAGCTTTGTTCTATGAATGGCAACGGAGTGAGCGAGGCAGTCATTGATATGAACATCCCAACCTTCGGAAATTAGATCCGGACGTGGGCTGGCGAGTCACGGTTGATGGCAGCTGTGAAGTCGGGGATATGGGGTCGATAGAATGTCCGGTGGAGCTCACTCCCAAAGAACTAGAGGAGGATCTCGGTGTTGACCTACCAGTTGGCGTCAATAGAATGCAGCACGGGATAATCAGTGTACCTACGTCTGTGTAGCCGATGCGGGGGCGGTGAGTGAGGGACGTGCCGATGGACTGGCCCTTGAATCTCCAGGTTAGACAGGGTGATCAAACGGGCGGGGTATGTATGAATACGACTGGTCTGTCGTCGCCGAAGCAGGAACTGTCGGCAGCAACAGGCTCGTTTAAGATTAAACCGCAACGTTGGCAACGTTGGCCCGGTTTAAACCATTTTGGTTTAAACCGTAAGGTTGCCAACGTTGGTTGCTGGTGTTAGCCCGGTTTGAACCGCCCGGTTTAAACCGGTTTAAACCAAAAAAGTGCATCCACTCATGTTTTGTACAACAAAGCTGTGCACGCACGAACACAAACAGGTGTAGTTAAGTGTGCGTAGTTGTGTTTACAAGTAGGTTACAACACTCCGTACCATACTTCAATCAACAATAGATCCACAGGTGAATTCGAGTGTATTCCCAAAAATGGTCAAGAGATGAATACAAAATCTGCATGCCGCTACGAAGACGAAGCACGAGGTGGAGAGTCGACGCCTTCTGAATGTTGTAGTCAGAGAGAGTACGCCTGTCCTCAAGCTGCGCTACTGGTACCAAAAATGCATCTACAAGGACATAAAGATGATTGCCGCTATCACTGGTCATTGAACTGGACCAAGTGGATGGATCGTACAGATGGTGAACGAATTGAAGGCAACTGGGCTGAAGCTAAGCAGGCTGGCGGAATGACCAAGGAAATGAATGCTGGACATCGCCATGATACCCTCAATGATTTTTTCAATGATTGGAATTGGATCAAGGTCCAGAATTTGGGTATGTGAAGTTTCTTATTTATGAAATGCCCTCATTCAGTTTCTTAGCTACCTCTCTGTCTCACTCGTATACCAAAGCAAAAAAAAACTGCTGAAGAGCGCTATGAGCATTTCCATGGTCTGTGCATTCTTCGTGGTCGGGAATTGGTGGATAAGTGGTGGAAAGAGTCTACCGAGCCATATCAAAAAGGCAGTGAATGGCACAGTGCATATCGGCTCAAGGAGCAGAAAGGTGAGTCTTGATCAGGTGAATGTTTAATATTACTAAAGTATTTCAAGCTCCTAGTCAAGCGACCATCTTGAAGGAGATGATTGCTAGTGAGCAAAGAGCGGAAGACAGAGCTCAAGCAAGTGCTACCACTCCTGTTGCTCTCTACATCAATGTTGGATTGAAACTTCAAGCCAGACAGTATGTTCCTCAAATTCTTCTATGCATAGATAAATACTAACTAATGAATCGATCAGGTGTGCTCTAAGAACAACACAGAATCCCACCAGTGAAGATGACCAGACACAAGATAGTGTGGTTGAAAAGCAACGTCTAGGGGCAGATATCAAGAAATGGCATCAGCAACAACAGCACATTTGTCCTCAGGTTCTCCCATCTGTGGTCTCAGAGCCCTACAAATCACCTGAATGGGAGAGGTTATTCTTGCCCTCCGACTTTACTAGCTCCGAGCGAACCAAATTAGGTCTAGAGACTTTGGGAGCAGAAGAACTCAAACTGCGGCAAGGTGAAGCAAATGATGCTCTACGTAGCTTGCGCGACCATATCCAACATAGTCAAGCCCTCAGACAACACAAGAATGCTCGTAATAATGCTGTTCATGGTCAGGCAAACAACACTCGAGCAGTGCAAAAGATCAAGGATGTCCAAACTAGGATCCAGAATTACATCAAAAAGTACCGGCATGCTCGTACTGCAATGATTGCCCTTGGATGCAATCCACAAGACCCAAAGTTTGGATTTCCAGAGCTGAGGGATGAGGATCTTTACACAAAAAATGTAGATGAGCCACACAAGCTAGGTGATGGAGGAAAGGTTGAAGGCTGGATTTGGCGACAGGGCCATTATGGAAACTTGTCTCCTGCAGAGGAAGCCGAATATGTCTTGGATTGTAAGTCAAGCTATCTCATGTATTGTTTTAGAGCTCATCATTGTATAGCGGCAAGAGTACAATGGCACCATGCTCATGCAGATATGGAGCGATGGCAAGAAGAAGTTGAAATTCTGGGCCAAGAGTTCCGTCGTGCAATTCAGGGATTCAACAAAATGGAGGCTACCTGGACTGCTCTTGCTCATGATCATGAAAATGAGCCAGGAAAAAAGGTTTATGCATTGAAGGTTGCAGGTATGTATCGACAGATGGGGAAAGATGCACGAGAGCAATTCAAAAAAGTTGGTGGCACTTGGCCCAAGGCTGGAGTTAGTCTTGCCCAGCATATCAAATCTGAGCGCCCAGATCCAAAAATTGATTGGGCAGCTGTTATAGCAGAGGATAGTTGAATATATATATTCTTTTGATTGATATAAGCAGATCTGACTCTTGACTAAAAAATATGAGTCAAGCGTTTTTTGGTTTAAACCATCTGTAGTCTATTATATAAAAAACAAGTTGCCTATAGGCTTGGTTTAAACCGGTTTAAACCATGTTGGTTTAAACCGGGCCAACGTTGCCAACGTTGCGGTTTAAACTCAAACGAGCCTACAGTACCTGTCGGGATGGGGCTCGTCAACGAGGTGGGTAACGTGGACCTGCGATAAGCTGAATTTGGATGGAAGACGGTTATATTCATTGCATACGTTTGTGCGCGGCTAAGCGCAGACTCTGATAACGCCTTCTCGCGACTAAGTAGTTCTGATTCTTCGCTCCTTATCTGGGAGACCACATTGGAAAGCACTGGGCGGGATGGGCGCCCAGGGAGGGACGGGAGCGTTACCATTGAGAGAGTTCACTGGAGAGTAGCTGAGCGAAGAAGAGCAGAGAATGAGATGGACCGGCGTGGATAATCCTCAAGGGCGGCGGAATCAGTGTCGGTGTGATATACCTGTTTATTCCTGGACGTCAGATTTCCAACGTGATCCTGATATCCTTGGAGATTGTCTCATTGAGACCGTGATCGGCAGTGCGTGGAACGGAGTTCGATCTTTGCTCAGGCGTGAGTCCATCTGTATAATCCCATAGACCAGCTGCGCACCCGAGGTCGGAAAAGGCAAGCGTTAAAATGGATCATTGGTTTTTAATACTTTCCGTGCGCACCTCGCTGGACGGAATGCGGCATTCCTGATCTATCCTTTGAGGGTACTCCTCTGGGGGACCCCGACGAGTCGCATTCGATGTGGTCAGTAAAGAAAGTACACGACCATCCCAAATGGCAGGCATCCCAATCTGTAGCCCAGGCATTGCCGATGCTTGTTGCCAGTAAATCATGATCTTGATCCCGCTCCGTCCACGAGCGGACATGACCTAATTTTGGGTCAATCCCAAGTACCCATCTATCAGTGCCGAACCCGCCTTCGGAAGTAATAACCACACTTCTTAACATGAGGCCGTGCTCTAACCCAGTTGATCAGGCAAGAGATATTAGCCGTGCCCACCACAGATCGAGATCGGATGAATGCACTGGGCCACCGCTTGACAATATCGAATGTAGATTCATCCCGCGCCATAAGGTTTCTCATTGACTGAGTAATGCTGGGAGAAAATTCAGTGGGATGAGACTGTGATCGTGCGTCTCAAGTCTGCAGGAAAGTTATTCGAGAAAGAAGTGGTTGGAAAGTTTTCCGCCGATCAAGTAGAGGCTCGCTTCCCACCACCACCATCTCGTTCGCCGGCCCTGCGCATCCACCTCCGAACGCGCCATGGGCACGCCTTCACCGCGTTGGCCGTTCCGCTGCATGAACGACCGCAGGAAGGGCACAGGTCGCTTTACATATACCGTGTACCATGCGACGACACCGCGTGTCTTCGAGTTAATGTCCCTATATCACTTGTGAATCCACAATCTTAGCCTCCGTAAATCATATCGTCCGACTCCGCTATCACGGTCCGATTACGGAGTGGCCCGCACACCTGCTTTGGTACCCCCGCAATATACATGCATGCAGACGACGTTCGTTTGACTCCGGCTTGGCTCATGGGTGGTGATATTGGTACCTTTTTTACTCATTCATTGTTGCGTGCCATCACGTAGCTCGCACCTCGTTCGCAGCATCTTCATCGCTGTCCAGCCCTATTATAACGGTCCAGGAGCAATCTGTCAGCCTCATTGGTCCACTCCAGTGGCATCACCAGGATTTCCACCAACTTCGACGCCCGGCGCTAAGTAGACGGCAGGTGTATCCGGGGTTCTAGAGCGCATTCATGCCGCCGGTATTCGAGCTATAAGCCTTTGCCTTTATCTTGATCGGCGTTCCACACGTCCCCTTCTCAAGCTGGCGCTCCTGTGCAGCGCCCCTGCGCACTCTCCAACGCTCAACCACCGGGCTCCTATTGTAATGCATGGCACCCCAGGCTCGTCGACATTGGGGGAAGCGCGCCATGGTGAACGGAATACGCTCTGGAGAAGTGTATATCTAAGAGATGCCCGAATCACAGGGAGACAGGGTTCGACTCCCTGTGGTACACTGACCGAGGAACCACTCACTTTTATTTAAATTTTACTGATGGCTTCGCAATTTTCGCCCACCGATGACCGCGCGAAGTTTGGTGGGGAAGGGCAGTGGTGCGCGGGACAGGCGCCGCCATTGATCAATCTGAGAGGGTTCGACTCACTATGAGCTGAATTACTGAGCTCCAGTATTTACGCTCCCACACTTCTGCACCATTTTTTGAGGTGGGTTGTTTCTCAAGTCGTCGCAGCAACACCGAATTTAAGACAGCGGTCCACGTGTGCGTCAGCCTTCAATTACTGTCCAAAAACTACTAATTTACCGTACATACGTCCTCCTTCAATCGCCGTCCAACAATCACCAATCTAATCAAGTTCACTTCCACGCTCGCAAGGTCCAATTGCGGGAGGCCCTGCCCCTGCTTGACGTCGAATATGATCTCGCTTGTAAATGCAGGTGACGTCCGTTCGATTCGGGCCTGGAACCATATAGGGGGTTCAAGGCATTGTTTTTTTTTGCCCGTATTCGAGTGCTTGTACGGAACGATTGGCGCCATCGAGGCCTTCTGATTCGCACACATCGCACCCCCAAGTCAACAGTGAAATTAAGATCAATCCGCAGGTGTGTTCGCCTGCCCCGCCTTGCCTCAAGAACTCTTCCGACGCTGCTGCTCGTATTACGCTAGACTGTCTCACCACCGAAGGCAAAAGATCAAGCGACGTGGGCGTCTCTATTCTGAAATATATTCAACAGCTCAGGGCCAATTGCGGAGAGGCCCGCAGTTGCGCCGCATTGCATTCCGCGGACGTCTGTGCAGGACACGCGCGTTCGATGCAGGCTTGGACCATGGTCCGCTCTCGGAGAAGTTTTTTCGCGCGCTGAGTGTTGCAGCTCGTGACTCGTTCGCCTTGCTCTTCGTGGAATAGTGCAATCTTCATTTCCTCCTCACTGGTTTACTCCAGCCCCACCACCAGGATTTACAGCTTCTCACTGGTTGAAGATTTCAAGTTTTTGAGTGAAAAAATTGGTGAAAAATGTTTTGAGTTTTACAGAAGTTTTTCACCCAAAATGTAGGTAAAAAACTTGAATCATTTTCAAAAGTTTTTCAACTTTAGGTGAAATTTTCAAAATAGAATGGAAAACTGCTGAAAAACTCATGAGTTTTTCACCTACATTTTTGGCGAAAAACTTGTGTAAAATTCAAAACATTTTTCACCAGTTTTTTCAGTCAAAAATTTGAAAGCTTCAACCAGTGTCTTGCGGAACATAGGGCGCGGCCCATTTTTTTTCTGTTTTGAGATGTTTTTGATCCCCGCAACGAGGATGGCCACCCTGGCCGCAATTTGTACTTTACACGTACAAAGATTATATGGCTGGAATCGCACTGCGATTCTGCAGGGCACAGCACCCTCATATTTTGTCTAGTACCGCTGCAATAAACCAGATTCAATATTTTGCTGTTTTCAATGAGATCGGCTGCTACATGAGAATATCAGTTCCAAATATTTAGTGGGCTCATTCTCAGTCCCTGTTCAGTTGTCCGGAGAGCTCGAGGTAGTCAGCATGCGATCATCACCTCTATGGAGCATCCACAGTGTGATTTTATCTGAGAATGAAGGGCTTCGCCACTTGCAAGGCAGAATTGGCAGTGCTCGCTGCTGTCTGCCTCTGGGACCGATCCGTCTTGCTGTGCACACATTTGCGCATGCCCTGGATAGAATTGCCAACTTACATTTCCAGTATGTGCCCTAGTTCGGCGACGCGACGCGCCCCCGTTTGTGATCGGTCACCCGCATAACACTCAATTACACCGCATGATCGCAAAGCGGGGGCACGTCGTGTCGTCGAACTAGGGGACAAAACGTAAATGTGAGTCGTAAAATCCCTCCGGGGGATACGAGAATGTGTACTTAACCAGACAGCGCAGTACCATATGCAGAGAGCAGCGAGGGCTGGCCATTCTGCGCTGCAAGTCATAACACAGTGATTTTTTGGGATTAAATCACATCGTGTACACGCTGCAGGTCCGTGAATTTCATTCTGAGCATCTGGTGCCCTCCATGTGAGCATGAAGTTAGTATGAATGACCCCAATAAATATTTGAAGCTGATTCTCTCATGTAGCAGAAGATCTCGTTGAAAACAGCGAAATATTGTATCTGCTTTATTGTAGTGGTGCTAGGCAAAATGTGAGGAGCCCATGCCCTGTGGAATTGCAAGGCAATTCTAGCCATATAGTTTTTGTATGTATAAATTATGAATTGAGGACAGGGCGGCCATCCTCGTCGCGGGGATCAAAAATTGCTCAAAACGGAAAAAAAAAATGGGCCGCACCGTAGTATGTTCCGCAAGAAGCTGTAAGCGGACTTGAACATTTGCCTGTCATCTTGCGTCCTCGCTCATCCTTGGCGCGCTTCGGCCGCCAGCGCTGCAAGATTTTCCATTGTATGCCCCAGGTGCAGGGGCTCAGAGACTGAGACCTGCGTCTGAATGCGTTCGAATGTAGCATAAAATGTGACTCCCATTATGCACCCATGTGGGACAACCTGCGGCAAGTCGAGCCCTTCTTCCCGCCCACCCCCCTCTCAGATTCTCGTCTGCCCTCGGGTCGCGGGCCGCCCGTCCTGCACATCGACCCGCCAACACAAGCTCACTGCTTCGGCCTCAAAGCAACGTCTCGAACCGGCGAGTCGTGCGGCGCCGAGGATGAACACCAATGCTTCAGCAAGGAACTCCCAAGCGGGAGGGGATATATTATACTCACGTGGTCCACAGCCTGAACTCATCTCTCGCCTAAGCACCAGGTCGCATCGTCGGCTATTATGTCTTCGCCAAGACTGGAGCACAGTGAGGTGGATCGGATTCATATGGGGGCGTGGCTTTGCTCTGTGCGGACTGCAGCAGACTACCGGCGGGCAGGGTGCTCTTCTGTTGCCGAGCGACGCTCGCTTTGTCCGCATGCTCGTACGTCACACCCCCTCTTGCGCACTGGGACGTGCTGCGCTCTCTTCAGGCCTCTCAGGAGGAGGTCATAATATCCGCCGTCCTATCCACATGACCAACTCTCCTGGGACTGTGCGCCACATATATGGCGCGAAACGAATCCCAAGCGGAGTATCTGCCATCTCAGTGATGGCCCTCTTCAGGTACCAATTGAACTCAGACCTATTATTATTCACCCACCTCCGCATTTTCACATCTGATCTCCCCCATCACGCCGCCTAAGCAGCTGTGAAATTGATTTGCAAATCAGTGCGCATGCAGAGGTGCATCCGCTCAGTCGTCGCCGCCTCAGTCATCTATCTGCGAAAGAAGGGCTCGTGTAGCGGCACCGCTGCAGCACTTTCTGGCAGAACAGGGGGTCTGGGCGTGTTAACGGCGAACTTCGAAATCGGAGATGATGGTGGTCGGGATCATAACTCGGAGCGTTCGGCCGTTGTTAGGGCGTCGAATCGAGCCAGACATATATATAAGGCGCCCCAGTATTGCCCCGGACCAGCACTCTCATCGACCATGATCGCAGCCATTCTTATTTCTCTTTTCACATTCTTGGCGGCCACCACCGTTCATGCTAAGACTGGAATCATTGTTTGTAAATCTCGTGAAACATTGAATTGTATTCTGAAATTACTCAACCGCAGGTCCCTTTATACTCTTATCCTGAGACTCCGTCAACATGGGCGCCTCTCGAGACCGCGTGCGGCCCCCCATTGTAGCTCCGCCCGGTTTGATATAGGATTTTTTCAGAATCACGGCTTTCCCTGGTGTGCAATTCTACATTATCGTGAACCCAAACAGTGGCCCTGGTGGTGGCCCCGGCTCCCAGCCCGACACGACCTACGGGCCGGCAGTGGCGTCCCTCCGCGGGCACGCGAACGTGCTTCTCCTGGGGTATGTGTTGACGGGTTACGGTACGCGGGCGCAGGCGGACGTCACGCAGGACGTTGAAACCTACGCGGGGTGGAACACTACTTGGGGTGTCGACGGCATCTTCTTCGACGAGACGCAGGCGGAGCTGTTGTTCACATACCAGGCGTACGCCTATACGGTGCGCGCCGCGACATGGGCAAGCGGGGCCACTGGATATGTAGGCGCATTTCGTGTTGAGTATCCATACCACCGGTGTTGAGCAGCCTATGCATACAGGTCGTGTTGAACCCAGGGGAAGACATCGGCGCGTCAACGTACTACAGCATCGCGGATCAGATCGTCACCTTCGAAAATACTTACGCGCAATATCTGACACAGGCACCGTATGTTTGGGTCTCCCCGCTGATGGTGGATCCAATTCTGACGTCCCCGCGTTGTAGGATCCCGCTCCCTCACGCCCAACAGCAATCCGTGATCATACACACCTTCCCCAACACTACGGCAACGCTATACTCAGTCGTCCAGACCCTCGAAACGGCGGGAATCGCCAGTGTCTACATCACGAATCTTGATATCACGACAACAGATGTATATCATGGTTTTGGAAGTGATTGGACCACGTTTGTCCAAGATGTCGACGCGCTGTAGCTATAAGTCTTGTGGTTCAATACTTTGAAATCAACCCAAAGATAACGAGTGCATGTTTTTAACCAACTTCCGCAATTACGCTGAACTGGGACGTTAACAGGATAGTCTTCACCCAAAGCCTTCGGCTGCTTCTCCAGCACCGCGGTATCGAGTCCTTTCCCTTGGTTGCACCAGCCGCAGTTAATTTCTGAGTGCATTGATCAGAACCACAATAATTGAGTATGCGTATGTCGTGAGATAAGCACACAGGTCCATCCATTCATGATCCCGGCGAGTCCCACGAAGTGCAAATGCTTGCCGTTGATGCGCGAGGACTCAGGAAAAAGTTCAAGGAGTGGGACAGTTTTGAGAACCGCTGCGTTGGGCCATGCTTCCCTGGCTGACAAGGGGCGCGAACAAATGAAGATTGCAGACAGAATGGAGATATTGGTGGCGGACACAAAGGCGTAGCAGAACGGCACACCACGAACTAAGAAGAGTATAGCGGATTGATCAGCGACATTTGTATCAAACCACGAGTCCAGCAGCTGCACGGAGTGGTCAATCGATATGCAGACCTATCGGACAGTCCTAGGCATATTTCTACGCAAAGAGTGTCGCCGCGATGGAAGACGATATCGATGATTACCGAAGGGCTTTGGAAACGCGAAGAGCTAACGAGAGGAAGAGATCAAGCCTATAAAAATTTGTGGATACATAGACGCCAAACCGTGCCTGAGGATGCCTGAGCACGCCAAATGCGCGCTTGCGAACATGAACACAGATGAATTCCTGCCGCGATGCACCTTGACAGCAGCGGGACCTAGTACGACTACAGAATGGCTTCCTGGTGGATAGAGTTCGCCTCATTAGGGCCAGTCAGAGTAGTCGGTTTTGAGGCGGGTTGACAGTCTGATTTATTTATTGTGGGATATTTGCAGAACCGTCTCGATTCGCAGAACCGCCTCCAGCTGCGACTTGCGCGATCTTCTGCCGTCTCGGCTCTCCCGTCGGCGTGCGCGCCGCATGCCCACCTCCGACGTTGTTGTCCCGGTGCACGTTCGCCGTTTCGCGCATCAGTTCAATGTGCCATTTGAAACAAAGACTTTTGTAAATTTTGGAAAGAAGCTCTTTCTTCTCACTAAAAGCACTGCTGGAAACAAAGACTCTTGTAAATTTAGAAAAGAAGGTCTTTCTTATCACTGGACAGGGACTGCTGAAAGATGAACTTTCAGCAGTCCTTTCATAGCTAGCTACAATTGATAAATCTGTCGGTTTCAAAACAGCCGCTGATTGCCACTAGTTTTATCTTAGTCTTGTATTAAATGAATATATTAATTTTCTACAACTTGTTGTTTGTCTACTGACTTATCTACTTTCAGCTAGCATCTTGACATATGTCAAGATTTTGCTTTATACGGTGTGTCTGCCGCTCGGCGTGCACGCCAGTGCGCTTCGCATGCGATCCGCATTTCCGACATGTACGCGCTCGCATCGCACTTTTCGGGCCGCCGCACGCTTTCGCTGCGCGCCTGCTGCCGGCGTGTGGCGCTTAGGACTGTGCTCGTCGCGGCACCCCCTCCGCCCGCCGTGCACGCCATTTTGCGCCGCGGCCGCTCCGCATCTGCCG
Source organism: Mycena latifolia (assembly GCA_029289555.1). Lineage (NCBI taxonomy): Eukaryota > Fungi > Basidiomycota > Agaricomycetes > Agaricales > Mycenaceae > Mycena > Mycena latifolia. The sequence goes on along the minus strand of JARJLE010000017.1, from coordinate 660,710 downwards.
CATGCTATCCTTTCCTGCGCGTCGACCGTCCCCGCTCCCCGCGCTTTCTCTCGGGCGGTGCGTCGGCGTGCATGCCCGCGTCTGGGCACATCGGGTTTCGCTCTTGGCTCTCGTCCCGCCCGTCCGTCTACCTCGCACATCCCCCTGCTGTGCGTCCATTTCGTTTCACAGTTTTCATTGGTATGTTAGCCCAAAGTTGGAAGTACTAGTACTGGCATAAGTCTGCCTCTGTTTGTCGTTGTTTCCCTGATTTTCGGAGCGCGAAGCATCACGTGAACCGATCAGTGCCAGCACACCACGACCATGGTTCCCGTCCCTCAGGAACTTATCGACGCCATCGTCAACGAGGTCGAGGATGCGAAAGCCCTGAAGGCCTGCTCGCTCACCGCGTCCGCCTTCCGCGAGCCAAGCCAGCGCATGCTTATCCATTCCCTAACGCTCTCCAGACACGCCTCCAGACCTTCAGCCAATGCTTGGTGCGCTCGACTGACGGAATCTCCACGGATCGCTCGATATATCACTACAGTCACCATCTATCTTTCATTTGAAGATACAAAACCGCCTGCGGTCCACACTCTCCAGACGATCTTCGCGCGACTGATGAATGTCCGCCGATGCGTATTCTCGAGTGGCCACGACTACTTCTGCCCTTGGGAAGATCTTACGCCGGTGGCCCAAGTCGTTGTCGATTTTATCCAGTCGCAGAAACTGGCCGAGCTCAATGTCAGATACTTCGCGAACCTTCCTCCCTCGGTGCTCGCTTGTTTCCTATCCGCCGCCCCAAAGATATCATTCTTATCTGTTCAGGTCGACACCGATGCCATAGGGGAGCACTTGTCGAACGTGAAAATGGCCCCTTCAAAGCCTAAACAGTTGTTGCTCGCGGAGGATTCCAGCAGGGTCTGCGACGCACTCACGCGCCCAGAGTTCTCAAGCTATATGTCTGACCTCCGGATATTGGAGGTGTGGCCTGAGCCGGAATACAGGATCGACATGCTTTCCTCCGCTTCTACTCAACTGGAACACATTTGCGTCGATTGCACCCGTACGTATCCCTATCTCAGCGTCCCTTCCTCCGTATGTCGAACTCATCCTGATTCCTGACATCAGTTGTTCGCTCGCGCTCAGCCGTCCTGCCCCTTTCGTCCTTCATCGGCCTCCGCTGCATTGAGCTCAGAATAGAGGTTAATGAGTACCTGGAGCCGTGGCTCCTTCCTGTCGTACCGTGGCTCCTTGATACCCTGGCAAGCATCCTGAGCAACATCCCCCCGAACCTCGAGGAGATCTGTATCACATCCGTCGGCGGCCTTTTCTCATCACCGAGTCTGCTACGTCCGGAGACAATGCGCCCGCTCAACAGAGCACTGATGGCCTGTCGCACGACACCGCGTATCCGTTGGCGGCACGGCTTCGACGAGGACAAAGAGCACCTGGATTTCGTCACTGCCATGCAAGAAGGGCTACCCGCGGTGCACGAGAAGGGAAAACTAATCATCGACTGGTACTATTATGAGTCTGAAGATTCTTGGGCGATATCGTTGTAAGTTGTTGCTCTTTTCGGTAGTCCATAATTGACACGGCGTTGAACTTCCCATTCAGCTAAAGTATCAGACGAACAGTCGGCACGCTAGATGGTTTTCAATATTCGCTATCCTGATAAGCGCTCAATCTTTATGATGCATTTCTATCTCCCTCCACGATGAACCTCGGTCTTCTCGAGATACTTGTACGCGAGCAAATCCTGTGCCCGTCGAGTCTCTCCTGGTGGCCATTTTATTGAGTATGCTGACGCCATCGCTCAAACCTGTCCGCTCCAACAATCTGACTTGACAGATGGAACAAGGTTCTCTTTGGCATAAGTCATATATCGGCTCTGCAACCCTTCTCTGACGTGTCTGATATCAGTATTTTTCCTCCTCCTCGAGTGACAACAAAAAACGAGCCCTAGTACGTGGCCTCTGGAGTTCCGGTCGATGTACTTTCGGGATCTACCAGCTTTCGGTCTCAGGAAAATAAGGAATGATATGACGTGGCTATGGACACTGCCGAGCGGCAGATTGCTCCCGTTGTTCTTCAGCGCTTACTCTCTATATCCTGTGCCGCTAGTAGAGCGGTGATAGCCTCCATTATGACCTGGTGCGCAGCACGAGCAAAGCTGTTAGCCATCCATGCCCCCAGTCGCCCGCCCACGTACGCCCGAGAGCATCCACAGCTGGTGGTCGGACAGCAACCCAGCGGCGAGCCCCACCATCTCCATCCATGCCGCCGCAAAGCCTCTCATGAGGTTGATGTATCATCGGGATGTGGTGGCATTCATGAAGAAGATTCGCGGGACGCCACTGTCGACCGAGAGCGCGCAGATCTGTGCGAGCTATCTGGGGTATGCATGCTTTCTAACTTTCTGCACCTCGGCTCCTTCTGACGCGTGGAGCCCCTAGCTTCAAATATTTATTGCCATCCACAAAATCCACAATTCTATGGGAGCTTTGTGAGCGCGCGAAGGGTCCAGATGAAGCGCACACCGTGGTGCATTCGCCTATTTTGTACCTCGTCGACGAATTGCTGGGGTTAGAGGATGTAGAGGTTCGGCGATCGTCATGCTCGATGCTGGGGAACCTGGCACAACAGGAGTGCACGGCAGTGTTGACCGTCGACCCCTGCCCTCGCCTGGTGTCACTATTGCGGTGAGTCTCGATGATTTATGCATGAATGGTATCTTATCAATGTGGATGCAGTTCCAAAGAGCCTAAGGTTATCGAGGCTGCAACCCACGCATTGTATTCGATTACCCAGTCGGCGCCTGGTGCGCAATCCGCCGTCGAAGCCACTATTTTAGACTGCGTGGCAGACCTGCTCCAATTGCCCGACGCCGAGATCCGAAGATGGACATGCGGGATATTGGGGCACTTGGCGTTCCAAAGATCGACGACGAGGGCCGTGTCAGATATAAACTCCTATCGCAGGCTGATAACTCTCTTGCGGCGAGTTCATCTTATCGTCATCTAACAATTTATTAACGGCCCTCGGACGTCAGGGATGACAATGGCCAGGTCGCGGAGAGTGCGGGGTGCGCACTGTATTGGATCATCCAATTCAACGGTGGCGTGCAGGCTGCCGTTGACGCCAATATAGCGCAATCTGTCGAGGACTTGCTCACTTCACCGCATGCTGGTGTCTGCAAATGGGCATGCCTGATGCTGCCCAGACTGTCATACCAATTCACCAGGGGTAGCAGATGGAGTGTAGACCACTGTGCACAGCTCGTTTCCCTCTTGCAGTCAGTCTCCATTCTTGATCCTCGAACATGTTCCTTACACCTCGGCAGCGATGAACATCTCGCGATTGCAGCATTAGAGTCATTATGTTGGACTGCGAAATGGCCGGACACCGCACAGGCTTGTGTGGAGGCAAAGCTTTTGGACTCAACTGCGGACTTGCTGGAATCACCAGACCCGCAGGCTCGCAAAGCGATGTGCCAGCTCTTAGGGGAGCTCGCACGCCACGCGAAAACAGCAGCCGCCGTGTTGCCGGCAACAGCCGGTGAACATTTTTTGTCCGTCTTGCGGTGAGCCTCGGTTACCTGTTGGTCCAGCAGGTCTTGATTTCAAACAGCGACAATAATCTTGAGGTCATGCAGAAGGCAGCGGAAGCGCTTCACCGGATTGCCCAGTGGTCTGAGGGCGCAGAGGCTGTTATGCGCCCGAAGCTCCTGGAGTGCCTCGGGGAAATGCTTCGATCGTTGGAACCAAATGCACGGAGATGGTCCTGCCGTATCCTGGGCCTCCTGGCAGATTACAATTCTTCTGTCTTGGACACCTTGGATAAAACCCACTGCCCTCAACTCGTCTCCCTCTTGCGGCAAGTACAATAGTTCCTGGCCGAACGAGGTGTTGATTCTACGACAGTGATAACGATCGGGACATCGCCCAAACAGCAGTGCGCACGCTGCAATCCATAACCAAATCCGCGGACGGCGCGCAGGCCGCTGTGGAGGCGAAAGTTCTCGACTTCATCCCTGAACTACTTGGATCGAGGAACGTACGGATTCGGACATGGACATGCGAGATACTTGCTCATCTGGCTGAGCACGAGCCCACGGCAATCGCGGTTATTGATTCGAATCCGTGGCGCCAGCTCGGATCCCTCTTGCAGTGAGTGTTGCTGGCGTCTCCTCGAGGATGCTACTCATTGTGGATCAGCGACACCAATTTCACGATTTTGGAATGTGCAGCGCAAGCACTGTGTTACATGGTAAAATCTCCCAGTGGGGCGCATGCTGCCGCGGAGGCAAATATCTTGCCTCGCGTTGTGGAGCTGCTTGAATCGCCAAATTCTTTACTCCGCCTACGAATGAGCAGTATTCTCAGACAAATGGCACGCCGCGTGACGGTGGCGCCAGCGGTGTTCGGCGTGTACCCCTGTCCTCGGCTTGTGCGTCTGTTGCGGTGAGTCTCAGGTATCCTCTTCCGACTGAATACTGATCACAAGCAGTGACACGAACACCGAGATCGTGGAGAATGCGGCCGAGGTACTTTATCGGATAAGCCAGTTGCCCGGCGGTGTCGAGGCAGCAATTGGCGCAAATATCCTGGGCTACCTCGACCACGGACTGACCTCGAAATCATCCGCGGCGCGGGGATGGGCCATCCGGACCCTGGGAGTACCCGAACTGGCAGCGCTCACTACCTTGAATAAAACACTCTGGTCTTCAATCATAGCCCTCTTACAGTGAGCTTCTATTATTTCCTCTGGGATCGGATCTGATGTTGAACCAGTGATAACGATGCGGAAATCGTCGAGATTGCGATACGGGTAGTGTGCCGATTCACCGAATTGGCTGATGGTGCTAAGGATGCACTGGACGCAAAGCTGTTAGATTGCCTTCCGGAATTACTCAAAGCACAGGATGATAATATCCGCCACTGCGCATGCCAAATGGTTGACTGTACGACGCGGTATATAACGGAGTCTGGAGCAGATGCTACCATTGACGTGAACCTTTGTCTGCAACTCGTGTCCGCGCTACGGGGAGTCTCGGTTGCTGGCCTCGAACAAGAGCGAAACCTAGACCTTTTTGAGAAGGCAACGATTGCACTATGTCGAATTACGCCATCCCCCGATTCCCCGGCCTGGGTGAACATAAATATGCTGGACTGTGTGCCCGAACTGCTCAGATCATCGAACAAGGAGGTCCAGCGATGGGCGTGTGGTTTGCTGGCGAACCTAGCACCGAGATCGTCCACAAAGGAGACCGTCTTGAACCTCAAGCCCTGTGGGACGTTGGTATCTCTCTTGCGGTGCGTTTAGGATTTACCGATTTCCCCATACAGCAGGGTATTTATTCAGCAACAGCGCTACAGATCCCACAGTTTCTGAGAGTGCGGCAAAGGCGCTGAAGTTCATTGCTACATCAGCCCAAGGGGCGCAGGCCGCGGTCGACGCGATGGTTTTAGAACGCGTATCAGAAGTCGTTGAGCTCCCGAATGCCAAGATTCGGAGATCCATGTTTGCGATAGTGCAAGAGCTGGCACGGCACAAGACCGTAGCCCTTTCCGTGTTGGCTGCGGTGAAACAGTGGGTCGTGCTCGATCCCTCCTTCAGGCGAGTCTTGGCTTTTGATGGATCTTGCACGAGGTGTTGATGCTTCCCTGACAGTAACGAAATCGTGGAGATCGTCCAGAATACCGCACAGGCACTATATGCCAATGAAGAATTAACCCAAGAAACGCAGTATGCTGTGGATGCAGCTGTAGTGGCCTGTGTTGGCGAGTTACTCGAGTCGCCAAGCACCCTGGTCCGACAGTGGACATGCTGGATGCTGGGGAGCATCGCGCGGCGCCAGTCCCCGCGAGTGGATCACCTCAGTATAAGAGCGTCCATGCAGCTCGTATCCCTCTTGCGGTACGTCTCTGTGAAGTATATGTCGACGCACGGCGTTTGACCTAAAGACAGTGCTGCAGGTGACACCGCCATGATGGGCGCAGCATATGCCCTGTGTGGCATAGCTCGCTCCCCCGAAGGCGCACAGGCTGCAATCGATGGAAATGTGTTACATTACATCGGCGAACTACTTGAATCGCCGAACAATTGGATACGGCTATGGTCGTGTGAGCTACTGGGAGAACTAGCTAGGCACAAGTATGCGGAGAGGGCCGTTTGGGTTACGCCAAGCTGCGTGCGGCTTGTACATCTGTTACGGCAGGTGTCCAGTGTTTCTGCTCCTTCAAAGACATTTTGATTTTGGTCCAGGGACGGAAATCTTGGCGTCGTGAGGAGTGCCGCGAAGGCCCTCAGTTGGATCATCAAATTTCCACAAAGTGGAAGGGCCGCCGTGGACGTGAATCTGCCTGACCATCTCCCAGAACTGCTCGAATCACCGGATGCAGATGTACGCATATGGTCTTGTCATCTCCTAACAGCGTTAGCGCAGCACGAGGACACGGCCATAGCTACGTTGGCTGTCCGACCCTGCTTACGGCTTTTATCCTTGTCGCGGTAAGTCCCTGTCAATTATAAGCTACATACTACGAACCACAGTTATTTGCAGATACCTCTACGTCCTTGTCTGCCAGACCGTGGTTGGCGCTCTCGCTAAAATCAGTGAATCCGCACATGGCGCAACCACTATCAGAGCCACAAACTTCTTTATTTATTTGGTGGAATTACTCGAGTACCCAGATTCCGAGGTGCAATTCCACGCATGCATGATTCTCCGTAACCTCACGAGGGACGCGTCGGGGCGCCCTATTTTGTGCCAGGAATTGTGAGCCGGTCTTAGGTGCGGACGCTGCGGGGTGGGATCTACTTACATACACTTGCACCTGTAACAAGTAGGAGTAGACTTGACATCAACATTGCTGGACATTGCAGTGGGTAACCTATGGGCTACAGATGATGAGCTTATTGAAGTTCCGAGATGGATGTGCGGTAGACTTGACGCAGGACGGGCCCGTTCGATCCGGGCTTGGACCATGGGGTGTGGATTATGATGCTAAGAACCGGTGCTAAAATTAAAGAGTGTGACTTTATTACTCGGCTTTTCATATTCGGCAGCCGTCAAGCTCACTGCGTGCGTAGGCTCCATGCACCCAACTCGAGTGAATTCTGACGTATCACCCGCATTGGAACTGCGTACGTGATGGCGTGGGTTGCGATCGCGCTCCTGGAGCTACTTCACCTTGTCCTGTTTTCCCTCTCCCACGCCCCTGGAGTCGATGCTGGAGTTGCAACAATTCGCATGCACGTCCGCGTTTTCTGCCTTCTCCACCCCAAGTTCATCGAGCTATCGAACTGTCGCCACGGGATATTTAGGTCCGGTCGGGGAGTGGCCCGCGCCTGCAATTCGTGAATTCATGTTGAACCATGCTTGTGGGAGACGCCCGTTCGAACCAGGGCTGGACCGTGAAAGTAAAGATGGCTTCTTCCCGCGCCGATTCGATGAACGTTGGGGAAACCACGACCCTTCACCTTTGGAAGGGTGAAATCTCGGTCTCCTTCCGAGCTGCCAAGATCCGGATCAAGTATCGATTTGCATCAATCCACCCTTCACGGTGGGACGTACCTCGATTTGAAATTTCCCAGCTAACCAGGTTCGGTCGCACCATATGCAGAGCTGATTGTCAAGGGACCCGCACCTTATGAGTTTGGAAGACTCCTGTCGCAAGGGCGCCCGTTCGGTTCGGGGGCGTCCACTCTCCGCTGTTCAAATTTGCGCCGCTCGTCGTTATTCAAGTGGCATTCGCCGTTCTTCTTTGTCTCCCGAATAAACGCACCCATCCATTCAGGGTCTCGTGCAGAGTATCCACCTCCAGTTGCGGAGTGGCCCCAACCTGCGACGTATACCTTGGCAATAAAACCCCCAGCACGCGGTGCCCATTCGAGTTGGGCTTGGACCGTGCGTAGTTGGCAGATATATTTTGGGATTACAACCGGAAGTAGATTCTCGACTCTTTGATTCCGTCTATATCTCAGTAATTTCCCTCAACTTTAGCCCCAGCAGGATCAAGCCCATCTGCCACGGGTAGTGCGCATTTCCGGAACGGCCCGGGTGTCGCGCAGGTCTTTATTGCAGACAGGGTTGCAATTTATAGTCCTGCTCGCTGTGGCGCCGGGAGGGTCGGAGCGCCCGCAGACGCCTAAAGTCAACCAAGATCTCTGACACCGCCCTGCGTCATCCATCACCCACGTGGAAAATGCGTACGGATCAAGCCGATCGCGGGGCTCATTTCGTCTGCCGTCTCGTCGTTGTCTCGTCGCGCGCCTCCCTGAAGGAAAGCGCCAGCGTGTCGAGAGCTACCGCTTGGGCGAGGACGCACGGGGAGGATCGCTCGCTCTCGGCGATGTCACGGTCCATACGCTCTTGATACGCTCACATCTTCGCCCTCCTCGCGGTCGATGGCGTATCCCATATTGCTGGGTGCGTACCTCCCTTGATGCACCACTGGCTGCAGACTAGCTGTTGTGCCACGCGCCGTGTATGCCTGCCGCGCTCGCCGCATCTCCGCATCTGCGCCGAGGACTGTCGCGCCCGGCGCCTTGACTCTCCGGGCGCCGCGCACGCTAGCTGCGCGCCTGCATTCTGCGCGGCGCTTAGGAATGTATCGCTGCCACGCTCTCCGTGGCTCCACCGTGCAAGGCACTCCGTACCGCGTGCGGTCTGCCTCTGCGCCGCGTATATTATCTCGTCCCGCGCGCCCCGCGCCGCTCGCCGCGCGCTCTCCCGCGTGCTGCGTCGTCGTGCACGCCCAGTCCCGAGGTTGTTGGTCTCTCTCCCACATCCCCCACCGCGCATCTACCCGATCTGATACTAATCGACTTCAATCAGTGTATCCTTACGGTGACAAGCCGTCGTCGACCAGTGGACGGTCATCCTTGACATGTGGCCCATGTTTGTTTTGCATCCGAGGAAGCCGGGGTTCGCTTCCCCCCGACGGTATGCGCTGCGCTTTAAGTGTGTCTTTCGCTTCCACTGGAATCCCGGGACCCTCGCGAAGCTGCGGAGTGGTCCGCACACGCTTCCAGTGTTGCAGAACTCCCGAGGGTCGATATGCAAGCGACGCCCGTTCGATTCGGGCTTGGATCATACCCCTAACGCGGTTACCACGGCTTTTGTTCTCTGCGTCTGCATCTATCATCTCCGCTTCCGTGCATTCGTTTTCATACTACCCGGAGGGGATGGGCCTCGTGCCGCGTCAGCGTCTTTTGAGGTGATTATTTTAGTTATCCAAGTATCAGGATTTGGTCAGCGCTGGAGCTGGAATGCAGCAATACGTATGCATCCGCCTTGAATGACGGTTCAAAATTCATACATTTAATCAGGGTCATTTTCAGAGTAGCAAGGTCCAATTGCGGAGTGGCCCGCACCTGCGTCCTGTTCCAATTGGTGAAATCTCCCGCAGGAGACGCCCGTTCGAGTCGGGCTTGGACCGTAAGGCGGCGAGTAGAGTGCTTTTTCCCCCCGTTCTTCTACATTCATCATCTGCGCCTCCCTCAATTCGGCTCATCCATTGAGGTGATTCTATTTCAAGTCCTCGCATGAATAATTAATTGTTCGATCAGCGCCGAACCTAAGACAGCAATCCCTTCGATTACTGTTCAAAAGCTACTAATCTACCCTCTAGCTCTATGTGTCCTCCTTCAAGTACCATCCAAGATTCGCAAATCTGACCATGTTCATTTGCACGCTAGGAAGGCCCAATTGCGGAGAGGACCGCACCCGCTTGACAGTCAGCTGCTCGATCCATTGTGCGCAGGCGACGCCCGCGCAGGGGCCCTTCAAAGGGCATGATTTTTCTTTTCTCCGTGTGCGTATTTTGCGTGCTCGCATCGATCAATTTCCGCCTCGACGCCCTCGGATTTTCACACCTGATCTTCCCTATCCACACCTCCACGCGACCATACACCCGCTCACTCACTGCGGTTCGGCCCTCCGTAGTCGGCGGGTGTGCGTCACGGTTGCTTTCCACCCACCACCGTCCTTCCGAGGCGCGCGCCGCCCGTCTCGCACATTCCGGGGCCTGGAACCAAAGTGGCCCGGGATAAACGCGACGCACTCGCGGCGCTTTTCTCGCGAGTCCATCGGCGGCGAGGATCAAGTGGGATGAATGCTGGGCGCCCGTCCGCGTCACTTCTTCACCCTCACGGTCCGTGATGTTCGTTCTGTATTGTATTTGGGTGTGCTAACGGCACCAGCTGGCGATTAGCTGATGTGCTGTCTCCCCCGCCTCATTTTTCGCTGTCACTTTCGCCTACCTCTTTCTGACTTGCCCGGGTTGATATAGAGGGTACAGAGCCGTCGTCGAGCAGTGGATAGTCTGCCCCGAAACGTGGGCTCTAGCTCCTTATACACCCGAGGACGACGGGGGTTCGATTCCCCACGGCGGCTTGTAGGTCCGGTTCGAACCATTTTCTTTCTCGGTGTACTCGTCTCTGACTTGACTCGTATAGAGTCGTCGACGGGGTTCTCTGCGCTGGCACTTCCGCTTCTTTCGTGTCCTCTCGCTGTGTTTCGGGCGCTCGATGATTGGCTTCCTTCAGTGCAAATACCCACCTACGAAGCTTCATGATATTCCCCCGCTAACACCCATTCCAAGATGAAATTACAATCACTCCACAGGTGTGTTCGCCGAAGCGCCACCTGAGTAAATTGATCCTGCCCTAGCAACCTATTCCAATACCGACGTGACTCTCACTGGTGTTCCCCACGGATCCCTCACGCAAGGTAAGTGCCGAGCATATCGCACCCAGGGAAGGAGCCAAGACCACGCTATGTGTGTGTGTCTATCTTAAAATTAATCAACCTATTCAGGGTCTATTAAGCACTCGTAAGGTCCAATTGCGGAGCGGCCCGCACCTGCTTCCCGTTCACAGAACCCGCAGTGGATGAACATGCAGGCGACGCCTGTTCGACTCGGGCTTGGACCGTATGGGCGCAAGCGGAAGAATTTTTCCGTCCTGCTGCATCCATAATCTGCGCCTCCCTCAATTCGTGTCCACCATTTTTGGAGGTGGGTTCCGTGTCAATTTGGCATGAAATGCACTACGGATCTCATCACCGCTCGATGTGGGCGAATGAGCAAACACACCAAATGTGCGTCCACTTTCAAATACTGTGAAAATGTCCCCAGTCTAACCAGGTTCATTTCGACAGTACCAAGGTCCAATTGCGGAGTTGCCCGCACCTGCGTTAGATTGTTTCGAGAGTCCAGAGTGTAATACACATGCAGGCGACGCTCGTTCGATTCGGGCTTGGACCGTGCTTCATCAGCCTTTTGACAAAAATCTTGTGACCTTGTTGATCTTGTGAGCTTGTTCACAAGCTCACAAGGTCCCACAAGCAAAAATGTCAAGAAACACCCCCAAGGAAAAGTCTGATGTTCTGGCAGAATGATTTTTTCCATCTCTGGCCTTGGCATTAATTTGAATTGGCCTCTCTGTCCCGCCACCTTCAGGCTCAAATCGAAAGTGCATCCATTCGAGCTGTCCATCCATTACTTCCTGCGGGTGCCATTAACTCATCCATCCAAGTCATAGTCTTGAGGTCCCATTTCGGAGTGGAATTCTCTCCGACTCGGGCTGTTTTGCGTGCTGTTTTGTGTTGCCTGAGCTTCCATATCCCTCATACGCGACCCGCCTTCCTTTCTTTTACCAAAATCCCAACACAGCACAGAAATGTTTGTATTAAGGCTCTACTGAGCTACTGTATGGTAAGGTCCAATTGCGGAACGGCCCGCACCTGCTTTGCGTGATGTGGACCAGAGAAGACTGTACATGCAGGAGACGCCCGTTCGACTCGGGCTTGGACCATCAGGAAGGTGTGATTTCGATGTTTGTGCAGCTTGTCGGGCCGCTACCATTTTTTCCATCCATGCAGACTAGTTTCGGCTGAGCTGTCCCTCACAAGCATGCCAATCCCCCCCGAGTCAACGCTACACTTACACAAACTCTTATCTAGGTCCGTCTTTTGTGCCTACTGCTCTTCCATCTATCCAGGTTCAACCCTCCGATATTCAGGTCCAATCGCGGAGAGGCCCGCACCTGCGTCGCATAGCAGCTGAATGCGTTACGTGCAGGAGACGCCCGTTCGATTCGGGCTTGGATCGTAACTGCTTGTCGTTTTTGGTTGCCTTCAGGGAATGATGGGCTTCGCGAATGGTTCGCGCGATGACTTCCTCTTCCAGCGCCAGGAGTCTAATTTCTTCCAATTCTACCCGTAGCAGGATCAAGCCAAACGCGAACTGTGCGAATCGAATAAATCTGACACATCACCCCGGCGTCATTCAATGATTCATCACCAACGTGGGAAGTGTCCGGATCAAGCCGAGCCCAGCTCCATCTCGTTCACCGGCTCCTCGCGCGCTGCCAGTCCAATGCAGCATCCCTAACATGCTCAAGAGATCTTCTCGCGGCATCGCGGGCTTTCCCGCGGCGGCGCTTCCTTCAGCGCGTCGTGTTGGGCGCCGATGTGCGCTGGGCGCTGTGCTAGGTCAAGACCCGCACGCCACGTCTCGTCCGGTCGATTAAGCCCATTCCTGGGGGCTGGCACAGCCCAATGAAATATATATGAACGCACCTACTCAGAAACATGGGTCCTTAATGTGCCTGGACTCGCCGCCCGCCTCTTCTGCTAGCGGCGCCGCTAGCTTGCGCGTTCTCTGTCTCGTCGCCCTTGCCTCCTGAGCGCGCCGTTTGTAGAGCATGCTCAGCAGCTCCCCGGCCGCTCGGCGTGCATGCCAGTCCGCACCACATGCGTTCCGCATCTGGTACTTGTACACTCTCGCCTCGTTCCTCTCGGGTCGCCGCGCGCTTTCGCAGCGCGCCTGCTTCCTGTGCGTGCGGCGCAGCTCCCGTTCCGCCCGCCGGGCACGCCACTTTGCGCCGCGCCCACTCCTGCCCAGCGCCTTGACTGTCGGGTCGCCGTGTGCTATCCCAGGGCTGCGCCCTGCATGCCGGGCGCGCCGGGTCTTCTCTCCTCTCTGCTTTCCTCCCGCCGTCCGTCTACGTCGCACATTCCGCTCGCGCGCGTCAAACCAACTCCAACTCCACTCGCGGTGTCCATAGGGTAACAAGCCGTCGTCGATCAGCAGACGGTCATCCTCGAAATGTGGCGGGTTTACTTTGCATCTGAGGAAGCCCGGAGTTCGATGCCCCCCGACGGTATTGTTCATTTCCTCTGGATTGTTTTATTTCTTTCTGTGTCTCTCTCTGCTCTCCTTGAATCCAGTGAATCATAGCCGGCGAATGTATGGTCGCCCAGCGGGCAGTGCTTCTCACAACACAACTTCCGGCTCCAGGACGAAGTGCCAGGTTTTCCGTCGTGTGCCATTGAGGTTCATCTTCTACCTACCTAGGTTCGATTGCTGAGAGATCGTACTTGCATCGCGTCCCGCAGCAATTATAGAGCCCATTCGACTCCGGCTCGGGCTCGGGCCATTCAAGGGCTTCACCGTCTTTTTCTCCCTCGGCATTCGTGTGTATTTTTCATGCTCGCCGCGATAGATTAGTGTACATGTTAGTATTGTATAATCTTGCCTCTGATATCCGCTAATATCAAGATGCGTTCACCCGCCTTGGGTTGGTCATCGACCCAACTAACGTATTCGCCGCCAATCCTTTCCCCGGGAATGTTTCGAGCATATTGCACTCGGTGAATAAAATAACCAAGTTAAGTACGTGTCCACATCCAGCTTGAGAGATGTTCACCTATTCAGGTTCTGCTTAGCACTCCTCAAGGTCCAATTGCGGAGCGGCCCGCACCTGCTTCACATCATGTGCTCATTATCCTGCCCAGTTGCGCTGCGTGCAGGTTTCGCTTCCTTTATGTTTGCTATGCAGGCAACGCCCGTTCGATTTGGACCTGGACCCTGCCGCAGCTGCGCCACTTTCTTGGAAGTTTTTTTCTCTCTCGCTTTCGGTGTCGCAGCTCGTGCTCCATGCGCGTCGTTCTCCATCGCCTTGAGTGGAGCGACCCTGGAACTTCATTTCGACCAGCCCTCACCAGGATTCAGGCCTACTTGAACATTTTCTGCCATGCGGGATTCCCATCTGCTCCCAGTGTACGACGCTCTCGGGGTCTACATCCAAGGAAGTCGGGCGTTCGATCTATCTCGGTGGCTTAAGAGGTGTGGGAGGAGTCTACCTTTTCGCTCTCAAGATCTACCCTTCCGACTCGACTGAGTTGATACACAAGGTCCAGAGCCCGCTCTACCACCGGCATGTCCTTCTCGGAGTGTAGGTCGCACATGCACAACTTGCAGCGAAAAGAGGGGTTCAACCGCCCTCGGCGGTATACGAAGCACACAAGGGTTCTCTGCGAGCGCTACGACTGATTCTTGGGTTTGTTCCCTCGACAACCTAGGTTCAAATGCTAATGTGACGCTCCCTCGCTCGTATTCCCCGGGAATCCCTCACCCAAGGAAAGTTCCGAGCTGATTATCGCACACAGGAAGGAAACAAAGGCTCTACTCAGCAGTCCCAAGGTCCCATTGCGGATGCAGGCGACGCTCGTTCGAATCGGGCTTGGACCGTACATGTTTGCCAGATATGCTTTGACTTTTTCATGAATATTGGAATTACAACCGAAGGTAGAGGCTCCTTGATGCTGCCTGCATCTCACTCGGCTTTGCCCCGGGCTCCCTTCTGTGTCCCTCGACGAGCGCCAATCGATCTCGGCTTCCTCCCCTTCGCTCTTAACGTTAAACTATCGGTTTATTTAGGTTCGGGTGTGCGTTCGACTCGGGCTTGGACCCTGGTGGCCTTGTTAGCCCTGTTCAACAGACAGCCGCGGACCCATACGTCTGCCTCTATCCTTCGGGTATTACTTGATTCTCGAAATTATTGGATTCTCAAGGGCGATCCTTGAATTGTCGATGCTCTCTGGTTCTACATCCAAGGACGACGGTGCCCTCGAGTGTACGACGAGTGTGAATTTCCGCTCTCTCACGATATGCCTCTCTCTCTAAATTAACTCCGGCAATATACAGGGTCCACAGCCGTCGTGAATCAGCGAAAATTTTGAAGACGCCTCGTCGGTATCCAACGGACCCAACTTCCGCATTCCCCGCGAATGTGCGTCTCATCCCAACGAGGCAAATAAGGCGGCTCGCGTTTGAAATTTATCCATCTATTGACGCCTTCGGGCCACTGGCAGGTTCCTTTGGCAGTATTGCTGCACAACTTTCTACAGGTAGCTTTGCCTTCGCCTCTCCGTCTTGGCGAATATACCTAGGTCCATGTGCGAGATACTCAGGTTCAATTGCGGAGTGGCTGCCCCTGTGTCGTATATCGTATCGCAGGACACGCCCGTTGGATTCGGGCTCGGACCGTGGACCGTCGCTCGCCGTTTGCGCCCTTTTTGGTTATTGATTCAGACAATCTCCGCGTCTGGAATTCACCTTTACCGCCCTGGTGGACAGGCATCGCGCTCGAGGCGGCCCTTGCAAGGTGGGCTTTTTATGAACGCGCCGAAGTAATATTAATCTTTATCAGCGCCGAATCTGAAATGGAGCAATACCTATGCATCCACCTTGATTGATTCTTCAAAATTCGGTAACATTCGATAATATGACCAGCTTCAGTTGCACAGTAGCCAGGACGTCCGTTTGCTCCCTGAAATTCACGCCCCAAACCGAGTTCATCGGTATGATACCCAGGTTCAATTGCGCACCTGCTTCGCGTCCAGGACAGATGCCCGCAAGAGATGCCCGTTCGACTCGGGCTTCAACCGTAAACCGTTACGTTCCAACCTTTTTTTATTACGGGGCTTTCCAGATTCGGCTGCAGCCCTCGGATCCGTGCTGGCGGCTCACATTCAATTTGAAATGTCACGGCAGGTACGTTTGCCCGCTCTATAAATCGGCCGTCCATTAAGCTTACAACTGCCCAATATCCAAGTACAGTTGCGGAGTGGCTCCGCCTGCATCACAGACTCTCTGATACCTCGGATGCATGCAGTAGATACCCGTTCGACTCGGGCTTGGACTATAGCGCGCAGCTCTGCAGCTTTTTGAACTCGGGCTTCTCACGAGGCCATATCCTCCCTTTCATCGTCCATACAGTCGTCCAAGGCTACTCTTCTGAATTTACTCAGGACATTAATGATGCGGAAATGCGGACAGCGGAGGAAGCGAGTCCCTCGCCGGTAAGGGAAGGTACGAACGGCAGTTTTCCCCCTATCAGCGTTTGCGTGTATCTCCGCATTTATAACTCCTGGAATCTACAGGCGAGAAAGCCGCCGGACAGCAACGGACCGTCATTCTCGCAATATGAACGGAAGGCAGGGTCCGAGTCTCTTCGAAGATCCCCTATAGTCGTCTTTAACGTAGAAACAGAGCAAGATGGTCACTCTCTCAACCTACCTCGCAATTCCTGCGAGCGTAGGCGCCAATGGGCCGGACCCCGGCAACATAGAACCCCGGCCTTCCTGAAATGGACCTGAATCCACCCGAGCACGCTTCGCTCCGCCGAATCACCACGCAAGACCGAAAACAGCCCTGTGAATCTATTGCTGAGCGCTGCTAATTCGAGACTGCTGTGAGATCAGATCAGAAGTGAGGTGATGCCGGGGAGATTGTCCTGCCCAGCAATTTGTTGATTCGCCCACTGTCCAGGGTGGATACCTTCTACTCTCGCCGAAGCTTCTGACGGGCTGGAGCGCTGAATAACCGCTCAAAAGACCACTCGGAAAGTCCTTCGGTTGATAGACAGTCTTAATTGCCCCCGGTGTAAGTGGATACGAATCACCAGTGGCTTAGAACCGTCGCACAAAATGTCACTGAGAGCGATGATTACACATAGTCCGACGGGAGAAGGTGGCCATCCATGTCATAATTGTACAAGGTCATATTCATCGAGGGTCATAAATCGGTGCGTTACTTATCATCTGCCATGCTCAACGATCTATGTGATTGACAGGCAGAAGTGGGGAGCACGGAGACTGGTGTGCAGAAACACAGGTGGGGTTTGGATTATCCCGACTACTAGGATCTCGGCAGGACAGGATCTTGCATTCCGCGATTATAGTCATACAAATGCACATCTCTCGCGACGATATTGCGGAAGCTGATTCCAGATGGGGGTAGGTGGGCAAGTCAGATGATATTATACAA
This sequence comes from Mycena latifolia, assembly GCA_029289555.1. Taxonomy (NCBI): domain Eukaryota; kingdom Fungi; phylum Basidiomycota; class Agaricomycetes; order Agaricales; family Mycenaceae; genus Mycena; species Mycena latifolia. The sequence goes on along the minus strand of JARJLE010000017.1, from coordinate 643,605 downwards.
ATTATTTGGCATCCCACGATTCCACAGGAAAACTGATCATCGGTGGCGTGAGATGAGAACCAATCACTCCCTATCTCTCCCATATAAAGAGCACGCGTCTCAGCATCCGCCGCCAATACAGCAACAATGTCCCCTCATCCCACTCCTGCACAAATTCGCTTGAACAACATTATCACCTCCCTGAATGCTGCTATCATCACTTTCGATGTCATTTCGGAAAATCTGAAAACCCCGTTCTTGGAACCCATCTCAACCACCATGCACTCTGTGTTAACTGCTGCCCAGGTGAATGTTCTCAGGTGATCCTGTCTCCTTATTTCAACAATGTTTGACAGACCATCAAGCGGAATCATGAGGACTATGCCCAGTTGTTAGAACAGATCCACGAACTCTTGTATGCAATAATCCGTGTCCATCTAAGATCCGACACTGGCGGTGATTTATCACCAACCGTGTTGAAAGATTTGGGGAGATTCACTGAGTTCGTCCTACTCATCATCTTCTTAATTTATTGCTTCTCACTTGCATAGAACCCTACACAAGGTCCACACTCTTGTTGAGGCCGAGCAAGAGAAAGGAAAGGTCATCCGGTTCTTTCGTCAAGGTGAAATGAGGGCATTGCTGAAGGGATGCCATACTGGATTGGAGGAGGCACTTAAGGCCTTCAAGGTGACCACATAGTCGCTCAAGTCTCCGCATTTATGGAATCAGAGTGTTCCTTTAGATCCCGGGAGGCACGATTCTAAGTGACGTGACAGAAATGCAGCGGCAGGCACAGAAGACACACCAAGAAGTCTTGGAGATGAGTTCAGCTCTCTCAGCCAGAGGAACATCTGACAGTGCATCTTCTGTATGTCCTGATCCAAGTTATTCCAGTCGAGCTAGAGGACACTTAATGTCTTCTACAGATTAGCCGAGTATTTTCCAACGCACAGAACAGGTATGTGCGGCATATAATATCAAGTTATTAACCTGACTTATGACATTGCGAAGCTCAAACTCCCTCTCATTGCTGCCCTCTGAACCAAAAATATTCCATGGCCGTGACTCTGAAGTGATAGCCATTGTTCAACTTCTCGCCATGGACAGACCTCGGGTAGTGATCTTGGGAGGTGCAGGAATGGGTAAAACGACTCTTGCACGAATCATACTTCATCACCCCAGCATCACAGCCAAATATCAACAGGCTCGGTTCTTTGTATCATGTGAGACTGCAACAACCAGCGTTCACCTCGCTGCTCAGATTGGAGCACATGTTGGACTGAACCCAGGCCAAGATCCCATCGCCCCTGTTATCTCTCATTTTTCTGGAAGTCCCCCTTCTCTGTTGATCTTGGACAATGTGGAGACCATCTGGGAGTCAAGAGATACCCGTGGAGATGTCGAGAAGTTTTTGGGTCTGCTTGCAGCTATCAATCATTTGGCATTGATTGTAAGTTCAGAGCCTAATCTTTGTTGCCAACAAACTCAATGCACTTTTAGATCACTATGCGTGGAGCAGAACACCCAGCAAATGTCCAGTGGACTCATCCATTTCTGGAACCATTGAAACCTTTGGCCCAGGAGGCTGCCCGGAAAACCTTCATTGACATCGTGGATGATGGTTGCAGTTGCGAAGACATTGATGAAATCCTTCGTCTGGCTGATAATATGCCCCTGGCAATTGATCTGCTGGCTCATCTGGTGGACTATGAAGGCTTTTCCAGTGTAATGCACCGCTGGGAAATGGAAGGAACATCACTCCTAGCTGAGGGCTACAACAAAGGATCAAATTTGGAGGTGTCAATTTCACTGTCGCTGGACAGTCCCCGACTAGCATCTGTGCCTCACTCGCGGGACTTGCTCAGCCTTCTGTCAATGTTGCCGGATGGGCTTGCTGATGTAGATCTCATGCATAGCAATCTACCCATGGATAATATCTTATCCTGCAAAACGGCATTGCTTCGCACTACCCTGGCCTACAAGGATGATCAGAATCGGTTGAAAGTATTGGGACCAATCCGAGAATATATTCACCGAATGCTTCCTCCTGGAGCTCACATTGTCCAATCAGTTCTCAGACATTTCAATAACCTCCTCGAGGTTCATGAGACATATCATGGGAATGTTTCAAATCCTGGGATTGTGGCTAGGATAGCATCGAATACTGCAAACATTGAGGCTATATTGGTTACAGGTCTGAAGCAAGACAATCCTGACCTTGTGGAAACTATCCAGTGCATATGTCATTTTGACCGCTTTACAAGACTCACGGGACATGGACGGGCTCCATTAATTAATCATCTTCCCAATGTTCTCCCCCACCCCAAAGACTATAGGCTGGAAGTTTATGTCATCACGACCCTCTTGTCGGCCCATGCATCTAATCCAGTTCCAAATGCACAACATCTAATTGACCAAGCTCTTGAATACTGCCAGCACTTTAATGATTCAGATCTGCAATGTAGGTCATATGTCAATCATTGGATTAATTACTGATGTATCTTGCAGGCAGATTTTTTGACATTCTAGCAGCATTCTGGTTACCTACCAACATTTCAAAAGCGAGCTACTATGCTCAAACTGGACTCTCATTGGCAATTGCAACTGGGAACACAAAAAGACAGTGTGACCTACTAGCTGTATTGGCATGGATTCAGTGGATCACTGGAGAGTATGCCAAAGGGAGTGTCCATGCATATGAGTCCCGAAGGCTCGCTAGGATTTCTGGAGAGTTATTTCGTGAGGCCTGGGGGATCCGACTTGAATCGATGTGTTGGTATGCCCTGGGGAACTATAACCGTACCATCCCACTACTCAAAAGGGCCAGGGATCTACTTGCTCTTTGTGGTTTATCTGGTGGTGAACTGGATAATTTCATTGTTGGCTGTCAGGCCGAAGTTCACATGCTGAAATCCGAATATGTGGAGGCCCACAAGATCCGCACTCAGCTTGCACGCAATTCCTCCATTGAACAAATTCAGTTTCAGCATGCCTTGGATGTGCTCAACATTGCACAGATTGATGTGGAACGGGGTGCATCAGGAGATGAAGTGCAGAGAAATCTTGACATAGGCAACCAAGTTTTGGCCGTCGTGGGGTATTCAATAGGACTTCTTGTATGTGATATGATCACAGCAGCGTTTGCTGTGAATGAGGGGGACACGCTCAAGGCGACCAGCTTATTCCGCACCTGTCTTGAATCTGCTTGGGGAAAATACACTGAGATTGTCAGCTACTGTTTGGAACGACTGGGGAATCCCGCTCTCTGGCCAACTATGTATCATTCATATGATTGGCCAGTTATATTCCTGGTTCATAGCCTGAAATTCAAGCAGAAGCTGGAAATACACAAAGCTCTCCAATTTCTTGGGGATGTCGTTCTGGAAGGCGGGGACCACCAAACAGCAAGTAGTTTGTTAACTGTTGCTCTGGAAGCATTTACTCAGATGGATGTTCACCGCAGCCGAGCAGAATGCCTGGTTCGTCTCGGGAATATTGCGAAACTAGCCGGGGATGAAATGAAGGCGGCAGAGCATTGGACAATCGCCAGACCATTATTTGCACGGTCATCGCAGGCATACCAGATTGCTCAGATCGATGGACAACTTGCCACTCTTTCGAGAGACCATGGAGGACCCTTCGCTCGTCTTCAGCTCTGAAAGCACCAAGGTTCCGTCCGGACACAATGGATTTGGCCGAGAAGTCACCAAGTGAAGAGCGAGAAACCTGGGAGGATAAGGCAGTTGAATTATATGAAAGCACTAGTTTTCTGTAGGTCATTTCCTAGCTATTGAGTGATTTTTCAGATGTATCTCTCATGTAAAATGTATTGATACTGGAGGACGAACAAATCTACAAGTGATGCCGCGTGTCTTGTGAGCCAAGTACTAGTCCCAGCGGGTGAGAGCTGGATTGTTTCAGGCCCAATTGCGAAGAGATATGCACAGGCCGCCTGTGGGGCTATTCCGATGCATGGATACTAGGGGCGTCTGCTTTTGCTCTCAGTGTCTGGTTCAGTCCGACTTTGCGATGTGAATGTACGAATAAGAAGCCGTCATCGACCAGCGGACGATCACTCTCGCAGCGTGTGGCTGCAGCGTGCCTTTCTACTGGCCGTGAATCCGGTTTTCCGGAGCTGGTCCACCCTCGCTGAAGCCCACAGAATCCCCGGGTCACGGCTTGAGTTCGAACCATTCGCATCCGCCGTCATCTCTCCGATATCGCCCCATCTATGCGGTGGCATATTCCGGTCCAGTCGGGGAGTGGTTCGCGCTTTGTGTTGACCCGGGAAACGCCCGTTCGAACCGGGTTTGAACCGTGTCGGAGGAAAGATTTCTTTTCCTGGTACCAATTTAGGTTCCAGGTCTCATTTCAAGAATTTATCATTTTGTGATTTTCGTCTCGATTATATGCTCAACTACGGGAAGTCATCCCTTACCCGGATGTTTCCCCATCGCTTTCGCACCACAAGCTGCATATAAGTCTAAAGCCCCCAGAGCGGGAGCTCTGCATGATGCCGAAATTTCAGCATTCGCAACAATTGGCGGTGCTCCGAAACTTTTCAGCATCAGAGGTCGTGCTGCCTATGGCAATATCCCTCTTTCGTCGGTCAAGCCACAAATGCCACGGAAACTGGTTGTTAGAAACTCAAAGGCTCAGGAGCGGCTTCCTAGGCATGGTGAAAGTCCACTCCGAAACAACCAATTCCTGTGCACTTGAAAGCCTTGCCGAATCCAGTCATTTCGATTGCATTTCGGCACCTGTTTCGGCTGCAATTTGGGTTCTGCATAAACCAACCCATCCTCGAGTCCGGGTCTGTCTTTTCATTGAATCGCTGGTATGACTTCACCGACATTCAATTTGGCGATGCCCAATGCGTGCACTGTAGTTATTATTCATGCCCGCAATTAACCTCACTTGCGTCCCAGTCACGGAAAAATCGTAGGCCTTCGCTTGTACAGGCACTCATGCATCCGTCACGTCCACCAATTCAGGTGCTTCTGAGGACTGGGAACTTCCAATCGCGGAGGGGGCGCTTCGTGTAACGTGTTATTCGCCCACCAGCGCAGTCAATGCAGCGACGACATTACAATCTTGAAAATTCGCTGCTAAATGCAGGGTACGCCCGTTCGGCTTGGGCTTGGCCCGTGGGTAATCCCTGTTGTTTTCATTTTTTGGTTTGCCGGCAGTGATATGATGCGCCTCGCAACTAGCTCGCGCCCAGTCCAATGACGCCGTATGCCCGCGCCAGAAGTCTAATTTCGTTCCATCCCAGTCGCAGCACTAACAACCAGGATCAAGCCAACATGAACGTTGTGTGGTGGCAGCGTTGTCGCAATTTTTTTTCCGACCAGTAGGGTTTTATTGATATTTCCGCTCTGACTGGGACTGGGCACCGGTGGCGTCAGACGTCGGGCGCATATGTGCGAATCGAACAAAACCTGACACATCACCCTCATGTCATTCATTGCCCACGTGGAAAAATGTGTGCGGATCAAACCGAGCCCTGCTTCCTTCCCACCACCATCTCGTTCACGGGCTTCTCGCGCGTCGCCAGTTCGTGGTATCCCAGCTCCCTGCGCCTAAATTCAGCGTCCCTAACGTGCTCAAGAGCTCTTCTGGCGGCATCGAGGGTGCTTTCCCGCTGCAGCGCTTTCACGTGTCTTGTGGTATGGGCGAGGATGTGCGCTGGGTGCTGTGCAAGGTCAAGGCCCGCACGCAACGTCTCGTCCGGTCGATTTTGGGTCCATGTTTCTGGGTGGGTGCGTCCATATATTCTATATTTCATTCGGCTGTGCCAGCCCCACCAGCCGGCGGCCTAGGAATGGGGTTAATGTGCCTGGACTCGCGCGCGCCTCTTCTGCTAGCGGCGCCGCTAGCTTGCGCGTTCTCTGTCTCGTCGGGCTTGTCTCTTGAGCGCACTGTTTTTGGATCGCTCCCAGCAGCTCCCCGGCCGCTCGGCGTGCCCGCCACTTCGCGCCACATGCGTTCCGCATCTCCTACGTATACGCTCTCGCATCCCTCCTCTCGGGTCGCCGCGCGCTCGCTGCAGTCCTGCTTCCTACACCCGGGGGTTAGGAGTACATTCGGTCGCCACTTCGCGCGGGGTGCATTTGTAGCGCATCTGGGCCACGTACTATCTTGCCCCGTACCTTAACTCATGGCTCACCGGGCACTGCGCTGCCGTGCGTGCGCACGATGGTGGTGCTCTGTACGTGCTCGTACCGGCGCCTGTGTTCGTTCTACAGAGGCGAGTAGCATTCTGTATTCGCGTGCTACCCTCGCCCTACGTACAGCGCCCAATACCCCTGCTGCCCCCGCCCCTTAGCCATCAAGCACCGGGGCGCTGCGCACTCCAGCATGTCCTGTTCTGTGCCCCTCTCGTTGTGCCTCCCTCCTGCGCGGACCCCCTCAATGTGCCTTTCCGCGGCTCCCGCTCCGCTCGGTGTGCACGCCATTTCGCGGCGCGTGCGCTCGTGACACATCAGCGGCGCGTGCGATCTTACCTCACGTCTGGTTGCCGCGCGCTCTCCCTGCGGCATGCGTCGCCGCCGTGCATGCCCGACCTCGCTAGTCCGGGGCACGTTGATTCTTGGCTCTCGTCCCTTCCCGGTCCGTCTCGTGCATTTGATTGCCTGGGTATTTTCACCCCGTCCTACCCTGGCACGCTTCGCTACGTGTATTCACACGACAGCAAGCCGTCATCGACGGGTGGACGGTCATCCTTGAAGTATGACATCCGAGGAAGCCGGGCGTTCGAGTCCCCCCTGACGGTATTTCCATTGTCCCTGGTGTTTTTTTCTTTTCCATGCTGCGTCTCTTTGTACTCTCTGCGTCTCTTTCTGCTCTGTCTGGATCCGCGGAGTGCCCAAGCTCTCGTTGACCACCCGCGAGTACCACCGAGGAAGACGGGGGTTGAAGGTATGCACAGTGTAATTGCGGGGCGGCGCGCACATGCATCCTGTCGTACGGATCCTGTTCGACTCAGGCTAAAGTCATGCCAGTGCTGGTATTTCAAACAGGCATTCCCACTGTGTGCGTATTTTCCGCGCCCGCCGCGATCAACTAGCGCTCGGATTTTTTGCCGCACATTTTCCCCGTCAACGCCTCATGTAGCAATGAAATCCAGATCTATCAACAGGCGTGTTCGCCCGTCGCCGCATCGGGATAACGACTGAGGTTCCGTGACATTCGCACTCTTATTCCCGCGAATGTCTCACCCAAGGAAAATTACGGTCATATAGCACTCAATGAAGGCAATGAGACCAATCCACATGTGCGTGTTCATGTTCACATTTGTCCGTTCATTCAGGCTCTCCTCAAGGCCTCCTGCTTCCGCTACTCCCTCCCCATCATCGACATCAACCCAGCTATTCAGCTTCCGGTGCATAGTATCCAGGTCCAATTGCGGAGTGGCCCGCGCCTGCAGTACATGTGTTGCCACAGTTCGAGCTGATTGCACGTGCAGGATACGCCCGTTCGATTCGGGCTTGGACCATGAGGTTTGAGATTGTTCTTTTTTCTTGACCACTCTGCTTCAGGGAATCCACATTGATGCATCCCCGCGTTCCTCTCCCTTCAGTCGTCGCAGTCATAATCCGCATTGGATCGTCGCAGAATATGGACGTATGCCTCCGCCTTGAATGAATGTGAAAAACTCAGGCATCTAACCAGGTCGTTTGCCATACCAGCATGGTCCAATTACGGAGTGGCCCGCACCTGCGTCGTCTAAGCACATCGCGTAGAAATTCCGTGCAGGAGACGCCCGTTCGACTCGGGCTTGGACCGTGGGCAATCCCTCTTGCTGTCGTTTTTTGGTTTACCTGCAGTGATATGATGCGCCTCCCATCATGGTTCGGGCCTTGCTCCATGACACCAGATGCCCGCGCCAGGAGTATAATATTGTTCCTTCCCAATCGCAGGCCACACAACATGGTCCCCAGGATGAAGCCAATCTGAACATTTTCCCGCTGCGACGACACCGCAGGTCCATATTTCTGAGAGGATTACAACCGATAGGTCCTCACTGTGAACAGTAAAAGCACTACATATTAGTGCCTAGGCACTAATTTTCGCATTTTAGCACTAATATGTAGTGCTTTGGGAATAAGTGCTTTCCTGGGCAGTTTAAATTAGTACATCTGAGGCACTAATCCCCAAAGCACTACATCAATCTCTGCCTTGGCCAACCTCTTCCTCTTCTCCCACTTCTTCATCGCTGCGGTCCATGGTGCAGCAGCTGGCGGCTCCGCTGATCCGTCAACCAATTCCCATAAATCCATCTTTTCCAACAGCATCTCCATGCGGTACGCCCACATGTCATAGTTGCCGGAGTCATTTAACTTGTCGAACTTTTCTGATCCCATATCAGAAACCTGCGGGCTTTATATCCTAAAGCGCGACTTCAATCCGGGGTGCGGGCCTCTCCGAGGCGCGACTTCACTGCGGGCCAAACCTGGCGCGACTTCAATGCGGATCTCCCACGGAGATGCGACTTCACTGCGGGCCTAACCTAGGCGCGACTTCGATGCGGGTCTCCTCCTGAGACACGACTTCGGATGCGGGCTTCTTCAAGCGCGGCTTCGGGTGCGGGCTCTACGATGAGCGCGGCTTCGGGGTGTGTCTCCTGGAACCGAGACGCGGTGGGAAAGTGCAAGCTGACGAGTTTTGTTGATTATTTAGCCGAGAGCTGTTAAGCTTGACACTTGCGCTGTTAGGCGACTGGGTAAAAACTCGTAGGGAGCTAGGGACTAACTACTACAGCTTATATACCTATTAGTATTTTATCTAGAATATTCTACTTACTTCCGAGTCCTTCAGTTGCTGAGTGAGAAACCTCGGGCTGACTGATGGCGGCCGATCGCCCAATCTCCAACAGTACCACAGCATTATGACAGGCATGTTGGGCTATGCCGGCATAAACACAGTCTGGCTGACCACGAGACGCCCACTCTCTTCCCACTCAGTATCATCTCCCCGGCCATGCACCACCCATTGACTCGCCAGCCGACCCGAGACAGTCTGTACAGCTGGTGGTCAGATAGGAACCCAGTGGGTCCGACGATCGATCTCCATGCCGCCGCGAAGCCATTGATGAGATTTATGTATCGACGCGACGCACTGGCCCTCATCGCCAAGAATCGCGGGATTCCCCTCAAGCGAGGATGTGGTCATTTATTCAAGCTATCTGGCGTACATTTTCTTCATTCTTTCTGCACCTCCTGCGGCTGACCGATCTCGTAGTTATAAATATGTGTCGTCGTCCACCAAGACCGCAATTCTACTTGAACTCGAGACAAGACTCGAATCTGAGGATGATGCACGCGCCGTAGCGGATTCATTTGTCCTACAGCTGGCCGATGAATTCCTAAGCTCATCGGACATAGCGATCTGCAAGTCGATGTGCCGGATCCTGGGACTGCTGGCACAACGCGAGACAGCAATACCAGCTGTCTTGCGTTGGAATCCATGTCAGCAGCTGGTGTCCCTCTTGTCGTGAGTCCCCACCCTCTCGCTCACACGCCGGCCGTCACCACTTGAAACCAGGGCCATAAATATCGAAGTCGTCATGGGTGCCGCGGAGACCCTATCCTCGATTGCCAAATGCGCCGAGGGCGCGCAGGCCATCGCGGATGCCAAAGTGTTCGACTGCTTTGCCAAGCTCCTTGAAACCCCGGATGAAAAGGTCCAGAAGTGGCCTCGTGAGATCATGGGGGAGCTCGTAAGCCATGATACCACTGCTCGAGCGGCCACGGGTGCAATTGTATCCCTCTTGAGGTGAGTCTGGACCACCGTGCCTTATAGGAAGTATTAATCCCTGGTAGGAGCAGGAATATTACAGTGACCAAGCGCGCCGCCAACGTCGTGGATCACATCATCACTTTTCCACTAGGCGCCCAGGCACTGGTCGCTGGGAATATCCTTGATGCCGTGGCCCCATTGCTTGACGACAGCCAAATGCGGGAGTGGACGTGTGAGATGCTGAAAATATTGGCAGACGAACCGGCCACAATGGCGGTTGTATCAGCGCATCTGGTAGTGCTCTGCCGGTGAGCCCTACATTTTGGTTGGATGCCTAAATACTTATTTTGAACTCAGGCACGAAAATTCCGAGGTCGTGGAAAGTGCGGCAAAAGCACTCAGTTCGATTTCTACATCACCAGGTGGTGCGCGCGCTGCCATGGACGCAAATGTGCTCGATTATGTGCATACACTGCTTCAATTGCCGAGCACTGGGGTCCGGAAATGGACGTGCGATATGCTCAGAGAGCTGGTGCGCCACCCAACGACGGCAGAGGCAGCAGTGGGCCATATTGCGTCTCTTTTGCGGTAAGCTTCAACCACCATGAACGGAACTGCGTTAATCTTCGTTTAGGAGCCAGCATCCCAAAGTCGTCGAGAACGCGGCTAGGATATTATGTCAGTCAACTGGATCGTCCGAAGGCGCGCAGGCTATCTTGGACACCAATGTGCTGCAATGTGTGCCAGATCTCCTTGAATCGCCGGCTGCCGGGGTCCGGAAGTGGACGTGGAGCCTTCTCGACGAGTCGGCGGGCCATGACATCACTATGAGAGCCGCAGTGGAGCAGATGGTATCACTTATTCGGTGAGTCTCGACGATCTGGTTAGCAGCCAGATGTTGATTTTCTTTAGCGGCGACGATGTCAGACTTGTTCAAGGTGCAGCCCACAGGTTGTGGCAGACTTCCAAATCGTCTGCAGGTGCGCAGGCTGCCGTGGACGCAAATGTATTTGAATATCTGCCCGTCCTCGCTGAATCCCGGAACGCGTTGATCCAGAGGTGGACGTGGAACCTGCTGGAAGAATTGGTTCGCCGGGAAAGCACGACCAGCGCCGCCATTTGCGAGATAGTATCCCTCTGTCGGTGAGTCTGAATTTAATCCATTTGCTCTTGCTGTTGATTTTGCGTTGGGGCAGAATTCCCACAGTGACCAAGCGCGCCACAGACACGCTGTATCGTATCCTGACAGACCAGCCGTCGATGGTGAAGCTTGCCCTGGAGCAGCTGATATTCCTCCTGCGGTTAGTCTCCATCGTTTTCTTCCTTCAGCAGATGCTGATGTTGAGATCAGTCACGACAATTCTGATGTCGTAGAGAGTGCAGCCAAATTACTGGATTCGATTGCGGCATCGCCATCAATGACGAAATTTGTCCTGGAGCAGCTGATAGTCCTCCTTCGGTTTGTCACCAACGTTTTCTTTCTTGAGCAGATCCTGATGTTGACATCAGTCACGACAATTCTGATGTCGTAGAGGGTGCAGTCAAATTACTGGATTCGATTGCGACATCGCCCGAAGGTGCGCAGGCTGTCGTGGACGCACATCTATTGGACTGTGTCGTTGAACTCCTTGATTCACCAAACACTGGGGTGAAAGTATGGACGTGCGAGTTGCTGGCAAAGGCAGCATGTCACCAGGCCACGAGGGACCGTGTCTTGCGTGTAAAACCTTGCGCGCAGCTTGTATCCCTCCTACGGTGCGTCTCAATTGGTTGCAATCTCCGAAGACGGTGCTTATTTCAGTCAGTGACCAAGATCCGGTCGTGGTTGAAAGGTCCGCGAAGGCACTGTCTTGGATCGCCAAAGTTGAAGCGGGGGTCCAGTCTGCCGTCGACGCAAAGGTGCTCGACTACGTGGAAGAACTGCTCGAGTCCCCAAACGCGATGGTCTGCCTTTGGACCTGTAAGATACTGGGAGAGCTAGCACGCCATGAAGCCATTGTGCCTGCAATCCTGGCTGTTGAGCCCTGCCCACAGTTGGTGTCCGTCATGCAGTGAGCGTCTCTCTAAAACGTGCGAAGTTGTGTTCATACAAGCCAGACGCACCACCGGAACTTTTGACTTTATTTCGAACTGTGTCCTGGTACGCACAGCAGCACTCTCTGCCCTGGCCAGAATCAGCGAATCCCCTGACGGTGCCGCCGCCGTCGCCGCCACACAATTGATGGTGTACCCTTCAGAACTGACAGATCATGAGGTTCAAATAATTGCCAAGAATCTGTCGGGAAGCACGCACGATTCAAACTCCAATACATGATCAAAGGTCCCAGAGCGCCTCGATACACCTAGCATTATGATACACTAGCAGTTACCCGTGCTACGCTACGGGCGCATCCGCTGGTACCGCTCCAAAAATTACAACAGCCGCCTTCGACCTGCCCCGCCTTCATTCCAACTCTCTTGTACTTCCATAGATACAATGATGCCCATTCGATTCAGGCTTGGACCGTGGGTAATCCCTGTTGCTGTCGTTTTTTTTGTCTACTTGCAATGATATGATGCGCTTCGCGAATGGTTCACGTACTACTCCATGACGCCGTATGCCCACGCCAGGAGTCTAATTCCGTTTCATTCCAGTCGCAGCGCCAACAGCCTAGACTCGTGACCAGTCTGCCGTCGTCGACCAGCGGGCGGTCATTCTCGCAGCGTTCGAATGCGACTGCCAATCCGAGAAAGACGGGGGTTCGACTCCCCTCGGAAGCATCCTCATAACGAGCATATGCTTTTGAGTTGTTTTTGTCTCGCATATGGATTAATTCACTGAAGGAATTTCCAAGATCATCAGCTGGATGCCACCCCACGGGCCATTCTATCAAAAACTCGGCTTACGCTCTAGAGGTGGGGTTCTTAACTATGCTCAACTTGTCTCTAGAAATGAATATACACGTACACAGTCGTCGTCAACCAATTACAAGGCTTTCTTTCAATGTGATAAACGTTATTCACTTCGCACCTACACCCGCATTCCTTCTCAAACTGACCAATCTACCCAGATTCAATGACATATGTTTAAAGGTCTAGTTGCGGGAGTTCTTCCGACCTGCATCACAAGCCGCATTAGAATCGGAAGTAAGAAGCCCGTGCGACCGGGACTTGGACCATTGACTGGAGTATCTTTACATTTCATTTCAGCTCAGAGTTTCGGCAGCGCGGTAATCAATCAGCACCTCAGCGCTATGGCGGTGCCGTTGCGTCGAGGTTACTCCGATTCGAAGAATTCATATTCATCCGTGCGCGGCTTCCTTTTGCTGACAAAAAATTCACCATGCATTCAGGCCCTACCCAGGGCCAATTGGGGCGAGGCCCGCACTTGCATTCAAGGTGCAATAGACGTGCAGGCGACGCTCGTTCGACTCGAGCTTGGATCGTAGCTGTAGAGAGCGCGTTTTTTTACATGTATTTTGGGTTCGCGGTGTTTCCCAGCCGTTCAGAGCTGGCGCCAGGCCAGGACGAAATCGCACTGAACCCGCAAGCTCTCCTGGCGATTTCACCCGCATACAATCCCCCCTCCATGCAGGTTCTATCTCCGTCGCCACCTCTAATATTTGCGAGGTGGGGTTCTTTCGCAATAATCCGCCTTTGAACGGCCCCGAATCTGGAACGTAGCAATGCGTATGCCTCGAATGACTGTTCAAAATTCAGGAATCTCCCCTGGTTCATTCGAACACTGGCAAGGTCCAATTGTGGAGAGGCCCGCACCTGCATCACCTTACATTGCAATGATGAAACGATTCATGCAGGGGACGCCGGTTCAATTCCGGCTTGGACCGTGTCTGGACTCTGGAGCCTGGTAACGTTTTTGTTTGCCTGGTCGGGCCTCGGCGTCGATGGCCATCCCCGCGCAAGGAATACGTATTCTGTATACTTCCTCACGCTCGAACTGTTCGAAAGTCAAGGGTTTTCCCGCAAGATTTCTGACACATCGCCCCTGCGTCATCCATCACGTAAGGGAACAAGCGTGCGGATCAAGCCGAGCCATCAGCGACTGTCTACAGTCTACGTCTACCATTCCCGCCATCGCCTCGAATGCGCTCAAGAGCGGTATCGAGCGCGTATTGCCGCGGCGGCGCCTTCCGGCTCCTCCCGTGCTAGGATGAACGCTGACGTCAAGACCCCCTTGCGTCACTGCGGCGTCGGCGTCCTGGGCTCCGCATCCTGTGCCATCGCTACAAACGAACGTGCGCCGGCACTAACACTGCGCGCTCGTTCATTCCATTCTTCTTGCTTTGCCGGCTGTCTAGGCATGACTTGGGAGGGAGGCGCGTAACCAGTGACGCATCTGCGTGTTCCTTCAGCGCGGCGTGCGCTTCCTCTTGGGCCAGGATTACCGCTGGCGCTCGGCTACATAGCGCCCCCCCGGCATCCTTCCCCACATTACGGTCGCGGGTTGCATGTTGTTGCATGCGCCTTTATGGATGCGTGCGTCGGTTTGTACTTCGGGTGTGCTGCTCGTCACGACCCCCCTCTGCACACGCCGTGTCGTGTATCCTGCCACGCTCCCCGGATCCGCGCCCTTTCTCCCCACGCTGCCATGCTCGGGTCGCTGTGCACTCTGCGTGCGCACTTCGTTTCCGTACATCCCCAGGTCGGACGTTGTTGCCGCAAACCACGCTGAGTCGTGGTCTTTTTGCTCTCGCACATTCCCCAGTCCATCCGATCCTACACTGGCAGCCTTCACTCAGGGTATTGATACGGCAACAAGCCGTCCTCTACCATTGGAAGGTCATTCTCGACACGTGGACCTGACACCTTCTGCATGGGAGGCAGACGGGGGTTCGACTCCCCTCGACGCTATAGGCTTGTTGTATGGCCATTTAGTTTTGCGCGTCTCTCTGCTCTGCTTGAATCGGATGATTCCCGAACCCGTTGTCGATCACCGGCCAATTATCCTCGCAATGCCCCGCGGACAAGCAGTTACTTCCGAGAAAAACGGGACTTTGAAGGTATGCAAGATATGCCAGGTTTCCCATACCAGGACGAACTGACGGGCTTTCAGTCGCTTTAACCCATGCCCTGGGCGTCACCTGCTATGCATGATCCCCAGGCTCAATTACGGAGAGGTCTCACAGCAATTACAGATCCCGTTCGATTGCAGAGATGCCCCGGTCCCCAACGAAATTAGGAGCAATGCGCAACCCATATTCGCCCGCGGATGGTTCATCCAGGGAGGGCACCTCCGTGTGCTCCGTATGCGACCTTGATCCCCTTGCATCTCGCACTTTGCCCTGTGGCTATCGCCTCCCGGCTCGATGACTTTCCATCGGGCTAAAACTGACGATGATCAATATCCACCCTTGCGTGGACTGCTTTCGCTGACAAAAATCTAACCATCTATTCAGGCGATACTTGGCACGAGGAAGGTCCAATTGCGGAGGCCCGTATCTCCATCATGTACAGTGCCCGCTCGCTTCCATATCCAGGCGACGCCCGTTCGATTCGGGCTTGAGCCTTGCATCACGCCCCTGATATCTTCGATTTCTTTTTTTGGAGTCGGTTTTTCGCACGAAGAGATATGGTCAGTTTCATCGTCAATTCAATGGTCCGCTGTTATTCATGGTGTCCTGTTGTTCTGCCTCAACTCTCTGGGTAGACATCCGCCCTCGACCAGTGGAATATTCCTTGCTTAATTTCTCCTAGGAGCAAAGCTTTACATCGATGGAAGCTGGGGTTTGAGTCCCGTCGGCAGTATGCAAGGTACGAAAGTGCTTTTGCTCTCGCCGACTCTGCCTGTTAAAGGCGTGATCATAACCAGCCTGACGCCCACTACAGCCACATACTTTCTCCTCGGGGTCGCGAACAAGGACCCTGCTAGCTTGCTTGCATGCTCGCTGGTTGCGCGCGCGTTCGTAGCCCCTAGTCAGCGTCATCTCTTCCGACGCCTCGCTTTTGACGGGCTCAGGCTATTGCAACCTGGCCCCGAATTTGAAGTCGGCGATGTTGAAGGACGGCCCTCACCTCGCGACTTACGTCCGCGACCTCCACATCGATCTCTCCCCCTACATTCGGGCCCGGATGGTTTCGTTATTGCCTCCTCAAATTACTCAAGCGGCTGGTTATTGCCGGTGGATCTCGCTGGTGGGAGTGGGATCAGCTTCCTGTAGAGCTCCACGCTGCGGTCTTCGTCGTGCTCTCCCTTTCAACCCTCCGATGGGTTTCGTTGGAACATGTCAAGGATGTCCCTGTCCCTGCCTCTGTCGTCCACCATGCTCTGTTTTCATTGAGAGAGGTCTCACTCAGGTCGACTCCGATGACGAGATGCGTTCTCTGATCAGCTGGTGCAGAATTCCCTCCTATGTCATCCGATACTCTATCATCTGACTCTTGACTACCGGCGGCATGTTTCTATCGCTCTCCATGCAGTGCTCATCGAGAATGAGTTAATCAACCCCTTGGAACGCCTCCGATACTTCGAATTAACTCTTCCGCATTGGGGAGCTCTTGGCGCTCTGGGGACGATTATCTTGAAGTACGCCAATTCCATTCGGTACCTTGTCATTAATTTTAAAAGTACGCAGCAATATTGAAACACCTCAGCTCTATACTGATTAGTCCGACTCGAAAGGGCTCCATTTGCAACCAGTTTCGTTACCCCGTCTCCCACAGCTCCTCAGCCTTACTTTGAAGGTGGCTGAAGGCCTCTTGCGCACACCGAATTCCCTGCTAACCGTCATGGCGGCGCTCCCGAGGTACATGCCTACCACCGGGGTCGTCAACGTACTCATATACGCCGACATTCCGACTCCATTCGCCGAGCCGATGTCGACGCGGCGTCGAATAACCTTCCCCGGCTCCGGGAAGTGTGTTTTCATGTGTGCTTTACAGATAAGTAAGTTTGGTGAGATTGGTGGCTTTGAATCCGGATGCGTGGGAAGTTGCGCTTCGCCAGCGGCGCTATGTTTACATTCTCTCACACCAATAATTCGCGCGAAAAGGATCACTATAGATGACATCTCCGATTAGCGCATTACGCTGGGGGGACTACTAAGCGTGCAATGCTTATTCTGTCGCCCTCAACATCGCAGCGTGTTGCATTCACAGTTACTCGTTATCGGTACAGTGGGCGGCGCACGCCGTTCGAGTCCTCTCTTCATCAGATGACGTTGGTGCAGAGGGATTGGTCGCGACTCGCGTTTTTACCAGTGCGTGTGGTCACAGGTGCCTGATTGCTTGTGCCATACTATATGCAATTGCTAACCAATGCCATGTCCAGAAGCGTCGCAAGAACCCGTCGCCGCTGCTTGCACGTGCTTAGTGATTTTCTGGCCTTACCTTGGCCCGAAAGCCATGGCTTTGGCCCGGCTTCGTCCGGTTTTGGCCTCGTAGAATCAGAGGCCAAGCCAAAAGCCAAGCGCCTGGCTTTGGTCTGAAAGCTAGAAAGCCACGGCTTTTGGCGGGATCAAACAGAGAATTCTGGCTTTGGCCGGGCGAAATCTCAGGCCGGGCCAAAAGCCAACCTAGGCCATGGATTTGGCTTGGCTTTGGCCTTGGTACCAAAGCCAAAGCCAGAACATCACTACACCGCGCGCGGAGCCTGAAGTCCAACCTTCCGAGTGTTCCGACGGTGACTGATATGACGTGCTGCGGGAGGTGCCAAGTAGGCGCTTAACGAGCGCTAAGCTTCCTTCTGTACTTTCGATCTCACAACTAAGGGCGCCTCTTGTCAGTCATCCCTGAAAAGTCACGTTTGCCACATTTCTCTATATTTCTCCAGAGTTCCTGCTCATCATTTTACTAGGAACGCCAAGGACAGTTACAGCAATCTCCTTGAAATGGCAGAGAGATGCAGTAGCATAGCCTTATGACAGCGACGTTGGGCTATGCCGGCATGAAGGCAGTTGGTGACCACGAGGCGTCCACTCTCTGTCCACTGCTGTCATCTCCTCCCATGCACCACTCATTGACGCGCCAGCCGACCCGAGACACTCTCCGTAGCTGGTGGTCGGACAGGAACCCATTGGGTCCCAACATCGACCTCCATGCAGCCGCGAAGCCTTTGATGCGGTTCATGTATCGGCGCGACGTCTTGGCCTTGATCGCTAGGACTCGCGGGACTCCACTCTCCAGCGAGGATATGGAAATTTATTCAAGCTATCTAGCGTAAAACTTCTCATTGTCTTTCGTGCGTCCTGGGGTTGATTAATCTTGCAGTTATAAATATGTATCGTCGTCCAGCAAGGCCACAATTCTGATGGAGCTTGGCGCAAGGATCGAGTCGGAGGATGACGCGAATGTTGTGGCGGATTCATTTGTCTTACATTTCTCCGAGGAATTCCTGAGCTCCTCAGACACAACGATCTGCCGATCGATGTGCCACCTCTTGGCCGGCCTCGCACGCCGTGAAACAACAGTACCGGTTGTCTTGAGTCACAATCCGTGCCCCCTGCTCGTAGCCCGCCTGTCGTGAGCCCCGGATGATTTGCCCATGTCCGTGCTTACACTCCAACCCAGGGGCAAACATAACGCAGTTCTCCAGAGTGTCACAGAGGCCCTTTACTGGATCGCCCAATGGGTTGATGGTGCGCAGGCTGCCCTGGACGCAAATATTCTCGAGTTCGCGGGCGGACTGCTCGGGAATGATCATACACGAGATTGGATGGGTAAAACGCTGCAGACGCTGATAGATCAGCCGCTCACAGCCCCGGTGGTCATTGACCAGTTGCTATTGCTCTTACAGTGAGTGTATCGTTAGTCTTGACCACTGGCAGGCATTGAATCGAACACCAGAGGCGATGATCCCGAGGTCGTGGACGGGGCGACACAGGCACTCAGTTGGATTGCCACGTCGCCTGACGTGGCGCAGGCTATCATGGATGCCAATGTGCTGGAACGTGTGCCGGAACTGGTCGAATTACAGCACACTGGAGTCAGGGAACATACGTGGGAGCTCCTTGAACAGCTGGCGCGCCAAGAAATTACAGCGAAGACGGGCGTTAAGCAGCTGATATCTCTCTTTCGGCGAGTCTCGATCATAGCATTCAGGAACGACGTGTTCATATTTCTCCAGAAGCGGTAGTCCCAGTGTTTCTGAGGCTGCGGCAAGGACATTGTCCCGCACACTCCGTTCCCCTCAAGGTGCGCAGATTCTCATGGCGGAAGATGTGTTGGAATTTTTGCCGGAGTTGTTTGAGTTCCCCGTCAATGAGGCCCGGAGATCGCGGGTGGGTATCTACGATTTGATGGGCGGCTACAAAATACCACTAAAGGCGGCCGTGCGATATATGCTCGCTCTCCTGCGGCAAGTCTAAATTATTGTTTTTTTTTTTGCATGAGGTGTTAATCTTCAGTTAGGAGCGTGAATCCGACGTCTGCCGAGAATGCGGCATGGGGATTGTATGGCGTAGTCAGCTTTCCCGAGGGCGCACAGGCTGTCCTTGAGGCAGATCTACTGGAATCGGTGCCTGAGCTGCTTGAATCACCGAACCCCACGGTCCGGACCTGGACATGGGCGATGTTGAAAATGCTGTCACACCACGCAGCCACAGCGAGGTCGGCTGTGGCCCAGGTGGTATTCCTCCTTCAGTGAGCAAGCGCCGTTGGTCTTGATCTAATCGAGGGCTGATTTCATATTAAGGGGCGGGAATCCCGTGGTAACTCAGCGTGCGGGAGAAATACTGAATGAAATCGCCAAATCGCCTCTAGGCGCGCACGCTGCTGTGCATGCCAATGCGTTAGGATGTGTAGGAGAGCTTCTAGCATCCCCTGATCCTGGAGTTCAAGTAGAGGCATGTGCGTTGCTGACGCAGCTGGCCACGCACAAATCCACCAGGGTTGCTGTCTTACGCGCAAATCCCTGCGTGCAGCTGGTCTCACTTTCGCGGTTAGGCTCCTTTTTCACATATTGACATTGGCCTGACTGGCCATCAGTGGCAAAACACCAATGGTGGCTCGACGGGCTATCTGGGCACTATGCATGATCGCGAGCTGCGCAGAAGGGGCTCGCGCCGTCGTTGACGCAGAGATCCTTGAGTGTGTGGGACCAGTGCTTGAGTCGCCCGGTACGAACGACATTCTCCACACATGTCGCATCCTAGGAGAGCTAGCACGCCACAAGACCACTTTGAAGGCACTCTTGGCTGTCCGGCCGTGCTCGCAGCTGGTGTGTCTCTTGCAGTGAGTCCGTCTTCGAAACGCCAGAACCCTGATTTATGCATCCCAGGCGCACCGTCGCAACGTTTGACTCCCCTCTCTATCATTTGGCTGTCCGTGCAAGCGCGGCATTTGCCCTGGCCCAAATCAGCGAATCTCCCCAGGGAGCCGCAGCTGTTGCCGCAACGGATTTCTTGGTCCACCTCGAGGCCCTGTTAGACTCCCCAGATCATCAATTCCAAGTGTGGATATGTGTAATTCTCCGGAACCTCGCACGCTTGCAACCAGAGCGTCTGACGGTCTTTCCGCCGAGCAGAGGCCGAGCATAAGCCTGTGTTCGGTGGATTTTATTCACCTCATATCGTGCCCATGAAATTACTTTCGCCTGTCAGAACTGGGAATGAAGAAAGAGCGGACCGAGGATGTGTGGACGGACGAATGGTTTTGGGAGAACCGGGGCGACGACGACAGCAGCGTGGTAGAGTTTCAAGTCCATAATGGTTGGTTTATATGTTAGCTGCGCAGAGGTGGTGCGAGCGCAGCTGGGTTCATATTAATTCCGTTCGCCTCAGTAAATCGACCCATCTTGAAGCCGAGGTTTCAAATACTGATTCTGCCACTCGTATGCCCTGCGGATACCTGAATGCAAGGCAAATCCAGTCAATGCACATGTCCGTGTCTATCCTGAAATTTACCCAACTCGAGTAATTTCTGAGGCACCAGGCGAATTGAAGCTGTGTACGTGAGGGAAACGCGGGTGGCCATCATGCTCCTCGAGCTACTTCAGTTAGGTGAATCCTGTTTTTCCTCATTCATGTCCGCGTTTGCTACCTTCTCCTCCCCAAGCTCACCCATCTATCCAGATTTCACCGAGGAATATTAAGGTCTAATCGGGGCGTGGCCCGCGCCTGCAACTCGTTAATTCATGTTGAGCCATGCTTGTGGGAGACGTCCGTTCGAACCGGGTTTGGACCGTAGCCGATAACATCAGGCTTCTTTCTTCAGCTTTTACTCTATCAACGCCGGGCGGACAATGCGCCTGTTGCAGATTGAAATCCTGGTCTCCTCCCAAGCTGCGAAGATGCGGCTCAAGTATTGATTTTGCATCAATCCACCTTTCCTAGTAGGACTTTCCTCGATTGAAATGTCGCAGCGATCCAGGTTCTATCGCACCATATGCTGGGCCGATTGTGGAGAGACCCGTACATACCTTTAACGTATGAGGTTGGAAGAAATCCTGTAGCAAGAGACGCCCGTTCGATGCACTCTCCACTGTTCCCATTTGCGCAGGTCGTCATTATTCAAGTGGAGCTCGCAATCCCTTTTTCTCAATCCACCTCACCCTCGATTGAAATCCCCTATGCTGAGGTATGCTCAGCTCCGCTCAAATCTGTCCACCCAAAATGCCACCGAAATAAGCATATCTGAGCATACTTAATTTTGACCATATACCATATGTGATTTTGCGCTCATTCTTCCGCTTGCTGCTCAGATCTGCTCAAATTATTCTCCGGTTTGCCAAGTTCTGTCTACATATGCCCTGCCAGGATCCTAGCTATATCCCGCCTTTCCCATTACTATATATATATCAGAAATCCATGTTATTTAACGACCTACGAAAGTAGTATGCATCCCGCCGTGTCCGCGTGACCGTCGGCAACGCTATGCGCGGGAACTGGAGCACGTAGACCTAGCGTAGATGGACTCAGAAAGAAAAGACGGCCTGTATGACGGAGACCCACTTAGCCTCAAATCTGTGGCTGTTCCGTGTTGCAGAACTCCCGAGGGTGGATACGCATGCGACGCCGTTCGACTCGGGCTTGGACACTGCGTTTGAATGTCGTTTTTGCTTCGATTCTTTCGAGTCGACGGGCGCATCGGGCAGGCATATCCAGGGAGGTACGTCTGGATACTCTTGTGAAGTTGAGCACGCAACTGCCAGTTCGACCACGTGTTTTATTCCGTGAGTACTGGAGGACCTTACATCCCTCCGTACGTTCGCCTTCACCTCTTTTAATTGACCAATGCCATCAGGTTCTGCTGCAGAGTATTCCAGTCCAATCGCGGAGAGGCCCGCACCTGCGCCGCATACATTACGTGAAGGAGACGCCCGTTCACGTGAAGGAGACTTCGGGCTTGGACCGTGGGATGAAAGATGGCATTTACTTTTTTCCGCCTGTATGCGCCTCGGCGTCGACGGCCTTACCTAGAATATGATTTCGTTCAAGTGAATTCCCAGCACGGGGATCTAGAATCTACTAGTTCGCGTCGCTTCCTTGAACACTAGCATTTTCTCCTCATCTCCCCACCATCCCCCAGATGTTTTCTTCTAGAGCTGAAGGTTTGCAATTGATAGTGTCTCCTCGCTGCGGTGGCCGGTTCAGATACGCGGGGCGCATACGCACGCTTGCATGGTTTGCATCGAATGAAATAAAACAGGTTTGTTCGCACGATTTCTGACACATCACCCCCGCGTCATCCATCGCCCACGTGGAGAAGTGTGCGGCCGCTTGCTTCACGCCCACCACCACCATCTCGTTGGCCGTCCCCTCGCACGCCGCTAGGCATCCCGCTCATCCAATCCCCTTGCCTTAAAACCAGCATCTCGACCGCGCTCAAGAGCTATTCTACCGAGATCATGCGCGCGTTGCCAGTGACACTCCCGGGGCGGCGCCGCTCTCCTTCAAGTTCTGAGTCAGCGAGTCGCGCGATTCCTTCTGGGCGAGGATCAACCAGGCCGCCCTTTCATGTTATCCTCTAAGATAAGGAGGCGCATTTCCGCGCGGTACCAAGAATGACCCTCCCGTGCGCGACGCCACCGCGCGGATGACCCGCCGCAGCGCTGTATGGCGATCGCAAGCGAATCTCATGGTGCGTGCTGTCGTTTCTTAGCTGGATTCCTCTCCGTCTTCTCTTCTCTCCGCCGTGTGCTCTAGCTCGTCACGGCCCTCCTTTGCATCTCGCTCAGATGTGTCTCCCCACCGCACACTCCTCCCCACTTCGCACTCCGTGCGTTTCGCATATAGCTCTGGCAGCTTGCGGGCGCGTATGACTTCGCCCCGCGCACGCTCCGTGCGCACTGCATCGCCCTCCACTGGCATGGCGGGCGTTCTCCCCCAACTATCTTCCCGGCGTCCGTCTACCTTGCGCATTCCCCTCCCCCGCGTTAATACTGACCACCTTGACTAAGGGTATCCACAGGGGAACAAGCCGTCGTCGATTAGTGGACGGTCATACTCGAAATGTCACTACCACCTGGTTCCGCATCCGAGGAAGCCGGGGGTTCGATTCCCCTCGACCGTATTCTCTGTGTCTTCACGTCTTTTTTTTTTTGCTTTAAGTGTGTCTTTCGCTTCCACTTGAATTCCGGGACTCTCGCGAAGATGTGGTTGACCAGATATTGATTCTCTGGATGGAACTTCCGGCGCCAGCTGTGTTTGGTATTGAATTCACTGATGAACCGACGTCATCTGGATACTCCCGAGGGCTAATTAGCGTTAGGATTCTTCTAATCTTACCTCTCTATCCGCCAATAATCAAGATGTGTTTGTCCACCTTAGGCTGGTCGTCGACCCTTCTAGCACATTCACCACCAATGCTTCGCCCAAGGAAAGTTCCGAGCATATCGCACACTGTGCGTGTCCGTCTTGAAAGATATTCACCTGGTAAGGCTCTACACAGCAGTCCTAAGGTCCAATTGCGGAGTGGTGTGCACACGCTTCCAGTGTTGCAGAACTCCCGAGGGTCGATATGCAGGCGACGCCCGTTCGATTCGGGCTTGGATGATACCCCTAACCCGGTTGCCACGGTTTTTGTTCTCTGCGTCTGCATCTATCATCTCCGCTTCCGTGCATTCGCTTTCTCACTCCCCGGAGAGGATGGGCCTCGCGCCGCGTCGGCGTCCTTTCTAGCATTTTTGAGGGGGATTAGGATTTGATCAGCGCTGGAGCTGGACCGCAGCAATACGTATGCAGCCGCCTTGAATGAATGTTCCAAATTCAGAGTAGCAAGGTCCAATTGCGGAGTGGCCCGCACCTGCGTCGTGTGCCAGTTCGCGAAATTCCGCGCAGGAGACGCCCGTTCGATTCGGGCTTGGACCGTGTGTGGTTGCCACAGGATCTTTTTACTTTTGCATGAATATTGGAATTGCAAGTGGAAGTAGACTCCTTGATTCTGCACTCGGCTTGGCCGCTGGTTGCCTTCTGTACGCCTTTGTTTCGAGGTGAGCTATATACATGTATGTTTCGGTAGACGTATTCGATCAGCACCGAATCGGGCGGTATCGACTTCCTCCCTTTCGATGACTGGTTCGAGGTAATGTTTCTGAATCCGCAATATTTACCTCCGTGAATTAGGCTTTATCCCCGGGCTCCGCTATGCCTCCCACCGTGTCTGCGCTCTTTCGAGCATTTTTGAGGTGGGGTCTCTATTCAATTGTCGCGATCATCGCTCGTATCTGATTAGCGCTGAATATGGTGTGCATCCGCCTCGAATGACTGTTCAAAAATTCACGAATCGAACCAGGGTCAGTTGCACACTAGCAAGGTCAAATTGCGGAATGGCCCGGACCTGCATCACGCTGTATCTCCCCAAATCTCCGTGTCAGCGGCGTCTGTTTGATCCGGGCCCGGACCGTGCATGTTTGGCACAGGGGGCAAACAAGTTGGCACTTGTCATAACGGCTTCCGAATGGCACTAGTCTTTGACTTTTCGCCCCAGTCACGTGTGCCAAATATTGAGAAGAAGGTAGATTAGTCTCCAGATGATGCGGACGTAATGACAGCTGACACAGAAGCAAAGGCGTCAAATACTTCCTCTTTCTCTTAGCAGACCTTGCTGTAGCTTGCTAGTAGTTTCTGCTCATCTGTGACCCAGAGTCTTAGCGCAGTACAGCACAGCGCTTGCGGGTTGCAATTGCTGATATCGCCAGACACCTCCGGACGCGCTTACTTAATTCGGTATTCTGTCCAGTCATTCTTCTAGGATCTCGGTTTCTAAAATTCGAGGACATTGGTTGTATAGTGGGAGAACTCAGCAACAATTGGAATTGTAGAAAGGACAGGAAGGGGACTACTAGTAGTAGTTGTGTACAGAAAACAAATCGGCCTTGGGAGATCGGTTAAACCTCCGTAAATTCGGTGCGGATTTTTGCGTGGGCTTCGTGGTATGCTAAATGCGACGCTCGTGTCTTTGGAGGATTCTTGGTGAGATATGAATGTGTTCCGAGCATTTCCTTCAGGTTTCTTGGAGAGGTTGATGTAGTGATGGACAGGATTGATCAGGATTGATGGCGTTCCGGCTTTGTTCGGATCTTTATGTTCAACTCCGAGGCACCTTGTACTTGCCTGTACTCGTCAATCCAAGCCTACCTGGGGACTGGGAGTTGAATATTTGTGCCTGGATATGGGGGGGGCCGTCGAAACTGGCGCGTCGAACGGGACACGCGATTATCTTGACAGAATGTGTCCATTCCGTAACCATCAGTTGGAGACTAATCAACCCCATCCTCGAATTCGCGTGGCTTGTTTGCTCTGCGACCGTAAATGGACCGCCCATTGTGACGTTTGTCACCCTTTCGTCTTGCTCTTCCCCACCACAACCTCCGCCACCGGAGTTCCTTCATATCCAACCTCACCCCGGACAGCCGCCGTCCGCCATCGCCACCGTCCGGTTTTCTAGCGCCCTACCCCCACTACCTGCCGGGCTGCCAGGCTGTTCCCGCATATGTGCCGGATGCTGTCGGACGCTCGGAGGCTTGGCCCATGCACGACGACGACGCTAGGGCTCTCGGGGCGATGCGGGCGATGAACATGTTACGCGTTTTTCCCCCGTGTCGATGTGGGCCCATTACACCTGCCGCTCTTCTAGTGGGGTGGGGCATCTGCCGATCGAAAAGCGTGCTGTATGCACGTGTTTGTTCTCCGCCAACTGCCAAAAACAGCCGGTTTTTCTGGAGTTCTGCTCACCACTACTTCATCTCGGGGCTGAGGCATTAATTATTTCTTTCGTTGTGAAGTATATACAAATCCCGATATCCTCCCCATACAAAACATTTTTTGAAGTAAGATTTGTTGTGTTTCAGCCTGTTCTTTGCGAGTACCATGCAGAAGTTTGGCACACCATTTAACATGCCATATACCTTACGCAAAAATTCAGCAAATACCCGCAACAGCTATCCAGGACCATCAAGTAACCCTGCAGAAATTCTCGGGGAATTCCGAGGCATAATGGTTGAGTGCCGAACCAACCAAGTTGGTCCGTTGATCACAACTTGAATACCCCATCAAATGCTGACTTGATCGCGTTCCATTGATACACACAACAGTTACAGAGATAATAGCTACACTGGAAATACAATTGCAAAGCTAAAAGGCTCATGTCATTACAGTCAATCAGTTGAGGTTAATTTACGGCTGAAAACACTAAGCTGTTGTAGATGAAAAGCAACGAAACAAAGTACCGCTGGTCTGCAGCCAAAATTGCGGCCAGCATGTCGGCCTTCTTGGAAATATCTTTTAGCTTCGTTTTGACAAGGACATCGTCTTTCCAAAGGTCGCGGCGGACGTCGAGTTGCTCCCGAAGGCAGGGTGAATTCTTTTTTTTGACGGAGAGAGCCTTGAGTTTATCAGGATCAGTGATTATAAGAATAGATTGAAGGCGAAGAATCTCAGCGGCTGCCTCGGTCTCCTTCTCCTTTTGTTTCTCCCGTGCTTCCTCGGCTATCCGCTGCTTAAACGCCAAGAGCTCTTCGCGGAATTTCCGCATGGCTCCACTTGCATCCTCGGCCCGAGCAAGTCGCATGATATACACTTCATCTTCTTGCGTATTGAGCATCGCATCGGAAAATGCTTCCGTCTCGTTGAGATGATATTCGGTATGCGCGCTATAATGGGCAACAGTGCTGGCGGATCGGTACCGTGAGTGTATGCGCAAGCCGCCGAAGACACTCTCGTTCCGATCATTGGTGGGAGGGATGAAGTAGAGGATTGTCTCGGCTGGGGTGAGGGAGTTGATCAGCCCGTCCTCGTCGTATTCAGATGAAAAAGTTTTCTTCTTCCATGTTTCTAGCGCTCCCTTCAAAAATGCCACCAGAATCGATTCGAGATGCGGCAGTTTCGACGCCATGAAATGGACCGAATCAACAGCGAACTGGTTGCGGAAGGGCTTCCCATCGGCCGTTGCCTCTGAGCAAGGACTGGTGGGATCAAGCAGGAGGTCGGGGTTGTCAATCACCTTCTGAAGATGCGTGATTGTTTGTTGGTAAAGTGGTCCCAAGTCGAGGTGATTGACGCCGGGTGCTCGAGCCGCCTCTACGATGCCATCGGAAAAGGCCTCTTTGTAGAGAGTCATTGCGCAGCACTCAGTCATCGTGCGGTCACAAAGAATACCATTCAAAGCATTCTGCTCCGAATGGTTCAAGCCTGGCGTCTGTGACAAGTTTCGCGGCGCCGCTCAGCAAGGTTCCATACCGGGCATTTTGAATGTCAGGGAATTTCACAGTGGAGTGGATGCCGGTGACGTCGAATTTGACCTTAGTAAAATAGTGTCGGTGGAGATCTTGGTGTCCCTTTTTGTCTTCCTTGTGTCGAAAGAGCGCGCCGCAGATGGAAACGAGTTTTGCGGCACCGCGTTTACTTGCTTTAACGGCACGTTCAACGGCGTCTGAATCGGCATCTTCGCCCAAAGCTATGGTGGCCGCGTTATCCTTGTTGGCGAGGAGAACTGGTGGTGTTAGTCCTAATTCCTCCCAAGCTGCCTCCATTGCTTTAGCTCCACCCGCCATTGCATTCAAATCTTTATGTCCCCAGCAACCGGCCTTGATGAAGCGTTTCAGGATCAGTTGCTGAGACTCTGGAAGCTCTTCGTATGCTGTAGAACCGAGGCGTGTTGCCAAAGATTGCATCGCATCGTTCCGAAGTTCGTCAGGTATGGCACTGTTGATAAAACTTAAAAGCGAGCCGACAAATAGTGATCATGATTGAGGTAGCACGATACCTTGGATCTAGACCCTCAGGATCATCGCACATCTCCTGAACAACCTCCCAAAGCTTGTCCTCGATTTCGTTCGGGGTCATCATTCCCAGCGCTTCTTTGCCTAAATCCGACTCAACAATGTTTGACTTCTTCTCTTGAACTTTGCGTGCGCATGCGCCAACATCCGGTGCACGATCAGAGTGGTACGAGAACGTTTTGCGCCAGAGGTCGTCCGTCTCGTACGTTACACCCTGGATTTCATCGCGATGTCCGAGGGGACTGTTGGTATATGTTTCAATGATTTTTTGATTGGCGATGCCCCATCCATCGAATTGACTTTGAGCCGTGTGATCGAGCGAATGTTCTACCTCGATAAAACGAGTTTTGAAAGCAGTTTGTGGTTCCTTCGGGTCGGAGGTGTAGGTAGGAGCCTCGTAGGTGATGTGCCGGGCTTCATAGTTGATGTTTCGAACACTTGTACCATCGGAGCTGAGGGCGAGAGCTGGATTTTCAGCCAGTCAGATGCGAGATATTGATGGAACGTGGAGCCTTTGCCTTTTGCACGCGCCAGTTCATGACCAAGCTGAATTCGGACCTTGACGCCTGCCTCCGTAATGACACGCCCAACGGTTCTACGGCTCATCCAACGCCCGATTTTGACATTGAGGACATTGCCGATGCGAGTGAGGAGCGGGCCGATTCGAGATTGCGCGCAGCCAGCGCGTGTGAATGCGAGAGCGAGGGTACGGTATTGCGAGTGGTATGTTCGTCTATTCATCCCGCTCCATTTGGACAGTTTAGCGAAATCTCTTCTGGAGGTCTGAAGCGCGCTCTTTGCTCGTTTTTCACGCATGCCGGTAGCATGTAGTGTCGCGTACAGCTTCTTGTTCTCCTCCTGCTTCGATTTTATTGTGCCGTTCAAGCGAAGAATTTGCTGAAGTAGTGTTTCGATACGTAGAGATTCAGAAGCGGAAACATTTTCTGCGTCCTGGGCTCGCTGAACGGACTGTAGAACCTGTTGCTTGAGAAGCGCAATTTTGACGTTGAGCATGGATTTGTCACGTAGTAGCCGATTAATGCGCTGTTTTTTCTGCTTAATGAGTGAATCTTGCTCTGAGATCGTATGGTAGGCGCTGTCGAGGTCAATCTCCATGTTTTCCAGGTTTTGAGCAGCCACAACATTCTCCGCTTGAAGAGAGGTAATCAGCATCGCGGACTCAGTGAGATTAGCCTGTAAAAGAGTGTTTTCAGAGCGGAGTTGAGAGTTGGATGATCCCAGCAATGAGATTTCTGTGCTTTGATGGTCGACTCGGTCCTCCAGGGACGCGATGTAGGCTTGTGCGCGTGTCGAAGAGCGAGGTGGTATCTGTGTCGTGGGAGCAATGTTATTTGACTTCTGGCCGCCGTGGCGGGCTTTGCACGCAGCAACGAGGACATCGTTTTGTTTCTTAGATCTCCCGGTGTTGTTGCGACCCATTGCGACTGTGGAAGCAGGAAGAACTTAGAAGTAAAAGCGCGACGCGACGTCGAATACTGCCGCGTCGATCGTGTTACTTGTCACAGGTCACGCCAAATGATCCCCGTTCCGGGGCGGTGTCCCACGTTTCAGGCACACCGATGATGGTCCATCCTATCTTATTGAAGACGTGGATAAGAGTCCGAAGAACGAAATGTTCAGAGGAATTTTCAGGGGAAGCAATATTTCTTTCGGTGCAGCTACTATTTGAGACCAGTTAGTTGGCCACTTAAGCATTTATGCCGCAGCCCTAGTGTTATACCGGTGCCGATGCGAGCCAAACTATATCAGAATGAGGGCATTCATCCTACGAAAAGTTCGAGTCCTCCAGCACCAAAATACTCGAAGATTTGAGTGCGTAAGGAATTTATTTTGACCGGCAGTCCAACATAGCGAAACAACAGGTTAGTTGGCCACCCCGCCAACTAACATATTGAGCTCTCAAATGGCAGTGGCCTGCACCCATAATCATATATACAGGTTATATTCACTATTTAAAACAGTTATGGTGTAGATATGAGGTATAGAAATGGGCAGAATACATGCTTGCGATCGACGGGAAACCTCGAAATTAGGGTCGCGGGATGAATGAGTGTTCTGCCACTCAGAAACTGGCCGCGATGGGCCAAATTTCGATCCAGGCTACTTAATGGGAAGTATTTGGACGTACCTGGATTCCCAACTCCATTCAAAGTTGCTGACATCTCCTCCAAAAAACCCGACTATCAGCACGACTGAAATTTGGTGATTTTGGACAATGGCCTCCAGAGCAATCAGAGGTCATTGGATAAAATCTCGAAAGGGTCTCGGAATGAAGGATTGTATATTAAGAAATCCTGTGTAAGGTTCCAGACCGATGGCATGGCGATGTCGTGGACCGCGATGGTGCCAGCATGACTGGCCTACAAATGAAGTCGTGCTTTTCCCGGGTGTATTAAGAGTGATAGTTCAGTCAGTTGCCGTCCAGTATCTCTTCAGATGGAAGGCCAGCATCGGGGGATCCGAACGAGCCCCCAAAGTCGTGGATCGAGGAAGAAATGGTGGAGAAATGGTGATGGCAAATGAGGCGAGAGGTCTGATTGATAAGAAATTGATGTCCCCGCGCTTCGGATCCCGATCCACGATGCCGTAGCTCCCGATCAACCCATCACTTTCGGCTGAAATTTGGTCTGAACATTCGTTGGAGGTCGTATTCTGTTTATACATTATGCCCAGTCATAATTATGAAGCCCTGGTCTTATAGGAGTCAAGTGGCCAACTAAGTAGGGTGGCCAACTAAGGGGTCTCTAATAGTAGAACGGTTCCGAATTCCACCACTGTGTGTCGAGTTGCGAACTTTTTTGAAATCCCTCTGAACGTTTTGTTCGAATATCATTTTTAAAGAAATCTACGGTAACGGCTTAATTTTCGCGCAGATGTGGCACAAATGGGGCCCGATTTGGGGTCGGAGGAAAGGCGAAACAGCCTGCAATCGAAGGGCAAACACGTGCATACAGCACGCTTTTCGATTGGCAGATGCCCCACCCCACTTCTAGTGGCACGTTGGCATGCCGGTCCAGATGTCGCTACCCAGACGCCGCTTCGCACGGCAACAGGCTGTCGTAACCGGCGCTCTTCCGCGCTGCCGCCCTTCACGCTCCCCATTGAGACGCCCCCTTGTCTCTTTTCCCCTCCTTATGTAGCCACATCATTTTGTATTGTACATATATTCTGGATCACTTGAATTTTTTAATTTTACTTCACCTGCTTCACGCAATTCTCAACGCATTTTTCGCTCATTTAAAGCCGGTGGCATGGCCTCTGGACTTCAGCAATGCAAAAGCCGCTGCGTCGTCACACTGCCCGTGTCACTTGGGAAGCTGATTCCCTTTCTCAGTCAAAAAACCAAACATGACACGCGAATTGCCTTATTGGGCGCACGTGACTGGGGCGAAAAGTCGCCATCTAATGGCACTTGCAGTGGCATCCCAAGGGCACTTGCTCAGCACCAGAGGTAAGCTTATGGAATCCTAGACTGATCTGGACATGGGTTTGATCCTGCCCAATGCCATCCTTTTAGTCTTGGACTTTTGAGCAAGCTCATTGACAGCTTGTGTGTGGTTCAAATTTTGATCCAGAGACAATCAAATGTGCAGCATACAGCCTTGAGCTGGTAAGACTGCAATGAAATATAATGTCACTGTCAAAATTGTGCCAGCATAGAAAAAAAACATTATTCTGAATTTATTCACATCTGTGTGGGGTGGACCCTATACCACATCCCAGCCATCTTATACTTGCTTCCAAAGTGATTGAAAGGGCCATATTGAGGGGGACAGGGGAAAGAAGGTTGTGTAAAATATCTAATATGATTGAAATTTTACAACACAGCTTTGGGTGGAGTCGGTGAGTGGATAACGTGGGCCCATGCTGGGCAGTCAAGACCCAGGGGGAATCCCAGTTAAAAGCAACTGCTTTAAGAAACCCCCCAACATCAATGCAGTCAAGTGTCTCTCCTGCCAGGATTCAAGTTGCTGATTTTGTGGGGTCTGGCCCACAGAAAATGACCATTGGACAAGATATGGGAGCATAGAGTATTGCTCTGGGTCATTCAAAACTCTTGACCAATAATTTTATGTCTTGAGCTTGAAGCTGGGCAGGCATTATTCATGAGGAGGGCTGTTGTCTGTTGTGGAACTAGGTGCTGAAGCTCTTGCCATTCTAAGCCTCTGACTCCAGCTTTGCCAGAACAGCAACTGTACATCTTCTACCACTGGAAAAAGTTTTACAAGTTCACTCCGGCTTGTGTAGAACAGAAAAAGTGGGGGAATAAATGGATGTCACTCCCTGGAATTGAACCCATGCACGATCCTTGTTGTCGACTCATTCATGTTTCAGATTTTATCAATCCAGAGACAGGATGTCTTGTCTTCATTGATAAAGCTACAGGGAAGATTCTCAGAGAAGCTCGCAAGATCATCTTCCCTGGTTCAGGTCATGATCCCTGGTGGGACTGTGAACAGTTTTTGGTTCAATTCAATGAAGCCATAGATATCTTTGAAAAGCAGTTTCCAGGAAAACAAGCTTTATATGTCTTGGATAATTCTTCGGCTCATGGATCTTTGGGCCCAGATGCCCTCAATGCCTTTTCAATGAACAAGTCAGATGGTGGGAAGCAGCGAAAGCAGAAAGATACAACTATTCCGGACAGCAACCCTGATGCATCCTGCAGAGGAAAGGTCCAGAAAATGACAACTGAGAAGGGAGAACAAAAGGACTTCAAGCTGTTTTGCAGGAACGAGGATTCAATATGAAGGGGATGATTGCAAAGTGCAAACCCGTGTGCCCGGTCGAGAACAAGAACTGCTGTATGGCACGATTATTGAGCCACCAAGATGATTTCAAGAATCAGATCTCAATGGTGGAAGAGTTGATCAAAAGGAGGGGACATGAAGCGATCTTTCTTCCCAAGTTCCACTGTGAGTTGAACCCTATTGAAATGGTAAATATATTTTCTTGCCCACTCACAACAAGTATCTAACAATTGTTCAAGTATTGGGGATGGGCCAAATACAGATATTGGGAGGAAGAAAAGAAGAATTTTGAACAGGCCAAAGCTGCAGCCATCAAGTGCTTGGATGGTTGTTCAGCGGAGGTCATTCGCAAATTTATCAACCGTTCCTGGCGATTTACAAGTGCTTACCGGTTGGGATTGACTGGGGGGGCTGCAGATTGGGCTGTGAAGAAGTATAGGTCACACCGCACCATTTCTGAGAAGGCATTGAGGGCTTTGGAGGCAGCAGGAAGGCTCAAGGGGCCGAGATAGGTACACACAATTT
Organism: Mycena latifolia; assembly: GCA_029289555.1. NCBI lineage: Eukaryota > Fungi > Basidiomycota > Agaricomycetes > Agaricales > Mycenaceae > Mycena > Mycena latifolia. Next base: position 610,431 of record JARJLE010000017.1, on the reverse strand, counting down.
TTGTTCAAAGGCGCCAAAAATTTGGCCGTACGTAAATCCTCGTGGAAAATTCGCGAAAAAAATGTTTTAGGCTTATTTTGAGGTGCTGAATTTGATTCTGAAGTCAGCTAAGCTCTCTATTAAGTATATAAATTGATCGGTGATTTGATGAGTTTCATTTCATTTCATGATCATTTTAGAGTGCGCGCGGGCCCCTTGGGGCCCATGTGGCACTATACGTAGGTACATGTAAGTAAACTAGCTGGCCGTATGGGAATAACAAGCGGTGGGAGTATAGCAACAGCGGGTGGATTGAGCTGTGAGGTGCTATGGGGGGACGGAGTAATTTAAGAGGAGTTGATGCGATGTAAGGGTGTCTCGGCAAGTAATCAGAGATAATAAAGAGAGAGAGAGGAGCGGGAAATAAGTAAAGGAAAAGAAAGAAAAGGTGGCTCGCCTAGAGCGCGTAGCGCTCTAGGCGGCCAGTGTCGCGCACGAAGGCGAGAACGGGCTTGGGGTCCGACTTCACACTGAGGAGGAGCCGGAGGGAGAGGCGGGCCGTGCCGACTTTGCGGATGAGCTCGAGGCGCTGCCGACGGTACAGGGGGCAAGCGAGGGCGAAGTGAGATACCGTCTCTGGGACATGGCAGTGGGCGCAGTCGGGGGAGGGGCCGAGGTGGAAACGGAAGAGGAAGGAGTTGAGGCCGATGTGGGAGGTCCTCAGTTGTGTCAGTACGCTGCACTGTGGGCGCGAAAGTCCATCGTACATCTTCTCCACCTTCTTCCCCGGAATCGCGTCGCCGAGGAGGGAGAGGCGCGTGAAGCGCGTGGACATTCTCCACTCATCCAGCCAGCACTTGCGGAAGAGTTTGGCGCCCGCGGCTAACGCTGCTGCCTTGCTAGCAGGGAGGGGTTTGGCAAAGGCGGGGATGGGAATGGTGAGGTCGGAGGAGGCGCCGAGGGCCGCTTCTTTCGCGTGCGCGTCGACTGCTTCGTTGCCCTCGATCCCGACGTGCGCTGGGACCCAGTGAATGCGGATCTTGAGCGCGGGGCGAGCAGAGCGAAGACGGCGGAGGAGGGTGTGGAAGATGGCGAGGAGATGTTGGCCGGGTTGGGGGCGCGGCGCACCGAGCGCGGTGATCGCGGGTTGGCAGTCGGTGAACATGTCGACGCTGCTGAGCCGCGGCGTCGCCTTGATGATGTCGAGCGCGAGAATGGCGCCGACGACCTCCGACTCGAACACGGTGTGCTCGTCTTCGCTCCCCAGGTGCTTCATCCTCACCAATCCCTCCTTCCCGCTGTTCCACGCAACCGCCGCCGCCCCCACTCCCCCCTCATAACCCGACCCGTCCGTATACACACAGAATCCACCTCGCCGCATGATGCCCTCCATCTCTCTCCGCGCCTCGTCCTTCGTCGCCGCGATCCTCGTCGTCAGGCTGCCTTCAGGTGGTTGTGAGATCTCGAGGTGTGGGTTGCTTTGATGAGTCTGACTGTCCCCCACTGTAGTCCTGGCGCTTCGGGTCCTTTTGGCCGTCGCGATAATAATATGTATCCGATCAGCGCTGAATCTGAAACTTTTTTTTTTTGTGGGACGTTTGGAGTAACAAAGCAAAGTCTGTAGAAGGATTCTAAGTTTGTCCGTCTGTGTGCCTGGTTTTGAGCCAGTCCTGAATCTTAAACTTAGCGATCTATATGCATCCGCGTTGAAATAACTGTTCAAAATTCATGAATCTAACCAGGGTCATTTGCAGAGTAGCAAGGACCAATCGTGGAGAGGTCCGCATTTGCATCCATATCGTGAAAATTCTAAATGCAGGACACGCCCGTTCGATCCGGGCTTGAACTGTGGGTAATCCCTCTTGCTGTCGTTTTTTGTTTACTTGAAGTCATACGATGATACGCCTCGCAAATGGCTCGCGCCTGCTCCATGGCGCCGTACGCCTGTGTCAGGAGTCTAGTTTCACTCCATCCCAGTTGCAGCCCAAACAACCCGGATCAAGTCAGCCTGAGCATTTTCCACTTGCAGCGTGGCCGTAGGTCCGTGGGTGCGTCTTTCGTCCTTCGTCTTGTACTCTATTCGGTGTGCTAACCCCACCAGCCTCCAGGGCGCTGATGTGCACTGTTGCTTGCCCGTGTTGTCCACCGTCGCGCCACACGCTCCGCCATGCACGCCGCTCCACGCCCCGTGCGACGCTCTCGCACCACGCCTCTCGGGTCGCCCTGCGGGCCTGATTCCCGCGCGCGACCATTAGGAATGCACTCGCCGCACCTCCTTTTCCGCCCGCCGTGCACGTCACTTCGTTGCTGCTTGCGTTCCGCATCTATGCGTGCTCTCTCGCCGCGCCTCGACTCTCTGCTGCGCTGCGGCGCTGCGGCGCTGTGAATGCCCCCTCGTCTCCTCACGTGCGTCCGTCTACGCCGGGTGGCGCATCTACCCGATCCTACACCGACGTCCTTCACCAAAGGGATTCATATGGTAACGAGCCGTCGTCGATCAGCGGACGGTCATCCTCGCGAAGTAATTCGGAACCACTTCTTCTGAGGAAGGCGGGGGTTCGATTCCCCCCGATGGTATTATCCATTGTCCCTGCAGTTTTTTCTCTTTCTCTTGATTTTGTGTCTCTTTCTGCTTTCTGCATCTCTTTTTACTCCACCTGAATCCGCAGAATACCGGAGCCGCCGGCAGTGGCGCGCGAACACCACCCTTGTTACAACTTAGTTTCCGCGGGAGACGGAGTTGGGGGTACGCAATATAGCCTTCCGTGCCAGATAAAGTCGACCGGACCGCGGTTCGTTTGGTTACTGGAATTTACCTATAGACCGAGGCTCATATGCGTAATCCCAAGGTCTAATTGCGGAGTGGCCCGCACCTGCATCGCGTATTGTGGGAGTCCCAGTGTACATGCAGGCGACGCCCGTTCGATTCGGGCTTGGACCGTCGCTGCCATCTTTAATTTTTGTTGGAGTCGGTCTTCATTGGTTGGTTATTCATCGCCTCTTTTGGTTCTGCCTTAACTCGGCGTGCTTATGGGGCATAAATCCGCCTTCTGGAGGACTGGATCCTAGGAACCGAGCTTCATATCGATGGAAGTTGGGGTTCGAGTCCAATTTCCAGACGAGCAAGCTGTCGGCTAGAGATGATCTTGAACCCCTCCTCTCAATGAATTATCTGAGCCGCATTCACGACCATGACCAGTCTACGCCACATAAAGGCAGATACTTTCCCCTTTTATCCACTGCCACAAGAGCTCGTCGACCATGAGCATCGCCGGAACCCGATAGGACATCGGCGAAACGTGGACGTTAACCACTCCGACAGGCGCTTCACGAGCGCTCATTAGGCGCTCAACGAGCGCTAAGCTTACGTTCGATCCCACGACTGGGACACCTCCTGTCAATACAACAGACATCCCGGGATAACTCGGATTTCTCTATAGCTCTCCGGAATCATTTTACTAGGAACGTCAAGAACAGTTACAGCAATCTTCCCTGAAGTGGCAGAGATATGCAGTACCACAGCCTTATGACAGGCATGTTGGGCTATGCCGGCATAAACACAGTCTGGCTGATCACGAGACGCCCACTCTCTTCCCACTATCATCTCCCCCGGCCATGCACCACCCATTGACTCGCCAGCAGACCCGAGACAGTCTGCACAGCTGGTGGTCAGATAGGAACCCAGTGGGTCCGACGATCGATCTCCATGCCGCCGCGAAGCCATTGATGAGATTTATGTATCGACGCGACGCACTGGCGCTCATCGCCAAGAATCGCGGGATTCCCCTCTCAAGCGAGGATATGGACATTTATTCAAGCTATCTGGCGTACATTTTTCTTCATTCTTTCTGCACGTCCTGTGGCTGACTGATCTCGTAGTTATAAATATGTATCGTCGTCCACCAAGACCGCAATTCTAGTTGAGCTCGAGACTCGACTCGACTCTGAGGATGACGCACGCGCCGTAGCGGATTCATTTGTCCTACATCTGGCCGATGAATTCCTGAGCTCGTCAGACACACCGATCTGCAAGTCGATGTGCCGGATCCTGGGACTGCTGGCACACCGCGAAACAGCAATACCGGCCATCCTGCGTTGGACTCCATGTAAACAGCTGGTGTCTCTCCTGTCGTGAGTCCCCACCCTTTCGCTCACACGCCGGCCTTCACCACTCGAAACCAGGGCCGTAGATATCGAAGTCGTCATGGGCGCCGCGGAGACCCTGTCCTCGATTGCTCAATGTGTCGAGGGTGCGCAGGCTATCGCGGATGCCAAAGTGTTCGACTCCTTTGCCAAGCTCCTTGAATCACCGAATGAAAAGGTCCAGAAATGGCCTCGTGAGATCATGGGGGAGCTCGTACGCCATGATACCACGGCCCGAGCGGCCACGGGCGCGATTGTATCCCTCTTGAGGTGAGTCTGGACCACCGCGCGCTGTAGGAAGTATTAATCCCCGGTAGGAGCCGGAATATTACAGTGACGAAGTGCGCGGCCAACGTCGTGGATCACATCATCACTTTTCCTCTAGGCGCCCAGGCACTGGTCGCTGAGAACATCCTTGATGCCGTGGCCCCATTGCTTGACGACAATCCAATGCGGGATAGTCAAATGCGGGATTGGACGTGTAGGATGCTGAAAATATTGGCAGCCGAGCCGGCCACAGTGACGGTCGTATCAGCACACCTGGTAGTGGTCTGCCGGTGAGCCCTACATTTTGGTTCGAGAACTGGATGTTTATTTTGACGTCAGTCACGGAAATTCCGAGCTCGTGGAGAGTGCGGCAGAAGTACTCAGTTCGATTTCTATATCACCGGGCGGTGCGCGCGCTACTGTGGACGCAAATGTTCTGGAATGTGTCCATACGCTCCTTCAATCGCCGAGCACTGGGGTCCGGAAATGGACATGTGACATGCTAAGACAGCTTGTGCACCACACAACGACGGCAGAAGCAGCAGTGGACCATATAGCTTATCTTTTGCGGTCAGCTACAATAATGATAAACGCAACTGCGTTAATTTCCATTTAGGAGCAAGGATCCCAAAGTCGTCGAGAACGCGGCCAGGATATTGTATCAGTCAGCTGACTCGTTCGGAAGCGCGCAGGCTATCATGGACACCAATGTGCTGCAATGTGTGTCTGACCTTCTTCAATCCCAGGAAACTGGGGTCCGGAAGTGGACGTGGAGCCTGCTCGACGAGTCGGCGCGCCATGAGATCACTACGAGAGCAGCCGTGGAGCAGATGGTATCCCTCATTCGGTGAGCCTCGACGATCTGGTGTGCAGCCAGATCAAGATGTTGATTATTTTCTGTAGCGGCGACGATGTTAGGCTTGTTCGAGATGCGGCACATAGGTTGTGGCAGACTTCCAAATCGCCTGCAGGTGCGCAGGCTGCCGTAGACGCACATGTGATTGAATATCTACCCGCCCTCGTTGAATCACCGAACGCGTGGATCCAGAGGTTCACGTTGGGCCTGTTGGAGGAGTTGGTTCGCCACGAAAGCACGGCCAGCGTCGCCATTTGCGAGATAATATCCCTCTGTCGGTGAGTCCGAATTTAAACCATCTCGTCTTGTTGGTGATTTTGCTTTGGGCAGAATTCCCGCAGTCACCACGAGTGCCATACACATGCTGGATCATATCTTGGCATCACCTCACGGTGCACAAACTCTGGTGGATGCAAAGATCCTAGACTCCACCGATGTCCTACTTGTCAACAGTCAAACACTGGATTGCACGTGTGAGATGCTGAAACGGCTCGCAGACCAGCCGTCAATGACGAAGCTTGTCCTGGAGCGACTAGTATTCCTCCTGCAGTTAGTCCCTATGTTTTCTTTTCGGGAGCAGGTCTTGACATGTACACCAGTCCGGGAAATCTCGATGTCGTGATCGGCGCCGCCAAAGCGCTCAATTGGATTGCGAAATCGCCCGAAGGCGCGAATGCTGCCCTGGACGCAAATGTCCTGGAATTTTTCCCCGCGCTGCTCGAATTACCGCATGCGAGGGTCTGGATAGGGACATGGGACATAGTGGAAACGTTGCTGCGCCATCAACTTGCCACAAAGCCGATCGCGCAATATATCGTATCCCTCTTCAGGTGGGTCTGAACAGGATCTGGAGGGTCAGGCGTTGTTAATTTTTTGCTTAGCGGCGGGAGGCTTGCACAGACCAACTTGAAGCATGCTGCACAAATTCTGGGCGGTATCATCAGTGCACCTCAAGGTGATGTAGCATTGATGGATATAGATATGAAAGCGGCTGTCCGTCAGCTAGTATTGCTCTTGCGGTAAGTCTCCGTCATTTTCTTTCCTGAGCAGATGCTGATGTTGAGACTAGTCACGACAAATATGATGTCGTACTGGGTGCAGCCAAGGTACTGTGTTCGATTGCGACATCGCCCGAAGGTGCGAATGCTGCCCTGGATGCAAATATCCTGGAATGTTTCTTCGAACTGCTCGAATTACCGCATGCGAGGGTCTGGATAGGGACATGGGACATAGTGAAAACGTTGCTGCGCCATCAACTTGCCGCAAAGCCGATCGCGCAATATATCGTGTCCCTCTTCCGGTGAGTCTGAACAGAATCTGGAGGGTCAGGCGTTGATTTTCGCTTAGCGGCTGGAGGCTTACAAAGACCAAATTGAAGCATGCTGCACATATTCTGGATGATATCATCAGGGCACCTCAAGGTGATGTAGCATTGATGGATATAGATATGTATGGCTGTGTGGCCGTACTGCTTCAATTACCAAACAACGCGAGTCCGACATGGTACTGGATGTGGTGGAAGCTGCGGAAGGTCGCGTCCGAACAGCCTACCACGAAAGCGGTTGTCGGTCAGCTAGTATTGCTCTTGCGGTAAGTCTCCGTCATTTTCTTTCCTGGACAGATGCTGACGTTGAGACTAGTCACGACAAATTTGGTGTCGCAGAGGATGCAGCCAAAGTACTATGCTCGATTGCGACATCGCCCGAAGTTGCACAGGCTGTGGTGGATTTGGACTGTGTCGTTGAACTCCTTGATTCAGCAAATACTGGGGTGAAAGTATGGACGTGCGAGTTGCTGGCAAATGCAGCATATCCCCAGTCCGCGAGGGACCGTGCCTTGCGTGTAAAACCTTGCATGCAGCTTGTATCCCTCCTACGGTGCGTCTCAATTGTTTGCGATTTCCGAAGGTGCTGATTTACGGTCAGTGACCGAGATCCGGTCGTGGTTGAGAGGTCCGCGAGGACATTGTCTCGAATTGCCAGAGTCGAGGAAGGGGCCCAGGCTGCGGTCGACGCAAAGGTTCTCGACTGCGTGGAAGAACTGCTCGACTCCCCAAACACGATGGTCTGCCTTTGGACCTCTAAGATATTGGGAGAGCTGGCACTTCATAAAGCCATTGTGCCGGCAATCCTGGCCGTAAATCCCTGCCCGCAGTTGGTGTTCCTCATGCAGTGAGTGTCTCTCTATAACGTGCGACGTTGTGTTCATACGAGCCAGGCACACTGCCGGAGTGTCTGGATCGACTTCGGACTATTGTCCAGTACGCACAGCAGCACTATCTGCGCTGACCAGAATCAGCGAATCCCCCGACGGTGCCGCAGCCGTCGCCGGGACACAATTTATGGTGTACGCTTCGGACCTGACAGATCATGAGATCAATAATTGCGAAGGATCTTGCGGGGAGCACACACGGTCCGAGTCTCAACCATTAATACATGATTAAATGTGCCAGAGCGCCTAGAAACACCGAGGATTATGATCCATACGGGCAAAGGGATTTTGCCGCAGCATTGCCGCTGCCGCACGCTGCGGCAGTCAACTTTGCGGCAGTCGTTGAATATACCTTAAATACTCCACCCGGCCCTCAACTACCCTGGCATTGTATTCCATAGTCATCAGTATGTTGCTCCAGGTGGGAATCAATACACTTATGCGCCGCTGTGGACCTTGGACACATGAAATATAAGTTCATGCTGCGGCAGTCCGCGGCACTTGTCTGCGGCAAATTAGCACTTTGCTGCGGCACTCCTGCTGCACGCTGCGGCAGTCTAGCGGTTGTCAGCGGCAGTTTTGCCGCGGCACTGTGACATGTCTGCGGCAATCTGACCAATGCATGCGGCACTTTCTGCGTCTGTTCGCGGCAATCTCCGCCACCACCTGCTTGTGTCCCCCAGCGCCAATCTCTACCTCTGCCCATGACACCCTTTGGTTCTGTCTGAACCCCTCTTCTGTCTTCATTGCATCCATTCATAGGGATTTCTCCACCCCGGCTGTTATATCTTCATTCTTTGTCATCCCTGGCTGTCTTCACTGCCGTCCAGCTCAACCTAATATTTTCCTTCGATATATCCTCCGGCTCTATTCATCGACAGGACTCATGGGTATCCCTTCATGCTGTCTAGCAATCCGATAATCTATATTTATCTGCCACCCTGTATCTCCGACTGTTACACTTTCAGTCTCTGCACCTATTGATATGGCTTCTGAAGTTGTCCAAGATCCGTTCAACTTGGAGTTTGACGGTATTTTCATACCCATGGGGCTCTGATCTTGGACTTGGGACCAGAAGGCTACTTACAAAGTGCAACTATACGCTCTCCCATGATATCTCTCCGCAAACACGCTCTGCAGCAATAGTACAACCACTCTGCGGCAATGGTCCACTGCCGCTTGCCTGGACTTTTTTAATTGTCTCTCACTTGATTGGAGCTTACATCTTGTTTCTTGCCATAGAATACCCATTAATCTTTCAAAAAGAAATCGGTACTGAGACTTGAATCGCTGTGCAGCACTCGCACAGCCACTCTGCGGCACTTTTCGTTGCCGCTGCAGCTGGACCATCGGCAGAATTATTGTTTCTCCATTGTCCTTTGATTCAGTCCCGCTGTATGATGTTGCCTGACTATCTCTGGATGGACTCTTTTGAAAACTCTGCAACGAAATGTCTCCCAGGACCGGCATATTACCCTGCGGCACATTGCGCTGCGGCACTTGCACAGCCACTCTGCGGCAGTTTTTTTTACAACTGCCGCAAACGTCCACAGGTGATTTTGAGATTGACTGATTAACAAGTACTGATGCATCTATTAGACCCTTTGGTAAGAGGATACACTTCCATTTGCTGTTAGAACAAAGTTATTCGAAGTCTAGTCTTCGCCGGAAAAACACTCACCACAGCGTACCAACTCAACATTGACAGCAGTGGTAGATGTCGGGTTACAAAGTGATTCAAAACAACAGCTCCCGGACGACGACAGATTCTGGCTTCGGGAACCTGTCCTGCTGTCGACTACATCTTGCCCACTGCTGAGCCGTCTCCAACAAAAGGTGCAGCACGTGGTTCAGCGCGGTCTCCAACGAAGACCACCCCGCCGCGCCAACCGAACCCGAAAATTATCACCATTGACTCAGATGACGACGATGACATTGATGCAATGTTGCTCGACACGATCGAGTCTCGCGTCGAGAGGCTGCCAAAGCGATCTGGGCGGGCCCCCCTTCCTAACGCGCAACCCACTCAGGAACGGCCGAATACGAACGGTACTGCCGCGGATCTTATTTTTGCGGATACTGACTCCAGTACACCATGCCCCGTATGGTTTGAAGGCTGTGGAATGCAGGCGCCCGAGGGTGACGATGAGGAGGCAGAAGTGCAGTGCCAAGAATGCAGGCTATGGGCGCACATCGGGTGCTTATCCTCTGACGTGGAGTGGGACGACCCTGCTGTCGAGTTCATCTGCAAGAGATGTCGACATGAACCCCTCATCGATCTGTATGTCTTGTTAATTTATACACACCCAGGCTAACCCTCCGACCTGCTAGCTTCAACCCGAATCAGATCGTCTTAGTCTCATCGCCTCTGGTCCCGAACTGGAAGGCCGACGGCGTGCTGTGGTACCCAGCGAGAGTTGTTGAACGCCACCGGCTGCGCGGAGGTAAGAAGGACGAATACGAGTTCCGATGGCTGGAGTGCAACGATGGCACGATTTACGACTCGGCTTCTTCGGAGATGCCGGTGATGCTCCTGCGAACATTTTTCAAGTCGCGCAGGTTTTGTCAGGAAATAGATGAGGTAACGATTACAGAAGAGCAGGTCAGGCGTCGTCATTTACGAACTGGATTGCACTGAACACTCAATACAGGGCCAAATCCGTATGCCACGCTACATGGACCCCAGCTTCGAACACGAAAATTCAACACTTGCGACAATTTTCGATGAAGCTGTCCCCACGGTTGCGAAAATCCTGGCAAAATTCGGCAACAGCCATCCGGTGGTCGAACACTTCAACGTCTACTTCAAGGGCAATAAGACGATCGATCGAAGCCAACAAGCGAGCGTGTGGATGCGCAGCTTCGGCTTAGTTCCTACCCCCGAGCTTAAGCTGTTCTCGAGCGCCGGCTGCACGAGTTGATGAAGCACCGCGATCTGGCACATATTCTAGAGCCTGAGAGGAGCGAGCGGGTACCTGGGGTGGGTTCTGCACTCCTTCAACTCTTGGCGGTTCAGCATGAACTCGGTGAGCCACTCAATCTGAACGGCGACTTGCTGCGTGATTTGTTGGATGGCCGGGTCGTCCATTGCCCCCACGACGGAAACGCAGGTCTTGAAGTCATGTTTTCAGCGGTCTCAGGTTCAAGGCGCGCCGCCACGGTGCTAAGGTGCCTGCTGAAGTTCAAGTGCGAGCACGCCACTTATGATGAAGACTACCGCCCACCCACCTTTTGCTGCCATGCTCCTTCTCGATTCGCACCCACAGAAGCCATTCCGGTCGGGAGCAGGCGCATCGGTGACCATGGGGATGAAAAGGTGGCGAAACGAGCGAAGAAAGTAAACATTGCGCCCAAGAAACACTACGGCGCAAAGGCAGGTCGACGTCTTCGGTCCGGAAATGTAGTGTAGTGTACAAGTTGTATTTTTGTTCATTGATTTTCTCTGGATCCTGAGTTAATGCCGAGGGAGCTGCTACATCCCCAAAGCACATAATTGCTCTCGAAGGACAAGGACATACAGCTGGCACCGGAGGAGGGGTAGTCTCGAGAATCAAGAGCGGTGTTGGAACGGCGCGGGTGATGGAGGTGCCAACGTTACGAGTGCGGGGTTGGTGCGGGGATGGGGGCGCGACTGGAAAGTATTTAAATTGGTTAGTCTACATTCCTAGGCTCCGAGAGATGGAATGCCGCAGCTTGCGACAATGTATGCGGCAATTAATTGCGGCAGAATGCAGCAGTGTGACAGGATTGCGCTCATGCTGCGGCAATTTCAAATTTTGCTGCGGCAGTCTGCGGCAGTTGCAGCGGCACAGCAACACTTTCCCCCTGCCCCCATACATACAAACGAAATTCACTTTACTGATGTAAGTTGAAGTGCTAGATTCCGACGACGGAGGCAGTGACACTGATGAAAGGCGCCCACTTCCTTTGGAGACGGGGGTGGAGGCATGCAGGGTTCGCAAGGCCAGGACGAATTGACAGGGCTTTCGGGTTTTCGGTAATCCATTCGCCCAAATTTACCTACGAACCCAGGTTCATGTAGCCCTCACCTTGCCTCTTTCAGTGCCTTTGATTCCGCTGCTCCGAGTAACGCCCAATTGCCAACCAATATCCATCCGTGCATGGACTCCTTTAGCTTACGAAATTTAACCACCTATTCACGCTCTACCCCGCCCCGTAAGGTCCAATTGCGGAGTAGCCCGCACCTCTTCAATACATAGACGTATTCGGGTGCTTCAAGCCCCAACTCGAGGGTGTTTCTGTCGCGCAATGATCGCGAAGGAAACGTGAGTGGCTATCTTGCTCCTCGAGCTACTCATTTGTTTCAGTGTGCATTTCTGCTGGACGTGAATCCGATGTCAAGGTGAGCTATTCCGGGCGTATTTTCTGTCTTCTCCTCGTCAGGTTCTCCCTATGCATCTATTTAGCGTTCCCCGCCCAACAGGTCCAATCGCGGAGTGGCCCGCATCTGCAATTCGCGGAGGGGAGGCGCCCGTTCGAATTGGGCTTGGGCCGTGTGGCGAGGGAATCTTTTTTTGGAATCATTCATGGACCTCATGTTCATGTGAGCTCAGATACACTCAACCTCTTTCGGCTGAAATCCCAGTCTCCTGCTGAGCTGCGACCCCGCGGGCAAGCGTTTCTTGTGCGTAAATCCACCGCTGGGGGGACTTGACCTCCAGACATGTTGCAATTTCACAGCTAACCAGGGTCTTCTGCACAGTCTTCAGGTTTCATTGCGCAGTGGCCCGCAAAAACATTTTTATGTTATTTTAGTGCTCGGGTGCAATTTGCAGGCGACACCTTTCCTAGAGCGTTGAAACCCTCAAACGGTTTAAATTGAATCCTGAAAGATTTCTGACACATCACCCCTCTCCAATATCCATCATCCATTATGTCCAATTGCTGAGAGGCCCTCACCCGCATCGTAGTCCGTGCAGGAGATATTATGCGTTTGATTCGGCCGTGGTCTGTGTGATTTTACCATCGCTGGCCCTCGAGATCAATCCGGGTCATTTTTCATTTTCAACTCGAAGGACTGTCGAAAATGTGCCAATGTAACCAGGTTCTGTTGCACGCCAGCATGGTCCAATTGCGGAGAGGCCCGCGCCTGCGTCAGCTGGAAGGTTGATGAGTGGGACTGCACGTGCAGGAGACGCCCGTTCGAGTCGGGCTTGGACCATATTTTCGTTTTGTAAAAGGTTTTTCTTTGTCTCATTGAGCCATGCAGGTCGTGCCACGTTTGCGTCGTGCTTCGGGCGTCAAATGCTGCGATTGGGAATTCCTACTGCATCCCCGTTGCTCCACACCAGGCCTATCACCAAGATTCAATACGCCAACTTGAACAATTTCCCAGGGGTACCCAGAAGTTTCCCTGTGTTCGGAGCATTATTCGTGAGCTAAAAATTCAGTTTTCGGCACTTTAGTGAACTTGCGAACTTTAACTCGCCCGAGCGTCGACGCGGGGGTGGGATTAATATTGGGCTGAATACGTTCGAATGTCGAATGCAGGGTGACAAATGGTGCTTCCGTCATACACCCACGTGGCGGAATCTGCCAATCAAGCAAAGCAAAGCTGAGGCCTGCTCCCGCCCACCATCTCGTATGCACCTCGCACGCCGCCGGTCCTGTGCATTCAAGCGCCTTGCGCCTAAAACCAGCCTCTCGAACACGCTCAATCTCCCTCCGCCGAGATTGAGCGCGCGTCGCCCGACGCACCGCGGAGGTGCCTTTCCTTCGATTCGTGCAGCGGCGAGGATGAGCACAAATGCTTCGGTATGGAATTACCACGCGCCCCTCCTCGCATCATCACTCGCCTTAGCACCGTGAATATTATCGACTATTCCATCTGCACCGAGACTCGAGCGCAGGGAGGCGGCGTCGACACACGATGTCAAGCGTGGAGCCACCTGACGCACCGCCCGGTCTGTCGCTGGATCGGGTGCACCTCTATGTCCGTGTCTTTGCTCTGTATGGACTAAAGAAGACTACCGGCGGGTAGGTCAATGATGCGTGTGCGCCCCCCTCCCTTCTGTCGTCGACCGGCGCGCGCAAGTTTGTCGGCACACTCTCACGTCACACCTCCCTCTTGCGTGCGGCTCCCTCTTGCGTGTGGCTCGGTACCGCGCTTTTCACCGTTGCACTCGTCGAAATGTCGCTTTCCACTCGCGCGTTCCGCATTTCGCGCTGCCGCCGCGTACCAGCCTATCCCTGATCTCAACTTCTGGCTCCCCCGCGCTCTCCCCGCACGCTGCGCCGCCGTGGATGCCGTGGTACGGCCTCGCTAGCCTGGGGCACATTCGTTCTCGTTCCTTCCCGCCCGCCGGTTAGTTTCGCGTATGCTGCTACCCCACGGCGAACGCAATTTCACACTGACAGCCTTCACTCACGGCGGTATGCACACAGTAACAAGCCGTCGTCGACCAGTGGACGGTCATCCTCAACATGTTGCCAATACCTCTTTGGACATCCGAGGAAGACGGGGGTTCGATTCCCCCCGCCGGTATCATACGATTCGACCAATTTTTTGTTTTGTTTTGTCTGCGTCTCCTGCTTCGACCTGGAGGCCGCACCAACGCTCGCGACACCCCCGTCGCCTAGGAGCCAGTCATTCGTGCAACGGAATTTCGATGCCAGGACGTGTGGTTCCTGAAATTTACCCGTATGCCGAGACTCACCTGCTTGATACCCAGCTTCAATCGCGGAGCGGCCCGCACCCGCCCCGTAGCATGTGAATCCATGAAGTCCCCTGCAGGCGTCGCCCGTTCGCTTCGGGCTTGAACCCGGAGATGTGACATTCCGATCTCTTTTTATTACGTGGCTTTTCAGATTCAGTAGCATCCTCAGGTTGTCCTCAGGCCCGGTTACAGAAATCGTACGATACTCAATTTTGTTTATTGAATGACTGAGAGGTCAGCAACAGTGATCCTTCGGATGTCCCACTGGATCCCAAATTGATGCCAGTAATAGGCCGCCATCCGCAGCCGTCCGCCTGCCCAATGCTGATGCAGAAATACGGCATGAAATCCATGATCCTGCGGATATTCCACTGGATCCCAAATTGATCGCCGTTGGCCCGCCCATTGCTGATGCAGAAATATGGCATGAAGTCGTACTCTAACTCGTCGTACAGAAATTCTACGGAATATGGTCCTATAATACCATCAATAACCCGCGGTCGTCGTCAACAAAAATGTTCAGTTTTATCGAAGTTTCACTGTATGTAACAGTAAGATTACTAAATTCTTTTTAGCTCTGTCTTCTCCGATCTCGATACAATTCAACCCGCCGGCACCGAAGGGTAATCCTCGTGACCGAGCGGCCCTTTAACCTAATGACCTAGGATTACTTTCTAAGAATTTTCCCACCGACTATCACTCTCTTTTCCCCCCTCCGTCCCTCCTGCCCATGGAACCTGAACTGGCCCCGAAGATCATCGCTCTCAACCACGACCAGGAGCAACAGGTCCACGCGCTGGCTCGGTCAATGTCCCGCGAAGAGTCCGCGTCCGTCGCACACCTTCCCACCCTGGCGCAAGCCACAAGCCGCATGTCCCACCACTTGAAGTACATCAACCCGTTCGATGGCACGGAAGGCGACGATACCCTCGACCCCCGGTCGGAAAAGTTCGACATCAATGCCTGGCTGAAATCCGTTATGCAAATTGCGTCTCGCGATCCCGAAAACTTTCCCGTGCGTCTTCATTTGTGCCGAACGACTCAGCGAGTTCAACCCCGGACGCAGACTAGATCGGCTGGTGTCACCTTCCGCAACCTCAACGTTCACGGCTTCGGGTCACCCACGGATTACCAGGTTACCTTTGGCAATATCTGGCTCGGCGCATTTTCGACCGTCAAAGGGTGGCTTGGCATGGGATCTGGGTTACGCAAAATCCGTGCGGTGTTCATTCTTCTCTCCTGAGAATGCAGCTTACACTGGATGCAGAAATCTTGCGCGATTTTGATGGAATCGTGAAACCAGGAGAGTTGTTGGTCGTGCTCGGACGTCCCGGAAGGTGAGCGTAACGAGGTGTGCGCCGATTCCTTGATATTCAAGTTATATTGGCGGTTGCTCGACGTTCCTCAAGACAATTGCCGGTGAGTAATCTTATTTCATTTATAAGAATAACCATTGACTCGGTTTGCAGGTGAAACGCATGGTTAGTAGTCCGCGACTTTGGCCCAAATTCGACTTTCGACAATTTTGTCTTTAGGCTTTTATGTGGACTCAGCGGCGGATATCCAGTACCAGGGAATTCCCAAGGAAATCATGCACAAGGATTTCCGCGGAGAGGTCATCTACAACGCTGAGACCGACGTGCACTTTCCGCATCTGACCGTCGGCCAGACGCTCACCTTTGCCGCCAAGGCTCGCGTACCTCGCGTCCGCATCGGCAACGTCCCTCGCGACATGTATGCCGTGCATCTGCGCGACCTCGTCATGGCCATTTTCGGTCTGTCGCACACCCTCAACACCAAGGTCGGGAACGATTTCGTCCGGGGCGTGAGTGGTGGCGAGCGCAAGCGCGTGAGCATTGCAGAGACGACGCTAAGCGGTGCGTCTTCCGTGCCTCTTGTCTCACGCGTCTGATCGCATCCAGGCTCGCCGCTCCAGTGCTGGGACAACAGCACTCGCGGGCTCGACAGTGCCACCGCGCTCGACTTCATCAAGACTCTGCGCCTCTCGACGCAGGTTACCGGCTCGACCTGCCTGGTCGCCATTTATCAGGTCCGCCATTGAATCGCGGTTATAATTCCCTGGCGTGACTAAACAACTCTCCTCAGGCCTCGCAGAACGCATATGATGTCGGTGTTGGCATCGTTGATCGGGTAGCCTCATCGCTGACCACCGTTTACAGCTGTTCGACAAGGCGATCGTCCTATACGAGGGCCGACAGATCTACTTCGGGCCCACCGAGAGCGCGCGCGAGTTCTGGACGAGCCGCGGCTTTGTGTGTCCCCCGCGCCAGACCACGGGCGACTTCCTGACATCTCTGACAAACCCCGCCGAACGCATCATCGCTGAGGGAATCGAGAACCGAGTGCCTCGCACGGCCGATGACTTCGCGCGCGTTTGGCGAGAGAGTGCGGAGTACCAGACACTGCTTAAGGATATCGAAGCGTATAACGCAGAGTATCCCCTTGGCGGGGAGGCCCTGAACAAGTTCAGGACGTCGCGGCAGTTGCAGCAATCCGAGTCGATGTGTGTCGTTCAATGTTAGGCCTCGTTCGGCTCACTCACCGCCGTACAGAAGCGCCAAGTCTCCCTACACCCTCTCTGTGCGCCGGCAGATTACGCTGTGCATGGAACGCGGGTTCCAGCGGCTCCAAAACGACCTGACCAACTTCTACACTACTGTCGGTTCCGCTCGTTGTTGCTTGTTGGTGCCGCCCCTGACATGCATCCCATAGGTCCTCGGCACTTTCTTCCTGACCCTAATCATCTCCAGCGTCTTCTATAACCTCCATGACAGCACGTCGAGCTTTAATAGCCGCGGTTCTCTCCTGTTCTTTGCAGTTCTTATTAATGCCTTCTCTAGTTCTCTTGAGGTTCCTTTCTCTGCCGCCCCTTGCACATCGTACTCAAAACAAATGTTCCAGATTTTTACTCTATACGCCCAACGTCCCATAGTCGAAAAACACACCGCTTATGCGCTCTATCATCCGTAAGCCAGTCTATGAACATGTTCTTGGGCCAACACTGACCCTCATCTAGTTTCGCGGAGGCCGTCTCCTCGATGATATGTGATCTGCCCGCTAAACTGCTAACGGCGACCGGTAAGCCCCACGCCTCCCTGTGTACCGCCCGCCTCATTATTGGCCTGCAGTCGTCAACCTCACGATCTACTTCATGACCAACCTCCGGCGCGAACCCGGCGCCTTCTTCATCTTCTACCTCTTCTCATTCACCTGCACACTCGCCATGTCCATGATCTTCCGAACGATCGCGTCGACGTTGCGCTCGCTAGTGCAGGCGCTCACCCCGGCAGCGGTATTAAGCCTGGGTCTGGTCATGTACACTGGGTTCACGGTACCCGTGCGCGACATGGTGGTCTGGTTCCGCTGGATCAACTATATCAACCCCGTCGGGTATGCGTTCGAGGCCAGTGCGTTGTTTTTCCATTTGTTTCTCTTTCAGGGAAGTCTGATGACCCGCGCCTGGTTATGGTCAATGAGTTCGGCGGGCGCACGTACCCCTGCGGCACATTCGCGCCTGCTGGCCCTTCGTACGCTAACGTCTCCGCTACGAACAAGATCTGCGCCACCCCCGGCGCCAAGGCTGGCGCTGACTTTGTGCTGGGCGCGGACTACGTCGAGACGTCCTTCAGCCATGTGCACAGCCATCTCTGGCGCAACTTTGGCATCCTCATTGGCTTCATGGTGCGTGCCCTCTTCGCTGGTGTTCTTGTTTGTTATCGTGAACTAAGAATACATATCTCCAGATCCTGTTCTGCGCCGCGCACCTCATCGCGACGGAGTACATTTCGGCGGTCAAGTCCAAAGGCGAGGCCATCTTCCGCCTGCCCACGCGGCAGACGACGAGGAGAGCTCGACGCTGAAAGAGAAGCCGCTGTCTTCGCCTACGAGGCGGCCCGAGGACGTCAAAATTCACCCTCAGCAGATGATCTTCCTCTGGAAGGACGTGTGCTACGACATCAGGCTCAAGGACGGCTCGGACCGCCGCCTGCTCGACCACGTCGACGGGTGGGTGAAGCCGGGGACTTTGACTGCCCTCATGGGTGTTTCGGGCGCCGGTACGTGTTCCAGTGTGTCTGCTCCCTCGTGAGGACTGACCTAGTGTGTTTATGTGCAGGGAAGACGACGCTGTTGGATGTACTGGCGACGCGGACGACGATGGGCTTCGTCTCTGGGGAGATGCTGGTCAACGGGCAGCAGCGGGACCAGTCGTTCCAGCGCAAGACAGGGTACGTACAGCAGCAGGACCTCCACCTGGCGACGGCGACGGTCCGCGAGTCGCTCGTGTTCAGCGCGCTGCTGCGCCAGCACAAGTCCATCCCCGAGGAGGAGAAGCTTGCATACGTCGAGGAGGTGCTAGCCCTGCTTGAGATGGAGCCGTATGCCGAGGCCATCGTCGGCGTCCCTGGGGAGGGCCTCAACGTCGAACAACGCAAGCGCCTCACGATCGCGGTCGAGCTTGTCGCTAAGCCGGAGCTTCTCGTCTTCTTCGATGAGCCCACCAGCGGTGAGTAGTACGTCGATATTCCCATAGGGGTAGAGCGCTGAATACGCACAGGACTGGACTCGCAGACGGCATGGTCGATCTGCCAGCTGATGCGCAAGCTCGCGAACCACGGACAGGCTATCCTATCGACTATCCACCAACGTTGGTGTTTTTAATTTTCAGTACCTCGATTTAATCTGAGTTCAATTGCAGCGAGCGCCATTCTGATGCAAGAGTTTGACAGACTGGTCAGTATTGTTATTGCCCGAAGCGTCTCCTCTCTGAACGTCTTGTCTAGCTTTTCCTGTATGTTACCTGGTCCGCGCCTAGGTTGTCTCTGACTTGTTTTATGCAGGGCACCGGGAGGAAAGACGGTGTACTTTGGCGAGATCGGCGAGAATTCCAAGGTGCTCACCGGCTACTTCGAGAAGTACGGCGCACACCCGTGCCCGCCGGAGGCAAATCCGGCAGAATGGATGCTCGAAGTTATCGGAGCGGCGCGCGGTTCAAAGTCCATTCATGACTGGCCGGAGGTCTGGAAAACCAGCGAGGAGCGGGAGCAGGTCCGGATGGAGTTCGACCGGATGGTGGCGGAGCTGTCCAAGATCGAAGACAGCCGCAACTCGGCGGCCGGCTATGAATTGTTTGCAATGCCCCTCTCGACGCAGTTGTGGGAATGCTTCAAGCGTGTTTGGCTGCAGTACTGGCGCACACCGACGTACATCTACTCCAAACTCGCCCTAGTGCTACTCTGCTCGCTCTTCATTGGCTTCACGTTCTACAAGGCGCAGAACGACTTGCAGGGATTGCAGAGCCAGCTCGTATGTTATCCCTCTAGTTCCGCCCGACGCTAGCTAATCTTGGAGTGTCGTAGTTCTCCATCTTCATGCTCCTCATTCTTTTCACCAATCTTACCCAGCAAATCATGCCTCTCTTCGTTGAGCAGCGGTCGCTGTACGAAGCCCGGGAACGTCCGTCCAAGGCGTATTCATGGGTCGCGTTCCTCGTTGCCCAAATTCTTGTCGAAATACCCTGGCAAATACTGGCAGCAGTCCTGACCTTCGTCTCCTGGTACTACCCTATCGGCATGTACCGTAACGCCATTGCCATCCATCAGGTCAAGGAACGTGGCGCTATCATGTTCCTGTTTATCCTCCAATTCATGCTCTTCACCAGCGGTGTTAGTGACTTCTTCCTGCTTGGTTTTCTCCTTGACTAAGCGTCTGTCGATAGTTTGCTCAGATGGTTGTAGCCGGTATAGAGACTGCAGAGACAGCGGGAAATGTGGCCGTTGTGCTGTTTTCGTTGACCCTCCTCTTTTGTGGTGTCCTCGCGCCCCCGAGCACGCTCGGGTGGTGGGTGAGTACTTGGGCTTTTCGGATGAACAGCTTTTGATTACGATGCTTGATGCTTAGGTTTGGATGTACCGCGTCTCGCCGTTCAGTTACCTCGTAGGCGGCATGCTCGCCACCGGAGTTGCTAACACAGAAGTCCATTGCTCGAGCATTGAGCTCCTCATCGTCGACCCCGCAGGTGGCCAGAACTGTGCACAATATTTCGCGCCGTACATGGAGCTCGCGGGAGGATCTCTCCTGAACCCCAACGCAACAAGTGCCTGCGAGTTCTGCTCCCTTGCGGATACCAACGTGTTCTTAGGAACGATCAACATCTTCGTGCGTCTTTCCTGTGTGCGGTGCTGGTAGAAGCTTGACTTTCTTTCTAGTATGACCAGCGGTGGAGAAACTTTGGTATCCTTTGGGTGTTCATTGGCTTCAACGTCATGGGCGCCGTCTTCTTCTATTGGCTAAGCAGAGTTCCGAAGAACAAGAAGGCGAAGGAGGTGAAGGCTTAGATTTCAAGATATTTTATTCACATGAGTCGCTATCGTTTTATAGAACGGCAATATATTCGTTCCTTCTCTAAGAGCTTCTTCGAACACCTTGAAACGCTTTGGTCTACTCACGGTGTGGCTATACAGACCCAGCTCGAAACAAACCCCCACGGCGTCGGGTGACACGGTCTCAAAATGCTACCTCCTAGCTTTGACAAGCTGCTGATCACAACAAGACTGTCCTGACACTCATCGCGAATCAATTTGAACCTATCCTGAATGTTACCCTTTTGTATCACTAAGGCCGACTGGGGGTAATACTGCGCATTATCATCGCCAATTTTGTGAAAGCTTACCGGAGTATTTCTCATTGGCACAGGCAAGAGGTGGTTGATCGGGCTATTGGGCACACAGCTCATCTCGCGTGGCAAGTTGATTGGCGGGACACGTGACTTCATATTTGGGTAAATCTCCACCAAAGCGAGCGAAATTCCCGCGAAACCCGAACATTTATAGTAGGATGCTTACAGCCACGTATATTATAATGCTGTTGTCTATCAAAAAAATCAAGTTGGTCCAGGTAACTCAAGCCTCGGGTGTTTAGCTGCACGACGTGTTGGGGTCCGATTATTCTCCTTGGCTCGGCGACTTGGTGAATTCTGGATCCAAGCAGCGGAGCGCTTCTGGCCCTGAGAGCGATCCCGAGTCGGTGTCGACTGGGTAGCAGAAATTGGTCCAATGGTAAGTGATTGAGGCCAATCAAAAAGCCTTCCCGTAGGAATACGGAGTGCAATCTGCTCGGCTCGTGTAATCTGGATCTGTGAAAGAAAAGAGGGGGCCAGAATATCCCTCCATGACGGGTGTCGCATCTCGAGATGCTTTTTAAAGTTGTATTTCCAGTGTATCTCGTTGCAATTCAACGGGCAAGCAATGGGAATATTTGTGCACGGGCGGTTCTCGTGGAATTTCGCTGCAGCTGAAATCACGAAGGAGTATGCCGAAGGGCAGTCTGAATCTGCCTTTCCGCTTTTGATTCGGATCGAACAGCCCCCGTCTCCAGTGGGCCCACCACATGTACCGCAGGGATATGTGTCGGAAAACTGAGAAACACGTTAATTTTGTAGCTGTCAACCATCATTGAAAGGTGGCGTACTGGGATCTTTACGGACTCATCGAGCACTCCACAAAGCGCTTTCAGAATATGTTGACCGACATGTGTTTGGCGATTTGTGTCTTTCACCGGCTTCTGACAGATACGACAACTGTGACGATTGATGTTTGATTCTTCAATAGCCGTTCCAGCTATCGGAGCCGAATAAATGACACCGCGAGAAGCTAACACTGGGAATTAGCCAATGGTTGGGTCAAAAATATTTTACCCACCCGTCGAGGGCGACATTTGGTAGGGAAACACGCCGTCGGAAATGCCTGTGAACTTGGGAAATTGATCGTGAAGAGTGCTATCACCGAGTAAGCGATTCCATAGCGATTCCAAGATTCTAAAAGATGCGCATCAGAGAAAAGCCAAGTCTTCTCGCGCTGACAAGAAATTTGAATGTCCAGTGTATTAATCTCCTCCGCCTTCTCGTGTATGGGATCGATGAGGCGGCTTGAGACAGAAAACTGTAAGTTGCGGAGCCGGGAAACTTCGTCCTTTCCCGCTGCCTTCTTTTTTATCAAGGAGAGCGAAACAAATTAACCGTTCCAAGCCCATTGTATGGAACTAGAACTTGGAGTTAAAGCGACCAAAGCGAAGATTTGACCAGAGACTGTATAAGGGGATGCCGGTAGATGAAGCTCGCCGAGCGGAATTGCCGAGACCGAAGCTGATTTGGAACCCCCGGGGCCTCGCTTAATGAGTGTGCATTTCGCAATGGCTAGCCCGAGATGTGTTCCATTGTAACAGAGTAGTGTCGCAAATAAATTACCCAACTGAAAATGGGTTGATGAAGAAACTTGCTCGCCATGTAACGTGTCCTCGCGAGTCCAAGACTTCCCTCCGATTGTAAATCCACGAACGCGTTGGAGACGATCGTGGCTACTGTGCGTATCATGTGTCATGTCAAAGAATGTTCGCAGGACGGCTTTCTTGTGACTGAGATGGCCTTCCGCATCAATTTCTGCGAAAACGGAATGAGGGCCCATGGAGGTTTCAGTTACGCGCTGAGCAACTTCGCGGGCAATAATAGTGTCAAAATCAATGGTGGGAGTCGGATTGTCTGGATTTATGGTCTCGGGATCTACTGTCTCGCAGGCCTGCGACGACAAATTAGCCATCGACCGATCAATCTCTGCCGAGATGGCAGGATACCTCCCCCCGAATGGGCGCATCAAGTCTCTGTCTTCCTTCTCGAATAGCTTCGCAAACGGAAGGGCCAACCGGACTCCGAATTTATGCAGGGCATCCTCTGCACCGCGAACACCGGGCTTCCAACAAAGCTCTAAATCACAACTGTCCGCTCGTAGCTCGGCTTCGAAGTGCTGAGGCCGGAGATGATCAACACCTCGCATACGAAACAGAGTTAGACGGCGTGGTTTTCGCTCCAACTCGGGGTGCCGTTCATATATGTAATCCAGGTTCATTGCAGAATTAAATCGATTCCGAAGCTCGCCAATGCTGGAATTCGGTGAATGACCACCGATCATCCGAGAACGACCAAAGAGTGCTTATAGAACGTCGTCTCCAAGGAGGCTTTGAGCTGGCCGTTGATGAGTCGTGTTTTTGGAACCATGAGGATCGCATTTTTAACCATAGTCTGAAGGTCACCATAGAGCTGATTGGGTAAAAAGGAGGTGCCGTTCTGCAGGTAAAGTGCGCAGATTAGGTGAGAGAATTTCACCAACGACTCGATTTGCTCCGATAGCGAAAGGCTTGTGTTAATGAAAGGCTGCTGCAGAGAATCAAAGACCTCTCCGAGCAAGCAAAAGGCCTCAAATTCCGCCATCTCGCTAGGATCAAAGTCTTCTGGGTCTAGGTTTCCCAACTCGACGATGCATAAGAGCAATTTGATCGCCCGCGGGACATCCTGGGTATCGGAGGGGTCAAGGAGGGCATGGATCGAGGTTTCCGACCAATCATGTTCCGGCAGTCTTTCGAGCCATGACAGCAATAGATCACGGTTGACGCAAACATTTTTTTACAACTATGCCCAGGGATGAACAGAGGCAGGTACAAAGTCCTAGAATCCGGACAAGCTCTCACGCTTACAGCTAGTTGCGGAACTTAGGGCGCGGCCCATTTTTTTTATTTTTATAGATGTTTGGGATATTTCAGCTCTACTGAGCTCAGTTCTTCGCCGATTCCCTTGAAACTATGATCAATAGATTTGCCTTGCGATTCCGGAGGGAGTGACGTTCGAAAATACGTTAGAAGCGTGGGAATTGCCTTTTTCGGCAAATTGTGAGGCATCTTCTCCTATCAGCTCTAGCATTAAATATACTGATCCGATTGACTTAGTTTTTGGATATATCATACTTATATGCATTACCTAGGATGTGTCGTGCCCAGATAAGGATTTAAATGTTTTGTTCACATCTGGCATGGGACTTGAAACTGATTGAAATTGAATACAGTAAGGCTTTTTAATAATGAGGTATTTTGACGATCTGGGCACGACACATCCTAGATAATGCATATAGGTATGATATATCCAAAAACTAAGTCAATCGGATCACTATATTTAATGCTAGAGCTGATAGGAGAAGATGCCTCACAATTTGCCGAAAAAGGCAATTCCCACGCTTCTAACGTATTTTCGAGCGTCACTCCCTCCAGAATCGCAAGGCAAATCTATTGAGCATAGTCTCAAGGGAATCGGTGAAGAACTGAGCTCAGTAGAGCTGAAATATCCAAAACATCCAAAAAAAAAAAAAAATGGGCCGCGCCCTAAGTTCCGCAACTAGCTGTAATGTCGTGTTTGTAATCGAAATCGTCGGTCAAATTATTCCTCCCCACTCGGCGATTGAGCCCGGGAAGGGAAGATATGAATGCATAGAGCGAATTGTCGGGCAGGATCTCGCTGTGCATAGTCATCATAAACAGGGCAGGGCGACGTTTCGGATCGCCATCGGATGCTACCGATAATACCGGCCCGTGCTTTATTTCTCCATGCGGTGACCGGCGCCAGGCTTCAAGAACGGTTTCCATGGTTCGCAAACACTCCTGCCAGCCGCCCTTCTTGCATGATGCTCCCATGAACACAGGTTTCGCTCCGTAACCACTTTCGGACAGTCGTGAGATTGCCCCAACAGATATCTCATGCGCGACGTGTACCTTGCCTTCTCGAACAGCGGCAACTGCAGCCTCTACTGTTTTTGTGTCCTTCCCAGCTTTGACGGTGTCCAGAGCTGCCAAATGCTCCAGACATAATCCTGCCATGTTATCTGTCTCGGCCATATAGTCGATTGTGCGCTCGCAGGCAATTTCGTCAAATGAGAGGGTGTGCCCGCAGAAGATAGGTTCGCTCTCGACCATAGTGCCCGATTTGGTTCCATTTCGAATTTTGTGGGGACCGAAGAGGGCTGAGATGTTGTCGGAGATGTCGGAGAACCTGACGCCATCCACGCAGGGGACAAGTTTATGCTGGCGGCGGTACGGCTGTATGGTAGAAAGAGAGGGAAGTGCGAAAATTGAATGGTTCATGGCATAGACTGCACCCCCACCCCAGAGCTCATAGAGTAATATCGTGAGGTCGATTTCATATTGTGTGTAGTTTTTGGCGCTATATTCCCCACTGCGTGCAAGCTGGAGTTGTTCGTGCAGTTTCTTTGCGCTCCACCCTTTCTTTGCTGCGTTGAAAAAAATCCGATGAAGCGCTGGAACGGTGTTATGCCCCACGAATTGAAACACGTTATTGAAATCCGAGAGACGTTCCCTTGCACTTTTTAAGGAGTCGGACAGGTTTACGTTCTAGAGGAATAGTTAATCAGCTACTGAACGGATGGAAATGACTATTTTACCTTCAGCTTAAGCGTATTCTCTCTTTCCTTTGCGGCCGCCAGCTTCTCCCGAATTTGAACATTATTTAGAACGTCTTCCATGCGAACCTTTGTGTAATCCCGTTCCGCGCGTTCCTTGACTACGTCCACATCCACAGAAAGGTCACGACATCGGGTACATGGAAATATACCCTGCGCGGTGATGACAGGACCAGGACAACGCCTTGAGCGAATATAGGGGGGGTCCAACGAGATGAAGGTATACGGCGGGCGCTCAGTAGAGTCGGGAGCGTGTATCTGGAACGGGTATCTTTTCCAGAAGCATAAACCATCCCATCGGAGCGGTACGCCTGGACATGGAAAAGGCCACGGAAGGGGTGCTTGGCGCAACACAGGACTTGCACTCGGCGGCGGGACAGGACCATGGGAGACCGTACGCGTCGGGGACTGCGATAGAACAGGCTCGGCTTGTGGTTCTGAATAACAAAATGACAGAAGTCATTAGGACACGGCACTCGGGAAATAAACTACAAAGACGCACCTCGGCATTTTCTACTACCCATGTGAGCCATCAGGGAGCTCTCCGTAGAGCCCTTCGCCATGATTTTGGAGCACCGAGGACATTTGAGACATCCAGTGGCGTGATAGTTATCAATGGCCGACTGCACAGAGGTCTGGTCGCATCGGGCAGGCACTCCCACAGAAATAGGGGACGTTGAGGATACATTGGGCCGAAAAGTTCCAAAGACATCAGTGTATGTAGGGGTATCGTTATTCACAGCCTGAGTATGTACAGAGTTCGAGATTGGGTTGAACGTCAGGTTGGGCCCGAAGGAGGATGTTTACGGGCAAGGTTGAGCGCAAATCACATTACCCACACTTGCTGCTAGCCATTCGACAGATGCGCATTCAAAACACATAACTGTCCTTAAATTTTCTCCTTGAGAGAGAAAAAGGAACCAATAACTGTGACCGTCATATTCACCCAGCCCTAATCGAACGGGGCCCTTCTTATAAGAGCGGAGTCCAAGCGAAATTAGGGCAGATGCACACCATGTTCTCCCGGGTGTCTCTACCCAAGGTTCTGAGTTTGAGTGAGATCTAAGATCTCAGTGGAACAGATGAGTTTAAGAAGTGAGTGGGCCATGTCCGAAGGAGGATGCTCAGTCCACGTACAGCACGGAGTATATTAATGACAACTTCACTTCTTGCGAGAGCGCTCAAGTGAATCACATTCAACTCTGGCAATATCAATGTCTTGAACTCGAGAAAGAAAAAGAAACATGAGGATAACAACGTTCATTACCACCCAGCCCCGAATCGAACGGGGGCCTTCTGTCACGATTCGATCGCAATCTTATCGTTCCAACACCTAAGCCGGAACGGGACATGACATCAGGGATATATTTAGTCTGAAACATGGACAGATCGAGACAATAGGATATGTTGCTATGGGACGTTCACAATTAGGTTACCAAAGACTTTAATTATGACAGGTGTAGTGACATGCACTGCCACACATGCATCTACGGGTTATTGTAGTAGTTATTTATACTGTAGTTCGCACGGTTCGTTAAAACACTATAAGAAGAGTAGTTATTCGTCTGTAGTAGTTAACCTTTTATTCCATCGTCTTTCGAGACTCACATTCGCACTACCCAATCCCTCTCTTCTTACCGAGAGTGGACGCGAGAGCCTTGACTGTGACATAATAAAAGGTTGCCCTTCTTACCGCTCGTACCGCCACATCCAACCTCCTTTCCCTTTCTCCCCTTCACCCCATCCTCTCGACACCACACCTTGTGGTCGTCTTTCTTACCTCTACTTGGATTCTCGTATCTGAAGATCCATTTCCCCACCCACCAACGTCTACCTCGTCCACAGCGAGTCTAAACAATTGCAGCGCCTATTGTGCGCGGTTCACTCAAACAGACAGACGCTGTGCCACGGGAAACGTTGAGTCCGTCCCAAGCACAACAGCAGTCGCAGGAGTGCTAGCCCAACCTTCGGGGAGGACTACCTCGCTATCGCCAGGAGGGTTGTAGAAGACCCGGGATAGTTCTGTTAGCAAAAGACCGCCTCAATTCCACCACCAGCTTAGTGCCGACTCGCCACCCCAGCCCAGCTTGACCAGCCGAGACAATAAACGTGTCTTTCCGAGCCCCCGCCGAATCCGACTCCGAGACGGAGTCCGAACTTTATCAGTCGGCTGCCTCTTACCCTGAAAGTGCCGACCCTTGTCCCCTACCCCTTCTCCTACCCAGGGCACCACCCACACCGCCACTTCCCTCACCCCGACCAAAGACAATGTCGTCTAAGGTCTCCCTCGCCAAACCCCCCCCATGCTTCGACGGCATGAAGTCCCGATGGAACAACTTCCAGGACCAACTCCTGACGTACCTGGGAGCTTACGATGATGAATTAGACACTGACAAGAAACGGGTCTTCTTCACCATTTCCTATCTTCGATCGGAAGATGGAGAGTCATGCCTGGCTGCGGACTGGGTCCGCAATTGGAAGGCCCGGACCCTGACTAATGGGGTCTTATTCCCGGCAACGGGATACACCTTCGACAACCTCCTCACAGAACTCGACACTGCATTCAAGGACCAAAACCTTGCGCAGTCCGCCCACGTCCGCCTCACCTCTACAAGGCAGGGAACCAGAAGTCTCCAGGCATTCCTGCAGCAGTTCGAGCTCGACGCTGAGCTTGCGGGCTATAGCCCAAACTCAGCAACCACTGGGTACAACGCACTCGTAGTGGAGTTGCTGGAGGATCTCGTAAACAGCGAGATCAGTAGCCAGGTGTATGCCGGCGGGGTTCAAGTCCCCAGTACATACAAGGATTTCAAGGCCCGGCTGATGGTCATCAGTGGCAACCTTGAGAGGGAGAAACTCCGGAAGCACCGGAGGGCAGTTGCATGGGGCCAGAAGCAGGCCCCAGCACAGGGACAGACAGCACCACCTGTCTATAAACAAGGGACGGCACCGGCAGTGGCTCCGGCACGAGACCCGGATGCCATGGATGTTGACAGGGCACGCCAGAGGGTGACACCCTTCAAATGCTATAATTGTGGCAAGGAAGGTCACATGAAGCGGGAGTGCCCTGAGCCTCCCAAACGAAGATTCAATATCCGGGCGATATCGAAGGATGACTATTCGCAGGAAGACCTGCAAGCACTCGCGGCCCAGATGCGCGAGTGGGGTTTTTAAAGGGGCCCCCGCTTTTGGCCAAAGCGGCGCCCCTGAACACTAAATATGGACGCTTCACGGACTTAAGTAATGTAGTTACGGACACTGTACCTGAGGAGGAAGATATTTATACAGATGAAAATGCTAGTTTACAAAAGAGCATACATGACTTCTTAGTAGCTAGTGTAGAAAAAGGCAAAAAAATACGTATTATGGAGAACCAGAATCGGAAACGTAATTTAAAGAATCGACGAATGGATGAAGTAAATAAGAGGTGGAGCGCATTCAAAAAGGCCCCTGGAACCCAAACCAGTGATAAAAATAGCGAGACGAAAAAGGACGGCGAGGCCGTGAGGGCTCAATCCCAGAATCAGGAGGAAGCGCCCAAACATACGAAAACCCCCAATGCTGTGCGCATACGGGAAGCAGCTGCTTGGCAAAAGGGGCCGAGACCGGACCAGTTGGCCCAGGAGTTAAAGGAATTCCGGAGGCAGCAGAAGCATCACGAGATGCTTGTACCCGTGACATTAACAACGTTGGACACTGGGAAGACGCTTACAGTCAAGGCTCTTCTTGATAATGGGTGCACAGCCACATGCATCGACCGAGACTATGCCAAGGCTGAAGGCTTTGAGCAGCACGAGCTTGAAGCACACATCATCGCCCGCAATGCTGATGGCACGGAGAACGCCAAGGGGAAGATCACTCATTATGTAGAGTTGATCATGACCATCGGACCCCACCAGGAAAGGCAACGCTTCCTGGTCACGGGGCTTGGAAAAGCCCGTGTGTTTATTGGGTACGACTGGTTGTTCAAGCACAACCCTGAGGTGGATTGGCGATCCCAAAAAATCGTCTTTAGCCGCTGCCCTGCCGAATGCAATATGAAGGGCACAGAGTACCGGACTGGAGTGCAGGAGGAAGGGATTGAGGAAGGCGAGTCCATATTATTGGTGGACTTTGCTGAGGCAGTCGACCTGCGTGTGAAAGAGACACAGGCGCAGAGGTTCGCAGAAGAAGCGGACAGAGGAAAGGAGAAGATGACAGAGGAGAGGATCCCCGAGACATACCGCGAATATGTAAAAGTCTTCGCCAAGGAATCATTCGACTCATTACCTGAGAAAAGACCGTGGGATCATGCAATTGAACTCAAACCAGGATCGAAGGCTGTAGATTGCAAGATCTATCCACTCTCGGTGACAGAGCAGGAGAAATTGAATGAATTCTTGGAGGAGAATTTGAAGAGTGGACGAATCCGCCCATCCAAATCGCCGATGGCATCAGCTTTCTTTTTCATAAAGAAGAAGGATGGCGGCCTGCGACCAGTCCAAGACTACCGGAAGCTCAATGAGATGACAATTAAAAATCGTTATCCACTTCCGCTGATCTCGGAGCTCGTAAATAAGCTTCGCGGCGCCAAGTTCTTTACGAAACTGGACATCAGATGGGGGTACAACAATGTACGGATCAAGGAGGGAGATGAGTGGAAGGCGGCGTTCCGAACTAATCGAGGGCTGTTCGAGCCACTTGTGATGTTCTTCGGTCTCACGAATTCCCCAGCAACATTCCAGACGATGATGAACGACATCCTCAGAGATCTAATCAACGAAGGAAAAGTCATTGTCTATCTGGACGACATCCTTATCTTCACCAATAACCTGGACGAACATCGAGAGATTACGAAGCGAGTA
Source organism: Mycena latifolia (assembly GCA_029289555.1). Taxonomy (NCBI): domain Eukaryota; kingdom Fungi; phylum Basidiomycota; class Agaricomycetes; order Agaricales; family Mycenaceae; genus Mycena; species Mycena latifolia. The sequence goes on along the minus strand of JARJLE010000017.1, from coordinate 580,142 downwards.
TTGAAAATACTCCAGGACAACAACCTCTTTCTTAAACCGGAGAAGTGCGAGTTCGAACGCACTGAGATAGAGTACCTGGGGGTGATCATCTCGTACAACTCGATGAAGATGGATCCTGCCAAGATCAAAGGCGTGATGGAGTGGCCTGAACCCAAAAACCTTAAGCAGACACAGGTGTTTTTGGGATTCACCAACTTCTATCGGAGATTTGTCCGTGGGTACAGTGAAGTCGCCAGGCCGCTCACACGGCTGACAGGGAAGGAAGGGTTTCGATGGGGACAGGAGCAGAAGGATGCATTCCAGAAGCTGAAGGATTGAATTGCCGATGATGTGGTGTTAGCACTCCCCACGGATCATGGCAAGTTCCATTTAGAAGCAGACACATCAGAGGGAGCGACAGGAGCGGTGTTGAGCCAGGAACAGGAGGGCGAATGGTGCCCTGTCGCGTTCATGTCACATGGGCTGAACGAGACCGAGCGGAATTACGAGATCTATGATCCAGAGATGCTCGCTATAATGCTCGCCTTGGGGGAATGGCGGCAGCTGTTGATGGGAGCGCGGGAGACATTCGAGGTTTTGACCGACCATCAGAATCTGGAATATTTCAAAAAGCCTCAGAAGCTCAACCGAAGACAGGCCCGATGGATCATGGAGTTAGCAGAATATGACTTTACTTTACGTCATCGGGCCGGAGCATTGAACAAGAAGGCAGATCTCTTATCTCGGAGATCAGATCACGACCAGGGGAAAAACGATAATGAAAATGTCGTCATGCTGAAGCCTGAGCATTTCAGAGCACAAGATATAGTGTTGGAAGGGCCAGAGACAGATATCCTGGAAGCGATCAGAAAGGAGAGAAGGGTCGACAAGAGCGTCAAGCTAGCGCTTGAGAAGAAATTACCTGGCTGGGAGAAGCCGGAGGACATTATCTATTACAACGGATTAATCTATGTTCCTCGGAATGAGGAACTCCGAGATAAAATTATTGGGTTGCATCATGACTCGCCCCTGCTCGGCCACCCTGGAGAGAACCGCACGCAGGAGATGATCGAAAGGAACTATTGGTGGCCCCGGTTAGGCAACCAAGTTTCTAAATATATAAAAGCCTGTGAGGCTTGCCAGCGGACTCGGGTGCATCGGTACCAGCAAGGAAAACTAAATCCACACCGAATTGCAGAAGGGCCCTGGCAGATCATATCTATGGATCTCATCGGCCCATTGCCAGTCAGTAATGGCTTTAATGCCATTCAGGTCTGGGCTGACACGTTCACGAAGATGATCCATGCTGAGCCGACCAACATGGAACTCGCAAGCGAAGGAGTAGCCCGGTTGACCCGGGATCGTGTGATTAGATATCACGGTGTGCCACGGAAGATTATCTCGGATCGGGACCCGAGATACGTCTCTGGATTCATGAAGGAGCTAAACCGGCTTCTCGGGGTAGAAATGAACCCAAGCACTGCCTTCCATCCGATCACTGATGGACAGACGGAGCGGATGAATCAGGAGATCGAAAAATATCTCCGTGTGTTTGTAAATTATCGTCAGTCTGATTGGGCAGAGTGGCTCGCCTTGGCCGAGTTTACCCATAATGACAAATCAAGCTCATCGACGAGCATGTCACCGTTTTATGTAAACACGGGATACCACCCCTGGAAGGGGATAGAAAATGCAGTTGAATCACGCAATGAGGCTGCGAATGATTTTGCAGGAAAAATGAAAAAGATCCACGACGAGGCGGCAGCTGCGCTGGAAAAAACTCAGAAAACTATGAAAAAATACTATGATGTACACAGGCGCGAGGTACCGGTATTTAAAATCGGCGATAAGGTGTGGCTGGAGGCCAAAGACATTACCACTGATCGGCCGACGAAGAAGTTCGATGACAGAAGGCTAGGGCCTTACGAAATCCTAGAGAAAGTCGGTGCATCAGCTTACAAATTGAGGTTGCCTGAAACGGACCTGTCACATCCGGTTTTCAATGAGGCACTTCTCACACCGTATGTGGAGCCACCAATACATCGAAGGGAGGAGCGGCCTGCACCCCAGATCGTCGAGGAGCACGAGGAGTACGAGGTGGAAGAGATCTTAAAACACAGAAAACGCGGCCGAGGTTATCAATACCTCGTAAAATGGAAAAACTACCCAATGGGGGAAAGGACGTGGGAACCACGGAGGCACCTGACACATGCGACAGAGCTCTTAGACAGATATAATGTCGAGCACAATATCGCAGTCAGATCTCTGCCCGTCTTTCCAAAGGGATACTGGGACAGGAATATCCGCCGATACAAGACAAAAGAGGAGTCCCGAGAATATTCAACGAAGAAATTATTTATTCATGAGACGGGGGAATATGTCCCTATCAAGACCTTAGGGATCAATCCTAAGTCGATGAGGACGTCGACCCTAGAAGGGGGGTAATGTCACGGATGTCTTGAACTCGAGAAAGAAAAAGAAACATGAGGATAACAACGTTCATTACCACCCAGCCCCGAATCGAACGGGGGCCTTCTGCTTATAACCATAGAGCCAAAGCATAGTTGGGGCAGATGCACACCATGTGCTACTGGATGTCTTCATCCCCTCCTTTGAACCTGGATTCGTGTGAACGAAACTGAGCGAGGAGGAGTGGCCAGGAAATTTGCATCTTGTCACACTCTTGTAGGCTCGCTACCAGCCTGCCTACAAATAGCAAAAATGTGGCAAGCACTTTGCCATAGGCAGGCTGGTACAACTCGGGACAAACAGTTGACGCGCGCGGGGAGTTTGAAATTTTGGGTGGTGCCGATCACGGCCGATCACAGGATTATCAAATCCCCATCATTTCTCAACTAACTGTGACCATTCATAACATTCTGTCTCGGTAACCCAGACGTTCGGTGTGATCCTTATCTTATCACGGACTGATCCGGCGGAGTTTGAATAAATGATAAGAAAAGTTGGGGCCGGATCACACCTAGAACGTCTGGGGCATTTGGTATAGCAACACCCCCCATTGAGTCACGCCCCTTCCCCGTCGTCCCGTCCGTGCGATTCTGCCCCAATAGCTGTTCACCCCACTTCTCCAACATCCTCAGAGGAGTGTCCAATTTTCCCCGATTTTTTGGCTTGTTTCTGGGACGTTCAAAGTGGGGATGTTTTTGGCGGGGGTTATTGGTGATTCAAGCCCCAAGCACCTCAGCAGCCCAGGAAAAAATCTAAATGGCTGCAGGTACATACTTGGAAGATATTTACAACTATTCAGACGTCCTCCGGCTGCATAGTACACGGTATTGAGGAGGATGTGACATTGTTTGCGTGACCCGATGGGGGGTATCACGGTACCAAATGCCCCAGACGTTCCAGTGTGATCTCGGGCCATCTTTCTCTTATCATTTATTTAAACTCCGCCGGATCAGTCCGAGATAAGATAAGTCACACTGGAACGTCTGGGTTACCGAGACAGCATAACATTCATACCAGGCGCTTTGAACGGAAATTGAGGAGACAAATTTGAAGTAATACCTCCTGAGAGCAAACCGTCTGTTGTAACTTTTACCTCATTTGAAGCCAGAGCAAGGGCCATCAGAAATTTTCAAACTCCTCGCGCGCCTCGTTTGTTTGGCCCGAGTTGTACCAGTCTGCCGACGGCAACGTGCTCGCCACATTTGTTGCTCTTCGTAGGCAGACTGCGTTAGTCTAACACTCTTGAGGTACTGTCAATGACTCTCCTCCAGCCCCAAATATTGACAAAGTCCTTCTCAGGGACGAGGAAAGCGAAGCTCGCGAGAGTGCAGAAAAGGCAATGCGTGCACTCACCAATTACCTTGAAAGTTCATAAGAGATGATGCTCGCAGGGGTTAACTGAACGTTCCGGGCAAGGAGCCCACCTATCGGTTCGCCTTGCCTCGCGTCACGTCCTCAAATTGAACGACAGCGTTTAAAATCAGTAGGCATATATCGAGTGGGAATGTAAGCTGAATCCGCTGCATGACACCCAAAGAAATCAAACCATCAGAGCGTTTCATAATTAGTTGTTTTTGTCTGTACCTTAAACGACATGCCAGCTCTCAAGGACAGGTCCCAGGGGACGTGTCGTACCTCGTCCTCGATGGATTACGGCCAAGGACAGGTGTTATTCCCACCACTGAACGGACCTGAGCTAGTGTTCATTGAAATACATGGCGGGCCTTGGCCTTATCTAGGTCTCTGATTAGAATTTGACGCGGACGTGACTTCCCAGCCCAGCTTTATTTAAATAAATCATTTCCTATTTGAATCAAGATAGTTAAAAAGGAGATAGCTAGCTACAAAACCTACAGGGTCTCTTCAACTCAAACCAAAACAGGAACAAGCGCCGTCTTAGTTTGATCCTTCTGCCCCACGTCCATCTCGGAAGCCTTTGTTTCTTTGCAAGTTTCCTCCGCCACAGCTCCGGTAGGTATATTGATCTCCATCAGACGAGCAAAGCTCTCACTGTGTCCTTGCCGCATGTCTTCTGACATCGTGGTAAGCCTTTCATCAATCTGGGCAACTTGCTTCGCTTGGGATGAGCGCTGAAACAGAGGTCTGGCCAATTTCCAAAGATCAATGGCCCTTGACACATCCCCCTGGCCTTGTGCCAAATCCCCAAGCCGGAGCATGCATTCTGCTCTACTGCGATGGATATCCATCCATGTGAATCCTTCCAATGCTATTGTGAATAGAGCTGTTGCAGTTGCAGTGTCACCCTCAGTTTGAAACACATCTCCAATGAACTGCAGTGCTTGATGAAGCGCAATTTTGTCCTCCAATTTTTTTGCATATCCCAAATATATGACTGCCCAAGCAGAGGCCCAGCGAAAATCATGTTCAGGCCAGTCTTTCACGTTTGCAAAGCTCTTCATGCACGAGAGTACACCTTGAACATCATTTCCCCATGCTGACTTGAAACAAGTCTGGAGTATCTCCATTGCAATGTGGGTTTCTCCCTCTCTCAGATGCAGTTTTCCCAGCTCAATGTCGCAGTATCCCACGGCAGAGATTTCAAAAGGATATCGATTGCCATTAAACATGGTTTTGGCTCTTTCCAGCTGCTGGTGGACATCATGTTTGCTTGCACCCATCGTAATATCAAGCTGTGCAATATTGAGGAGAGCCCATGAATAGTTGTATGAATCGTGAGCAGCAGTCTCTCGCACAAGTTGAGTGTAGATATCCCGAGCCTCCGAATATTCTGATTTCAACAGATGCGCTTCTGCCAGATCTCGTGAGAGCTTGGCATATGAAAAGCCAGTGGTTGTACCACAAAGCTCCAGTAGCTTTCGTGCCCTCTGGCAGAGTGAGATTCCATTTTGGTTGTCACCGCGAGCTAGGTAGCACACTGATAAAGCTCGAATGGCGAATGATTGAGCATATAAATCTCCTGATTTCTCCGAAAGTCTTTGTGAAGCTTGAGCATGCAACTGTGCCGTAGGATAATCACCAAGGACCCATTGGATTTCACTAAGATATGTCAATACCGAGGCCTGCCTCTTTAGATCTCCATGAGATTCTGCTACATCAAGGGCCTTGTGAAGATATTTCACGGCCACAGATATTTTCCTTTCGGCACGGAAGTAGTAAAGTCCCACTTGAAGGTAAAATCTGGCTAAAATTGGTTCGAGTGAGACACAATCAACTCACACTATGGAGTGGACTCACATTCAAGGGCCGGGTCATTTAGATCACAGCAGTGGGAGAGGGCCTGCATAATCAAAACATCTGCATTGGTAGAGGAGTCTGGACTGCGTGATTCAAACTTCCATGTGATGAGTTGAACCTGGAAGTTTTCATCCCGATCAAGAATAGCTGCAATATGATCCATCAACACTGGAATCAGATGGTAACACCCAGGATCGGCTTGTATAATGAAGAGCTTGAGAGAAAGTGCGCAATCAATTGTCTTTGCCAAGTTTGGATTTTCCTGATGCAACCCTCGGAGCAGCAATTCACGTATGTTTCTGATATTGACTACTAGGTGCTTGACTCTTCCAGCCCCCTGCTGCGTTCTAGGATAACGCTGGTACAGATCCAAGAGCTGATGAAAGTACTTTTGCAGTGGGTGAATTAGAAGAGGGGAAGGAGGGTAGAAAGAGTGCATGTGCTCTCGAATGGGCATCAATGACTTGAGTCGCCTCTTATCATTGATATACACCAGTGCAGTTGCAAGTAATGTAGCTCTGCATGTCATGATATCTGGTATAGAGAGCTTGCTCTGGATGAGCTCCACATCTGAAAGTCCATCTGGCAGAATTAAGAGAAGCCTTAAGAGATCCATGGCACCAGTGCTCATGCGGGAGCTGGAGAGTGAAATTGCGATTGATGTGTCCAAATTGGACTTTCTGTCATTTCCAGCTGAAAGGAGGGAAGTTTTCTCTGTCTGCCAACGGGCCAAGACAGCGGAGCAGCTTCCTTCAAAGTCCACAGCATGGGCCATAAGATCAACAGCAAGTGGCATGTTATCTGTCAGTGAGAGTACTTCATCAACATCCTTGCTGTCATGCATATCCTCCGCAATAGCAAAAAATGTGTCTCGAGCTGCCAGATCAGACAATGGCTTCAAGGGTGCCAAGAACGGGCGGGTCCATTGGACTTTGGCTGGCCGTTCTGCACCTCGCATTGTAATCTACATAGATGTCAGGACACATGTGAGCTTCAAAAGGCATGTACACTTGCCATCAGTCCAACATGTGGGATATCCGTGAGTTTTGACAGGAACTCCTCGACTCCTCCACGTGACTCCACTGGCTCCCACAGAGTTTCCAAATTATCCAGGACCAGCAATGATGGCCCATTTCTCACAAAGAAATCTATGACTTTTTTTGTGAGATCCTTTGCTGGCTGGAGTCCTATATGTTCTCCGAGTAGAGTGACCAGTTCATTGCTGGTAGTGACAGCATCTGCAACTATGAAGAAACGGTGCTCATATTTGGTAGCAATTTCAGAATGGTGTAGCACCACCTTGGCGAGGCTTGTCTTGCCCATTCCCCCAGCACCTAGAATTGCAATTCTTGGTGCTTCTTGCTGGAGTAATTCCACTACCTCCCGGAGTTCTGATTCACGACCGTGGAAGATTTTCGGCTTTGCAGGCAACATTGAAATTGAGTTGGAACTTGAGGAGGTACAAAATTTAGCCTGGACCCCCAACTGAAGACCTGAAAAAATACCTATTCTGGGGTCCATTGCTCTTGTAAATCTGTGCAGACCATCAACACTGGCTTTGAACAGGACAAAGAACCTCATACAGAGGATGACCTGTCAGAGGTGGTCCCATCTGACAGGGTGGAAATCAACTCCAGCACTTCCCTATGCATCCTCTCTGCCTCCTGCTGCATTTTACTAATGTTCACAAGTGCAGTGATGCCACTCTCAGTCTGAATGATGTTTGAGCCTATTGGACTCCTGGTGGATGTATAACACTGTGCACCTTGAACATCTCGAATGCCTGCCCCAGTCCTGCTTGACATTCACTGAGCAGTGTCTTTGTCTCTGTCTGGTGGAAGAAGTGCTTGAACTTCCTTCCATCCTGTTGTGCTTCAACAAATGTATGGATCTTGTGAAGTGTCCTGAATACACTGTTAGATATATTCCCAGTAAGTGCATCATGTATGCTTACTCTGTGAATTTCCCGACATGATGCAATGTTGCTGGGGGAAGATTCCCTTTGGTTTCTGACTTGATATGGAGGTCCACAAGAGCACAGAGCAATTGATAAACATTTTGGAGTAGTTGAATACAGTCATCTTCATTCTTCTTGACATTCTACAAGTACGCTGTCAGCACTGATCCCGCAAAGCAAAGACATATCTTACCTGCACCAGAGTGATCAAGGAGAGAGTTGTGTTTGAAATGGCTGGCACAAATGGCGTACCAAATGCATCACTGAGTTCATTGAGCAGTGCAACCACCGGAGTCAAGGAGGTAATGGTGTTATTCAGACGGATATCTGTCACAGTGGGCTTGTGGGACATCTTGAGACTCGTAGAGGACGGACTCAGTATGCAGATCTCTTATAGTGAGCATGCCAAGACAGTACCCTTCATATATGTCATGTTCATCAGATTTGATTCCTTGATAATCTCATGAGTGTGGGTAATCTATTCCCAATGTCCGGTGCCTCATTTCAGTTGCAAGTATCAGCGCTGTTGCGATCTGACTATCAGGGTACCTCAGCGCCTACCACGACAATTGATAGAAATCTTGTCCGAGAATGCGGAAGAACCTGCTGGCAGGCTTGGCAGGCTGTAAATAACAATTGCAACATATTAGGGTGTTTCACAATTACTGATTTGATCGCCCCAACTTGGGTCTCCGTCATGTAAGTGGTCAACCTAAACCTTGACCTAAATGTTGAATCTACGAGGCACAGGTGGGGCATCGATGTTGGGGTCAAAGTTGGATGTAGAGTCGTGGTCCGGTGCCTACTCATGAATTCACTGACACAAACGGTTCGTGCGTGAAGCGAAGTTGGGCACGGGACTCATGATGAAATATCCTAATACAAGACGAACTACATCATGTTGGTGGCAAACTCTTACCAGCTATCCTTCGATGAAGTAGAGAGCATTGCTTGAAATAGTGAAATACACGGACCAAGTGTATTACTGAACTCCATCTGAACTCATCAAGAAACGCGATTGTCAAACTGGTCGGCGTTGTCCAGACGGCCGTAAGGTGATGGCGGGATATATGAGGGCCTAAGAGCCCCAGATTTCTGATAATATTGGCTGGCCACTGTGGTTTTTTTCCTTGCTTAACAAATTACTTTGGGTGTGCGCCGACTATGTGGTCGTATTTGGCTGATGCGGCAACGCGTCGAGTTGCACGTGATGTCGTCTTTGATTCACGCCACTTACTGTACTATTACGACCAAATGTTCAGGTGACGGGTAGCGGAGAGTCGTGAACTGAACATTTGAGACGTAGGTGACGGTGACGTTGAGGTTTCGAGGCCTAAGTAGGCCAAAAAATGTCAAAATTTCTCGCCCGGCGGATGCCGGGCGTCCAGATATGGTAATTGATGGTGATTGCCGAGAAATGAACACTCGAAAAAATGAACACCCTTGGTGACGGGTGACATAGTGTGAACATTCGGTCTTAATAGTACAGTACGCATGCATGCAGGCGTCGTCATCAACCAAGATCTGTGCAACTTGCGAGTCAACTCAGCTCTTTCCACCCCTCAGAGTTCGACTCGGAGGAACTGTTCTCTTTTCACCTCTCCCCGGCAGCGCGCGGCATGCTCGCTGTGCGGGGTCGTCACATATGAAGTGCGCACGAATCTGTACCAGCATCGCGAGACAATAGACGCGTCGGCCCTGCCACCGGCTCTGATACAAAGCACACGTACGTACCATTGGCCATTAAATACACAGTCACGTAGTGTTCTCGTTCACAGGTAGCCTGAGTATCTCGACAACTCGGTCCCTGGGAGCATCCCCAGCGGGATGCCTGCATTTATGGTCGTGGTGAAAGAGTCCAAAGAGAAGGGTAGTCTCAGCGAGGACCTCGTCCGTGCCCATGCGCGCTCCGTCAGCTGCATCAGCTACTTCTGCCGGTACACATCCGCTCGTGGTGCTACTCTCCGGTTGATCCTGACGCTGAATACGTCTTCTACAGGTCTGCGGAAGGGTGGATTCAGCCGGAAGTCCAGTGAGTGATACGTTAGAGGTTTCTCCTGCTTGAGCCGAATAAAGCGCAGGTATCCCTACGACCTCGTCATTCCTCTTGGCGCTGATCCCGCAGCATTCGAGCCCAAGCCGCTGGACGGTGAAGTCGAGTCGTTCGACTTACGCTTCCCTAGCGCTTGGACGTCATTATCCAGCATCCTATGTCCGTTGCATCCAGTTCAAGGAAAAAGATCAAATCGACGTGGCAATGAATGCGTGCCGCCGGCCGTTTCAAGGCCATCTGTCCACTGGGTAAGCTGTTTTGCTATGCTCTTAGACTCTAGCACCATTTGGTTTACCTCTGTGTTCCTGCACTGCTTGCCGTCATGATGGACTGACGCTCCCGCAGCCCTCATTGACCTCTTCATCCGCCTCGACATCACGCCCGACAATGTTCTTCAAGATCGTGACTACGCTCCACACGTCGTTTGACTACGAACGCTGGGCTGCCGGTGCGTAAATTCACTGCACCAAGAGGTACTCGGAAATGTGACAAATCTCACCGAAACGCAATTCTGTGTATGCACCGAGTCTCCGACATTCTCGCAAGCGTCCGACACTTCTCGCAAAGCGCCGGCGCCGCCGTCACCGGCCAACCTCCGTCCATGTGAGTCATTTGGAACGTCGAGAAGGCGAAGAGCATTCTTGCCTTCACCTTTCGCAGGGTGATATCCACCTAGCCTCCAGACCTCTCTCTGAGCAGAGACCTCCTTCGCCTCCTCTTGTTTTCTTCCATTCAAGACGTCAACTCCACCTGTTCCTGGCGTGTGCCTGATCCACCCGTCACGGAGGTTCGCTTCTCATTACGGCCTCCCATCGGCCACTATTTAATTGCCGCCCAATTTAGGCTGCCACCGCGCACGAACACCGCGATGCCCCTACTCAGGAGCCTGCGCACCCTGCTCCGCGACACCTACATATTCGCTCGGGACGCTCTCCTCACGCTTGCGAACCTCTTTGCGCCGAATCTGAAACCCGGGCGCGTTATCACGGGTGCGCACCCCGGCGCCGACGGGACGTGGCCCGAATACATCCCACCTGGGGTGGGCGACAGCCGGAGTGCGTGTCCCGTGCTGAACGCCCTCGCGAATCACGGTGTGTCGCTTCTCTCTCGCTATCATTCGTCATCTAGACTCACCGCGCCCAGGTATCCTCCCCCATGGTTTGCGCGCTATAGTTCCCTCTCGGAGTGATATTCATGCGTTCGTGCTACAGACGGGCGCAACATTAAGTTCACGGAGATGACGCGCACGGTGCGGCAGTCGTTCAATTTTGCGTCGACTTTTTCGCACTTCATGTCGAGCTACGGCGCCGATACGCTGCTCAAGAACTACGGCAGGGTGCGTCGCTCGCGGAATCATAGTTCACCCCGCTCCGGACTGAGTTGTCTTGCGGACAGGATACCTTCGATCTCGCGGAGCTCAACATGCACAATGGGATCGAGCACGACGCCTCCCTCACGCGTGCGTATGCTCTTTCCTCATCATCAATAGATACTTTCGTACACGCACTCCCGCTGACGTGAGGTGTTCGCAGGGCAAGACGCGAAATTTGAGCCGGACCAAAGCAAGCCGTACCTGCCCTTCATCCACGAGCTCCTCGGCTCCGCCACGGGGAAGGATCAGGGGGGAACCCTCTCCTCACACCTGCCGACATCTCGCGCTACTCGGGCAAGCGCCGCGCCGAGGGACGCGCGAAGAATCCCGAGTTCACGCTCGATAAGGCGTAAAAAATGTTCGGGAGCTCCAAGTGCGTGTGCCGTCCGCTTTCTTTTTCTGTTTCTTTTTTTTCTTGATTGAGCGGCGGCGATATGCGCGGGCAGCGCATGTACGCTGCTGAAGATATTTGGGGGGCGCATCGCTGCCCTCGAGCCGTTCCTGATAGAGGAGCGCATCCCGCAGGGCTGGGAGCCGCAGGTGCGGTCCCGCATGGGGATCACATTCTTTACGTTCAACCGCACCGTGGTCAAGGTGGAGAACGCAATTAAGGAGGAGCTGGTTACGGCGGCTCCGGCGGAGGTCGAAGCCGCGGGTTAGTTCCAGTCGGATTGTCAGCTGCGTAGTCGCTGAACTCCGATATGCTAAGCTTATTCCATGGTCCGAGACTAGTTGCTTGGGTTATATACATCGCCAAATTTCTAAGTCTTCAAGGAATGCTCACTAACAGCACGCCCATCGAGTTTGTCCTCGCGCGTGTGGGATCCTGCTTCCATATTCGCAAGCTCTTCTGCGCTCTACCCGAATATACTCCCCGAACCGTGCGCACGCTACGCAAATTCAACACAGGCTACATCTCCGTGCGCCACTTCTTCGGCCCAATAATATTCGAAAAGAAAACGACCCGTCGCGCCAGCGCTCACAGTTCCTCACATGGCCATATACCACAACGCCTTCCTGAAAATCTCTGGGTGACTGCGTGACGTGGATGTCGACGCGTCGTTTAACTGTCAAACACGACCACATTATGTGCCGCGGTGCAAACGAAGATCTACAGTACGGAACGGCTAGCCTAAATGCACATGAAGCGGGGAATTTCTCAATGACGTACTTACGAGGTTGAATCTACGTCCACCGCCACAAGTCGATTCAGAGCACTCTGCTTCTGAATATCAATCTCCTGAGGTAGAAGCAGATTGCCGTAAATGCGTGAACATGAAATTGCTAAGGAGGGAACATGAGACATAAAAGTATGTGGCTGCAACTACACGACGTCGCAGTTTGCGACGGAGTCGGGAAATTGCTCGGTGTTTACAGCTATTTCGACCAAGGGGGTCCAAAGATAAGAAAAAAAGATATCACCTACAATTTTTTTTTCTGGCCCGTTGGGCGGTCAACCTATCTACCTACCGTGGGAAATTGCTCTTTTGGGAACATGTATCTCCGGAAAGTGTTCCAAGTCAATGCCCGAGCTCCTGCGGTATGACCGAGTGCGGCAATGAATTTCTAACATTTTATATCACTTATCTATGAACTACGACCTCTGGATGCTACAGAAACCTCTGTTAGTGCAAGATTGGTGTCAGATACACCTTGACGTTAGCTGGACAGTATCAGTCTGTGTTATCTACAGTCAAAAATAGCTCCATTGACCTTCCCTGGGCTAGGATTAGTTGTTATTTAAGTCATTCAACCGGGAGCTTACCTCGCTTCCGCCGTCTTGTGACTCCTCTACCTCCGAGACATTTCCAATCGCCTTCCTGGTAGTCCCAAATAAATTCGAGATGCGTCGTTCCCCATCGTGAGCTAGTTTGAAGTCATTCTGCACAGCCAACACTTACTTCAGAGCTCCCACCGTCTTTTACCTCATATACGGTGTCCTATCCCTTTTGACAGCCCTTGCATTTCCACGGGATATTGGTGGCTTCTTTTTGGACGCACATTGATGGATACTTCGTATATACTCGTCAGTACTCTGAGTTTCCGTAATTTTGGAGAACTCAACCATTTAGTGCCGCAATTTTCCATGCAGTAATTTATGAAGTGTCCCGGGCGTAGAAACTGAGAGGGATCCCCAAAATAACCGCAGACGCAAGAGAGCAGGGGTATCCCTTCCTCATCGTCGGAAGAATCGATATCCGAGGTTGCCCAGCGGGTTTTCTTGGTTAGCTCGCTGTTGTGCACCTATCTTGTCCAGTAGCACTGCGTGCTGAGTCTGTCGGGCTGCTGTAGTCCGGCACCTGGCGGTAATATTAGTGTGCGCGGGCAGTAGAACAGCGATGCCGTACCACGTTTGATGGATTCATCTGTCGATGCGAAGTTATGTGGTGGCCACGAGATCGCGAAAGAAGAATTGTCGCACTTGCATATGTTTGGTCCCCCCATTTGTACCAAACTTTTACCTACATTATGCTGATCTAGCCGCTAGCCGCCATGTAAACATCCCTATAGGTCTTAGAAATATCGAAAGGCTATCCGCCGGTCCGCAAGACACCCAGCACCTCAAATTGGGCCGAAATAAATGTGCATACAATTTTTTTTCCTGGCGCTCGGGGACCAACCTACCTACCCTACCCCATACTGTACCATTTCGACCGAGTGTTCAAGTGACGCGTGACGTGGGCCTCTGAACTGAACACTTTGGGCATCGGTGACGGTGACATTGGGTTTTCTGGCCCAAATAGGCTCTAAAAACACCCAAAAAATCGGTCCGGCATCTGCCGGACTACCATTTATGGTAACTATTGATGGGATTTGTCAGAATGAACACTTGAAAAAGTGAACACCTTAGGTGACGCGTGACATAGGCCGAACACTCGGTCGAAATGGTACAGTATGTAGTCTCGTTACCAGCCTGCCTACGAATGGCAAAAATGTGGCAAGCACTTTGCCGTAGGCAGACTGGTACAACTCGGGACAAACAGTTGACGCGCGCGGGGAGTTTGAAATTTTAGGTGGTGCCGATCGCGGCCGATCACAGGATCATCAAATCCCCATCATTTCTCAACTAACTTTGGTCATTCATAACATTCATACCAGGCTCTTTGAACAAAAATTGAGGAGACAGAATCCAAGTAATGCCTTCTGAGAGCAAACGGACTGTTGTAACTTTGACCATCCGACCTCATTTCAAGCCAGAGCAAGGGCCATCAGAAATTTTCAAACTCCTCGCGCGCCTCATTTGTTTGGCCCGAGTTGTACCAGTCTGCCTACGGCAACGTGCTCGCCACATTTGTTGCTCTTCATAGGCAGACTGTGTTACGAGTCTACCCCATATGGGCAATGCTTATCTTTGGACCCCCTTGGTTCGAGACGCGAGGTTGGCCCGACACTGTGGATTTGAGGACAGAATAAGGGAGTAGCAGTTGTTAGGGCTACCCCCCCCCGCAGTCAATATGTCGTGGATGTGCGGTCCTACGCGAGCAGTATGGGTGGCTGGCGCGTCGGAGGGCAGGCGAAATTGGCGCGATATTTATCTGTGTTTGTGGTGGGTGGGTCCGTCACGTGTGTTGATCTGTGTGCCCGATAGCCCGATCAACCACCTCTTGGGCACAGGTGTATTCACTTGATTTGTGCAGCTGTTCTCCATACCTGAAACTGCACACATCCAATTCCAATAAATTACACCACTTGAAGTTTACCGTTGCACCTGGGACGCAACTCTATGGAGGTCTAATTGTGCAATTTTCCCCAGTCTCGGCAGCGCCTCACTGCTAAGCAGGGCATTCATGTCCACCCGTGCGTGGACTCCTTTTGCTCACGAAACCTTAGCCATGTATCCAGGCTCGACTCAGAGTTGGTAGGGTCCAATTGCGGAGTGGCCCGCACCTGCATCGCGTGTGGGACGTCTCCTGTCCGTGCAGGAGACGCCTGTTCGATTCGGGCTTGGACCATAATTTTTTTTCATTTTGTTGAAGGTCCCCGCCCGCATTCAGACATCCATGTCGTGGCCCTTTCGCGTCAGACTCCGTAGCGCCTTAGAGTACAGCAATTGGGGGATTTTTATTGCATCCTCATTGCATGTCGTTGTTACACACCAGCACACCAGCCAATGTGAAAATTCTCCGGTCATACAATGTGCTCGCAGTTTATTCATGAGCTAGTAATGGGGCAAGAATTACTGTCTTAAGAGGCGTATCCTTGTGCAGGAGGGATTCCTCTCGGACTGAATGTGTTCAAGCACTGTGACAAATCGGGCTTCCGTCATACACCCACGTGGGACAACGTGCGGATCAAGCCAAGCCCTGCTTCTCACCACCACCATCTCAGATTCTCGCTCTTCGCGCGCCGCCTGTCCTGCACATCCAAACGTCTTGTGCCCATGCACTCGAAACCAACGCGTCGAACGCGCTCAATTGTCCCTCTGCCGAGATCGAGCGTGCGTCGCCCGTGACGCACCACGGGAGGAGTCTTTCCGTCCGTGAGTCGTGCGGCGGTGAGGATGAACTCAGACGCTTCGATATGGAATATTGAATTCCCAAGCGCCCTTTCTTGCGTCATCCCTCACTTAGCCCAAGTTCGTCGGCTGAGAAGACTATATAGCTACCGCCGGGCAGGTCAATGATGCCCGCGCACCCTGGAGTCCCTTCTTTCGCCACCGCCCCCCTTGTCCGCACGCTTTCACGTCCCACCTCGCTCTTACGTGCCGCGCTCCACCGCTGCGCTCGCCGCAATGGCGCTTCCCACCGTGCGCCCCGCATCTCGCGCTCGCGCCGCGTAGGAGCCTCGCCTTCGTCTCAACTTCCTGGCCGCCTCGTGCTCTCCACGGCCGCTGCGTCGCCCTGCATGCCCACGCCCGATCTCGCTAGTGGGACACGTCCAAGTTGAATTCTGCCCCTGATTAGTTTCAACCCCGCAGCGAACCAATCCTATACTGGCAGCACTTCACTCAGGGTATCCACAGGGTAGCACGCCGTCGTCGACCACTGGAAGGTCATCCTCCTGATTTATACGGAAGCACTTCTTACGAGGTAGACGGGGGTTCGAGTCCCCTCGACGGTATGAGCCTGCTTTCGATCTTTTCTTTCTGCATCTCTTTCCGCTGTGTGCGTCTCTTCCGATTTTCTGCGTCTTCCTACTCCGCAGAATGCCGAAGCCGTGCGAGTCCCGTCCTGCCCTTTTGACTCCCGAGGAACACCGGAGGTTGGGGTACAGTATAATCTTAATATTCTTGCGTGTTAGGACCTCCGTTCAGTTGGTCCCTCAACTTTACGCTAAACCCAGGCTCAGCTGTATAATACCCAGCCTCAACGCTCGTGATTCGGCTTGACCCATGGGATGGGGGCTTTTTCTTGCCTGACGTTTTAGATTCGGTAGCAGCTAATGTCCCTCGAGCTCCGTCCTTAGGCCCCATGCACTGTGGCACAAATTCAATGGGGATTATCACTCCAGGTAGGTCCGCCCGCTCCCATTTATTCAGGCTTAACTCCTCACACTCCTCGCTATTCAGGTCCCATTACACAGTGTCCACACCACGCATGCCGTCCTTTCGCTCATACGCAGGAGGCGCCCGTTCGATGCGGGCTTGTTCTCCCTTCAAGGTCTTTTTTTCTGGCTCACATTCTTGAGATCAATGAGCGCCCCAAGTCATTCATAGCCAGCCAGGTGCGTCCCCTTCGTCAAATCTACGACCTAATCTAATTGTAACAGTAATTCCCTGAGGTTCCTCGTGATCTTTCACTTTCGTTCTTTGGGCGCCGGAGGACTTCACATGTGCATGTACGTACGTACGGTCGCCTTCGCCTCTTTGACTTGGCCACGCTGACGAGGCTCACTTCCGCACTCGCCAACTCCAATTACGGAGGGGGCGCATCTCCTATTCGGGCTTTGTGCATAAGCATGCATGTGGGAGACGCCCGGGCGATCCGGGCGAGGTTCGTGAGTCTGGCGAGGAGTGTTCTTTTGCGTGTCTTCTGTCGTCTGGTCTGCAGGAACTCTGGATTCAAGGGCGAAATGGCACTAAATCCGCATGCTCTGCGCGCCTGTGCATCCGACTCTCCCCCTCCAGTTATCCGGTCTTCTACCCTATGCACGTCCAACTGCGAACAAGCCCGCACCTGCATCACCGGTAATTTGGATGACGCCGATGTACGGACAATGTCGGTTCCATACTGTCTTTGACGGTCATTAACTATAGTGCGAGTCCTTCTTTCTATGTATGCTTTATGCTTTAACTCAAAGGCGGCGGGGCCATGTATTCACTCCCGGACACACCGCCTTTTGCAGGCTGTACTGGCACTCTCCGAGCCCCGTATACGGGGTTTTGATTAGTGTCCCGCCGGCGCCCCCTGTGGCACCGGATGTAAATGTCCCAGCTAATCAGGCTCAGTTATACACCAGCAAGGTCCAACTGCGGAGTGGCCGCCCTGTGAACTAAGCAACTGTCGTGCACGAGACGCCCGTTCGATTCGGGCTTGGACCGTCCCGGGGAATAAGAACATTTTTTTTTCTTCTGCTAACTTGCGACGCTGCGCATCGCGAATGGGTCGCCACTCGTTCGAGCATTCCCTTCATCGCAGCACAAGCTTGACCATTCTCAGATTCACGGCCATTTTCTCTGTTTGGTTCAGATTCGTAACAGTCGATTCTTTCAACGTCCGCGAGCACCACCTTTTTTCCTTCCGAGGAACCTGGGGGTTAGGTGGTAAGCAATAGTCTTCCGTGCCAGAGCCAGTCGCCGGGTTTTCCGTCGACGTTAATCTATGTCTTTGAGCGAGGCTTATCTGTTGGATACCCAGGTTCCCTGCAGCATATGATATCCTTTTATCACTGCGTCTCAGATAAGGCGGGCCTCAATCTCAGTCCATCGCACTGCGTTCAGGGGGTCCGTCGGCAGAGCCTCTGTCGACCCCCCGTCGGCAGATGTCGGCAGACCTGGACGTCGACATGCTCCTCCGACGTCTCCCTCGGTTCAGAAGCCTGCACTGAGTCTCGAACTACACATTACCTCGACTGAATTTGCCCTGGCTGTGAGTGCCGTGAGTTGCCGCCATCACTTTGATCCCCTCCGGTGATGGGGGAAGTAGCTGATGTCAACTTTGTCATGGATCATAGTGTCGTAAGTCCTCGGCAGGTGGGAAATTTGGGTGTATCTTGGGCAAATTTTCCCCCTGCCGAGGACTCACGACACTGAGATCCAGGACAAAGCTGGCAAATGGGGCAAGGCTGTTCTGCTCAAAACAAAGACCTGTCTTAGAGACCACAGCCACCTTACAAACACAAAGCCTGTCAAGGAGTAGTTCAAAGACGTAAGATGTCAAAGACAAATGCATTGTTTTCCTCATGTTTACAGTGAAAGATCACCAAGATTACTAGGAAATAAATTTATGCATTTTTTGTATGTAAGTTGATTTCAGTCATAATTTGATCAAATGATCAAAGACAAGTGCCGACCACATGCGTAGGTCGCACCTGGTGGTCAGGTGCCTTGGTCTTTGCCCCTGGTGTGAAGTCCTCCAATTTTTTTTTTCACAAAAAATGCGGCAGCCGCAAGCTAGAATTTCAAAAGCATCTGAATTTTTGTGGAAATTATCGAGGTCATTTGAGCGCACTGGGAGTCCCTTGGACATGCCCAGCCCCATCCCGCCCCTCGCCATCAGCCGCCATCACTGATGGGCTTACAAATCTCAGAGGTTGCTGAATAGCTGCAGCCCGGGGTACTGCCAGCAACCGGGTTGCTGAATAGAATTATCCGTTCAATATATCCCTTTCCTTCTCTTGCCTTTCGCGAACCTCCGGTCAAAAGTTTCAAAGTCATGGAATCTAGGTAAAGATTGGGTAACGTCAGACGTGCAGAAAAAATGGGGTTTCCAGGTTGTTCCCCGGAATACAGTCGGAGGGTGGCAAGTCGGTTCCTTTCCTCCTACTCGCGCACCTACATTTTACTCTCGCACAGGCGCCAATTACGAGACCCCACCCGGGGCCACAACGATTGTTATCCTCGGTGTTATTACCCTCCCGAGCCGCAAGGACGCGATTGTCGCCGGGGGCCCAATCCATCCGGTTTGCATACAGTCCCGCCTGCATCGCAATTCTCGAAACCACAAGAGAGAAAGGAAGAAATCCACAGCAGCGTTTGGGTTGGTCTGGCAGCACACCAGCTGTCTCAGACATGATTCAGCGCTAGAGCGCACAGGTCCGGAAATCCTCGCCTTCAGTTCGCCAGCGTCACAGCAAGAGGCCACAACCCGTGCGAGGCTGCGAGCTTCGAGGCGGAATGGCTTGGCGCGATGTAAACCACGCGGTATTCACTTTGTTGACCGACCCAAGGCATCGTTTGGCATTGCTCTGCACCGGGAGGCTGTATCAGTCGTTTGTGCGGCTGAGTGCTCGCATGCGCTGCCTTGGTGGTGGCCCACCAGCGCCATGACTTTCAGTGACAGTCAACGTCTAGATCGTCGGCATTCATCGTCGCCGGGGAATCGCCGGGAGGCTATGTGATAGTAGGTGTCGCCTAACTGATTGCTGACCAACTGGTACGGAAACAGTCTAATTCCGTCCAGGGGTGCTGGATTGACTGGCCAAACGCAAGGCTACTTTTTGAACCTATAAAGGTTGGCGTCGTGGTCATGCTCCATATTCCTCTTCGCTCGGCTGGTCCACTTTTCTTGTCTTTTCTTTCTATCCATTCCCTTTACGCCTTTATTTCTTTTCCCCCTCGTTCATCATGCACATCCCGTTCTCCGTGTTCTTGTCTCTGGCGCTCGCATTGCCGACACTAGCGGCCCCCATGGTCTATGGCAATAATACCGAGGTATTTAATGTCTTGGCAGATGCATGCTAATGGAGGAAATGAACACTGGATCTACAGGCCGTCTCAGCACCCACGCCGGAACAGAGAATCGGAGTTTTAGGTCCATTGCCCACTGGCATCGTTGAGGGCGAATTGGTGCGGCATTACCGGATCGTCTTAGATCCGCACCGACTCAACTGTATCCATTAGGCGCTCGAAGCACGCAAGGCTAAGGCTAAAATCGGTGCGAAGAAACCGGTCGCTGTGAAGAAACCAGTTAAAGTGCCGGTGAAGCCCAAAGGTGAGATTTGTTCTGCACCTCTATGAATGTCACTCACGACGGCATCCTGCAGCCAAGCCAGTAGTCAAACCCAAGCCCGCGACGAAGAAGCCAGGTAAAATATTTCCGTGCCGTTGTTAAATTCTGGGACTCATGCATATTCGCACAGCTGCGAAGACTACGGCGAAGAAGCCTGGTAAATATTCCTTCGTCCCTCTCTCCGAGAATGCGCTCATGAATGATGCTAAAGCTGCGAAAACTACGGTCAAGAAGCCCAGTACGTAGTTCTCCATCACTCCACGAAATATTGTCAGCTCAACCATACCGGTGTAGCCACGAAGACGACCAAGACGCCTGTCAAACCCGGTAAGTTTTCTCTCCCACGTCCGAATTCCTGAAACTTATCCGTTCTCGTCCAGCTGCGACCAAGGTCCCTGCTAAAACTGGGAAGACGCCCATCAAGACACCGGTGAAGACGCCCGTGAAGCCTGTCAATGGTATGTGGTTCTGCGTCCCTTGGCATATTTTTTGGGACTCATCCACTTGCGAAGGCACGAAAACTGCGACTAAGAAGCCTGGTGCGTTCTAGTTTTGCTTCTCGAATTTCAGAGTTGATCCATAATTTTACAGTCGCCAAGCCTTCGGGCAAAGCTATCGCGAGCAAACTACCAACCAAGTCAAAGTCCGCGAGTGCCAAGCCAGCGGCGACCTCCGCGAAGGGCAAAGCGTGCCCCTTAAAGCCAACAACGAAGAAGACCAAGACCAGCAGTCGGATCAAGGCGCGCGCTAATGTCCGCCACCCTTCGGGGACCGGTGACATTATACTCTTCCACGGGACTTCACCCACTGCTGCTGAGGCGGTGGAGGACAAGGGGGTCGACCTCTCCAAGACGGCGAGTCGTGGAGATTTCAGTCATCGTCCTGGTACGCCGCGACCCATCTTTGCAATCTTCTCCGGCTAATTTCCCTATCAGAATCGGACGGTGGCTTCTACATGACCGACAGTCTCATAGCAGCCGCGCAATTTGCTTGCCACGAACATACCATTCCGCGTGGCGCGGAAGTTGATGTCCTTGGTATGTCCCTGGTCCTGTCGCTGCATCGGTTGAATTCTTATGTGACACAGAATTCTCATGGCGCGGTGCTGGGTACTAAAATCTCCCTTTGGCCCCGCGCTTCATGCTGATTGTGTCGATGCTAGTATGAGTGTCAAGGAATTCCCAAGCGCAGATGCCGAGTTCGACAGCGTGAGTCCGACACCATGAACGTCGGGCATTGCTAACCACTCATCTGATCAGTTTCTCGAGTATAACGAGGGCCCCGACACGGACAGCGAGGATGTGCCCAATGAGGACGACCCCTTCCGTACGGAAGCACTGGAGATTTATGAGAACGACATGATAACCGGGTACGTCAGATCGTCGGCACAGCGCGTTGTAAAATGACACTGCTCCAGGCCTCTCCCGCCGAACGGTGTTTTCGGTGCGACTTCCTTCTCATTACCTCCATGCATGCCTCGCTCACTTCTTTCATTTAGACGTGGACCTCAACAAAGTGCTGTTCCACCAATATGCCGTCATCAAGCAGGCCGCCGCCGACAGCAACTTGGTCCTGACGACGCGGCACCGAACAATTTTGTGCAAGAATGTCCCTAAGAAAACCGCGCTGACGGCGGAGATGTACACAGATACTCAGGGCGGCAATGCCAACTTCGCCACGGCGGTTGCGGCTCTCCAGGATCCGGATGGTTGTGCGTAGGCTGAGAATCTGGGGATTTATGTTTAACTTATGCTTTAATCAACAAATTAATTATTTGTTCTCTCTCTGGTACGACGTGCACCTGAGCTTTGTGTTTGTATCCATTTTCTTACTCGAGTTCTTCCTCCGAGCTATATTCTCAATATTTAGGAAGCACTACACGTCTTTCAATACACCTGATGTTCCTGTCTCAATGACATTGGTTCAAAACCTCTGTGGTATTCAAAACCAGACCAAATTCGAGGCGAGCAGCAGCCCATCTTCATGGCCTTGTATGGAACTCTCATTTCGACCATCGCTATTCTGAGGAGGAACTCAACCGAAACCCTTGGGTGCTCGCGACGCCGGAATTCCACGCTAATGAGAAACACCCATGGTCTGTCCGATTTGGCACTCATTGTGGCCAATATTGTGCTTGTATTTGTTAGACCATCCCTTTCTACTAACTGCACCGCGTCGCGTGCCTTTATGAACACCCCGTCACAAACCCCAGCCAGAAGTTGAGTAGTCAACCCGAGCGGCCTCCGCCGTGACGTTGCTGAGGTATCAATCCCAATCTGACATCCTGCACAATAAATCGACAGATCAGTCCGATAGAATACGCGCCGACACAGATGGATGCCTTACTCAAAACCCGTGGGAGCGGCGGACCACATAACCAGGGTGTCCATGTCCGTGGGGGCGTCCTGGCCGTGCGCGGAGTACGGAGGGTCAAGCGGATGAAAGACGTCGGGAGCGTGAAAGGAAGAGATGTTCCCAGTGGCTGGGGGCAGATGTGGAGGGCGTGCGGGGTCTTCGCCCATCATGCTGGGGTTATAGAGCGGGGTGTTGTGCAGCCGCGGGGGGCGGGCAGGCTCCTCCGAGATCGAACCAACGAAATGGCCCGACATGATAGGGTTATAATGGACGGATTGGAATGATCGCGCCGGGAGAGGGCTGCCGATGGGTTCCGTCACGGGTTCCGTCACGAACGGCGAAGGCTCGTAGTCCTCGTGTGGTGAGTTGGCAGGCGACGCCATCACCAAAAGATTGAGAAACTTACAAAGCCAAACAAAGCCTTATAAGGGTCGCCAGGCGCATCAGGCGTATTAGGCTGGTGAAAAACACAACAAGCCTTATATAAGATCTATTTTCTTTACAAGGGCAATAAAAAGGGTTAAAAGCCTGGTGAGATTGCCCAAGCTGTAGGTAAATGGGCCGCCTGAAATACGGTTCTCGTTCTATTCCAGCTCGTTGGGACAAGTCAAATGCATGAAATTTATGCTACATAATATACACAAAACAAAAGACGATCACGGAGGAGTCCAAGGCTATCCGCAGCGGTGCTGAAGCCCGTTGTCCTGAAGCCCGTTGTCGAGGGCGGATAGCAGACACGGGGGTGGCGGAACGGTGCGAAGGGGGGCTGAGGGGAGTCGATCCGCCTGCGGCGGCGCCGATGATGGGCTGCAGGACGTGCTTGGCAAGCGGCAATAACCGCTCACATTCACCAGCGACGACTGCGAGCGCGTGCTTGTCCCTTGATAGCTTGATAGCACGGGCCCATGAGCTTGCGGGGCTGAGTCGAAGGGGACAATGAGCACTGAGAGAGAGGACCGCCTTGACTGTGGTTGGCGGACTTGAAGAGACAAGCGGTCGTGGGCTCTTGCGGTCTTGATAAGACAAACACGGCGTTAAAATAAAGGTTGGCGAGAATGATATATCTTGTTAGAAGGTTGACACTGCAGGAAGATCCGTGGTATGAGTGCTTGCGGGCTGCTGCATTGAGGTACAGGGCTAGAGCCAGATTTGACGGGACCAAATCAACGCTGCAGTGCAGCGAGCCGGGTCCTGGCGGATCGAGATTACCACGTTGGCGGTGGCTGCCGGACAAAGGACGAGGGACGGGGGAGAGGAGGGGGAGGAAAGTAGCACTGAGAGGAGGAAACATCATGAATTTCAGCATGCCTTCCATGACTTCAAGGCAGGAAATTCACGATCTTTTGACTTGAATGTTGGAATGGTTCAACATGAATTCATGATGAAACATCGTGAACAGAAATCTTGAATTTCATGACAAATATGGGAACATTCATGATGTCTTTTTCACTATGTTTTACCATGGACTCACTATGTTTCATGATGAAAAAACCGGCGGGGAAGTAGAAAAATAACACAGTGGATCCTCACACTCTATTGATACATTGTATGTCCTATCATAAGGATACGACACAACCATCAACTAATAATGAAGTGTACAATAACTAACATGACTAACTAACACTAACTTGAATGCCTTGAACAACTTTGAAGTCACACATATATGCACATGGGCAATTTGGGATGTCATGACCTGAGTTTTGTACCTTGCTCGAGCCACCAGGTGGGGGCCCCACTCAGCTCCACAGCCCTGGGAAAAGTCGAAGGATCATGAATTCATGTTGAATCATCAGGAATTCATGATGGTCAAAAAGAACAGAAAAAGGTGAGCTTAACCATCATGAACAGCACCATGAAATTCAAGTACTCATCCCTGACAAAACATCATGAAACTTGAAATTCACGATAATTGTCTTGAATTTCATGATGAATCCTTCTCACAGTGTAGGTGGAAGAGGAAAACGGGATGGGGGGAAAGAGTAAAGAATGGCGTGATCGCAATATCAACATTGAGACTTGTTTGTTTGATCATGCCTTCCGCGCACGGACCACATTACATCAGCCTTCGGCTACCTCGCATCGAGCAGGCAACTGAGGCGTGCTTCATATTCAAGTTCCAGTTGCTCCACAGAATTAGATTCATCTGGAGGCAGCTTGTCTCGGAGTCGGAGATTATAGTATAATTACCGCCGCTAGGATACCACGCATAGAAGCCTCTGAGCTCGTTCACAATTTTTCCAGCTTCAATGCCCACCCAGGAGACGACTCCGAGGGCGCACATACCTGTAGCAACTTGAGGAGTACAAGAGCGCACCGGGGCACTTCGCTCGCATGAGTCGCACCTCCTGAAACAAATTATAAATACCATACAGGCACCCAAATCGTGGAGTTACGTGGTTCCACGTCTCGGCGTCAAAGACTCGATGATGGCCTGCCGGAATTTAAAGGCTTCGGACAGACATTATTTCATAAAGAGTTAGAAAGAGTAGAATGCATTCGCGAAGTTGGCACCAACGTATTCTCATCCCGACTTGATACATACATTGCTTCAGTACCCATAGCAAGGTTGACAGCTGGAAAACAGCCTGACTACAGCCTTGCAAAGGAATATAAACCCACATCGGGCTGGTGAGGACCTTCCAAGGGTGCCATCAGCCTGGCGACACCCTTATATAGCCTGGTGAACCCAATCAGGCAAGGCCAACCACAACAGGGCATAACAGGAATCCACGCTTTTGGTGATGGCCTGGGCAACCTTAACGAGCTGCTCGAGTGAATCCCTTTCCAGATGTATCAGTGATTCGAAGGAAGCGGAAGGGAAGCAGAGTACTCACAGAAGTAGGCCTGTCGACGACCATCGGGTTTTGTGTCCGCGGAGGACCCTAATGCATCGGTGTACGTCTAACAGATCAGTATCCCATATGCGGCCTGTGCGTTTGCCGCCCACGACGTTGAGGAAGAGGACGACGCCTGCGGCAAATACCGCAGTCTGAATAGGACATTAATATTAAATTGCGAGGCGAAATAACATGTCAAAGGTACCCACTTGGCCAAAGACCAGCGGACTGTTGGGCCGTCGCTGGTGCTGTACTTCAGCGACGTGAATGCAGGCGCGCGCAGCGGTGTTACATATGCTGAGTGATGGAACACTCTGCGTTATTCATGTCAGTTGTTTTCAAAGTCGCAACAACTGGGATGACTCACGGTCGGAAGAGTCGAACGCCGAATCACGGGGATGAAGGGCCGGTGGATAAGGATACGCATAAAATAGTAACCGCAATGCAGTGCCGCGGACTGGTCAAAGAAGATATCGTTTGCGCACGCGGGATCCCAACGAACTGGGGATAAAGTGCATGCGGTGAGGGTCGGTCGGGGATGAGGAATGAGCAACCCAATACTCATGATGTGCTGGGATGGAATCAAACCACGCCGTCAGCCCCGAGTCGAATTCCACCGCCACATTCTCCTGCCATCCGTCGTCCCCTATACCCATGAGATATTTGACCCGAGTCGCTGAGTACTGTTTGACATCCGTAACATGGGCAGACAGAACGAGTGAGAAAATAAATGGTTAAATTTGACCAGTGAGCGAAGACGCACGAGAACTTTCATTGCGAGGGCAAGAATCTGATTGAGATTGATCAGACAGGTGAAGGACTCCACCAGCGACGGCGTGTCAGACGGCTGACAGAACACTGAATTCCACGGGGCCGGGTCACAGTATTCGTCGTTGCATGGCACAGGCAGAGTAAGGTCGAATCTATTCATTAGCATAGAAAGTTGGTGGTGCTAGCTCTCCAATGCCCGGCAGGACGTCGAAAGGGAGCCTGGCCGACTCGGAGTCCGGCGCGCATTAGAAAGGCTACAGTGCGTTGAAACATTATTTGAGGTCCGCTCTTCGGATTGCGGTAGCGAATTTTGTGTGGAGCAGTTTACAGATGAGGAGATTGCATGCATCAATATTAGGAGGTCTAACATCTGCTTTGCCAAGTCGAAGAACGCACTGAGTCGAGATCGAGTCGAGCTGCGATGGAGCCGTGGCCAAACGCGGTCTAACTCTTGCCAAAGGATGGAAGAGATTTGACGGGGCACTGGTATTCTGTATTCAAAGAATTTTTTAATTGCTGGAGAAGCGATGATCCACCACTGGATGTGGATATGAGGCGAGAATGCGCTTCTTTGAAGCAACTTGACCGCAGCGGCGTTGTATAGTTTGAACATTTCTTTAGTTTTGGTCTCTTTTTTTGCCATTGTGAGGAGCAGGGGAGGAGACAACACGGAACTTGTGAATGGTGCGTCAGAGTGCGATAGAATCAAGAGGCAGGGGATGCCACTCACCTACGGCCCAAGCAGGAGCAAAGCGCGGGCCCAAAAAGGACAACTGGAAAAGGAAACACGAACACCAGCCACTGACCGCCCGAGTAGAGCAAAGCGCAGGTCTTTGTCCCGCCTAAAATGGAAAACTGGAAAAAAAATGTGAATGCCACCCAAGCGCGTGCTGCTATATGAACAACTGCTGACTGTTTAACATCGACCTTGCATATCTTTTCCCTTCGCCATGGTCAACATATCCTCGCAAGATGACCCACCGACTTTTTGGTCCAGTGAATCGCCCCTTGTTCAAAACCAAGTTCGCCACCGCACTAAGGTTCACCAGGGGTAGAGGTAGAGGTATGAGAGGCCCGACCTCTACCTTTACCTCCAAAACCTCTGACCTTCCAGAGGTATACCTCTACCCTACCTCCAAAACCTCCAAGGTACAACCTCTAGTACCTCTACCTGGACCTTCAGAGGTTTACCTTGAGAGGTTTTCATGGTAATTTGAACTATACTTTGGCTTAACTACAAGATTAATTCAAATGTTGCATTCTATATGCCTTGGGAGACTTTAATACCGTGGCAGGAAGGTTTAAGAAGCCATTTGGCTTGCAAAGAGGGGTTCCTGATCTCATCAAGATAGTCACATGACTGAATAGCATAACTAAATCATGAGGTTCGGGGCTCAGATATGAGAGATTATATTATTTATATATACAACACTGAGGTGTGAGTGTGGGCTAAGTTAGTGCACATAAAAGAGGCAATTCACCAGTAAGAAACCATGCCAGAAGTATGGTTTTACTATACCTTTGTGTACCTCTGTACCTCCCAAGGTAGGGTAGAGGTTTGAGAGGTTTTGAAATGGCACGACCTCTACCTCTACCTCTCTGGACCCTACCTGTGACCTTTGGAGGTTTACCTCTACCCCTGGTGAACCTTACACCGCACTGTCCTCCGCAAAGCGATCGAGGTACACCCTCCCGAACACATTGCTGAGGTCTTCCACCAGAACGCCACAAAACTCCATGTCGCTATGGGATCATCGTTCACCTTCAGCCAATTTGGAAAAATCAAGACCGACTTTGTGAGTACTCCCATGTTTCCACCTATATTTTGCAACTGATTGACACATATCTTCCAGATGTGCAATGGTCGCCTCGTGTCGTACGAAACCGATCCTCTAGGCGCGGGAGGCTCTGCGCACATATCGCGACGCGTACGGCGCGTACTTCATGTCACGCGGCAATGACTATGCCGTCCACGACCCGGTGGCGCAGCAAGCAATGCAGGCGGCAGAGCAGGCATGGCACATTTGGATTGTGGCCTATCGTGCAGCCCGCGGCATGCCTGGTCGTCCGGGCTGGGCGTTGGAGCCACTCCTGGGCCTTCAGAGGGTGCATGTCCCACCCACACCGGCACGAGCACGCGCTCCTGGGCGCACGCCCGCAACACCAGCACGAGCACGAGCTGGCCCACCTGCATCAACACCACACGCACAAGCGCGTTTCACGGTATTCCCTAGCCTTCCGACACCTCCACGGAGCTCTCCCGGTTCTGTCCTCATCGATCTGTCTCACATCTCCGACGAGCCCGCGTGGCCGGCCCCGAGGAAGAGATACTTGGGTGAGGTTGAGATCTCCGACGACGAGGACAATGTCACCGTGCGCCCTCCCAAGAAGACGAGATACTTGGGGCACATCGACTTGACCATTTAATCTTAGAATGCCTTGAGTTACAATTAGTTAGTAGCCACCGAAATGTAGACTCACATTATGATAATGATTCTGCCCTGAATTCTACTCGATGGTTTGTCTTCTCTTCGCACCCATTCAAGACTTCAAAGCGCTGGACGGTCACCGCACGCCCAAAAGCACCACCCAAAAAAAAACGTGTGAACATAAATTACAAAATAAAATGATATAAATACAGCATAGTAAAGAAAACGAAGGCAAAGTCCAAGCGCATCACCACAGAATGCCAGCGTCTTATATGCTCGCCCCCCTGGAATTTCTGTGTGCTCCGTTGACATCTTATAGGTTTATGTACGGCTAACCACCCGTATATCCCTACATGTTTGTCTTCGGTAGACTCGTCGTTCATGTTGTGGACCTCGCGAGTATAATAAATCCCCCCCCCCCCCCCCCCAAGCCCAAAAAAAAAAGACACATCATAACAGAGCGCCGACATTCCACATCAGTAAGATCACAATTTACTTGTCGGCTTATCGTCTTGTTTCGCTTGTTGCAAAAAAATAAAAGCATGGAAATGACGATTAGATGCCAATGGACCCCCTCAAAAAAAAAAAAAAATTGAGCTTGTCGGATTTTCGACATAGCTTATAGTCTTGTGGTCTTGCCCACTTATTTGCCTTGTACAAGCCTGTACAAGCTCGTACAAGCGCTGCCAAGCAATCTGTCAAAAACGCGATGCAGTCAACGTGGGCTCGACATGAAGTCAAGCCCACTGGTGCAGACCAACATGAAGTTGGCCTGCTACCACGCCAGTGGGTCTTGGGGTGGCCTCGCCTTGCTGTCCGTCGTCGTTTGGCGTCGTTGGGCTTGTATCGGGGAGGCGGGTCGGTGGTGGTGATGGAGAGGGACAGGTGAGTGCTTGATGTTGTTTGGCAACAGCATCATCACCTCCTTTCTCGCACGACGCACACTCACCTCCAACTCGCTTCTACCTCGGCTTCACCTCGTACCCCGGTCAGACTTCACGTCTGATCATTCCCTTGTGCGACTTCACGTCGCATTGTGATAGCCCGACTTCAGGTCGGGAACTATGGCACCAACTATTGATCTACTCCGAAACCGGAATCCAGCCCTTCCGCTGGGGCCCTTTGACGGCAATGTAGGCGCGTTTGCTCAACTGGGCGCGCTGCACTATTTCATCACAACCAACGCCGACTACGTCCCCACGCTTCCATCACTGAAGCTCCCTCACGCGGTTTACTTGCGCTCTGACATGCGCTACGGGACTGACGACCCCACCCTGTGGCCCCAGCAGTGGACCAGCGAGTACTGCCACATGCCCCTGATTCCTCAGAGAGGGGCGGTGAGTGAGCTGGATGTAATGTGGTGGAACCCTACCCCGCATGACTTCCAACTTGGCAGCGCCGTGACACGAGGGCTGGGGCGGCTCAGTCGCTCTCAGTTCGCCAAATTCCTCCCACCAATTACCAACCTCATCGAGCGATGCAAACAACTGCAACTCACCTTCCCCAATATCGCCTCCTTCCCTCTCTTTGGTGAATTGATACAGCACATGATGATGCTGGTTGAGCAGCTGGAGACACTGCCCACAACGTTCGTCAAGATGGTCTTCGCTGTCACCTCGCTCCAACGCGCCTTCCTCGAACTCCACGCTTTATACTCGTATATGACCGTGTACAAACCTCGGATAAACAATTACCTCACTGCGGACAGCGAGAAACATGGCCTCGCGGCCGTGGTCGGCGCATTTACGACAGAGCCAGCCGTCGCCCAGCAGCTGTCAGCTGCCGGTGTGCCCTTTTGGTTCATACGCCCGGTCGAGGTCTTCGACACTGAGAACATCTTGCGAGTTGTCGCCCTGCGGGAGCCGCAGTTTCATCTCCCTGACCCCAACGCACACGGCGCTGGTGCCCCTCCAGTCTTGTACAGCGGCAACAGCACCATGGAAAAGATTCGAGCCATCCAGCAGGCCGCTGTTCATACGCCGTGGTATCGGGACCCCTTTGAGACAAGCTTCACTCGCGCTCGTTCACCATTACCGGCCCCAGAGCCAGCCGCGCCCGTTGCCAGCACCTCTCATTTGGTCTCGGCGCCAGGCGAGTTCATCAAGTTTCAAAATTACGACATAACTAATCGCACTACAGTGCGTCCTGTTCCCAGCGATACTCATGCCGCTCCCAAGCCACAGAAGCGGTATAAACCATGTACGTGCACAATCATGCGGAGACAAACAACCCTGACAATCTTTGGACTACAGATGATGCCGCGAAACCTTCCGCCAATATACCGGTAAAGAAGAGCGCGATAAAGAGCGCCGCTAAGACTGAACGGGACAAATTCACTCCGTTGGACATCCCAGAAATGCCGCCATCTATCGTCTCTATGGCCAGTGCGCTTACTCAAGTCAATCGCTCGATAATTCCTTACACCTCCAACGACGCGGACAAAAAATATGTCCTCCCCGAACCAGCGTTACTCGTGAACACCACTCCGGAGCGACGTCGCAAGTTCCTTCACCACTGGAACTTGCTGGTCGATGGCTTTATCTATACGTTAACTCAGCAGCCGCAGCTTCTGCGCCTGCAGGAATGGAGAGATGTATTGGAAGGTTTGATGACAGAGCGTGGGGCCCAAGGCTCGAAAACCCACAAGCGAAGCTCGAGGACTGCATTCGGCCGGCATTGGAAGCATCTAGCTTATCAAATATCGAAGGCTTCCCCGTGCCTGTCCAGCATTTTCCCCAGTTCAGTCTCGCGCAGACGCGGGAGATTGTCTGGCGGGTCGCAGAGACTAGCTTTCGGTTCGAGCTTTGCGCTCTCGATAGACGTGCGTCTGGAAGAAATCGGTTGGACGATGTCAAGAAGTGTTTTGCAGGCCACATGCTGGTTGGGGTGCCGTTGGAGATGAGCCAGCATGGTTGGGCCGCGTCAATGCTCGGGGAGCGCCATCAGTATGTCGCGCGGACAGCAGTGTTGATACTCGATTGGAGCACCAAGTCCCCTCGCCCTCGTATCATTGACCGCATTGCCGAACATCGCCCGTGGACCACAGAAGATATGCAAGCATTGGAAACTGCTGTTGCCTGCTACTACACTCAGGCGTTTTGGGAACATTTCGGTAGCGCTGCTGTCATCCCCATGCGTCTGGATCATGATATCGAAAAAGAGGAGGGTGAGCTGTAGTTAATAGACATATCATCTCGTTACTCTCGTTACAGATACGTTTCTTGAGCTAAACTACAATAGCTTTTTCTTGATCGTCGCAAAACCAATGTATTTCATTGTATACTCCCCGCACACTGAGAGCGAAGACGGAGCCCCGCTCGAATGACATGCAAGTACAACTGGTCATATCAGCGGCCGGGCGCAACTTTACTCTTTGCGCCCGCCTCTGTAACTTCCGGGCGCGCTAATAATGCAACATTATTAATTCTTAGCGCCTGTCATCTTGTTAGGCGTTCGGATCTGCGGTTCCCAAACTCAAGCAGCTAGAGGGCTCCGAGAAGAAATGCAGGACATATCTAGGAGGCAGCTCAGTTCGAACTACATGCAATTGCTTCCTCATGCACTCAGATCTGATTCATTTAACAGCCCTAGTTCCCTGAACCCACTTTTCCTGCCGGTATCAAAATTGCGAATTTATTGCTGTATTTTCTCGGCATTCCGGTACAGAATGGGGGCTTCCACTTTGAATGCAAATAAAATGGAAAGTAGTAACTGGATGTAATACCCTGCAATTCTGCCCTGGGACCACGACCTCCCTACTGCAGAACGAGCGTGAACACTTGATGGAAATAGCACCCCATTTATAACACTGTGTTAACACAAGAACTGTTCGTAACCTCAAGAGCTACATCCCAATCAAGTCAGACCTTTAGTCCAAATTGAACTGGGTTTTATCGTTGTCCTCATCTCCTTCTACCATTTCTTCTATGGAATCAAGGACCTCCCGGAGCGAATGGAGGTATATATATATATATTATTGTATGACGCGCGCCTGGTAAATATGTGCGGATGAGGGAGTAAAAGTATGCTACCTGTTGTTGAGATATGGGGCCCGACTGTTCATATTATCAGAGGCCGGGCGCAACTTTAATCTTTGTGCCCGCCTCTGTAACCTCCTGGCGCTAATAATTTCCTTCGCACACTGGCATTCTTAGCGCCCGTCATCTAATATTGTGTTTTTATATGCCGTAATTACGCACCTCAACACCTGTACTGAATCCTTGAAGACTGAGAGTGGGCGAAGGACTTGAGGGCAGACTTCAGGACAGAAATGAATGGTAATTGTCTGTGTTGAGCGCTCTTTTAGGCGCTCGGGTCTTGATCCGAATAGGCGTGGTCCGGAAATGCCGGTGCCAAACAACGTCAAGCACTCACCTGTCCCCTGTCCCTCTCCACCACCACCACCTACCCGCCTCCCCAATAAAAGCCCGACGACAACGCGAAGCATCCCCATCCCCAGGACCCACTGACATGGTAGCAGGCCAACTTCATGTTGGTCTGCACCAGTGGGCTCGACTTCATGTTGAGCCCGCGTCGACTGGAATGTCGGCGCTCTGTTTCAATTTACCACCTATTATTTTGGGCTTTCTACACGGCCATTTTCCTCTGTCAAACCGTTTTTTACCATACATTTGTATCTACATCTTACCCACCTTGTATTTTTCTGCCTTACTCGTGGTTTTTGGCCTATTCATCTATTGTACCCTATCTCATATCTCACATACACATTGTGTCTCTCTTCACTCTTTCAGCCTACACAATCAAGGAGCAGCAAGACTCCACATGCGATGCACGCGCTTAGCGCTTAGTGGCTACCTCTGAGACACCAAAGGCTTTGTGCGTGATTGTCTTGTACCATCGAACTCGAGCGCTAACTTTTACTTGCCTGTGTCCCAGCATCTGTCCTCCTCTTTCTCCCTGAAATAATCTTCACCACCATTTGCCACCATGAAGGCTGTTGGCAAGAACAAACGCCCAGCTGGTACTACACGGCGTGCCACCAATGTCCCAACTGTCCAAGTGACATTCCATACAGGTACGGCGCTCACGCTACGCACGGAAATGCACAGACTTACCTGGCTACAGACGCACCACCTAAATTTGAGGAGCGCTACGTCGGAAACATTGGAGTGCCACTTACCACGGCCTCTGACGAACCTATGCCGGACGCGCCATCCCTGCCATTCCTTGACGGCCCAGACGCTCCCCCGGATGCTATCCCTGCGTATGGAACCACACCCGAGTGCAATAACAACAGTGATGAGAAGGGTTCCAAGATACGCCAGGTGTGCTCAGTGACATGAGCCTCCAATTTTCGTGACACTAATATTTCTTCAGACTGTCGCCGATATGAACGAATTGAAGGCCGAGGAAACTGTTTTCCTTCAAATTCTCCTCTCCCTCCATCACCACTCGCAACTGCTCACCCCGTGTACTTGCGGCAAGCCGTCGCACCTTCGAACGGTGTCGTGCAGGGAATGCCTGCAATCGGAGCTCTTGTGTCCTCAATGTTGGCTCAACAAGCACCGGACAATGCCCACGCATTGGGCGTTTGTTTGGAATCGGGAGGAGCGCTTCTTCGAAAAGCACGACTTCTGCCGCGTTATGAAGAACGCTGTCATCGGCCTCGGCCACTACGGTGAACGGTGCCCAAACGCGGACCTCGGTCGGTCCTTCACGTTGGTGGATACCAACGGAATTCATGCCACCTGCCTTGCGTTCTGCCGGTGCAAGACTCCCGAATGGAAGCGGGGCGAGCCGGAATTCCGGCAACTTTTGTGGGCAGGCATATTTCCTGGCAGTGTGTCGGAGCCGAAGACTGGCTACACGCTGGGACTCCTGGACTATCACCGTCAGCAGCGGAACCAAGGGAAGGGTTCCGCGTACAATTTTGTCCTGGTTCTGCAGAGGATGGCGGATCCTTTTTTTGCGGGCGCAGTGCCAGTGAGTCGGCAATCACCTGGGTAGCACAGTCACTAACCCGCTCTAAGGACATTTACGCCAACTTCCTTGCCATCACGCGCTTCTACGAAAAGCTCCAAATCACCATGGAACGTGGACAAGCCCACCGCGTCGATGTCCCTCTCCCTGGCGAAGCCGACCGCTCATATCCGAATCGCCCGGAGGGATTTCTTGGTATCCTCTGTGCGGCGTGTCCAGAACGTGGGGTCGATACGCCCTTCGTCGTGACTGTACCCAGGTATCTTCGGTGTGTGTTTAATCACTTACTCACCGACGAGACAAGGCTGATAGAATATCAGGCATGTCATATCGGCAAATACCACGATAGACGGCAACTACAAGCTCAATCAGTTCTTCAAACGTGACAATGGCAGTGATACAGCGCTCACGGACGGTGATATGTATTTTGTGAAGCAAGCGTTGTTCGAGGAGATAGCAAAGACGTATGTGATCCCAGAAGAAGACAAGGTGAATCAATTTACCACCGTCCAATTCATTGCTAATGATTTCGAAGGAAATACCTTGCAAAGCTCACATTGGGTCTATTCACCACCAGGGATCGGTGAAATATGGCAATACCGCTGTCACTGGCGTTGTCGCGTGTGCGTGTGACCATGCTGTCACAGGGTCTTTTGTCGACATGCTCAAGGGCGAAGCGTGAGTCTTCTCTTCCGCTCTGGTTATAGGATCACGGACTCATCTGTCTGATCAGTTTTGCGCTCAGGACATTGGCACAACGTGAGAAGTTCCGGCACACCAACTCACCGCCCCACGGCCCAGAGGCAGCGACACCCCATGTGATCAGCTACGACAGTTACTGCTCCTTTGTGGTGAACCAGCTCAACAGGGCAATCACCCTCTTTCTGGAGGAGGAGTGGCTCCACACGCTACTGGCGTCCGTGGAGGGTCAAATCCCAGCCGACCACATCAATGGGCATGGACTCGAGTGCCAGACTATCTGGCAGGCGGTCTATTTTGCCTGCCGGGCCCATTTCCACGGGGAGACGGCGGAGGTTCTATGGGCCTTCCTGAACGCCCTCGGCGCTTCAACACGTCAAATGACAGGAGGCGCACGGCACGACACAATCAACTTCGTCATTCATGCTTGGAATCTGCTCAAGGTGCTTCGTCAAGGTGAGCTTTAAGTCACTCTCGGTCGAGACACTCCTGACACTACTCTGCATCCTACAGCTGAACTCCTCGCTGCTGAGCGGCTCGACGCCCTTCGGCTGTTCGAGCTCCACATGGCGGTGCTGGAAGATCTCAGCAGGCAAAATGCGACTGAGGTCGTTGCGTGGTCAAGACTCTCGCGAAGCTCTTCGAGGTCGGCCACTGGCAAAGTTCACAGTGTGCATCAGCACGAGTCGACAAAAGGTATATACCTCTTACATCTCGATGCACCTCTGGCTTAAGGATGTTTAGTGATGACGATAGAGAGCATGCTGGCCACCATGATCGCCGCAGAGCAAGAGAAGTCGACACAGAATGACGGACACAAGGCCAGCACACCGGTGGCACAGTGGATTCACGACGGAATAAGCTTAGAGCGTTCCCAGTAAGTGTTGACTGCCATCGTCTGAGCTAGTTTTAATGTGCCATGATGCAGAGTCCTTGCGATTGCGCTTCTTCGGAACCATCGGGAGCATCCGCTGGAGGAGACCTGGGCGACGATCACCAAGCTGCGCGACACCTTGAATATTGATCTCAAGAAATTCCGGGAATGCCAGCGGCAGATATACCCCCGCCTCAGGCTCAGCGCGCTTGATGAGGATGAGCCGGAGCTAACTGCTATCCAACTTCCATCGTATCGCATGAAGCACGGGCAACGTGCACCGAGTGGCGACGATGCGACTGATCTCGACTCGGAGCTGCGGGAGGCAGAGATCCAGTTACGCTGCACCGAAGCTGACAGCGGTATCGTGGCTGTGCGCTCTGCCTCCTTGGCATTGTCTGCCGTGAAGAAGGCCAGAGATCTGGACTATCGGGGCCAGGCGGGCGTGACGCGCTCGCAGCGCAACCTTCAAAAGGCGGAGCTGATGAAGACATTTGAGATTACCATGTACAACAACGCGCGGGCTGCGCTCATACACCTAGGCCACATGGCCAAGGACGCTGTGGAGCCATATCCGCCGCTGAGCCACCGAGACACGCGGAGGAAGGAGACGCACTTACATCGTGCGAAGGGCGACTCGCGGTTATTCGACGGAACGGCGTGGTATCTACAAAGCGGGGCAACAATATCGCGCGCGGCGGTGGCATCCAGCCTCTTGCCCGTCGACGGGGAAGAGGATAGTGAAGATGAGCCCCAGTTATTGTCGGGGACTCAAACGCTCAAGCGGTCAGGTAAGGCAGCCCCCTTTGGTGAAGTCCGCTACAAATACTGACTGATTGTAGGAGGTTTCAAGCGCGGCCACTGCAGTCCCAAACGCCTGAAAGACATTGCTCCGGACGACGTGGACGTGGAGTCGTCGGGGTCGTCTGATGCCGCAGACAGCGACATGGAGATGTCACCATCCAAACCGGCAAGGCTAAAGGACGGGACGAGGCCCAGGAAACCGAAGAAACCGAAGAAGCGAAACGGCTGGATCTGGCTGGAAAGCCTGACGCGGGCGCAGCCTCTCAGCGACGAAAAATTGGTGGCTTACAAGAAAGAAAGTGAGTGACATTGTACCTTTATGGCGTCGTCGATGGTACCTGGATTAATTGCAGTGGTGAGCAGCTTGCAGCACCTTGCAAGCATATGATAAGGGGTGTCTATTTCATGCGGAAACTGGATAAATGCAGGAGCACAGTGACAGTGAAGCTAGCGGCGAGCGGCCGACGAGGAGTCGTGAGCTAGCCTCGGCAAACTCGCGCTATTTATGGAGGGGCTCGACTCCGAGCGGCATCTATTCTAAATTTATACATACGTCTCCACGGCAACCAGGCAGCTGCCCTGGGTCCCCACCGCCCGCTGGTTGAGGAGTGGTGAGCTTGGCATGGAGCTCGGGGCAGAGCTCGGCAGTCTTGGTTGACCCCACGCACACAGACGTCGACGGACCGTCGGCACAGGTCGGCACAACTGTGCTGATCTGATGTCGACAGGCTCCGTCGGCAGACGTCAACAGACGTCAGCACATGTCGGCAGGCTCTGCCGACGGACCCCCTGAACGCAGTGTACTCCGTACTTTCGGCTCGCTCAAGAGGTTAGTCCGCCCGCTACCGATCTATTCAGTGCCACTAGAGGATCGTCCACGGTTCCTCACCGCAGCCGTTGGTTCTGCCTTAACTCAGGGATTGCGTGGGCTAGGAATCCGTCGTCGACCAGTGGAGCAGTCTTGGCATCAAAGAAGTATCTAGGCATCGAGCGTTACATCCATGGTGAGCTGAGGCTCGATTCCCCTCGTCGGCATGGAACGTACGATTTTTTTTTTTCTGTCTCAGCGTCTCGTCCTACATGAACTCCAGGAGCTTACAGACGTGGAAAGCCTCGTCGCATTTAGCTGCCAATTAACATCCAGCCGTGCGTGGACTCCTTTCGCTCAAGAAATGAACCATCTATGCAGAATTTTCTCAGCACTCGGAAGGTCCAATTGCGGAGTGGCCTGCGCCCGCATCACTTTGCCAAAAACCACTGCTCTATGGCAGTATATACAGGAGACGCCTGTTTGATTCGGGCTTGGACTGTGCCAGGTGGAAGAGTCTTGGGCTGATGACATTACCCTCGCAGCCGCCGCGACTCCGACGGCCTCCGGGGGAACGCTGCGTGCCGTTGGCTGCATTTTGTACACAAGTTTCTACATGATGACTGCCTTCTGAAGTCGAGGTCTTAATAACGAGTATTTTGATGAGCGCTGAACCTGGGACGCGACAACCCACTTCTATCCGCCTTGAATGGCTTTCAAAATGCAGGAGTCCAACTAAGTTCATTTTGAGAGTAGCACGGTCCAATTGCGGAGTGGCCCGCATCTGCATTGCATCCTGTAAAGGTGTATCTGTATACCTGCAGACGACACCCGTTCGATTCGGGGTTGGACCGTGCGTATATCGGGAGGGTCCCTTTTTGGCATCATTCATGGACCCATGTTCATGTTATCTCAGGGACATATCCCTTCTTTCACGCCAGACCCCAGTCTATTCCTGAGCTGTGACCCCGCGAAGCAAGTGTTTCTTTAACAGAAATCCGCCGTTTCTTGCGAGACTTGACCTCCCGACACGTTGGAATTTCACGGCTAACCAGAGCTTCGTGCAGTATTCAGGTTCAATGACGCAGTGCCTCGCGTCCCGCAGTAAACACAGGACAGATGCACCTTGGGCTTGGACCATATTTAATACATCTGGAAGACTTTTTATATTATTTGAGTGGTCACGCGCAATTTTCAGGCGGGACCTTCCTTAGAACGTTCGCCTGTTGTCCCAACGCTGGAGGGACCGCATTCCGTGGAGCGCTCACGGTGACTACTCAATCCAAAGTAATATCCGAGCAATATCGATGTACGTGTGCTGCCGCCTTCACTCCGCGCAATTTATACCAATACAGCCAGCCTCAGTGGTGGCTAGCGTCAAACATAGTGCATACGGCGGAGGTGTGTCTCCAATCAGTGTTCGCCCTCAAGGCCTTAAGTGTGGTTTTGAAAATCCCTAAGGCTTACATTGAGCTATCAATTTAAGGCCTTAACCTGCATTTCCCACGCCCCCAAGCTGCCCCAGCCTATTCTCTGCTGCCCGTTCGTCGTATAATAGTCCTTCCCCCTCTTTCTTCGTCAGTTTGCGCCACCATTCCCGCTATGTGACCCCACCAGATACACCCCAACATCAGTGTTCAACCTCCCGAGATGTGGGGAGTGCCGCTATCTGCAGGACATCTGTTTTTTGATCCCCTCTGTGATGCAGGCAGGGTACCTTTATTGTTTCTCTCTAACTGTGGGACGGACATCGGAGGGCACGACCGAATCGCAGCAGAGCCAATGCACAGTTCTCGGAGTATTCCGAGATGTGCGCATTGGGAGGGCACCTCTGAATCTCGGAGTGCCAAATCTGAGAGCCCCGCGACAAAGAAAGAACATGATGGAAAATAACACGCAGATGGTGTCAGATTCCGGCCCATTCCGCAAAACAAACACTTCGGGCCGAAGTCTTAAGGGTTCCTTAATGCTTTGAAGAAAATCTCAAATTTTCAAGGTTTAACTTGGGTTTAAAACTTAAGGCCTTCATAAGCCTTAAGCGAATTAAGGCCTTGGCATGCGTACCCTCGAACGGTGTGAATCAAATAAAAAACGACCTGATTTTTTGGACTTGACTTTTTTGCGGAAGATGTCTGACACATCACCCCACCGTATCTATAATGATCTATCACGTGAGAAACGCTGCGGATCGAGCCGAGCCCCACACCTGCCACCACCATCTCGTCTGCGGTCTCTTCGCACGCCACGCGTTTCGCACATCCTCGCGCCTTGTGCTTAGCTGCTCTAACGCGCTCCAGCGCTCTTCGCCGTGCTCGAGTGTGTTCTCGCGGCCGCGCGTTACTCCAGCGAGTCGTGCAGCAGCGAGGCTGAATGAGCCCTTCGTTCGTTGCCTTCCTCACGTTTACCCCCGCCTCTGGATCGTGTCTGCTCACCGCTCCCGGGCGCTGCGTCGCTCTGCGTGCCGATATCCGGGCACGTCTCCTGTCGCTCTGCTCTCCTCCCGGCGGTCCGTCTACCTCGCACATTCCCCTCCTGTGCGTCAATGAACTCCAACTTAACTCACGTTATTCCTACAATAACCACCCGTCGTCGACCAGCGGAAGGTCATCCTCGAAAACTATCTACCGGAATTCATATCCATTTGAGGAAGCCGAGGGTTCGATTCCCCTCGACGGTATTTTCCATTGCCCCTGGAATCTTTCTTTGTACTTTCGGCGCCAATTTCTACTCCAACTCAGTCGGTGCAGTGCCGAAGCTCTCGTCGACCACCCGCGAGTACCACCGAGGAAGAAGGGGATTGGAGGTATGCATGGTGTAATCGCGGAGTCTGCGCCAGAAGGTTTTTGCTCTTTGAGCGTATCTTTCGCCTCCTCTGAATCTGCGGAGTCTCGCGAAGCTATCGTCCCTCATTGGATATTAATTCTCCGGATGGAACTTCCGGCGTCAGGTGTGTTTACATCTGCTTAAATTCACTCATAAACCGACGGTCATCTGCATACTCCTCAGGTCCAATTACTGAGAGGTCGAACCCGCATCGCGTCCCACCACAATATTAATCGCAGATCCCGTTCGAGTAGTGCTGGTGCACATTCTTCTTCCTCCTCGGAATTTGCGTGTATTCTTTATGCTCGCCGCGGTAAAAGTCTTAGCATTCTTCAATCTTTCCTGTGCTATCCGCTAATAATCAAGATGTGTTCGCCGACCTTGGGTTGTTTATCAACCCATCTAGCATATTCCCCGCCAATTCTTCACCCAAGGAAAGTTCCGAGCATATCGCAGTCAGTGAATGAAATAATCAAGTGAAGTACGTGTCCACGTCCCTCTTGAAAGTTATTCATCTATTCAGGTTCTACTCAGCAGTCTCGAGGTCCAATTGCGGAGCGGCGCGCACCTGCACCTGTATTGCAGAAGCACTACTGGACATGCAGGCGACGCCCGTTCGACTCGGGCTTGGACCGTTTGCTGGCGCCCGCATACTTTCTTTTTCCCGTCCTTCTTCATCCATTATCTTCGCCTCCCGGAAGTCATCTTCACCCGTTCTCTCCATCATTCTTTGGACGTGGGTTCTTTCTCAAGTCGTCGCCGGAATAATTAATTGTTCGATCAGCGCGGAATCTAAGACAGCAGTCCGTATCTCCGTCAGCCATTCAATTACAGTCCCAAAGTTTCTATTCTACGGTACGTGTGGCTTCCTTCACTCACCTTCCAACGTTCATCGAATTAAATTCGAGCTATCACCACAGGAAAAGTTCCCGCCCTATAAATTAGGAATCTATCCAGGTTGCATCGCAGGATTAACAGGTCCAATTGCGGAGTCCCCCACCTGCTGAACATATGCATTGGGCTATATTTGGGTGGCCGGATAAACTTGTCGCCTCCTCTTTTTCTTTCGCAAGCGCGCTAGTCCAATATGGTTCATTCGTGTGCGTCCACTCTCGACTGTTCAAATTATCGTAGGTCCTCATGATTCACACAGAAATCGCAGTCTCTTTCTCCCGGGTAAAGTTCTCCACTTACTCACGCTCAATTGCACGCTATCGAGGACCAATTGCGGAGAGGCCCGCACCTGCATCAGATAGGCTTGTAAAGACGTCATATACCTGCAGGCGACGCCCGTTCGATTCGGGCTTCGACCATGTGGCATGGGTTATGATATCTTTTTATTCCTGCTTTTCAGATCACGCGGCAGCCAATCTCACTCCGTCCTTAGGTTGCTCTTAGATATTTCACCTTTTGTGCGGTGAGCTAGCTGGGCTCTAGATTCTACCTGCAGTGTACGCGTCGTATAAAATCTGACACGTCATCCCAGCGTCATCCACTCCACTTCAAGGCGAGACCTCATTCTTGCCACCATCTCATCTGCGATCTCTTCTCGCCGCCCTTCCTGCCTTCATGCGCATCGAAGCTCCTAATACCCCTACGCTCCAGAGCGCCTCTGTTCGCCAGTAACGCACCCGCGGCGGTTCCCTGAAGGAGCGCGTCGAGCGCTACCACTTGTTGAGGATGCACGGAGATGAACGCTGACGCTCGCCCGTACGCCCCACCTCCCTCATCGCGGTCGATGGGTTGTTGTATGCTGTATGCTGGATGCTCATTCGTGAGTGCATCACTCCCTCTGTATTCCATCGTGTGCCAACCCCACCAGCCAGCGTGCCAGGAACGGGGTTCATGCGCACGGCTGCGTCTCAGCCCCTGTGCACCATCCGCCTTCTTGCCCTCCCTGCGCTCCATTCTTGCTCACGCGATCATCTGTCGCGGCTCCCCTCTGCGCATGCCGACGCGGTGTGTATGCCTGCCGCGATCGCTATAGCTCCGCATGGGCGCCGCATAGAATCTCGCCCGCACCGTGACTCCTGTATCGCCGCGCCCTCGCTACGCGCCCGCTTCCTGCGCGTGGTTACTGAGGAATGCGCTCGCCGTGGCTCCCCCTCCGCCCGCCGTGCATGCTGCTTTGCGCCGCAGACTATCTTGCCCCACGCCTTGCCTCTCGGGTCTCCGTGCGCTCTCCCCTGCGTCCTGCGCCGCCGTGCATGCACGGCGCGCCGGGTCTTCTCTCTCTCTCCTTTCCTCTCGCCGTCCGTCTACCTCGCACATTCTCCTGCGGCGCCCACCCAACTCCAACTTTACTCACAGTGTCGATAGGGTAATAAACCGTCGTCGACCAGTGGAAGGTCATCCTCGCAAGTTTAATTTGAATCCCAGTTGCTTCGACATCCGAGAAAGCCGGGGGTTCGATTCCCCTCGACGGTATTATCCATTGCCCCTGGAATGTTTTCTCTTCCTCTTTTTCGCTTCTCTTTGTACTTTCGGCGTCAATTTGTACTCCAACTCAGTCGGCACAGTGCCGAAGCTCTCGTCGATCACCCGCGAGTACCACCGAGGAAGAAGGGGATTGGAGGTATGCATGGTGTAATCGCGGAGTGGCGCCCGCATCCATCCTGCCATACAGATCCTGTTCGACTCGGGCTGGGGCGCGGCTTGTATTCAAACAGGTATTCCCACTGTGTGCGTATTTCCGTGCCCGCCGCGATCGACTGGCACTCGTTTTTTTTTTTTGGCCGCTCATTTTCACCCGTCAATACCTCATTCAACGATGAAATCCAGATCTATCCACAGGTGTGTCCGCCCGTCGCCGCATCCGGAGATCGACCTATCGACCCAGGTTCCATGATATTCGTACACTTATTCCTGCGAATGCCTCACCCTAGGGAAATTACCATCATATAGCATTCGATGAAGGCAATGAGACCAATCCACATATGCGTGCTCATGTTCACATTTGTCCGTTCAGTCAGGCTCCCCTCAAGGCCTTCTGCGTCCGGTACTCCCTCCGCATCATTAATATCAACCCAGCTATTCAGCTTCCAGTCCGTAGTATCCAGGTCCAATTGCAGAGAGGTCCGCACCTGTATTACATGCATGGTTGTTCAAGTTGATTGCACGTGCAGGATGCGCCCGTTCGACTCGGGCTTGGACCGTGTATGGGTGTCGGTGACCTTTTGTTTCACACTTCATGGATATACGCATACTCAGTCAGCGCCTCGTACCTCCATGTCGATCGCTACAAATTCCGTCCATTCAGAGTCGTCGTCTGAACTGAAGCCTCCCCTCCAAGATCTCCGGCTCAGTCTTCAGGTCCAGTTGCAGAGTAAACCTTACCTGCACCATGTGCCTCATACTGCATTCCGT
The DNA here is from genome assembly GCA_029289555.1 of Mycena latifolia. Taxonomy (NCBI): domain Eukaryota; kingdom Fungi; phylum Basidiomycota; class Agaricomycetes; order Agaricales; family Mycenaceae; genus Mycena; species Mycena latifolia. The sequence continues at coordinate 536,280 of JARJLE010000017.1, read as the reverse complement.
ACGAATTTACACATCGTTCATCGTTCCTCATAACAGTGTCAAGGTCTAATTGCGGAGTGGCCCGCATCTGCGCCGGATAGACCTAAGATCCACATATGTGCGTTGGCTACCTTCTCTTCCGGCTTTGAATTTGCTCATCTATTGAGCTTCTCCTGCATAGTATTCCGGCCCAATTGCGGAGAGGCCCGCACCTGCATCACCTTGGGTTGAGACAAGTGAAGATATACCTGCAGGCGATGCCCGTTCGATTCGGGCTTGGACCATGATATTATTCTTTGCAATGTTTTCAATTTCAATTTTCAAACTCTGTTCAGGACTTGATCTATCGGCCGCCTCAGGAGCTTCGCTGTCTTCCAAGTTCAGATTACACTTTTTGTCCCACATGCCGTGAATTCACCTTCATCTGGCGGCGACCGGTGGATCCCACCTTGGAACATGTATCATGGTCTTGAACATATTTCATCTTTCCCCCAGAAATTGTGACTTCATCCGTCCAACCCATGTTCATTGGTCCAGCCCATTCGAGATCTCACAATATCTTGGGCTGCCCGCCCATCAAATTCATCCATCAAATTCATCCTGCAAATGATTAGGCAATGTTATTGTGGTTGTCTTCATCTTCACATGGCCCTCGTCCGATTCCCCTTCAAAACAGCCTAGCCCATTTCTTCTGGCGGACACCGATGACAGCCAGCGGTGATGCAGCCTTCATCCTGCAAATATGACTTCAATCCCCATGTATCGCCGCCTTCATCTTGCAGTCCTCCAGCCCCCATCCGTCTGCAAATGATGCTCATACATTGAGTGCAGGCTTCTGAACAGACGTCGGCGGAGCATGTCGACTTCCAGGTCTACCGACGGCGGCCGACGGCGCCTCGGCAGACCCTGTGCTGACGGACCCCGGGAACGCAGTGAATACTTAGGTTCTTGCTCATCCTTTTGGAAATGCAACAACATGGCTCGACGATTGCAATTGATCGACCTTCTCCACAAACTACGATTCTATGTGCCTTGATATTTCCATGCAGAATGTCTATTCGGGCCTTTGACTTGCTCAGCCCACTCTAGATTTGCGATGAACTATATATTAACAGCTCCTCCATCCCGAGGTCTTCGCACAGCCATAGGATAAAGAAGAGTGGAATGATGGATGGATGGCACGACGCGCACGTTCTTGCCGAAGGCGGCTGGAATGGTGAAAGTGACTTCAGGTATGCGCCGGACGTCACCGGCCTTACAGAAGTCCGGATGCAAACCCAGAATAACTTGTGGGCCAATTCAAACGGATCGAATATCACGTTCCTTGCTCGCTCTTTTGGAAATGTGACAACATTCTACCTGTGTGAAGCGACCAAACGAGCGCGCTTCAATTCCTCCGATGGGGCGTTTCGACACCGCCTATTTTACGGTTGGATTCTGATGTCCAAGGATGTTTGCAATTGTGACGGACAGCCTGGACCTCATTTTGCTATAAAATTGCGTCGCTCGAACTTCGCTCACTGCAACCATCGCAATGGCCCTTCTTTGTGAACATCGTGTTTCTTCCTTCTGTCAGAATGACCAGCTGACCATTTTATTTAGCTCTCTACGCACTATGTGTCTTGCTCACCGCTACGCTGTCCTTGTCTGCCGCTGTTTTCGGTGCGTTTTGGATGTCTCACATGACCCTTCAACTCACCTCTTTCTGTTTCTCAGAAAAGGATGTGGTCGACACCAGTCTGACGACCCGTGCCACTTCTCCGCTGGACTTTACGGGAGCCAACTGGATCTGGAATTCGACCTACATTGCAAACGCGTGGATTGCCGTTCGCAAGGATTTCGTCCCTCCTTTGGGAAAGTCCCTCATCGCTGCAGAGATCGTCATGACAAGCGGGGAGGTGGACTTCTATGTAAACGGGGAACTCATTGGAGCCAATGCCTATCCCAAGCCATGGCAATATGCCGGCCGATACTGCGTCGACCTGCTGCCCAGTTTCAACGTGTTTGCGGCGAATAGCACGAGCCCGTCTGTCGCCCACGGGGCAGTGATCGCCTCCATTCGTGTCACATACAACGACTTCACCACAGACACTATCGTCACCGATAGCTCCTGGCGCGTCCACCCATGGGTTGCGGGGTTCGAGCAATTGTCCTTCGACGACGCTGCTTGGCCCACGGCGACCGTCAAAGCTTTGTACCCCGCGGTGTATGGTGCCCTAGACGTCGCCTCCAACTCACCCGTTATGTCTTTTGACTTCAATCCTTCATGGGTGTGGACGGACATCTCTACGAGCGGAACTACGAATGTCCCTGCGAGCTCGCGTGCCTTCCGCCGCACCTTCACTCCGGCGGTGGGCCAGATCCCCATGTCCGCGACAATCATCATCGCTGCTGACGATGCTTTCACCATATGGGTCAATGGTGTGCAGGTCGGCAGTGATGTTGCCGGTACCTGGCAAACCGCGCGACAGTACAAAGTCAACTTCATCTCTGCGCCATCCGAGATAGTGTTTGCCGTGCTTGGCACGAACTCGGCGACGGGGCGGGCGGGGGTTCTGGTTGCTGCCGAGATAAACATGGTGCCGACTGGGCGGGCAAACTGCACCGCTGGTGCGTGGGTGCTTTCGGACGCCAGTTGGGTGTCCACCACAGGCGCGATCCCGACCGGATGGCAGCAGCCTGGGTTTGATGACTCTGCTTGGCCGGTCGTCGTGGCAGAAGCGGTCTACCCTGCAATTTGGGGGACCGTCACCATCGCGGCGGCGTCGCCTCCTGTCAATGTTTAATTCACTGGACGCTGTTTGAATTTAGATTTTCGAGTCCTCTCTTAGCGCCTCTGTTGTTTTAAACCCTCTTCATGTTGTACATAGTGCTACCATCCCTTGCGTATTTCATTTCCGCTTCTGTCTGGGACATTTTTCGTTCGCGCACGAGTTCTGCCTGCGCATGCGTACGTCGATCGATCGACCCCTGACTCGGATTCGCGGTGATTTTGTGTGTCATCCCGATCCAATGCATATGTGAGTGGGCTACCTTCTCTTCCTTAATCAGCCCGGCAGCATACAATATTTTGACATGTAGTACAATACACATGCAGGCGACGCTCGTTCGATTCGGGCTTGGACCGTTCACAGTTGCAAAGATATTTTTGTTCTCCTTCTGCATCCCTTACCTTCGCCTCCCTGAATTCGGCTTATCCCCTGCTCTCTCCAACGTTGTTTGAGGTTGGATGTTTCTCAAGTTGTCGCAGGAATAATTGTTCGATCAACGCCGAATCTAAGACAGCAGTCCGTATGTGTGTCAGTCTTCAATTACTGACCAAAGTCTACTGATCTAGCCAGGTCCATTGTCACACTAGAGCGGTATAAATACGGAGCGGCCCGCACCTGCATCGCGTGCATGAATAGGACAGACAGTCGTATGCACGCCCGTTCGAGTCGGGCTTGGACCTATTTTCATTTTGTGAAAGGTTTTTTCTCCAATTCAGTCATGCAGATCGTGCACTTTGTGGCGCGAAGTGCAGCGATTGGACAATCTTTATTGCATCCCCATCGTTCTACACCAGGCCTATCACCAAGATTCAATACGTCAACTTGAACAATTTCTCTGTGTTCGCAGCTTGTTCGCGAGTTAAAAATTCATCCACTTTAGTCAAGTTTGAATTTAAACTCGACTCAAGGCTAGAGACGTAGCTTTATGCGGGAGATATCAATATTGGGCTGAATTTCGAATGTAGCGTGACAAATCAGCCTTTCGTCATTCCGCCACGTGGGTAACATCAAACTGACCCGTTGCTCTCTCTCCTCGCGTGGCGTCGGCCCTAAGGCCCAGTGAGAATCCCCGCGAGGGATATCGAGCGTGGTCGAGGCAGATCGAGGTATCGAGACAAAACGAGACACATCAATACAAATCAATTTGTTTATGCACTTTTCGTGGCAGCGTTCGTGCACAACACACATAGAACTCCTTTACATTGCGTCGAGACGCCTCCACTCAGCGCGTACTCCGCCGTCTGATTAAACACGTAAAGTACGCGTAACAAATGCCAGCGACACGTCTTACGTGAAATTTTGCATGCTTGCTCTTGCGCGCTCAGCGGCTTCCTGCACCCGGCGCGTCGCTCCGCCTGTACCCGTCTCTCTATGAGCTCGCAAAAGTCTGGCCGCCCTGCTGTCTCGAATGTTTACTATTGCGACTGCCCGTCGCTTTGCAAACGTCGAAAGAAGGTCTCTCGGGCAACATATTTCGCCCATGCACCAAACAGAAACCCACTCGGGACGCTGGAGGCGCATACTGGCGTGCTCGCTCAATTAATTGAGGCTGAGGACGGGCTGGATGATGCACCCCCACCGCAAAAGAAGAGGCGGACAGAGACCCAGCCTGATTTGGAGGCCACAGCATCACAAAATTCGACATCTTCGAGTGCCAGTGGAGGGTTCGCAGCAATGCAACTATCAGATGATCCTTCTCCCTTTACTGTGGGCGATTCCGATGGATTTGGGAAAGTTCTGGTGTGTCTGGATTCACATCCTCATTCTCACAGTCAATTGATTTCTGCCCGCATAGGACGAAGAAGATGATACTCCGGACCCCGGGAGTCTCGCAGATCCCTTTGTTGTGGATGAACCGGATGATGAACGACCCAAAACTCCATTGTTCACGCCCGACTCACCGCCTCCTTCTCCAATCACTGTCCCACAGCAACCACCGGACAATATGCAGCCGCCTTCTCATGAGAATCCTCTGCCTCCGAATCCATCCATCCATGAGCGGCTATCGTCCATTGAATCCGTGAGAAACACCCAGCTCTTTCTTCGAGCACTGGAAGGTGCGACACTGGAGGGCAGTGGGCTCGACGAGGATGTTATTGATCGGTTGCGCAACCCCATCCAAGAATGCGTAGATATCTCCGATGTAAGGCTGGACGATTACGATTAAATACGGTCTCAGCCCATAATGTAATATAATTGTAATATAATCTTAAGGATCTGGCAATATTTAATGGTAGCAGTATCATAATGTATTGTAATGACATTATAATGCTATTTAATCGTAATTAATGAATGGTAACGCCCTCCAGATAGTCCAAACCTTCCCCGTACCCGGCATTCAGCAACTCCTTCGCAACAACGGTGGCAGATGCAGTGGCTGCAGCCATGGATGAGCGTGCATCCGACATTGTGTGTTTGCTGCTGGAGAAGAGTCGCTCCACGGCAATGCTGACTCCTGGGATTGCCAGGATGTCGCGTGCAATCCGGGATAAAATGGGGAAATGAATTGCATGCAGCTGGGCGAACGAACGAAATTAGAAGACATAATCACGACACGAAACAAAACTCACCTTCCACCATCCCAAAATATCGTCATCATCTTCGTCCAGCGGATAGATACCGCTGAAAAACACCTCCAATTCGGTCTGAGTCATCTGACGCACTGACCGGCCGGACCCAGCAACTGCGCGGCGAAAGATCCCCTTCGAGGGTGAGGTGGCTGGAGCCTTTTTGGTTGTCGATGTGCTTGACTGATTTTCCGCATAATCTTCGCTGTAAACTGTGTATAAATGCTCAAGGATCGTCTTCGCCCTGTGGGCAAGGACAGGGTCCCAGCCTGAGTCAGCGTCCTGGAAATACGCGAGGCGGATGGCGGGATGGAGGACTGTAAAATAATTAATCAAGGAGTATGAGTCTGGTGGCATGAGACGTACCAGCCCCAAGGAGGGGGTAGTCACTGACAAGCGCCCTATCAATGTGCTTTCGGAGCTTCACCAGTCCGGCATCAATTGCAGTGCGCAGGTTACAGGTATCTTGCGCGGGGGTAATTTCATCCCGCTGCTTTTCAAGATGTTTCTCAATGACCTTGTAAAGCGGAAGAACTTTACAGATGGTGGGGACTCCCTTCTTCGACAGATCGAGTGTCGCCTCTTGAAGGATCTGGCAAATGATCAGAGGGACTGTAGGAAAAACCGGGTAAAAAAACTTACGCTCATTACTTTCGTAATGCGGCGGAGATTGTCGAAGTCTTGGGATGACAAATGGAGGCGTTTCGCTTTGCGTGTTGCCGCAGCCTTCTTTTTACCTGTCAGATTACGCGACATCTCGCTGTTCCAGCGTGTCAGAGCCTAGTTTGTATGGCGCTCATGTCAGCTCGGGCACCAACGGAAAAGAACGAGAAAAAGTACCGGCTCAAGTAGCGTTCCCCGCTCTATCTCTGCATTTGTTGTATTCCAACGAATCCGCATTCCACGAATCAGAACAAGATGCTGATTCTCGGGATCACACTCCTCCCGGATGAGCTGGCGGATTCGCTTGCGTCGAATCTCGGACCGGTTAATATCCACGACAGTTTCGTGCAGCTTAAAATCGTCAGTGAATATGTAAAGCGGAATCGTATGCCACACCTTATCGACGATGGTCAATCGTCGCTTCATTTTCTTCTTTTTCTTAGGCTTTGCCGGAGGCTTCGGTTCAGCGTCGTCGGAATTGGAGTCTGCATCAGCCATAGACTGTGAGATCGACTCCGAGTCCGAAGGCTCTGAATCTGACGCTTCGGAATCAGAGTCCGAGACTGCTGGTGCACGCCCAGCTTTTTTGCGGTCAGGGTCCACCCTGGTGTCAGCAGTTTCCGCGGCCATAACCTTCATGTCGTCAACGACCTCGGGATCCTCAGCAGAACGATACGCGAGGGGATATTGGCGTGTCTCCTCATAATAATCTGAGACGTCGGGACTCTCTACGAGACCGAGGACATGATAGATTTCCCTGGACGATAATCAGCGACTATCAAAAGATGTAAAGGGACACCGAACTGTGCGGTAATGTTCAAGACATGGCCGGCACAGCCAATTTGCATATTCTGGGCACTGAGGTGCAGATAATCAAGCCACATGAGCGTACAAATGGTCTCGCAGAGCGGCCCATTGCTCGATGCGTTATCGCCGGCGTTAGAGCCTTAAAACACGGTCAAGATTAAATGGGATCCATATTTTAGGAACTCACTCATTTTGTGGGCGATTTTTCGATCTTTTAGGGACTGGTAGATGAGCCGCCCAGATGCGGCACCGGAGTGGTCGCCATCCAAGGGAAGAAGGTCAAGAACGAACTCGCGAAGCTTCCAGTCATTATCGATCAGCCACCCCACGCTACCGCAGAACGCGTAGACAGAATTTTTGCTCGTCCACAAATCCTCGGCCATGGCGAATTTGGATGAGTTATTCTATAAAACTGTCAATGCGCGAGCAGCTGGACGAGAATCAGCTTACCGAAATCAACTGGGTAACACGATCCCTGAGAAGTGTTGATAGCTTCATAATATCTGCCTTGACCGTCTTGCGTCCAGGAATTTTCCACCCGCGTGGGAGGAGATACTTTAGTAGAGCATTCATCCCCTTTCTATCAGGGAAAGAGAAGGAGAGATCATCGAGGGCGATGCCCTTGATGAGTCGCTCGCGGAAACCGCGCTTGGTAACCACGACCGCAGGATTATCGATCCCCTGCTGGATGAATTTGGTCATGGTCTGACGCTGCAGCGTAATACCCGATGAGCCCGCCACCGGCACCGGGCGTGTACCTGTCATCGCTGCAGTCTCTGCCGCCTCATACGCCTCAAACGAGGCCTCCGAAGGCATCCCTTTGCACTTGGCTAAGTGCGAGTGAAAGTTACTGTCGACGGCGAGCTCAATAGTCTCGTCCTCGAATTTTGTACACCCTTTGGTACGGGCGGACGTTCGAAAGGCCCTATATTTTTGTTAGAATCCGAGGCGAGCAGGTGAAGGAAAAGGAAATCACGTACTGGCACCATTTGCACTGCCAGCGCCAGACCGGCGCCCCTTTGTTGGATTGGCCGATGGTAGGAGGCGATGTGTAATTCGAAATGGCCCAGCGCGATTTCTTAGGATTGCGACCAGCCTTTGCTTTCGGAGCATCGTCATCGCCTTTCTCTAGCTCAGGTGCCGCATCAGAGTCATCGTTATCCTGCCTCGCCTTAATATCATGAGTGACATGGATGCTGAGCTCGAAGGGAACACACCTTAAGCTTGGGGCGCTTTGCTGGTTTCGGGGCAGATGTCGCCTTCTGTTTACCCTTCTCAACCTTATTAAGAATATCAGCTATGTTCAGGGGATGAATTACTGTAGCTCAGAACGGACGGGCATGATTTCCTCGGGCGCATCTGAGTCTTCCTCAGAAACAACTATGGGATTTTTCGGCAGCTGATAGCTCTTGTCGTTCACGTCGTCATCCGAATCGGAAGCTACAGAGACTGATGAAGCATGATAATCGAGCGGATATTCACTCATACCTTGGGCGCGCTTCGCCGGCACAAGCGAATCGGTTCCATTGGAAGCACTTGCTTTTTTGGGCTTGGGTGCAAAGAATTGGGACGGCGCGACGACATCTGATGCCGGTCCAGTGCTGAATGATAGAAGATCGTGAGCGCGGTTTACGTGGTGGTGTGTATAACACAACTCACATGGAATCCAGTATTGTATTCAATTGATGAATCCTGCGCGCGAGCATCCCGACGGACTCTGTCCCCTTGATTCCCTTCTGCTGGGAAAAGAATTCCAGATACGGGCAGACAAGATCAAGGCCGTATTTGCCGCGGACGATCCGCCTCTGCAGCTCCTCTGGGGAGACTTGAAAGGCACGCTCCCACTGCCGGTTTGCCGTGAAGGCCGCACCTTCCTCATCTATCGAGAGATTGCCAAAATAGCGCAGAAGGAAAGAGTTGGTGTCCCCGAGGGGCAGGGAGGGCGGTAGGGAGGCGATCCGGGCCTTGAGGGCTTTCAGAAGAGCAGGGAAGTGCTTGACGAGCTTAGAATCTTCGAGCATATCCGGAAGAGCGCACGAAGAGGAACGCGGAAGGAAGGGAAATTTTCGCGGCTCGGAGCCTGAAATTGCGGATCCGAGGGTCCGGCAAAATATTAAATAGCCTATCGTCACTTTCCGTGTCCCTCGGGAACGAGAAAAGTGCAAGTAGGGGACCTAACTACTTGCCGGATGGTGAGACACGAGATGAAAAAGCTAACACGGGGGCTCGAACCCACAATCTACTACGTGATGGGAAAATATACAAACCACGAAAGACAACAAGTAGGCCATGCTGGACAGTGAGATTGTCCTAATATTACGATTAAATACAGGGTCCGTACTGTAATGTAATCGTAATTTAATGTAATTGACTCATTGGTAACCCAAGCCGCTCACTGTGGAAAACGGAGAGGGTGAACTTCACAGTACAAGATGGTGAAGTTCACATTTCACCCATTCTTCAAGCGAAAAAAAAAGTTCACAGTATGCTGTGAATATTTCCTTTCACGCTACCTTGGAGTGAATCTAGTTTTCACCTCATGCACTACATGAAATTCACTGCTATACAGCTACATGGGCTACAATTCATTCAATTCTCCGCTTTCCTCCTGAATGAGCCTGAATTTGGCTGCAACCCGCATTCTCGATCCGAGTTTCGAGGCATCCAGAATCAGCGAGTTGTGAGTTCAGCTAGGGGGATGCCAGCGGCGACAAGGCAGACTCGGAGTAAAAATCTGGCATTCCTACTCGACGTTACACGCAGTCTACTAGGCCGCGCCGGCGTCGGAAATATGACTTCATACGTGCTGCGGAGGTGGGGCAGAGGATAAGCGAGCGGGCGAGCCGAGCGAGATGGAACGTGGAGTTTGCTGTTGTTTACTTTGCGCCACCACTTTCTCTTCACTTTATGCCCTCTCCGCGATGACCTGCCCACATCCCCATCATGCCCCGCCGTGAAAAAGAAAAGAAATCCCAGCCGTTCCCAGAGCGGCAGACGCCGACGACGTACCTCCCGCCTTCAGCACACTCGCGAATAGACATTGGCAGCCGCAGAAATGCTTCGCAAGAAGGAGAACAAGGCGAAACGACTGGCCTTGAGACAGCGCCAAAAAGAGAGTGCCCTCACGGCAGATCGACCGGACGACACTCCAGAGATACGAGAGCTTCGAGGTGCGTGCTAGCTGCAGTAGTCCCAAGTTTCTGGCTAACGATTTGCAAGCTGCCCTTAGCCGTGCTCAAGGGGAGCGCAATGCCGCTGAGGCGGCTAACTCGCGACCCCAGCATCGTCAGGGACCTCCCAGCCGTTCCGTCGCGCGTCCACGCAACATGGCTAATGTCACTATCAGTGACATCCGCGCTGCGCTCGACCTCTCGGGATCGCAGAACAACGATCAGTGGGCGGCGCTGAGGGTATGTGGCATTTATCCATCCCCCCCTCAAGCTCTGACTAGCCATAAGGCCAAAGTACGCCGCTATATGGACGCTGGCCTCCTCGAATTGGATCTTGGATGGAAGGAACAAGACAACCGCCGCCTAGCGAAGGTCTACGATGCCGCACGTTCGTTTTCATCCGCTTCGTTCTCTCCTGCTGACAGTCTCAATCCCAGATCGAGGCCGCCTATCCTCACTTGGAGCGCTTTCGAGCGCAATGGGCCACCGCCTATCTCGTACATGAATCGTTTGTCGCCCAGAAGACGTACAGGAGCTGCAAGAGCAAGGAGGGAACCTACCGAGCGAAAGCCCGTGAAGCCCGTCGGTCCAATACCAGCCGCTTGCGCTCCGAATCCCCATTCCCTGCAGATGGGTCGGAACCCCGAGCTCCGTGTACGTCTTTCTGTCCTTCTTCGTGCTTCACTGTTCTCAATATCCTTAGCTTACTCACCGAACGCATCACGGGCCCTACTGTCAATAACTCGGGGTCGGGGAGTCCCGGTACGTTCAACTCGACTCTCCTTGCTCGGATTAATACTGATTGTTTCATGTAGGCGTAGGCGCCGCAAGCCGCGAACGCTTTCGATCTGCCCCGCTACGAGGGCTGACAGCTGAGCCAGACGCTGACAGTTGGGCATCATCGCGAGCAATCTGTGTAGTGCATTAGCTAGACAGTCACTTGAAATCTATATGTGATTTTGATTCTATGTTTGAGTGAACTGTACGGGTTAATTGGGAGAGTTTCTCGCCATACATTGGTGATCTTTTGCAAAGAGATGGCGAGGAATTCACCCCAAAACATGGTGAACGGCAACTGTGAAAAACGCCATTTTGTATGTGAACTATTTTACCCCATTCTTTGCGTGAAGTTCACTTTTTCACCGCGAAATTCACTTGTTTCTCAGGTGAAAGTTGCGGTGTATCCGGGTGAAAAAGACCTGTGAAATTCACTCGGTCCGTGGTCCACAGTGGCTAATATTACGCTCAGGTCATACTTAATCGTAATTTTAGCATTACAATACATTATAATGGAATATAATCTAATTGTAGCCAGCCTTACTCCGATGACAAGGATTTTCGATTATCTCTCGATGTCCTCCTGGCCGATACGTACGCGTCTGAAGAAACCTACGAAAGCACGCGGGCAGGAATCCAAAGACACACCCCGGCCATTAGCATGCTCTCCCATCATCAGATCCGAAAACAGGTCGAAACTCTCACCGGCGTCGTTCCAATTACTCACGACATGTGCATCAACTCTTGCATCGCATATACTGCCCATTTCGACCAGCTGGAGGCGTGTTTCAAGTGCAATGAGACGCGTTATGATCCCGTGAAGCTCCAGAGCAGCGGCGGTCAAACGAAGGTTGCCCGGCGGCAGTTTGATACCATACCAATTGGCCCGGTGCTCCAAGCCTTGTGGCGGAGCAAGGAGGGCGCCACTCGGATGCGTCACAGACAGGAGACGACAGCGAAAATCCGTGCGAAGCGTACTGCCGATGGCAAAATCAAGATAGACATCTATGAAGATATCTATCACGGCAAGGCCTATCTCGACGCCGTTGAACAGGGTCTTCTGAACCCCGACGACTCGCTCCTTATGCTATCCATTGACGGCGCCCAGCTTTATGCGATGAAACAGTCGGACTGCTGGATATATATATGGGTATTTCTTGATCTCTCGCCGAACTGCCGCTATAAGAAACGATATGTTATCCCCGGTGGCATCTTTGGCGGCCCAAATCCACCGAAACTCACTGAATCCTTCACTTTCCCTGGCCTCTATCACCTCGCAGCCCTGATGAAGGAGGGCCTGAAGATTTGGGATGCCAGCCAAAACCGAGTTTTTGTTGATCATCCATTTCTACATCTCGCCACGGCAGATGCCCCCGGAATGGCGATGATTGATGGTCTCGTTGGGCACACGGGCGCCTACGGTTGTCGCATTTTCTGTCCAGTTAAGAGCCGCCACAAACCGCGCGCGCCGACATATTATCCCGCGCTACTCAAACCCGACAATTACACCGTCCAAGGCTGTGATCATGACGATGTTTCGGGGCGGAATCTGAAGCCCGGAACTTCCGACGATTACCATCGTGCTCTTTTCACGGTGATGGAAGCAAAAAATGATGCTCAGCATGCCAAGCGTCGTCTCGAGACGGGGATTGCCAAACCGACTCTGTTCAGTGGGCTAAGCCGTGTTCTATCCGTTCCAGGCTGTTTCCCAGTCAACATCATGCATCTCATCATCAATCTCTTCGAACTGTTCTTTGGCCTGTGGCGAGGAACACTTGATTGTGATCCGACGGACGATGTAGCAACATGGGATTGGGCAGTGTTAGTCGATGAGGTCTGGAAGAAGCATGGAGAGCGTGTCGCAAATGCGACTCCCTACCTCCCCGGATCGTTTGATCGTCCGCCCCGTAACATTGCAGAGAAGATCTCGAGTGGATACAAGGCGCAAGAATCCCTGACATATCTTTTCAGCCTTGGACCCGCATTGCTGTACCACATTCTTCCCACAGTCTACTGGAAGAACTATTGCAAGATCGTTCGCAGATATCAGATCATCTATCAGCGCAACATCCCTCGCGAGGAGGTCCTCGAAGCTCATAAACACTTCTATGAGGCGGTAGAGGAGTTTGAGCAGATTTACTACCGGCGAATGGCGTCAAGACTACATTTTTGCCGACAGAGTATCCATAATCTCCTCCATCAGGCACCTGAAATCGTCCGGGTGGGACCTGGCCCATACTTTACTCAGTGGACCATGGAGTGAACAATTGGTAACCTCGGAGAGGAGATGAAACAGCATTCCAATCCGTACGCAAATATCTCTCAACGCGCCTGCAGAAGGGCGCAGGTTAACGCACTCAAATCATTGATTCCTGATCGGGAGCCGCCAGAAAAACTCCCCCATGGCACGGAGGACCTCGGCAATGGGTACATCCTCTTGCGCGCCAAGGATGAATATAATCAAGTCATTCTTGGCACGCAAGGAGATGCCATCCGGGATTATTTGGAAGCTGTGAACGATGAAGTTTACCCGGAGAGCTTTCGGCCTCATCTGCAGCGCTGGGCACGCCTGCGACTTCCAAATGGTCAGATTGCCCGCTCTGCTTGGAAAGAAAAACAGAAAGCATTAACCAAGGTCCGCATGGCTCGGAACGTGCGGGTGGGCGCCAGCGCAAATGTCCCGAGCGGTTGATCCACTAATACTTCTTTCCCTCTCAGTTCATCGATTTCGACGGCACCAATGCATACGCGGAGATCCAGTTCTTCTTCCAGACAGAGGTCGACGACGAGGACCTGACTCTGGCTTTGATTTGTCGCTATTCGCCGCCAGACCCAGAACTTTTGAGGGACTCTTTCAAAACTCTTTTGGTCTGTGATGAGCTGCACTTTGATGAGATGGAGGTAATCGAAGTGGATTCAATTCTGTCCGTCGTTGGGATGATTCCGTTTGATGAGGGACGGGTTTTTGTGGCCCACAGACTGGGCCTGGAGATAGCTGGTATGGTGGGGATGGAAGATATAGACACAGAGGATGATTGAATTATATTGATGATAGAGATTGCCTTGCGTGGTAGAATTGGGTTACCGTTCGCGTCGAAAAAGTCGATCCTCAATAGACACGTGACCGTATTCAAAGTCCGCCCGAGCACCTCCTCTCGTCTTCGACCACATACACTCGCTTTTATGGCTCTTCTTCCGCCCTGGGACTCTTCGATGTCGCCTCCCGACGCTTCCAGGCAGCCTCTCCCCGACTTCCCAGACACCCGCAGGCCAAGTCCAGCCCCAACTGCATCGAGTAGCGCCTCTGGACGGACGCTCACGTCTTCGGCCTTTGGGTCACCAGAAATGCAAAGAGGACCCTTCTCACCATCGGAAACTCTCTTGCCGCCATTCAGTCGTCAATCGAGTGGTGATCTCTTCGCAGGAACCCAGGATAATCGCTGGGTATGTGCTCCCTTTGGATCACTAATTTCTCCGCTCATTTCGACGGATACTTGGAGCGCACATCCACCCAGGCATCGTCTTGGAACCCTGCAATCGCTGAAGCATCCCACCAATCTCTCATGGAGCACAGGAACCTCCAGTACATGAAACTATATGACCTGTATTCAGCTCAAGAAGATCGCATCCATGTAGCACAAATCGCATACGAGGGGCTAAAAATTCGGTTTGATACTCTCAAGTATGTGGCAGCACAAGCCTTCGAATCTGTTAACTGACACTTTGGGGCAGCTCCGCATACACTACGCTTGTGACGGCTGTCTCCGACAAACTTGCTACTTCACATTCTCCCACCTCGCATACTGTCACGGGCTTGGTATCATCATCGACCTCTACTGAACATCTCAAGATTCTCGAGCAATCCGACTACGAGCTTGTTTCTTACTGGACAGAAACGGAGTACCTGCAGGAAGAGAATCGGCGTAAACAGGTGAAAGGGAAGGCGACAATGCACGACACGAAGACACTGCGAGGCGCAAAACGTCTTTCTGAGGATGATGAGAACGTTATGTGCTGGTTTATTGAAGACAAGAACGGCACGGCAATCTCTGGTAAACGCGCCGCGAGCGCCCGCGCTCAGGCACGCAAAATTTGGATATACTTGCATTCTCAAGGTCGGCTTCCCATCAGTCAACGCTGGAATGACACGGATTCGGTCGCTCGAAGTTACTATGCTGGCGAGATGCGACGATACTTTCCTGAACTGATGCTTTGTGAACTCGACTGGAAGGCTCACCGGATCGCCACCCAAATTTTCCCCGGCTGGATCAAGAAATTCTTAGCAGACAGTGCACCGAAACCAGAGCCTGACGCCGCCGATAAAGAAGCTGAGGATGTCATCGCTGGCATGAAGAGAACGGTGTCACAACCGCCAGACGATGAACCCGCACCGAAGAAGACATCCAAAGCCAAATCTAAACCTAAACTCAAGTCGAAGACGGTCGCCTCCCCCACCGCCGTACCCACCGCAGCACCTCCAATCCCCAGCGCCACTGCAGCGCCTCCATCCCCAATCCCCAGTGCCCACGTGACTCCCGACATCGTACAACCGCCTGCGGAGCCCGAGCCCCAACCGATGGAAACGGAGGATATCGGTGAGCTTTTTTCTTTGACAAACATCTTTGTTGACTCGCTTTGCAGCTGTTATCCCATCCGCTGGGACGTCAACCATTCAGACCAGCCCGGTTCCGACCACAGTGTCACCAGTGGCTGAGACCGAAGCAGTACGTCCTCGCGTGATCTCAGCAGTATGTGCTGGTGATTTTCCATATCGGCATCTCTTGTTCATCGGGCCAATCCACATCTACAGGTCGATGATCCTCTGTAAGCGTTGCATTTTTGGGAGATGCTCATTCTGATATCTGAATAGGGCTGTCTTCGGCGAATCGATGGCGCCCACAACGCGCTCTGAATTTGTCGAAAAAACCGCCCAGAAGGACTTGCCCAGTATGATTCCTACACCCTTCTTTTCGTTTCGAATAACAAACCTGTTGGACAGAGCCTCCACACCGGAAAAAGGGCAAAAGCACAAGTGATGTGGGCGAGGGAAGCTCATCGCAGAAGGAGAAGGTGGTCTACCTTCGAGCAGGCAGCACCAGAACTGCGAGGTGTGTCTGTTCATGCTCACGCACTATCGTACTGACGCTGCCGACAACAGAAATCTTTGCTTGATCGACTACACGAGCAAGAACGGCAAAGTAACGAAAGTCCAGTTCGACGAGTACTACGACAATTTGTCGTCTGAAGATAGAAAGGTCCGTCAATTGAGCCTCATACAGACTCTCAATCAAATGATCAACTAGATATGGAAGGCTCGAAGCAAGCTTGCCATTGAGCAGGCGCAGAAAGCGACCGCGACTGCAGATTCATAATGGTGAGCTCCCAGTATCAGAACTTCTGCCAGCTAACAGAACTTCTTGGTTAGGCTTTGGTATTCGATGCGTCGGGTATAGCCTTTGTACGTGTTCAGCCAATTCCCCTTGTGTTTCAACTAACTTCAATTTCAGCTTTGGATTTTTATGTATACGGTACTGTACACCACCTGAAACAAGTGGTATGTCAAGATTTCCCGATTCCATTGCTTGTTTTTAATCTTCGTGAGCATCTCTAGAACATGTCGGTCTCCAAACGGTATCGCAGCAGGGTGGGGAAGGGGCTGGAATGGGAACGCAACAGGGAGCGGGAACGGGAATGGGAATGGGAGTAGGGCAAAGGAGTACTAGCAGGCTCGAGGTAGATCGATACGGCTCGGTGGCTGGCTCAATGTAACTCGATTTTCCTCATTTCCTCTCGATGTAGCATCGAGACAGAACGAGCATAGTCCAGATTGGCGAGCCAGATCGAGAAAGTCTTAGACTTCTCGATCTGCCTCGACCACGCTCGATATCCCTCGCGGGGATTCTCACTGGGCCTAAGGCCTGCGTATCTACGCTCCTTGTGCCTAAACCCTGCGCCTGGGACACACCCAAGAGCCCCTGGGCCGGGATCGAGGGAGCGTCGCCAACGATGCACCGGCGGCGGCGCTTTCCTTCAGCAAGGTGCTTGGGCGATGATACCGAGGATGAACGCTGAGGCCACACTACGTCACTCGCCCGCGTCGTGGGCTCTGCATCCTGCTATGCATCTGCGTTGAATGATCCCACACAGGAAGCGGGGCGCCCGGCGCCAGTCCGGCAAGATTTGGACCCGGAGGTGCGTCTCTGTGGTGTGCAAGATCAACAGTCGATCAGCGTAGCTGCCTCGTCTTTTACGCTCCTCGATTACGCCAAGACCGCTCAGAAGCGGTCGAGAAACCTCCCATGCACGCCGCCGCCGTGTAGATGCCCCGCCACGGTGCTGTATGGCGATTGGTGCATGCTGTCTTTCCTCGGGCTCTCCTGCCATGTCCCCGTCCTCCGTCCGGTGCTCTCGCTTTTCGCGCTGCCCTCCTCTGAGTCTCGCTTACGCGTGTATCCCTGTGTGCGCGTGCCTGGCGCTTCGGGCCCATGCATTCCACATCGAGCTGCGCACGTCTGCGACTTACGCGATCTTCTCCCGTCGGCATGTGCTCCGCATACCCACCTCCGACCTTGTTGTCCCGGGGGCACACTGTCTTTTGACGTCGTTCCGCACATTCCCCTGCGGCGCGTCAAGCCCACTCCAACTTCACTCACATTGTCCGTACCTCTCTCATCATTCATGCAACCACCAGCGCGCACGCATCAACTTGAGAGCATCCTGCTCGCTTCAGCTGCCACGGAGCGCTGACATCTCCGTGGGAGGAATCCTCATTTGCATTACAACCGGAAGTAGACTTAATGTTCAGCCTGCCTTTCACTCGTTCAGGAAGGGCTTTGCACTGGTTGCCTTCTGCACGCGCTTGTGTTTTCAACGGGGGCCATTTCATTTTTCGGGTCTCGCGGTAGAAGTGTTTGATCAGCACCGAATCGGTCGGTATCAGGTTCCTCCCCTTCGCCCTCAATATTAATCTATTCGTTTATTCAGGCTCGACTGCGCATTATCCAGGTCCAACTCCGGAATGGCTCGCACCTGCCCAGAAACTCTCGAGGATTTACGCAGTGCACGCCCGTTCGATTCGGGCTTGGACCGTAACCAGGGTTTCCCCGATGTTTTTTCTCTGTGTCTGCATCCATTATCTTCGCCTCCGCGCACTCGGCTTTATGCCCCGGCTCCGCTCCGCCTCGAGCTGCATTCCATCGAGCGGTTTTGAGATTGTTCTTTGATTCCAGGCCCTGCGCGCGCCACGGGCAGACACAAGACAAAGCCCTCCGCGGACCGGGCGATGCACTAGGTGTTCGAGCTCAAGCCCGGCAATGCGGAGAAGCTCTGGTAGATGGACTCCACGTCCAACACCACCTGGACCGACGTGCATCTCCTCTTTCATTCTTTGGTGACGTCCTTACCATATCCTCTCAGGACGAGTTCAACCACCTCGGCGGCATCCACACCAACGAAAAGGTGTTCATGCCTTCACACAAGGACATCGACGACCGCTATGCCGAGATGCAGGAGCTGATCACTAAATCCATCACGGATGTTTGTCCCCTTCGCGCTCCATCGCCCGCTCCCGCTAACGCAGAGTGCGCAGATGGACATCAGGAACATGCTCGCGCGCAAGCGGCAGGTCGCGGGGCAGGGCACCGCCGCCCCGCTGGGCGTTGCCGAACACTCGCACGTCATCGTGAAGCGGCGGCATGACTACGATGAGGTGGGCGTGATCGACGTGCAGCTCGCGACGCTGCCCGAGCAGCGGAGGCGCCCGAGGACTGCCTCGCATGTGTGAACGAGCGGAACCGCAAGGTGAATCTGGAGGCGGTGTGCCGCGTGGAGGTGCTCGAGGCGGAGCGTAAGCGCTGCGAGCGCAAGAGCCACGTGGATGGCGGGCCCGCGGTGGTTGACCTCAGCGCACGGCTGCGTACGGTCCCACAGCTGTTTGAGAGCACAACACCGATGTCGAGGTGCGATTGCCTGCTTGCTTCCTCTCTTTATCCGGGAACTGACTAGAAGCTTCATGCAGACCGGGGACGCCTAACCCCACGATGCTGGGTGTCGCGCCGCCACCGCCAAAGAAAGGGATGTCGCCCTCTCCCGCGAAAACGAACAGAAAGGTGTTTGGAGCCGCGATCATCGATTCCATCGAGGTCGACCTCGGGGACTTTTAAATATGTGTACCTCTGTTACTTGTTCTGTACGCGCTCGTCTGGGAATCCTCGTTGGGATAGAATCATCATCACACATATCATATATACATTCATCACCGTCGCTTTGCCTGCCTGCGTATCTTACTCATGAATTATTTATTTTTCGCGCTATGGTTCACGGTGTAGATCGGGCAAAAGGATTTTGTCGCAGCATTGCCGCTGACGCACGCTGCGGCAGTTTCTGCGGCAGTCTGCGGCAGTCAACTTTGGGGCAGTTGTTGAATATACCTTAAATGCTCCACCCGGCCCTCAACTACCCTGGCATTGTATTCCATCGTCATCAGTGTGTTGCTCCAGGTGGTAGTAAATACTCTTACGCACCGCTGTGGACCTCAGACACATGAAATATAAGTTCATGCTGCGGCAGTCTGCGGCGGTCTGGGCAAACAAACAGCGGCAAACACGTTGCTGCGGCAGTCTGTGGCACTTGTCTGCAGTCTTTGACTTTTCGCCCTGGTCACGTGCGCCAAATAAGGTAATCTGCGTGTCATATTTGTCTCAACACCGCAAAGGGTAATCCACAGCTGAACCACTCAGCTCGGTTCATGGCCACCGAGACCCATTATCTGCCCAATATGGGATCAAATTGGTGGCAAGAACTCATCCATCCCCTGTACTGCCATCCCGCCCGCTCATGGCCGCCTTTTCGTTCCGTTTTGATGCGCCCCCAGCCCCTAAGGACGCGTTTCCGTCCAACACGTCGTCGGACGTGTCGTCAGACGCGTCGCCGAGGCCAACAATTGATCTGGAACCCCTCTTTACGATACCTGACTACGTTCACGCCACACCTACGTCAGCTGCACCTGCTGATGCCGCTGTCGGAAGCTTCGAATACGATCTCCAGCGTAACTATAAGCTACGCTGGGATTCGTGGGAGGCAATGCGAGCGTGGATGAAGGCTGAACAACGCGACAAATCTATTGAATTCCTCAAGAAAGAGTGTCCTGCCCGCCACTCTGGAATAACAACATGGGAAACGGTCACCGTTTATATATGTGCCCGTCAGGGCAGCGGTGGCAAATCGGCGTATCAGCCGAAGCACGCCCGCAAGCGCAAGATTTCGACCAAGCGGACCGGATGCCCTTGCCGTCTTACAGTAAAGACGTATCCGGGGACGTCCGAGGTCTTGGGCTTCTACAAAGAGGAGCATTCTCATGCAACCGGCGACGAGAACCTCAAGTACACGCGTCTCGACGCCGAAACCCGCCAAGAGATTGAGAGACTTTTGCGGCAAGGCATGGACCCCAAGAAAGTGGTATGTTATTTCTATCCTTGTGTAAGGAGGCTCGTCGCTGAGTCTTTTATTGTCCCAGCTCGACCAGATCACCAAGAATATGTACCATGAAACCAAGCTGGATGACCTGCGTTCTAGACGAGCAGACCGTCGACATTTCGCCACCCGAGCAGACGTGCGCCGCATCCAAAAGATAATCGAAGAAGAAACTATTCGGCTTGCCTCCGGTGATGGCGCATCTGTCCTCGAATGGGTGAAGAAGTTACGTGAAGAGGGACATTTCGTGTTTCTCAAGCGCAGTGATGAAGCACCGCCCCCCGAGTCAGATCTTGAGCCCGACAGCTTTGTTCTCATCATACAGACCCAATATCAGCGCGAGTGCTGGGAGAAGTATGGCTCGCGTTTCGCAGGCATCGACGGCACCCACAACACGACCCATTACGAGAACATGACACTTTTTACGTTGCTTGTTCGGGACAATTGGGGGCGCGGTAAATATTCGACCATTATTCACACCTTTCTACGTTTCTCATGGTTCCCCAGGAATGCCCGCGGCGTGGATGATCTCTTCTAACGGGAAAGAGTCCACAATTGATTACTTTCTCGCCACCATCCTTCTCGAGAACCCCACAATCTTTCCGAATATATTCATGTCCGACTTCGATTACGGGCAACTAAACTCAATACGCCGCCGCTATCCGAGATCTCGACTTCTTTTATGCTGGTGGCACGTACTTCATTCGTGGCAGAAGCATTTCGTCACCCAGCACCATCCTATGCTATGGGAAAGACTCAAGAAGTGGATACGCCTCACGGATCGAGCCGAGTTCGACGCATACTGGGCCGAGATCCAACGTCTCGCACCTGCAAGCGTTGTGAAGTATCTCGAGACGTACTGGATGAAGGAAGTCGAGCTCTGGTCGGCTGTATATTGCACAGATCGTACCATCTTCGAGCTCGGGGACACCAACATGCTCGTCGAAGCCTGGCACCACCTGCTGAAAGGGGATTTTCTGGAGGGAAAGCGGAACCGGCGCCTAGACCACCTGATCCAAGCTCTCTACGACATCGCACTCCCGCACTTCATCGCTCGACATCACCGACAGGCAATGGGATTTGAAGGGCCAGACCTGGAATTGAAACACCGGCTCGAAGTCACCCGGCGGGCGGATTCAATTGCCAAATCTGACATCGAATATGATTCTGCCACCAGGAAGTATCGTGTCCGCTCCCAAACTGGCTCCAAGATATTCTACGAGGTGGACCTCGACGCCTACGACTGCACCTGTCTTTCCTTCCCCCTTATTCGGTTCTGTAAACACATCTGCGCAGTGCAGCATCATTTCCCCGAGGACCACAATACCGTTCCATTGGCTCGCTTGGAAATACTACCCGAGTCTGATGAGAATGACAGCAGCGATGAGTCGGACGTCGATATGGGGCACCGAGACGACCCAGAAGCTGTGCAGGCGGCGACGGACATGCAGAGCATTGCGGATCTGACTCAGCGTCTTGAGTCCCTCGCGATGTCCTGTCGTTTCCTGCCGTCGACGCAGCTTAATGGGAAGCTTCGCAACACCATTGCTGCTGCTTCACATGCATTAGACATTTTGGCCGAGGATCTACCGCCCGTCAGCTCCGAGTCAGTTTTACCCCGCAAGAAGCAGAAGATTGGGCCGAATGCGTCAACACAGGGAGACTCCAAGAATACTCTTTCCATCATGGGCGCCAAAGTCAAAAGCCACAGGCGCACAGACTATGGGCCGTACGGCGGCAACGTACAGTCTGGTACAAGAGCTAAATCAGACGCAAGAGGCCCAGCATCAATCACCTTCCCAGATGGCGACGACAGCGCATCAGATCCAGCGACGACAGCGAGTACACTCACGGCTTCGTCCTCCACTGTCCAGCCCTCGGCAGACTCGACTCCCTCATCATATTACCGCCCTCGGCCCAATGTCCCTTTACCGGCTGCCACCCTACCCCCTACCACACTATCCTCTGTGACGAGACCACCTCGACCTCTCCCTCAGGCCGTCACACCATTCGATGTGGATACTTTTGATATTGCGGGCAACAGCGCACTCGAACGGCTGAATAATAACCAGCTTCGTGCCTTGTGCTTAAAGTATCACGTCGACACGGCCCGTTCAAAGGAGGATAATATTAAAAATCTGCAAGAATATCACAGATCTTCTCAACGTCGTCGCGCGGTAGCCCCTCCTCCTCCCTCTTCGTCCTACTATCCTTATTATCAGCCTATGTATTATCCTCCTGTGTACTACCCGCCGCAACAACCTCATTAATACATGCATTCTGTCGGATCTGTCTCTGAATTAATTAAATTAGAACTTACTACTGCTACTGAGAGATTTAGGTGGTACTTCTGACTTTGCCACCGAGGAACAATGGCTCATTTGCAGAGACGAGCCAAGCAGCGGTTCGCCGCCGCTTTGGGTCAAAAGACAAATATGACACGCGAATTCCCTTATTGGGCGCACGTGACCAGGGCGAAAAGTTGCCAACTCTTGTCTGCGGCAAATTGGCACTTTGCTGCACCACTCCTGCTGCACGCGACAGTCGTGCATTTGTCTGCGGCAGTCTAGCGGTTGTCGCATCATGCATTGATTAGATTGCCGCTGGCTTTGGCCTCGGGCCAAAAAGCCATGGCTTTCTGGCTTGGCTTTGGCCGGCCTATAGCTGACTTGGCTTGGGCCTGGCCCGGAGTTTTGCCAGGCCAAAGCCACAAAATGCCACCAAATCCCGCTAAAAGCCATCACACTGGAGATTGCCGAATTTAGGCAAAGCCGAGGTGCTACTCGAATGCCAAAGAGTTGAATTGAACACAAATCACACTTGAATCTAAGCTGAATGAATTAGTTTCAGCCCGTGGATCAGCTTTGATTTTGGTGTGATTTATTCCAAAGTTGATACTTTGGTGTTCGAGTAGCACCTCGGCTGTGCCTAAATTTAGAGAACTTACTGGGGCACATACCTATGCACACCATTTCCCCCCTGTACAGATGTGCCCAGGCAAGATTGCCAAATTTAGGCACAACCGAGGTGCTACTCGAACACCAAAGTATCAACTTCGGAATAAATCACACCGAAATCGAAGCTGATTCACTGACTGAAACTAGTTGAACCAACTTAGATTTCAGTGAGATTTGTGTCAAATTTGATACTTCAGTGGTCGAGTAGCACCTCG
Source organism: Mycena latifolia (assembly GCA_029289555.1). NCBI lineage: Eukaryota > Fungi > Basidiomycota > Agaricomycetes > Agaricales > Mycenaceae > Mycena > Mycena latifolia. The sequence continues at coordinate 512,903 of JARJLE010000017.1, read as the reverse complement.
ACTGTGCCTAAATTTGGCAATCTCCGATGTGCATGGCTTTCTGGCTTTCAGGCCAAAAGCCAAGCCAAAGTCATGTGGCCTGGCCTCGGATTTTGGAAAGCCAAAACATCACTAATGTCATTATGCATGCGGCACTTTCTGTGTCTGTTTGCAGCAATCTCTGCCATCACCTGCAGCAATCTTTGTGTCCCCAGCACCAATCTCTACCTCTGCCCACAACACCCTTTGGTTCTGTCTGAACCCCTCTTCTGTCTTCATTGCAACCACTCATAGGGATTTCTTTGCCCCGGCTGTTCAAATATCTTCACTCTTTGTCATCCCTGGCTGTCTTCACTGCCATCCGACTCATCCTAATATTTTCCTTCGGTATATCTTCCGGCTCTATGCATCGACAGGACTCATGGTTATCCCTTCATACTAGTGTTGCCGTGACTCGGAAAGTCGAGTCGCAACTTGGTAAAATGACTCCGTTCCAAGTTTGACTCGACTCGACTCGACTCGGCCCACCTCAAGTCACTTGAAGTTGCTCAAGTCCACTCAGGTCGATGAAGTCAGTTCTGTTTCATTGCAATTGTTAAGCACTGGACAAGGCAGGTGAAAGACCCACCTCTGATAGGCCGAGTGGATGATTACCTGCGGTGGTCCAGGAAATTAGTGAAACACTAATCATTTCATGTTAATCCCAGGACCGTGGGATACATATGCTGTTAAACAGCTAGGAAACCTCTTATACGGGTTGTGGAATTTGTTGAGATTTTTCTGGATTTTATTGTAGTCAGAAACTGGATAGAAACGCAGAATAAATCGAACTGTCACCCATGTGATGGCTTGTGACATGGTGACATTTGTCCAGGGGAAAAAAATTTGAAATACTTCCCAAGTCGACTCGAGGGGGCCGAGTCGGAAGTCGCAGCAACACTACTCCATACTGTCCAGCAATCCGATACACTGGTGGAAGATTTCGAGTTTTTGAGTGAAAAAATTGGTGAAAAATGTTTTGAGTTTTACAGAAGTTTTTTGCCAAAAATGTACGTAAAAAACTTGAATCATTTTCAAAAGTTTTCCAACTTTAAGTGAAATTTTCGAAATAAAATGGAAAACTGCTGAGAAACTCTTGAGTTTTTCACCTACATTTTTGGCAAAAAACTTGTGTAAAACCCAAACTAATTTTCACCAAATTTTTCACTCAAAAACTCGAAATCTTCCACCAGTGATAGTCTATATTTATCTGCCACCCTGTATCTCCGACTGTTACACTTTCGGTCTCTGCACCTATTGATATGTTCAAGATCCGTTCAACTTGGAGTTTGACGGTATTTTCATACCCGTGGGGCTCTGATCTTGGACCTGGGACCAAAACATAACTTACAAAGAGCAACTATACGCTCTCCCGTGATATCTCTTCGCAAACACGCTCTGTGGCAATAGTACAACCACTGTGCGGCAATGGTCCACTGCCGCTTGCCTGGACCTTTTTAATTGTCTCCCACTTGATTGGAGCTTACACCTTGCTTCTTGCCATAGAATACCCATTAATCTTTCAAAAAGAAATTGAGACTTGAATCGCTCTGCGGCACTTGCACAGCCACTCTGCAGCAGTTTTTTTTTACAACTACCACAACCGTCCACAGGTGATTTTGAGATTGATTGATTAACAAGTACTGATGCATCTATTAGACCCTTTGGTAAGAGGATAACCTTCCACCTGCTGTTAGAACAAAGTTATTCAAAGTCTAGTCTTCACCGGAAAAACACTCACCACAGCGTACCAATTCAACATTGACAGCAGTGGTAGATGTCGGGTTACAAAGTGGTTCCAAACAACAGATTACATAGTATGGACCCTTGAAACTCGCCAATAATTGTTATGAACCAAATTTAGTATCCTATATAAGAAAAGAGCTCAGCACCGCCACACGGGAAAGTCACATGAAAACACTGCCACTAAGTCACATGAAATGTCATGTGATGTCTCGGCCGTTCCCACCCTGCTGCCGCTCCTCAAGGCCTCAAGGCCTCAAGGCACATTTCATTAATGATAAGCACACTTTGCCTCTGCCCCTCATCTTACTCTACTCCCTCCCATTCCAGGTTTGTTACTCCCTTTCTGCTTTCAATTCCTGTAACCTCTTTGATGATTTCCACAGCTATACCCCTATCTGTCAACTACATCTCATTCTCCCCCACCACTTTTCACTGTGCTTATCTCTTCTGTGTGTACCCAAAATTGACTCTTCAGATTTGACCCTAACTCCAAATCAGCTGCAGCCTGGCTCTGAATGCAGGTACTTTCTATTTTCTTTGTATCAGTCTAATTTTTGCCGCTCTGAAGGGATCAAACTCCCCCAACCACCCCTCAGCGTGCGAGAATCATGGCTCAAAGGAATGAACGTGATAACAGGGTCCTTGATAGTCCTCAGAGGCATCGTCAGCCTCAACATCCTGCTCAGCCTGCTCAATTTCAACAAAATCCTGAGGATGTCTTTGGAGGTGCCCCTGTTCTAAACAGGATTCCAGAGCAGGCTCAGATTCAACCAAGACTTAGTCCAAACACTCTAGCAGGTCACAGAGCACATCTGGCTGATCTTCAGGCAGCTGCCCCTCGCCAGTTTAACCCTGTAGCTTACAATCCTCGGATCAGTTTAAATCAAACTCTGAATGCTGTGGCTGGGCCATCGCGAGGTCCCGCTCTTGCTCCTGCTCCTCAGGCTCAGGGTGGGCCCAGGCTGACACCGGGTACTCTAGCAGCTCACCAGCAAGGTTTAGCTGAGCTCCAAGCCCCTCGGGAATTTAATCCCGTGGAAAATAGACGTCAACAACAAAGGCAACCGGCCATTCCACAGAATAATGACCCTATACAGCCACCAAGGATACCATCCCCTGAACCACCTCCTCACACTCATATCCCAGTAGAGTATCTCAACTCTATCCGAGCATCTGGACTACCTTTGGCGAAATTGGCTCTAAAGGTTGGGTGCCCTATCATGATTCTCCGAAACCTAGATCCAGCAAATGGTCTCTGCAACGGAACCAGAGGAATTCTCACAAGAATGTTGCCTCATGTCCTGGAGATTTGAATCCTGGGTGGTGAACACAATGGTGAAAGGGCTTTCATCCCAAAAATTACCATTACTCCATCCACTGAGCAAATTGCTGTTGCCATGAAGCGGCAGCAGTTTCCTGTCCGGCTTGCATTCTTGATGACCATAAACAAAGCACAGGGTCAGTCAGTCGACAATGTTGGACTCGACCTCTGTACAGATGTCTTTGCCCATGGCCAACTATATGTTGCACTTTCTCGATGCACTTCGAGTCAGCGAGTGAAGGTTCTTTTCAAGGATGACAACAGCAGAATGACAAAAAGCATTGTTTATCCAGAGGTGTTGCTTCGCCCGTATGGTTTCCTCCCTTCTGAAATATATTTGTGGTACTAACTTCTGTTACAGGTAGTTTTAGGTAGTTGTACATGTAGTAGCAGTTGATGGCCAAGTATATGTATAAATTTCTCTTCTGAAAAAAAAAACCCCCGCAACTGAGAATTAGCCGCAAACATGGCGCGCCGAAGGCACGGGTCTAAACTTGTACTCATAAGGTAGGCGCCAGTCACTCACAACAAGCGCTCACGTGATGCGTCACGCGTGATGTGACTGGCGCCTACCTTATTTGTACTGTTCATTTAACAAATCTAACCCTTCATCGAGAGGATCATACACCACCTTATTCCGCTCCACATCTCTATTGCCGTGGTAAGGTTTAGTCTGTAGTCAAATCTGTTTGTTTCCGCGGCCTTAACCCCCGCATTCAGGCAGCTTGAACTAATCTTACAACTAACTCACATCTGTTACAATTCGGTGTAGCGTACAAGTCGTATTTTTTGGTCATTGATTTTCTCCGAATTTTTGTGGATGCCGAGTGAGCTCCTACATCCCCAAAGTATATAATTGCAGCTGGCATCGGAGGAGGGGTAGTTTCGAAAATCGACAGTGGCGCTGGAAATGCGCGGGTGATGAGGCCCCGTGAAGCTCCAGCAAAGGGTTGTCCAAAATTTTGGGTTTTTGAGGTCGAAATTTGGCCATTTCCTTGTCCGAATTATGGGTTTTTGAGGCCAAAAAATCCGCCAAACCCTGTCCAGATTATGCGTTTTTGACGGCGTCGGGACAGAATCTTGGACCCAGATAGCCCAGTTTGGGGCACAGCCCGATCGCATCAGTGAGCGGCATCGCGGCATGTAACGACCCCTGTCCGATTTTGGGTTTTTGAGCTCTAGAACGCCGAAAAACTATGGGTTTCGAGGCCCAAATCCAAGAATTTTCCGGACAACCCTTTGGTGGAGCTTCACACCTGGGTGATGGCCATGGAGGTGCCAACGTTGATGTGGGGATGGGCGACTGGAAGGTATTTAAATTGGTTAGTTTACATGCCTAGGCTCTGAGCCATGGAATGCCGCAGCTTGTGGCAGAATGCAGCAGTGTGACAGGATTGCAGTCATGCTGCGGCAATTTCAAATTTTGCTGCGGCAGTCTGCGGCAGTTGCGGCGGCACAGCGGCACTTTCCCCCTGCCCGTGTAGATCTCGTTAGGTTTAGTAGCACACCTCTTTGTATTTTTAGTGTAGCACCATGAATGAACAGTATTTTCAGGTTCTCCCTGCGTTGTATAAGCTTTCAATAGTTCACTCTCTCTAGACCAAAAGAGGCAATGTTCCAACGTGGTTGTCGAGGGACACTTGCGGTATTTCCAAGAAAATTCAACCAGGCATTTAAAAGCTGAGAGTCACCTATTAAGTTTGGCCTATCAAGGGTGAGGAAGATTCCGAGGTGAAGAGGATGTCAAAGAAAAGAAACCACTCCCAGGGCTCGAACACAAAACTACTAACTGACACCATTTTCTCGAGCGTCGACATAGCTCCAGGTCGCCGAGGACACCTTTGTCAAAGGTATACCCCAGTACTGCCTCATCACAGGCAAATATTTGAAAAAGTTTTTTCAAATATTTCCCAGGACATAGCACCAGGGCCCCCGCCAGCGCACATGTATATCTGCGCTATCCATGCGGGAAAATCACTGCGTTCAGGCCCCGCCTAGACCGCGCGCTGTGCAAGCAGCCTCGTCGGGCCATAGCCGAACCGTGCCGGGGACCGGGGTCCGAGCGCTAGCGGGTCCTCGGTTGAATGCGCCGAGCGGTGGCAAGGGCCGCAAGGCGCCTCGGCTAGGGTGCCAGCGAAGCGGATTGACAGCAGTAGCCCGGGGCTGTGTCTAGGCGACCGTGATGGGGCCGTGCGAGGCCAAATAGCAGTACATAGCAACGCCTCACCACAGCTCGCCGGTACCTCGGCAACACTAGACCCGCTGAACGCAGTGAATCCACCCACGATGTGCGGAATAACCTCAGTATTCTACAGCGATGCGGCGCAGCTGTCTTCGTCAACCGCCGTCGCATCGCTTCTCAGAGACTCTCTGAATAATATCCAGCATCGAGGCCCTGATTCATCTGGGACTTGGGTATCCTCAGACTCCCGTGTCGGTATGTACAAAAGTCCTATCATAACGGCCAGCTCATGGATATTGACTAAGGACTTGGGCATGTTCGGCTCTCCATCATCGATCTGGAGACCGGACAGCAACCTCTCTCGGACGAAGAGGACCTAATCCACTGTATCGTCACCGGCGAGATTTACGACCACGAGCACATTCGATCAGAACTCGAAGCCAAAGGCTCGGTCTTCAAGACTAAGTCGGACTCAGAGCTTGTGGTTCACTTGTGCGTTCCTGGTATTCAAGGCGTCCCATCAAGTGTCTAATTCCTAGTAGATACAAACACGATGGGCTCAACTGCACTTCTTCTCTCCGTGGGGAGTTCGCCTTTGTGCTCTATGATTCGAAACGGCAATTACTCTTCGCTGCCCGAGATCGCTTCGGTATCAAACCATTGTACTATACAATCACTGAAGGACGACTCCTGATTGCAAGCGAGATGAAGGCATTCCTCGCCTTCGGTTGGAAGGCAGAATGGGATGTCGATAGCATCGTTCAAAATGGAGACTTCAGCGATGACCGAACGATTTTCAAGGGGGTCAACAAGGTGATAGTTGCATTGATAACTCCAATTTTGGGCTGACACTTCGCCGTAGTTGATGGCTGGACACTTCCTGCTCTTCCGCCCGACGGGGTATCTGAAGATTCAGTCCTACTGGGACATCAATTATGCCGCCTCGGACGCACCAAATGTGGACACTATAGATGAGATGATTTCAACCATTCGCGGTCACTTGGTCGAAGCCGTGAAGCTACGCCTACGCTCCGATGTCGCGGTAGGTGTTTATCTTAGCGGGGGCATCGACAGTTCTGCTATTGCTGGAATCGCGATGAAGATATTGAGGGAGAGAGATCCCGATGCCACACTGGCCACATTTACGCTCGCCTTTCCTGGTGGGGTAGCCATCAATACCTTGCGACATCGACGCTCATCGAAATAACAGATGCCGGGGACATTGACGAGGGCCCGATTGCAGCTCGCACAGCGGCTTTCATCGGGGCGGATTCGCACATGGTCAACCTTACCGAAGTCGACCTCGTCAGTGCTCTAGAACCAACTATGTGGCACGCGGAGCAACCGATTTTCACATTTCATGGACCTGGGAAATACCTCCTATCAAAATACGTCCACGCGCAGGGATACAAGGTAACGCTCATTTCCTTGTGATGTTTGGGCACTGACATTATCGAAGGTCGTCCTCTCCGGCGAAGGGTCGGATGAATTCTTTGGAGGATATCCATGGTTTACGGTTGACTACCTTCGCCAGCCAGATCCTGCGGGTCTCGCCCTCGGTCTACCGCTTCCGTCAGAGGGAGAACGCGAGGCAATTCTCAGGCGACTCCAGACGGCAACGATACCCGCGCTTGCCTTAGGCCAAAACTCCTTCACTGATTCTCAACTTGCTCGTAAAATGCTGGGTGGGATCAGCACTCATCGGGTATATACAGCGGCTGTTGGTGCCGGTCCGGAGATATACACCACCACCATATTAGCGGCTACAGGGGGACCTGATGTCACCAGAGCAATTGCTGAGGGGATTGATCCTCGTGTACGGGAGAAGGCGGTATCGGGTCAATGGCATTCTTTCAACGTTGCTTCGGTGCATCCCGATGGCCCTCTATCTTGCTCTCGCTCTGACACCTTGCCCACAGTATGTGACCGCCAAGACCCTCTTGCAGCAATCCATTCTCAACTATATTGGAGAGCGAACGGAGATGGCGCACTCTGTTGAAGCCCGCCCGCCGTTCCTGGACCATCATTTCATCGAGTACATCAATACCCTTCCGCCGTGAGCACACCTGTTGGATTAATGCACAATCCTAACAGAATTTCGTGCAGATCTCTGAAATTGAAACCAGTGAAAGAAGCCGACGGCTCTTGGGGATTCGCCGACAAATGGATCCTGAGGCAAGCTGTCAAACCATATGTCACAGAGGAACTCTTCCTCCGGAGGAAATTAAGCTATAATGCTCCGCCTTCGCGTCGGGATGCGAAGGAATCAAAACTAGTACCTCTGCAGGCACATCTAAAAGCGCGTATCACACAATCGAATGTGGAAAATTTGGGATTTTTCGAGTGGTCCTTTGTCCAGCATACCCTTTCTTCATACTTGGACCAACCCACCTTTCCGGCGAATGGATCTTTGGATAGCCGAGCCCAGTTACTCATATATGTCTTGAGCTTCATTGTCCTGCAGGAAAAGTTTCTTGTACCTACTTGGCGTCCTCGAGGAAGTCCAAGATAGCTACGCAGTTTGTATCTCTCACGTAGCTAGCTGGTAGAACAATTATGGTGTGATTGGCACCTTTGGTATTATTCTGCCCAACAACTGTATTGTACCTCCCGGAGGGCGTACTTGGGGAAATGTGGTATATGTAACGGGCGAGTCTTTCTCCTCGCACCATCAACGACTCGAAGGAGGCTGTAGTCACTTGCCCCTGATGCGGCCTGCAGTGCTAGCCCAATTTTGATTTTGCTTTGCCCAACATAGCCTCACCTCTGGATGGTCTCTGAGTAGTGTTGAACCGGACCTGAATTGAGACCTTTGCGGACCGGTGCAAAGCTGTTCGCACCGATTCGAACCAAGTTCGAACCTCAAGTTTTCTTGGGGGAGATTTTCCGGCTTGAATTGATGATATGGATTAGGCCTCTCCGAGGTGGATGCTCAACCTTTAGGTGGATATGAAATGTGTCTGCACTCGGTTGGTTGACTGCTGAGATGGTGGTCATCAACATTAATTATACTATGTTGCTTTGAACAAGATACAAGAAGGATACTCAGGCTCAATGCAGCAAGGAAAGAAGGTGCAGGCAGGTCCAGAAATAGCCAAGCATTAAATATATGGTTGGGGATGTTCGCTCAGAAAAATTCGCTCCTGATGCTTGGAGAACATCGATTTTGCGTATCAGTTTTTGACTAGGTGCCTGCGCTAGCGCAAGCCAAAACCTTTCTTGAAGTAGACCAAGTCACTCTGAGATACATATCCAATATAAGTGTTGCTTTATTGCTCGCAAACTATCATGATCTAGCCTCTTGTCTAGCCTACAACTTCCACCTTTTTCATGAGTGTGCTCTCTCCATCGGGTGCACTGTCTGGGAATTTTTACACCACACATCCGTGGATATGGAATACAATGAACGGGATTTACCCGGTCTGCATAAGGAAGTCCCAGAGTGCTGCGTGAGATTTACCGGATCAAGCCGGCAGAATTCGAAGCCAGAGAAAAGTTTTGGAAAAGTTCAGGTATCAGAATACGACCAGATCGCCCCAGCGACTACACCACAGACTCGGTGCAAATTGGCACCTTGGATGAGTCAATTATAAATTGAGGAGGCAGCTTTGCAGAGATGGTGAGAATTGCGGGCAATATAAATGAAAGCCATCTATCTCGTTAGCTGGATACAGAGATTACAAGAAAAGGAGATCAGATAGCAAGCAGAAAATGATGGGCAAAGTCTGACTCCGCTTTCACCAACATGCTAGCCTGATCACTGTAAATCAGCAGTCAAGTCAGGTGGTGCAATGGGAGAGGGCTGAAAGAATCCAGAATCAAGTTGTGTCACCTTTTCATATCAACACATGGTGCGTGATTTTGGGAAGCTCTACAGCAGAGACAAGCTGTGTCAAATTCTCTGGTGTTGACCTGACATGTGTCTTTTTCATGTTTTGGGCCCGAATTATTGTATGGGCTTATGGGGGTAATACTGTAACATTATTATTCCAAATCTCTCGAAAATTTAAACACCTATTTCCAATATCTACACAGCTGTTCCGGAGAGTTACACCATCGTTTTCATACATCAAAACATACACATCTGAAAATTTACACAGGTGGAAATATGTGAGAAAAAATGCACAGGTTGGTTTGTGAACAAACTTCGCTAGTTGTCGCCTTCATATGTTTTTTTACACCACTCTCCCTGGTACAGATTCTTACATACCTTTGATTTCAAAAAGATTCACTGCTTGGGTTATACCTCGGAAAAGTACACTGGTTCCTCCCTTGCCTGGATTCACCACCAGTAAGTTCAGTAGTATAGTAGCTTGGTTTGAGCCCGAGGAGCGAAGTGCTTGTTAGGATCAACTGATGAGTGATTACTAGTGATTTTGATTGTTGCCGCTGGCAGTGCTAGAAGTGCCCGGCCCTGCCTTTCAATGGGTGCTGATGAATTTGAACCATCTTATGTGACGTAGGGTTAGCTTCCCAAGGGTCTGAACTGTCAGGCGAAATGTAGTGGCAATGGGTTGTTAGCGGCACTGCATACCATCCCATTCCATGCAAGTTGATGACTGAAGGACTTCATGCTGATTAATGACCCACATACCAAAGAGACCCTCAGTTGCAGAAACAATACTAGGCAATAAATGTGTACATCGGGGAGGTATCCGGGCTTAAAGTATGAATGAAATCTGTCGTTGCAGCCGCGCTTCACCTGCTCATGCCCTGCATCGTTGGGAGATGCAAATGGGCTGCCGCAATGCCGCTCCGATCCAAGGATCAATCACACTGAGGGTGCTCTGATGGCCGGTTACCACACTAATCTTAACATAAAAAATAGGGCCAGGTAAAATATACAACCCAGTGTTTTTCTTTTGGAAGGAACCAGGCATGGGCATATTTTTCTGTTAACGGATATAGTATTGTATCTAGATAAGTATAACCAGCAGTGAATCTGATACGATGTTTGAAGGTGTGTATATTTCCTTCGCGACATGCTGTGCTAATTTTGGCAAGAACCTTCAGCTGTGTAAATGTCTTTGCCATGCCACCACCTGTTCCTTTTGCAGATGATGAGGGTATGTCAATTGTACCGTGGGCATGTGAACCTGTGTATAAAGACAGAAATGTTGGTAGGTGGTATCAATTTTAACCAAAGAACACCAGGTGGCGCACAAAATAATAATGTTACAGTATTACAGCCATATGGGCTATGTTCGTGCTTCTCTGCCTCCGACCTTCAGAACTGAAGTCCTAATTGCACGGACTCCAACAGACTAAGAACCCCAACATGAGTAGTCTAAGGGCTGCGGGCCGGATGTAAAGATTTGGTTGGCCACCAACTCCCCAAAAATGAGCCGTGGTAAGGGCAACTTATAGATCACTCCTCTAGGTGAGTTTACATCCAATAATTGAAGTCAATTGACGGTTCATGAAGTACTGTTTGCGGAGCGGCCCGCACTTGTTTCACATTGAACTACAAGCCAGTCCGCGCAGGAGACGCCCGTTTGGTTCGGGCTTGGACCAATGATCGCGCCTCGCAGCAATTGTTTTGGTTCGGAGTTTTATCGTGTGCGGGGAACATAGTCCGCGGTATGGAGGTCTAACTCTTGAATTTTTCACTTGTCTCGGCAGCGTCTCAGTGCTGAGGAGGGCATTCAATGATTTATACCACCCGTTGGTCGACTCCCTTTGTTCTTGAAAATTTAACCAGGTATCCAGGCTCTACGGCTCTTTGGTAAGGTCCAATTGCGGAACGTCCCGCACCTGCTTCGCTTGCGATGGATCGGAGAGGACTGCACATGCAGGAGAAGCCCGTTCGACTCGGGCTTGGACCATGTGTTGGAAACTTCGGCTTTTTGTGCAGTTTTTCGGGCTGTGCATCTGGCCGTTCACTCGATCCATTCAGGCTCTTCTCAGCAGTCGTCAGCTCCCGTTGCGTAGAAGCCCGCGCCTGCATCGCGTGCTGCAGACTTCGCATTTGTACGCAGGGTGCGCCCGTTTCGCTCGTTCGATTCGGGCTTGGACCATCGTCGTGACCCAGAGAATTTTTCTATCTCTCGCCTTTGCATTAATCCGGCTCTCTGTCCCGTCATCTCCTGGTGCAAATCGAAGGTGCACTCATTCCAGCTGTCCATACGTTACTTACTTCGGGTGCCATTAAGTCATTTATCCACGTCGTCGTCTTGCGCTCCCATTTCGGAGTGGAATTTCCTCCGACGGCCTTGAGCTTCCCGACCCATTAACCGACCCATCTGTGTAATCCAGATCCAGTTGCGGAGTGCCCGGACTGGCCTCGCTCGCTTCCAGTGCCGATGATAATCAGTTGAACAGTACCTGCACTGAGCTGAATGCTATCATTGTCCGTGAGCGGACACCGATTTGGCTGGTATATTTATCTGGAGCAATTGGTTGCCACGGGCGAACAACATCTCTCGCGAGACGAGGGCGAGTACAATAAAAATTCCGAATACAAGGGGACAGCAAGTCTGTGGCCATACGTCACGTGTGATGAAGACCCGTATAAAAGACGGGAGTTGACCATCGCATTCAGCATTCCCACTCATTTACCCTGACTCCCCATCCACTCCTGACACCATTGACTCTGACTTCACCCCCCGACATTATCATCCAGGACGTCGCTTGTGGGAGGGACGTCGACATTTGCAAAGCGAAATGGATCACAGGCGTTCTATAGTCATCCTCTAGACTCATTACCAGTCTGCCTACGAATGGCAAAAAGTGTGGCAAGCACTTTGCCGTAGGCAGACTGGTACAACTCGGAACGATCAATTGGACTGAGCCCGGAGTTTGAATTTTTCTTGTGACCCACGCCCTGGCCTCAAATTTGATTATTGTCATTTTCTCAAAGTTGAGGACTTCATTGTAGGAGTTATATCCTGACTTCTGTCTCTTCAGAATTTTAATGCATAAGCTCCAGGGGCGACAGCGTCGACCTCAGCTTGATTGATAAACTCCCTATCGGACCGAGCCCCGGTGATCGGCGTGATCGGCACCACCCAAAATTTCAAACTCCGGGCCCAGGTCGATTGTTTGTTCCGAGTTGTACCAGTCTGCCTACGGCAAAGAGCTCACCTCATTTTTTTGCTCCTCGTAGGCAGACTGGTCACAAGTCTAGTCATCCTCGCCATGTGACGCGCATTCACTTCTTCCGAGGAAGACGGGGGGTTCGATTCCCCCCGACGGTATGGCCGAATAGGTTCGTCGTTTTTTTTTGTCCTTTCTGCGCCGCTTTCTACTCCTGAATCCAGCGGACGAACCCATCGTCGACGTTGAGTCAGCGGTCTTTTCTTATCATCACGGCCCAGCACGGGCTCCGCGACATCGTGGTGCTGCCGGACGGACCATCTGGAGCGGTGTGGCGCAGGGCGGCGGCGTCGACAGGCGCGTCCAGTTCCCTCCGCGCCTCTTGCTGGATGCTCGTCTGCGAAGCGTGCTTCTCTCTCTTCAGGACCCAGGAAGGTTTCGCCTTCAAGCACCGCGGCGCCGGAATTCGTGGTGGGATTCTTCAATCTTGCCTCTGCTATCCGCTAATAATCAAGATGTGTTCGAAGATTTGAGCGTATAGCAATTAGTGGAAGAAACAAGACCAATCCACATAGGTGAACATCTTCAAATTTATCCACTTATTCAGGCACTGCTCAGCACTCCTAAGGTCCAATTGCGGAGTGGCCCGCACCTGCCTCGCATTACGCTGCAATGTCATAATAGACGCGCGCAGGAAACGCCCGTTCGACTCGGGCTTGGACCATAGAGGGGAAATGTTGTCTTTTGTGCAGTTTTCGGGCTGCGCACCCGGGCCTTTACTCCATCCACTCAGGCTCTTCCCAGCGGTCGTCACGTCCAGTCGGGTCGATGCCCACGCCTGCATCGCGTGCTGCAGATTTCGCATTTGTACGCAGGGCTCGTCCGTTCGCCTTTGCTGCCTCTCCCCCAACGAGTTAGTCTATCTCATTCGCCTCAGCGTGCCATTCTACCTTGACTTCGTGGTGGGTTGACCGTTCAGGTTAAGCTATTCCTCACAAGCCCGCCAATCCCCGAATCAACGTTACAATTGAACTAATTCCAATCTGCGTCCGCCTTTTGTGCCTACTCCTCTTCCATCTATCTAGGTTTTTAGGTCCAATGGCGGAGAGGCCCGCACCTGCGTCGCATCGAAATTGCGCAATGATACATTACGTGCAGGAGACGCCCGTTCGATTCGGGCTTGGACCATGACGTCAAATTGATGCTTTTTTTTCTCGACCCCTCTGCTTCAAGGAATCCACCTTGATATATCCCCATGATCTTCTTCTGTCAGCTGTCGCAGTAACAATCCGCATCGGATCGTCGTTGAACATGGCACGTGTGCATCCGCCTTAACTGACTTTCAAAATGCAACCAGATTCATTTGCACACTAAGAAGGTTCAATTGCGGAGTGGACTGCACCTGCGTCGACTGCGAGAAACTCAGTGCAGGAGATGCCCGTTCGATTCGGGCTTGGATCGTAGGGCCACATTGCTGCTCTTTTGTTGTTTGCCTGAAGTGATATGATGCGCCTTGAAAATGGCTCGCGCGTTGCTCCGAGTCCAATTTCGTTCCATACTAGTCGAAGGCCGAACAGCCAGGATCAAGGGAGTTTGAGTGTGAGTGTGTCGCAGTTGGCTGATCCCAGGATCAAGCCAACGTGAATCTTTTCCGGTTACGGCGTCAATACGGCGTACCCGCCGCCTGCAGGTCCTTAATTCGCAGCAGAATGAATGAAATAGATGGCTCCCTTCCAGTCTGGGTCGCCCGCAGGGCCATAGACGTGGCGAGCATGCGGGGATTCAAGCGGTTCGAGCGTGCCAAGATTTCTGACACATCACCTGGTGTCATCATCCACGTGGCAACGTGTGCCGAGCCAGCCTAGCCCTGCCATCATCTCGTCTTGCATCTCGTCTACCGCCTCCTTTGCGCGCTGTCCGTCCGGCGCATCTAAGTTTCTTCCATATGATCAGCGTCTGCAATGTTCCGCCGGGATCGAACATGTGCTCCCGCGGCGGCGAGGATGATATGAACGTACAATGAACGTTAGCGCCCGCGTCAAGGCGTACGCCTTCACCCTCATCGCCGTGCATCGCGGGTCCATATCGCTGGATGGGCGCTCGTGGGTGCATGTTTCGTTCTGTATTTCATTGGGTGCGCTAACCCGTCCCTGGTTCACGTACTAACTCTCCTTAGGTCCCGGTGCCCCCTGCTTGCGGGTGTCTCTCGTCGCGCTTTTCGAGCGCGCCATGTCTGTATCTCTTCCACGCTCTCTGCTCTCCGGGCCGCATCTCCTACTCGTTCGCTCTCGCACCGCGCCTCTCGGGGCGCCGTGCGCATGCGCAGCGCGCCTGCCTCCTGCGTGTAGCGCTGAGGACTGCGCTCGCCGCGGCTCCTCTTCCGCCCGCCGCGCACGCCACTTGGTGGCTGCGTGGGGTCGACACCTACGCCGCTATGCAGAGTCTTGTGTCTCGTCTGTCTCGCGCCTTCCCTCTCGATGACTCCCATATCGACCGCCTTCACTAAAGGTATCCAGAGGGTAACAAGCCGTCGTCGACCATTGGAAGGTCGTCCTCGCCATGGGATGCGCACTCACTTCTTCCGATGAAGGTGGCGGGATCGACCCCCCCGACGGTATTCCTTGTGCCAACACGCTTTTTTTTTTTTGCTTTCAGTGTCTTTTGCTTCCACTTCTATCCTGGGACTCTTGCGAAGCTATCGTTTCTCATTGGATATTGACTCTCTGGATGGAACTTCCGGCGCCAAGTCGAAGTTTCCGTCATTTGGTAATGCATCTCCTTAAAGTCACCCATAAACAGACGGTCATCTGCATACTCCCCAGGTCCAGTTGCTGAGAGGTCGTACTTGCATCGCGTTCCACCGCAGTTAAGTATAAATCCCGTTCGACCGGGCTTGGGCCATTCAAGGGCTTCATAATCTTTTTCCTCGTCGAAATTCGCGTATAGTCCTCATGCTTTCGACGATAGATAAGTGTCGGATCTTCAATCTTGCCTCTGTTATCCGCTAATATGGCTTGATCATCGCCCATCTAGCGCATCCCCGCCACTGCTTCGCCCAAGGAAAGTTCCGAGCATATTGGGCTCGGTGAATGAAATAATCAAGCTAAGTACGTGTCCACGTCCCTCTTGAAAGTTATCCACCTATTCAGGCTCTGCTCAGCACTCCTAAGGTCCAAGGGCGGAGCGGCCCGCACTTGCACCCGTATTGCAGAAGCACTACTGGACATGCAGACGACGCCCGTTCAACTCGGGCCTGGACCGTAGGGCGGCGACCGCATACTTTCTTCTTCCCCACTCGCCATGCAAAACGGAGTGACAGAGTCTCCTGCGCCGCCTGCACTAATCCGAGAAGAGACACCCTGGTTCCCAGATGCCACCTTGGTCATCCGGGCCGAAAACCTCTTGTTTCGCGTCTTCCCTGGAATCCTGGCCGCCATGTCGCCCGTCTTTCACGACATGCTCGCGTTTCCGCAGCCCCAGAACGGCGAGACGTTGGACGGCCGTCCCCTAGTCCATCTTACAGACTCAGCACTTGAAACAATATTTTTTGAAGGCGATCTTCCACTACGAAGGAATCATTGTCGCCTTAGACCAGTCTCGTTGCTCAAGCGTCAAGTGGTCCCAGTTTTTTTGAAGCGTGGCCAGCTGACGTTGATTTTGAAGTCGTCGCTGGAGTTCTGCGTCTCAGTTAGAAGTACTAAGTCGATCCCCTGAAGAAGCGCGCACTCCTTCATGTCTCCGAGCGCTGCCCGACCTCAATCAGGGAATGGAATGGTTATCAAGGCATCCATCCTATCCGCCTGGCCAATTTATCCCGAGAGGTTTCTGCAGACCGGATTCTCCCGACCGCACTCGCTGCGTGTTCGTGGTCTTTGCCGGAACACCTCGTCAACGGTGTGGCTTCCGCTAATGATCACTCTGCCCTGGCACCATCTGACATTATACTGTGCATTCGTGCCTTGAGCAAGTTCCAAACGACATGGACCAACCGGATTATTGATTTCTTATGGAACCCGGTCCACATCCCCGGCTGCACTTCCCCGTCGGATTGCTTCAGGGAAAGGATGGAATGTCGAGGTTAGGCGGAGGAGTGGCGCGAGGATGGCATTAAGGTCCTCCATCTTTGGGGCGAAAATGACTGGGACAGCCTTCGGGAAGTCGTATGTGGGGCATGCTTTGCAGCTATGCAAATTTCACATGCACAAGCCAGGCGCGAGTACTGGGACACTCTGCCGCCTATCTTCGGACTCCCCGGCTGGCCAACCCTTCTGGAAATAAAATCTGCGGCTCTGGGGTAGTACACTTTTTGAGTTGCTTGCTTTCTGTCATCGGCGCTAAATTATCTAACGCGCTACATAAGATATGTAATTTTCGTTTCAATCGACCGCCAAAAAGAAAGACACCAATAACAAAATCACTCTCGCTCCACGCGCAATGTTAACATCTCGCTCCTGCTTGTTTAACAAGCGGTCCTGAATATCTACAAAATTCTCTGTCTCTTCTTACCTGTGCGAGGCCCTAGAGAATTTGGTGTCTTCTCCTCGCCTGCGATCGCTGGCCTATCTTATGCTCTACCATCTTCCTTGGTCACCTCGAGTTCCTTATCCTGTTTTCAACGAATATTTTTAGTGGGTAATATTAATCGTGCATGCCGAAGAGAGCCATAGTATTAGTAGTCCCTAGCGGAAGTGGCCATGGCGCGCTTGTGGAGGCTTGGTGCGTTTCCTACGACATCTTGTTGGCATGTCTTGTACCAAATAATGAACTTCCGACACCGTGTGCAGTTCGTGGACGAATGTAGTGTGGGACTTTCATCTTACCCGATTTTCATGATGATTGGGATTGTTTTATTCCCGCTATCTTATAGTGGGTTTGTAGGGTGTGATCGGTCGAATTCGTACGTTTCATTTTCTTTCCTTTCTGGGCCACTTTTTCGCTGTAAATGGTCTTATTATTTTGATCCAATCATCCCTTGATTCCCCTCCATCACCAAAAGCGGAAAAACAATCTATGGCCACGCAAGGCCATATAAGGTACGGAAAGGCCGGCAGGCTCAGAAGGCTATAACTAGCCTTCCCTGAGATCCACATACTTCAGCATGGTCATCAGGCTTGGCAAAGCTTGGCAGGCCTGCCGTCCCTTCCAACACATTCCAGCCATTATAAGGCCTTGCAGTAAATCCCGATGTTTTCCAAGGACTACCAGTACCGTATTCTCATTCAAATCCCAAATAAAATGCAACAGAAAATAAATTATATTCGAGCGAATACATCTACTACAGCGGTTGGGTAACAGATGAGCGACAGGTTGGGTCGCAAAAGATACGTAAGGAGCTCGCTTGCGACGGGGTGGTTTGATGCAGACATGCATAGAGCGCGAGACATTTGCGGTTATGTATACTTGAGCTTGACCGGCTTGAGGATGGGCTTGACATGCTTGAGGGCAGAGCTGTGCGCTTAATGAACTTGACGGGCTTGACGGGCTTGAGCGCTTGACGAGCTTGACACGCTTGCGGGCTAAACATCTTGATGAGCTTGAGGGGGTGAGGGCGCGAAGAGCGCGACGTCCGTTGCGCTCGGGGCAGCACTGTTGCAGCAATGGGCATCTGAAGTTACCTTGAGGAAGAAACTTGCTGGAATAGGGAGCATAGCGAGCAGGGGAAGTGCTGGGTGAGTGAGGAGATGGGGGGAGAAAGGAACAAGTGCACCAACCACCATCAATCACATCACGCCTTATCAAAGAGTGCACGGACCATCGGAGTTTCTTGACCGCATGACCCGTCGGAGTTTTGACGTGATCGTCGTGCATTTGGCCCGCGTCGTACTGGCGTGTCGGCGCGCCAAAGTCGATTCAATCATCAATATCGATGCCGCTGCTGCCATATCGCGGCAACAATTCGAGTTCTTGATTTTGACTGTGAGGTAGGCCCATTGAAGAGAAATTACTGAAAAACCAGCCTTCAGAAGTGAAGGATTCGGCACAGAAGACGGAGACGGGGGCATTCCGGACAAGGTTCATGCAGGCTACACACCTCTGTAATAATATTATTTTTATTATTTCGGTCGGCGTAACAAATGAAGTAATTGGTATGGCGGTGACAGTGGACCATCCACAGCCATGTATACCTTGCAAGTCCTGGCAGTCCTTTGGATATCTGTGAGGGCCTCAGGATTGTTTATATGGTCAACACCTTGCCAGGTAAAACCTATGGAAGGGAATATCCGGCCAGGTATTCAGCTTCCAAGCCCTTGCCGACGGCATCTGCCAAGCCGTTCCAAATCAGGTCATATCAGATCTTTTCGGATTTGGTGATGTCTGTGTCGGCCTCTTGTCCCCTCTCCTGTGCTTTGCTTGCCTCTTGTCTTCGCCCTTTGCCCTCTCAAAACACCTCAATCACTGCCAGCCTCATCTTCCACTCAACCACGTCTATACTCGTCAACGGCGCTTCTGTGGAATCTGTCTCTTACTCTCCACTGATAGCTCGTACCACTTTGTCCACCGCCCTTGCCGGCTGTTTCCCTCCCGCCCGCAACTCGGCGTACCTTATTACCGTCGTCACTGGTGTCTTTGGCAACCACTCCCTCTCTATTCTCTGTGACGTCTCTCCCCATGCGGCCACCCACATCGTTCTCGGGAGGGAATGGGCCGCGCTATTGCGAGACAGTCTCTTGGCTAATGGCGTCCGCGTCAGGGATACTTTCGATGCTTGGACGTTCTTGACACATCCTACCAGACCTCTGTCAGGTTCGCGCCAATACAGGTCTATGTCTTGCTTATTAACAGCAGTCCATCCGCACGCCTACAAACTTCCCTCATATCGCCTCCGAACTCTTCCCATCTTACCCCCATCGGTGCGATCACTGTTTCCCTTTCATTCTGTCATCCACTGATCACATATCCTTCGTAGATCTCGTCCAGGGACGACTTCCGACGACGGTGGCCTTGTTAAGCCCCTATTAACCCCCAATTTCCTTATTACTGATTATCGATGTTCCATTGCTTGCCCTAAACTCTTTCATAACCTCCGAACCTTCGAACCTTCGTTAAAAACTCTGTTTACGTGTTTTTAGTCCCTGCCCCCCCGAGGTACACGTTCTCGCATTTCCCTTCCACATCTTTCAATCATTTGGATCTGTCTTCTGCTTGCCACAATCCCATTTTTCTGCCGCATCTGAGTCGGCTCATCCCACCCCAACTTTTTCCTCGCAAGTGCCTTATACCCATCCCATTCTTCCTCCCCGTCGTCAACATCCCCGTCGCGGGCATGCTTCCGGTTCCTCTGCCTCCCCTGTATCCGCCACTTCTTCCTTCCTCTCTTCAGGCTTTATTCACATCTGGAAACAGCTCTCAGGATTTATTCATGTGCAGCAAGGACGAGCTAGTAAGAATCTTGGACTTTCATCATGTTGCACACGCGAGTATATCGAGTGCAGATGCATGTCATGCCCTTGTTCTCATTTTTTGAGCGGTGCCTGTGTATCTGACTGCAGCTCTAGCATGTCAACTGAACAACATAGGTGCAAGTGCTCTGCCTTCGTTGTCCTTCATCTTTCGACTCAGAAAGATATGGCCTTCGCCCTGTTTAGCATGCTTCTCGCCACGTCTGATACCGCGCTTCCTGACGAGCACCTCAGACAGGTCGGTCTTTGGTTAGGGGGTTCTAATTCCGTTACTGCGTATCCACATGCATGTCGCGCTTTCCTCGACGGCAGGTGGCGGAGCATTGTTTCTGAGTTTTCTTCCTGGAATCCTGCCACTTCAATTTTTGACAACGTGGAAGGATTACGCAAGGGAACACTTCTCGCATTTGCACAGTCCCATGGGATCTCGCTTGCTAGCCCCACTCGCGACAGTCTGAGGACGGTGATCTTCCAGCATCTCAGCACTGGGGCCTGTTTATCTAACATAAGTTCCCGGTCTCACCTCGCATGCTCATCAGTCGTCGCTCAGTTTGGCTCGATCCAAGGAGGCGCGGACCCCGATGATGATGACCCCAACATGTGTCTCCAGGTGGAGCTATTGGAGGCAGTCTGTCCGGTCCTTAATTTCCACTTCGGCTCGAAGTCAAGCCGGCTGCCATGGTCGCAACTCTTCCCCGTCGCCTCGCGGATCAGGACACCGCTGCCATCATAACTCTTCCCCGTCGCCTCCCGGGTCGGCACGCCCCACCCCGGCATCGTCAACCTGTCGCGACGGCGACCGCAGTTCAGCTGCCCCTGCCCCAAGAAGGGTATATCGTCGATGAAAACAAGAGTCTGCTGTATTATTCATGTATATAAAGTAGCTACACTCAAATATTGTTGTTGTCTATTTTTCTATTGCATGCCGCCCCTCTTTGTTTTTAAAAAAATGCCGCCCAACATCCTAATTGCAATGGCTTTGAAGCCATCTCAAGGTCATATCAGGCCTACCACCTTTGAAGGGCTTGACAGTGGTTATATGTCACGCTGTGACTTACGACCGCTTATTTTAACTTGACCTGTCTGTTATAAGCCAGGTCAAGGATTATGGACTTACAGGGAGTTACAAGCGGATGTGATCCGCTATGATTGGTCCAGGATTTTTCCGACATAGGGCCATGGTCCAGGACAGTGGTCAGCGAGTGGTTGGCCTTACTGTATGCCCAAATGTCAGAGGGACTTGCCAGCTCCTGTGGTATCGTTAGATCGACTTTAGATTATAGATACACCAAGAACTTCAATGTAGCGTCTGTGCATCTTGTTGATTGATGCTAAGGAATATTTCGTGGCACATAGCAACCGTCTGGGCGGAGCTGATGCAGTTGCAGGAGAAGGCAAAAATGCTGAAAGCCAGGCCAAGCACCCGGCCGCCAAGTCCCAGGAAAACATCACAGAGAAAGCATTGATTTGGGGTACTGATATTAATTTATCGAAGGCTGAGGTGGTCGATCACTCACCACGAGCTGTTACAAAAAGTTGGAGGATCTAAAATCCGTACACATTTTATTGGCACAATTTACTTAGATGGGTTGATGAGACGTGGGGTAAGCACGGCTCGAGCTAATCACACAGCGGTTGTAGTGGTTCAAGATAAAGGCAGTTATTGGTATAGTATAGAATATAGCGGCTTAAATACTACTAGGATACGGGTGAGCCATACGGAGTCGGGACTGAGTCATTAAATAGAACATGCTAGATAAATCTACATACTGTTACATTGTTCACTCTCAGTCTGGGCTGTGCTAGTTACTCAAGACATCTCTGTACTTGTTGCAGCTCAACTTCTCTATCTCAGCGAGATGGTGTACTCCCCTGCTTGTTAGACTGTAAAGTGGGCAGGGACCGGATGTTCGAGCCATTTATTCTATGAGTGGAAATTACTCATGCTGCATTGATGAAATTCCTGGCTGAGCAAACACCAGGTGTGCACATAGGAATGGCTCACTGAGTATGAGGCCCGAGGGCACCTTAAACATGACATACTGAAGTGTACTAGACAACGAAACGAAAGGACACTGGCATGCGCACAGGCTCGAGTACTCGGTCAGCTCGAGTGAACCAACATTGTGCAGACAGTCGGTCAGCATCAACTACACCGACTGGAATTTTACCAGCAACCAGAGTCAGTTTTCGGGTTTCCAGGATTTTTAAATAAAGGACGTTGTAATCTCTGGGTCATCAAATGGTCGCATTTAACCAACACATGGGAGAAACTTAGATAGCGGGCATTCCCGCGCAGCGGGCTACTCATCTTATGTTTCATTTCAGAGCTTAGGCTATAACTCATAACTACCTCAAGTGCGGCATCCGAGTTTGACGGCGGCAGCATCAACAATTTCTTGTCACGGGTGGCAGTGCCGTTATCTTTTGCTTGCACCCACCACCTGAGACCTCAGGGGTCCACAACCTTCGTGCAAATATGCATGCGTGTTTGGATATGAGGAGGATTGAGCAGCTTTCGTCGTCGACAAGGGGGTGTTACAGGCTACAGCCCGTCTCATCCCATGCGTGACTCTATTTACATGAAATTCCAGAGAATGGCGATAGCGGCAGCGAACGGCTCCGTGAAAGACCTGCAGTGTCTTCGCTATATACTCACTTTCGATGAAGTCCCAACATCAATATCAATATGTCCCTGCTTCCAGTGATCTACGCTCTCCTCCATCCAACGAAAATCCCTGCTCCGGAGCACCTTGATGCACTTCATCACCAGACGGCAGCCCAGGGGTACCGGGAGCAACTCTCTGGCCTAGATATCCCCTATCGATACAACAGCGGGGTTTCGCACTATTGTCGTGCCCTATGTTGAGGTCCACGCAGTGTTGACTTTCTTGGTGAAGACGGATATCTTGGCTTCATCGATGCTCAGCGAACTAGCGGATGGTGCAGGCGGCTCTCTGACCGATCTGGCCGCTCTTGTGGTGCGCCACATTGACCGTTTGGTGGGCAGCGGAGACATGCGCCCGACGTCAGACTCTACGCGGTTGCTTAAGGGTGTCTTTGTGTGGGTTGCGCTTAGCGGGGCCCAGGTAGGCATCAACCACGAATCCGAGCATTCGCTCCGACGCCTCTTCGGGGACATGTTGGAAGAGGGACTACTCGAGTCTTTGGTTGGCGCAGTGTGTGCGCTTAGCAGGACTACGGAGACAGATCCGCTCAACACAATCAACAAGGGCTTATTCCTGTTACGAAGGGTCTTGCGGCGAATTCCCCTCCTCCTTTCGTGCACCCTTCATGCTAGGCTGCTCCGTGCCACCATCCTATGCGGACAGTGTCCCTCCCTCATCAGAACACATGACTACTTGAAATCGTTTCTAACTGAAGTTCTTCCTGCCTCCATGGTCCACTGTCATATGCTTCCCTACCTCGACACCGCGCTTTCGAATGTCCGGGATCTCGCGTCCGCCGAAGGTTTTACAAGTTCGGCGATATTCGATGACTGGCGGCTATTCGTTGACTATGCGGAGGACCGACTGGAACTCTTGGAAGCGTTCGATTCCCGAATGCTTGGGAGTATGAAAGCGTGCGATAACCTGGCGGTGGGTTTGTGGCATCCTTCGCTCGTTTGTTCTGATTTGGCCACAGTGCAACGAATTTCAGGAAAAGGCAAACTTCAAGCGGTGGTCTGGGTGCAGGAGCTTCTATTATTGTTCCAAGGAATGTCAAACCGCCGATTGGAAAGACGGGGGCCATCGGACGGCGTGTGCGACGGACCACTCCCTCTGTCTCAGTGAGCGACATGCGCAGAACAGATCCACAATACTGAGATGTGTAAACACCAGGTGGACACTGGCCAGGCCTTGACCGCCCGTGAGCGATCCTTCATGCGCGCTCTTCTCTATCACGAGTTCGACGACAACAAAATCGATATCTACTGGGACACGGTGGACTGCATGCACAAGTATCCACACGCGGGATACTTCGTTCTCTTCGACTACCTGCGTGCGCCGCTCAGCATCACAGTGCATCCGCTGGCGGAGAGATCGAGTATGATATCCTGTGCAAGACGGGTGCAGAGTGGGCGGATACTGTTGCGAGAGCGGCGCGGAGTGGGGGGCGAATGACGATCCATGTCATGCGCGTGCGCAAGGGCAGCATGGCGACGGACTGGGTAATTCCCCTCCGCACGAACGACCCAGTTGTGCATAATGGCTTGAAGGGCATCGCCGTGGGCCTTCCTTCGCTCGCAGACGGACGGCGCTTTCACGACTCCTTGCACTAACTGGATCCATTTGTGCACTACGTGTCTGAGGACGTTCAAGAGATCCAGTAATAATAGCAATAACTTCGACCTCAATATGTCCCGAGTTTGTTTCTTCTTTGTCATTTGTTTTGTCTGAGGACGTTCAAGAGATCCAGTAATAATAGCAATAACTTCGACCTCAATATGTCCCGAGTTTGTTTCTTCTTTGTCATTTGTTTTGTCTGCCGTGGTTATTTACCTCACTTGCAAGGCGTCGTTAAAGGTCGATGCATATCTCGAGGACGTGACCCAGCATGAAAATGTTCTGCATCATAACTCCAGACACAGTACTCGGCGCAAATTAATTGCCGGGAGAACTGCAGAGAGGTTTTCAATTCTACTTAATCGGCCTGAAGATGGTGAACGACCGTATGAATTCAGCCATGGCAGGATTTGCATAATAAGAATCGCAGTGGAGAAGGCATCAATCAAGGTCCAGGGTTTGACGCGTAAGAAAACGATACAAAATGAGGACGCCGAGGCCATGAAGGGGCTTGGAGAGCATCTCGATCCGGGTCAGCGCTGCCTATTTGGGATATCACCGCGCTCCATGAGTTTTGTGCGAGTTTGCACGGTGAAGATCAACGGGACTTCCGTGGCCCGCGGGATGCTGGGGAAGTCGGGGAGTTTAACCTGGAGATTAAATGAGAAAACGCTTTGCGTTGACAACATTTGAACGAAAAACCTCTGCGTGAACATGTGAATGACCCCCGAAGATGCCGCGCCTAATTTTCTGTCCATGGGAGATCTTCCGTCAAGGCCCACCCCACCCGCTCTGTAGCTTTGGTCCGACGGATAATTGGGCGGGCGACGGGACAGGGAACACAGTGGAGCTCCGCGCTATGTGGCGGTCCTTGTTGCGAAGCCCCGTGCCAGCTCTAGTGCCGATGACTTCAATGGAGTATTCAATTCTAGCCTGTACCTCCGAGCCATTGAAAAAGAAGGAGGGCGGAAGGCTCTCAGGCAACTGGAAGCGGAAAGCGCGCGAAATAACTTCAGAATTATGCGACGCTTCGCTCCCCGTTGTCCAAAGTGGTTGAATGGACTGGAACAGCTGAGGACACAACTCATTGGTCTGCATAATTGGGCTCGTATACCGCGCACCTTGGCAGTGCGTTTTCGATACGCAGCGACCGGCTGATTGTCACCCGTGTATTGCACCGGTTCCGCGATTGCCCTGGGTGATCCGGTTGGTTAAATCTCTCCAAACCGCGAAGGGTTCCACATACGTCTCAATCGAGCCTCGAAAGTCAACTCGCACCTGCCCAATGCCCTCCTTCTGCGCAAGCGCAAGATCAATACTGATGTTGTCCTGAACGTTCTGCCCAGGGGACCATATAGCGCGGTCGTCGAAATCCACAACCAAAGCTTGGGCGTCGGGTGTGTTGGTGGTGGCCATATAGTGACAGCACTGGCGTGAATAACGACACTGAGCGAGCAGTGCGACAAAGATCATTGAATCCGTTCCTGAGGGTATTGCGCTCATTTGCGGGGATAATTCTAATCAGCAACCCCCGGTATTCGGGTACGGGGGTTGCCAAGTAGCAGATGGCTATTCAGCAACCCGTGATCTCGGCTGCATGTTCGGCCATTCGGCATCCATGCCGCCATCAAGCTGCCGGATCGTAGTTTGTTCATTTTGGTAGAGGGCTGGAGCACCGTTTAGCCTTTTCTCTGGAGCATCAAAAGACTATCTCCTTGCTCATCACCGCAACTGCGACAACATTTGGAACTGTACGTCCCTTGTTATCGCGAAAATGGCCCAGTGGTTGATGGCTACCTTAGATCTATTCGACCGTACTTGTATTCGTTGCACAAACTTTATCCCTCCGACGGAGACTCCAGATGGAACAGCCCTTGACTGCGATTCACGATAGTGCTGCTGCATGGTCAGAGCTTGGGTCCGCTGTGCTTCGCATTTGGCATCAGAAAGCACTCCCTGCATCGGTGATCGGGGTATTATCTGCCTTGCTATATCTCGGAAATATCTTGGTCCTGCATATCACTACGCCTGCATTGTTTTCGGTGGAGACGTTCAACTCATCTCGGCTTGTTCCCGTTGGCACATACGGCCTCCCGGCATATAATTGGTCTACCTATAACTTGTCCAATCATGACGATCTTATGAGGTACGCAGTTGTATTTCGACGACCGACCCACTCACTAACACTTTAGCAACAGGAGCAACTTGTCCGACTATGTACTGGGTTCTACACTCTCATTCCAGTCTACGGTCTGGAGTACGGAGCGCCTGGGGCTATCGGGGGGGACGCTGTACGACGTCCTGGACATCAATTCCGGAGTGGGAAATGTCAGCGTCGATGCAACAGGATTTAACATCACATGCGGGTACCCCAGGAAAATGGGCATGCACTTCGAGCCGAAGTACCGATGATTCGGCACTGCGTTTAGAGGGAGTGAATTTCACTTATTACATCAACCCCACTCGTACGCAAGATTCGTGATTTCAACAATCATTCTTAGCTGATGGTCCTGCAGAACCCGAGATAATTAGCACCCCCATTGGTTGGCTCTTCCCTCAAGACTACATTCTGTTGTATAGTACTATTCCAATCGTCGATTCCAACAATGACATGGGACCGATGGTGAATCTCAGCCGACCTATGGGCAACTCCGTTTCTGCCATCCAGATTTTGCAATGTAGTCAGACGCTCGTCTCTCAGACGGCAGTTGTCGATTCACAAATCCGTCAAATCCTCAGCGTGGATAAAACTATCGAAAAGTCGGACTCGGTCTGGCATCCGTACACCCTGCATCTGGCCAGAACAGCACATTTGTCACAACCGGAAATTTACTCATCGACGCGGTATGTGGTTTAAATGCAAGTGATTGGACGAGTCACTGAGTCGCTTTGTAGGTGGGATCCTGGCATAGTGAAATGCCGTGGTCGCAATATAGTCTCGACTATGACTCGGAGGATCAGGTTACTGTGGCAGACATGCAAGCCATTCCGACGCTTATTATCCTCGGCTGTCTCTGATTCCCTCATCCGCTCATTAGGTACTTGATCCAAAAGCTGAATTTGTTGCCACCCGATTTTAAAAGGCCTCGCACTGTGACTCTCCACGCCGTAGAAAACGCGCTCTCAGTTGTGGCCGCATCGATGTTTTGGACAAGCAAGCATGCATTACCGTCTTGTATAATTACGACACTCAATCGGTTATTTTAGTCGGCAACATCCCGCCGTCCCATGGACCACTCGTCGCACAATTCACTAAGGGAAATATTTCGGGCTACGGGTTTGAGCCGGTGATCAACCCACCGTTCTTACTCCAAGGAAATGCCACGGTCACCCAAGTCTCTGTTCAAGGACGTCTCGATGTACGCACATGATTACTGTCATAGTTGCTTAGCCAGGACCTAACATTTCAGTAATAGTTGAGCATCATATCGGTACATCATCCCACTAATATCCTCGATTCAGCGGCATTGATGAGTGTGAGTGCCAGGTTGCCGCCGGCCTTGTTGCCTCCGTGACACTTTTCCTCCTATCGCTCTCGTTTTCGCTCGGCGGTGCGCACGAAGACAAGGAAATCCAAATGGATGGAACCGGAATACTGCATGCAATATGGCTGTATCGAAGTCACCCGGAACTCGAGAGGCTGATGCCGCACGTCGAAAATCCGACCGATAACAATCTGCGCGAGGCAGGCATGGTGCGCACGAAGTTGATTGAAGGAGGACTGCGGAAGGACGAAAGCTGGGGATCTTTTTAAGGAAACCAAATGAAGGACTTTCCAGCAAATTTTGATCCATGATTATTTCTACATACCATGACCCAGAAATTGTAACAGCTTCAAGCGTATAAAGTCCTGTAAAATAACCGTCCTAATTTTACATGCGACAAAGGTGGGAAACATCAGGTCACGCCAATTGCACGCCAAGGTCACTTGTGCCGACACACACACTGATGCTGAGGCCGAAAGCATCCACGCGCATCTCGCACCTCATGAAGCAGCACTCGCCCGAATCGAGGTCCTAATCCGCGCTCTCATTTCCTAGCGCATCCGGGTAAAAGACTACATCCGGTCACACAAAGCCCTTGTATACCATCCTCGCCGCCTCCCGCAAGATCTCTTTCAGGAGATCTTTCTGGTCTGTCTTCCGACAGGTCGTAACGCCTCCATGCGCAGCACTGAGGCACCACTGCTCTTATGCCGCAATTGCAAGCCGTGGCGGAATCTCGCGTTATCCATGCTGAGGCTATGGGTGTCGCTAGACGTTCCAGCGTCGTTCCTCGGCCCTGATAGGGTTGTCACTATCGAACCTGAACCGGACCGGACCAAACGCGAGGTTCAGGTTCAAGGTTCAGGTATTGCCCGTACCTGAACCGAACGCCAGGTTCAGCGTTCGCGCCGCCCGGGTGCGTTCGAACCCCGAACCGAACCTTGAACCTGAAAATTAGAAAAACCGTGAGTTGGGGGTTTTTGGGTCCGGATTCCATGGCGGCGAATCCCTATTAACCTTTACCTATAATGTGAGAACCATCTGTCTATGCCCTGGTAAAAATTGCGACCTCATTTGGGTGTGAGAGCGGTGAGTCACAGCATGTCATGCATGATCACACCCCGTCCCGCACACTCGCCTACCTTAACCATGTCTGCAGTTGGTCGTAGGGGCTCTTGTGTGCAGTTGTCCAGTAACTTATCATATTCCAGTAGAATTGATACAATTCTTTAGGTTCCGACTCGAGGTTTTGGCCCGAAAAATCCAGTCATTTTACAGCTAGTTGCGGAACTTAGGGCGCGGCCCATTTTTTTTATTTTTATAGATGTTTGGGATATTTCAGCTCTACTGAGCTCAGTTCTTCGCCGATTCCCTTGAAACTATGATCAATAGATTTGCCTTGCGATTCCGGAGGGAGTGACGTTCGAAAATACGTTAGAAGCGTGGGAATTGCCTTTTTCGGCAAATTGTGAGGCATCTTCTCCTATCAGCTCTAGCATTAAATATAGTGATCCGATTGACTTAGTTTTTGGATATATCATACTTATATGCATTACCTAGGATGTGTCGTGCCCAGATAAGGATTTAAATGTTTTGTTCACATCTGGCATGGGACTTGAAACTGATTGAAATTGAATACAGTAAGGCTTTTTAATAATGAGGTATTTTGACGATCTGGGCACGACACATCCTAGGTAATGCATATAGGTATGATATATCCAAAAACTAAGTCAATCGGATCACTATATTTAATGCTAGAGCTGATAGGAGAAGATGCCTCACAATTTGCCGAAAAAGGCAATTCCCACGCTTCCAACGTATTTTCGAGCGTCACTCCCTCCGGAATCGCAAGGCTAATCTATTGAGCATAGTCTCAAGGGAATCGGTGAAGAACTGAGCTCAGTAGAGCTGAAATATCCAAAACATCCAAAAAAAAAAAAAAAAATGGGCCGCGCCCTAAGTTCCGCAACTAGCTGTAAAACAGGTTCGAACGCGTTCGAACGCCGAACTGAACCTGAACCTGCATTCAGGTTCGGCGTCCGGGGTTCCCTTGAACCGAACGCGAGGTTCAGGTTCGGCGTTCGGGGAAAAGGGCCCCGAACCTGAACCGAACCGAACCTGCCCAGCACTATGACCATCTCACTATTTAAACGACCTCATATGTCATTCGAACTTTTTAACCGCCATCGGGCTCCAGACATTACCCATTTAGCCGATTCTTCTCATATTGCGGGCTTAACCTCAATCTTGAGTGTCCTACTGGGATGAGGCGTTGGTCAACGCGACCAAGAGGGATTGACATTGATTAGGAACTTGATGCGCAGGTACTGTGGGTATAATTGGGCTCCGACGGCGAGAAGATCAGGTTTAGAGTGTCTTTACGTGGTGAAAATTACCGAACTATATTCATATTCGTATTGTACCGCTAAGTACTGGGTACTTGACCACCTAAGGCTTTTGGCCTATGGCCAAAGACCACTAGTTTCATTACACTGTCTGTCCGGGTTAATGATGAAGGCATGCATCCTACCAATCGATCAAACCCATTGGGTCGTATTTTGGTGAAGAATCTATATAAAGTTTGTTTCAACAATGGCTGTCTCCAAGGGGCGGCGAGGATTAAAATTCCGAAGGACGATGCCCCCCCTGGGTGGGTCCCGGAATTTCTACCATCCTGAAATTTTGTTCATATGTCTAAAATTTTGTTCTGAGCCACATTTGAGTCAAGGAGGATTGAAGTCCCTTGATCATTCTGAAAATCCACCGTGAATTATATTCTTAAGAAGGGCCATAAGTGTGCACAGGCAGGGGACCCAGCAACGAGCAGCACCTATGGACTGAGCATTTTTGTGGAAGAAAATCCGGAAGAAAACCTGATTATTAAGTCAAACAGGGTGGGTGGGGTGGGTGCCTCCAGGACAAAATTTAGGCCATCCGATATAAAAAATTGTAGGGTAGGGGGGGTGGGGGTCTATTTCGGGGACTCCGAAATAAGGTGGCTATGTCCTTTTAAATTTTATTGTTGCCGCCCCTTGGCTGTCTCAACAGAAAATCAGTCTTAAGCATTGCTTTGGTTAAACAGTCTCGCCGGACCCCTCCTGATATTCGAGTGGAGGGGGGAAAGTGTGAGCGGGTGTCTGAACGTTGTTAATCTCTGATTAAAACCGGCTGTAGCACGGTTGAACACTGTTCAAACAGTGCAGGAAAAATATCCTTCTGCCTGTCTCGAACTCATAACCTCCACAATGCCTGACTCAGGACCCAGCAAAGAACCATTCTACCGTGAGAACCATGCCAAAGGTCTCAATGAAACATGCTCTATCCAGCTGCACTCAGCAGGCTCCATAGATTTCTGAATGTCTTGTCGTTCCTTTCAGCCTTTGCTTGAGGGATCAGTCTGACATTAGGGCCCGCAGAGCAGCAGCAGATTATGGTAGGATTAAGGTGCACAGTTCCAGACCAGAATTGTAGATTTATTCAAGCATGGGATAATCCACCCACACTGTAATCCAAGGCAGCCAAAATAGAGTTCAATTATGGCATGATTATAGATGATTATGGGGCTTTAGAAATCCCATAATCTGTCTTAAAATCCTTCTTGGTCTTTCTTGTAATCCCTCCTTAGTCTCGTGATAGTCTCCTACTCTTACTAACACTTTCAACTTTGTACACAGTGCTCATGTTGACTTGGTTTTCAATTATCATTCCTAATCCAAATTTATGGCACTATGCAATACTTAGCAGGGTCTCACAGACCTTTATTTAACCCTAGGCGGCCATAATATGAGTTGGACATATTTATATTTTGTTGTGGAGTGTTCAATCTACTGTATAGACTGCTTGTTGATTATTTAGCCGAAAGCTGTTAAGCTCGACACTTGCGCTGTTAGGCGACTGGGTAAAAACTCGTAGGGAGCTAGGGACTAACTACTACAGCTTATATACCTATTAGTATTTTATCTAGAATATTCTACTTCCGAGTCCTTCAGTTGCTGAGTGAGAAACCTCGGGCTGACTGATGGCGCCCGATCGCCCTTAGTCATCAATCTCCAACAGTGCTGTGTATGGGATGCCATGTTGGACATTCCATGTGTGACTCTTGTACAGGATTCCCTGATAATGTATGCTATTAGGCATAAACAGATTCTCGGGAGGTGTGCAAAACACCTCTACGTATCCTACTTTATGCACTTTCAGGGGTCAGTGAGTATGAATGGTATCTTGCTATGTTTGTTGGAAGTCATCCACTGCCTCTTTTGTATAATGGTTTATGCCTCTGCAGACAAAGTCCATCACCTGACATGTACATTGACATCTTATAGGTTTATGTACGGCTAACCACCCGTATATCCCTACACCTACATGTTTGTCTTCGGTAGACTCGTTGTTCATGTTGTGGGCCTCGCGAGTATAATAAACCCCCCCCCCCCCCCCCCTTCGAGCCTTACTTGTGCCACTTTTTTGGTGTTTCCAGCGCCAATCACCCGTTCAATCAAATCATTGCTTCAGGCTGATTTTCTGTTGAGACAGGCATTGATTAATCAAACTTCATATGGTTACTGTTTGGTGATGATTTGAGGCCATGGTGAATTTTCTCCGCTGGCATGACAAAAATAGCCAAATTCAGGGTACCTGACCACTGGCCCAAAGACACGGTTAGGGGTCAGATTAGCGGTTGGGGCATATCTGATGTCTAATTGGAGGTACTAATTGTCATTTCTATGCCTTGAAAACCAAATTCAGAGCTATTCGTAGGGGTTAAATATTTAATTCAGAAGCAGAGAGCAAAAGGCAGGGTTACTGTTGGTAACTAATTGAGCCCAGCGCAACGGTCAGAGGGAACCGTAGACTAAAAAAAGTTACAGATGACTTCATAAGATGGATATAGACATATCTGAGTACCTACCTCCACTACTTGAACTACCCACCCCCTTCAAAAAATCTTCCCGTCCGACCCATAGAATTTGGATGATTCAATGTATTGAAGGTCAGTGAGAGAGGAAAAAAAGGATATAATATTGGGATAGGTATGAGGGTCAAGCATTTAGTGAGACAAGAGACTATGCCCAATCCCAGACCTGTACCTCGGACAGTTCTCCTGCTGTGCCGGGGTTAAGTTGCCTGGCTTGAGGCCGCATTTCAATGCTTTGTAGGCATCTCTCCGAGAGGACGGCCCATATAAAGGATCGCATGTGGCTCTGGTTGGAGCCCTGAAACAGGCTAGTAAAACGAGGCCCCAAAGTCGTGGGGAAGTGGAATGACTTGCGGGAAAGACTTGACGAGGATTTCACAAGAACTTCGCTGGTCAGACCGAGGAGGGAGAGGATATTGCCAAAACTGAAAGATTTGACTCAGCGCAAGCTGTCAGGGGTCAAATAGTTAGACAATTTACGGGGACAACCTTGTAGAGTACTCACAGATAGCCCATCTATGTTATCGGAGAGTTCTGTCAGGCTCCCTGCTGTCACTCCAAGGAGATTAAAGGTAACACATATACCACTCTGCACGGTGCATCCGTTGAGCGTGCCGGTGCAAGAGCGTAAGTACAGCATCCAAGTACAGCAGCAGCAGGGTCCCGATGAGTTAGGATGCTACAAGGAACCCCGACACTACTCAAAAAAGATTAAGTATGCCAGTTCTGGGTCGTTGAAGGCCGGGGGTTTTGGGACCAGTATTTAAAGCTAAATTGTGACAAGAAACGGCTTGCCCAACAGGAGAAGGCCTTCTGTAGCCTGGAAACGAAGATTTTCGAGGGAATATTGCACCCAGGGCCAGGATAACGCTGCGCGAAGCGGAGGGTGTTCCAAGGCGTGCATCGTTATTTAAGGCGGTATTTCGGAGCCAAGAGCTTAGATATCTCGCACAGGGCTGGAAGTTAGATATATCTGTGCCCCGTTAAGAGGGATTGGCGATTGGGTGGGGAAATCATGGAGAACGAGAGGGCGATGTGCACAGAAATGCGGTTTGTCGAATTAAAACCTCGCTTAGAGGGAAATTTGATCGGAGATTGAAAACACCTATCGTTAAGGGCCACGCGTCAGAAAGTAGACGTTAGATACGGTATCTTGAGCTCGCAAAAGTTTGCGCCGTCTCTTACGTCTGCCTTTGGGAGACTAGGTGAAGTCTCTGAGAATCCATGTTTGTCATGCTCAAATCTTTATCATATTTCTGCGCTGTTCACATGGTTAATATTACCTATGTGCGCCCTAAACTTCATACGCGGGCAACATCGACTTTCCGTCCATCTTCTCGATTTCCACCGCAGACGGATCAAACCCATTCATCGTGCGGACGTTCAGCGCCATGTCGGTGCAGCTGGGTGCAATGAATCGCTCGCGGATCGCGACGCCACAGACCTTGCAGAATCCATGAAACACAACCTTGGGTCCGAACGCATACTCCGCTAGCGAATCGAGTCCTCTGAACGTCACCGTCATCGTGTCCGGGTAGATCCACAGCGCTCCGTCCTGACATATGTGAATAACGCGGGCAACGCAGCAAAGAGGGGAACGCACCCGGAAACAGATGCTACAGTCACACTCCCCGGCACTGGCGATTTTCTCGGGGCTCAGAAGCGTGTAGCCTATGGCCCCGCAGTGGCAGCTGCCGTGGTACACATTCGTCCCTTCAGGAACCGGGCCTGCATCCACCGGCTCTGGGACCTGGTACAGTGGCTCAAGGACGGCGCCGTCGCTCGTTGCCACCGTAAGAGCATCGCAATCCAAATCCATGACCGCTCGAAGCTGGGGATATACAGTATTAGTGCTTAATGGGTCCAGCAGGGGTGGATCAGTTCGCCACGTACGTTAATCGCGAACCTGCCATCGGAGCCACGGCCGATGACGGAGGTTCCACAGTTGGGGCAGAACTGTCATTGCGTTTAAGGGCAGATCACAACAAACTGGGTGAATGGAACGACGCACCTTGTGTGTGAGCGTGCGCTTCCCGAACTCGTAGCTCTTCAGAGTGGTGTTTTCGTCGCCCCTCACGATCTTGAAATCTTCCTTCGCGGGGAATCCCCACAGATACCCATTCTGCATAAATGACTCGGCATCGAAATAAATCATATCGATGGGAACACACTTTGGAACAAATGCTGCAGGTACAGGTAAAGGTTTGCTTGATCTCCGGGGCTTTGAAAGTGAATTTGAAGGCGCCGCAGTGGCAATTGCCGCGGTAGTCGATAGACTGAGGAGATTCGGCCTGCGACATGGTGTTCAGGAGCAAGCGTTTGTAAGCGACGTAACGCCGACGTTCCTTTCTGTGACCCACGTGTGGTGATGTCAGAGTGGTGCTACGGTACCAAATATAGGCTTTTATTGGTGAGAAATCGGAACCGAGAAATTGGACTGCTTCCGTAAACTCCTGCCGTGATTTTACAGAAGCGTCACCATGCCAACAAAACTTTAACTGCTGTTGCCTACTTCTATTTTCAACGGAAATATTAAGAGGGATACCCGAACCCAGCCGCCCGCGAAATATTATTGAGGACGTGCAAACAGGCATCTGACGATAGCTCGGACCAGTGATAATAGCCCAACCTATATGTTTCCGACTCGGACCCGACCGTCTGGCACCTGAAACGACAGTATTCCTGCCACGCGTGGTCCGGGAAAAGTGACGCTCCCGAGGGGGCGCCGCTGCCGCGCTTCCATTGAGCGAGTCGTACTGTTCCTGGGTGAGGATGAGCTGGCATGAAAGCAAAGTTGGTCAGGTCATTTTGGAGCCGCTGGAACCAGCGCTCCATGCACAGCGCAAACAGAGAGGGTGTAGGGAGACTTGGCGTTTCTGTACGACAGTGAGTGAGCCGAACGAAACCTAACATTGAACGACACACATCGACTCGGATTGCTGCAACTGCCGCGACGTCCTGAACTTGTTCAGGCATCTGCCTCGCATTCTGCCGATAAGGTACGGTAGACGCACGTAGGAGACGCCCGTTCGATTCGGGCTTGGATCAATGACGCTGCGGAGGAATTGTGTTGGTTCGGAGTTTGGTTAAAATTTACCGTTAGTCCGCGGTGTGGACGTCTGATTTTCCCCAGTCCCGGCAGCGTCGCAGTGCTGAGGAGTGCATTCAATGATTCATACCACCCGTGCGTCGACTCCTTTTCCTCACAAAAAGTGAACTACCTATTCAGGCCCCTCTCAGCCCTCGCGAGGTCCAATTGCGGAGTGGATCGCACCTGCCTCGCATTCTGCCGAGAAGATGTGGTAGACGCGCGCAGGAGACGCCCATTCGACTCGGGCTTGGACCAGTAATTGCGCATCGCAGAAATTTTTTTGGTTCGGCGTTCACCGTGCCCGTGGAACGGAGTCCGCGGTACAGAGGTCTAACTGTCTAATTTTCCCCCAGTCTCGACAGTGCCTGAGTGCTGAGCAGGGCACTCATATCCACCCGTGCGTCGACTCCTTTTCCTCGCAAAATTTGAGCTACCTATTCAGGCCCCTCTCAGCCCTCGTGAGGTCCAATTGCGGAGTGGACCGCACCTGCCTCGCATTCTGCCGAAAAGATATGGTAGGCGCGCGCAGGAGACGCCCGTTCGACTCGGGCTTGGACCATGTATCGGAACCGTCGTCTTTTTGTGCAGTTTTTCGGGCTGCGCACCCGGGCCGTTCACTACTCCATCCGTTCAGGCTCTTCCCAGCAGTCGTTAGGTCCCACCGCGTGCCACAGAGTTCGCATTTGTACACAGGGCTTGCTGGTCCGCCTTTTATTGCCTCTCCCGCAACGGGTAAGTCACAACCAGCGAGTCAATTGCACTGCTTCGAGCGTTGATACGGCCTGGATACAACCAGCCGTAAATTCGTTCTTTTAGCGGTGTATTACGACTCCGCGGGGCCCCTGCCCGGTGATATACAATTAGAGTTAGAGCGAGCTCTGAGCTGCTAGCTGTGTATTAATGATGCCAGAGCATGTATCCAGTCGTGGACGCGCTAAGGCTTGGTCCTTTTACCATTGAGGGTCAGCATAGTGCTCCGCGGGGTGTATACGTGCACAGACAGAGTTATTCCTGTATTTCCGGGATATGGCTTGCCCTGTTGGCTAGATGCCATACCAAGGAGAATAAACATTAAAAGCCTAGACGAACAGTTGTGGACTAGTAGTGTCTGAAAGCACTGGACTGACCAGTCCGCGGAGTGATATTGTCGAGTCCGCGGAAGCGGACTCTGACTAGATACCTGACAAACCAAGGGGCGAAGGCCCCGCGGACTGCCAAAGTTGACGAGCAAGAGCCCGCGGAGAGTTTCCGCGGACTCAGTACTCTGGAAATAGACCCATGTGACGGACGCGACGCGCCCGCGGGAGACCAAACAAGAGCATTGCAGCGATTGCTGATCCGAGGGATCGGACAGGCACCGTTGGCTGAAGCTGAGCTGTACACACGGCCCAGTAGGACAAATACCGTACCAGCTTACTCGCTGGGAGATGACACAATGGCTGAGATTATCAACCATGCCGGCACAGGACGTACCCTTCCGCGGGGCGGTCATGGACACGAATGTGTTCGGCTCCTCCGTGGGAATTTCAAATATACCCAAACGGGTCCGCAGAGTCATTCAACATGACTCTCGACTGCCGACCCACCAAACTAGAGAGGCCTTGGCCGCGCGTTTCTTCCTATTCCGCTCCGTATTACTCAGTCTCTCTTATTCTCTGTTACACATCTGCCGTTTGTAATTTATTTAGAAAGTAGTATAAAAGCCCATGGAAAACCCGCAGTACAGTAGTTCATCCTTGCCCGCGGAGGTGCCCAGACAGTAGTCGAACGGCACCTGCCATTAATCGGCCTCGGTGTCCTCTGTATCAGCGCGGAGATTTGTGATATAAAACATCTCTTTGTGTAGATTCATTAAATTGAAGCTTTGATATTTGTTGGCTCTAAAAAGCTTTAAGTTCATCTTAAGCCTTCTACACCTCGCTTCGCTCCGTGGAGTTGAGAAACCGTTAAAAGAACCTTGTTAAGTGGCAAGGTCGGCTATTGGAATCGCTCCCCGCTTTAGTAGGACGGTCGTAGCCAGGGTATTGGAATCGCTCCCGTATAGCAGGGCGGTCGTATCCGAGTGACTGTTGGAATCGCCCCCGTTGAGCAGGACGGTCGCAGTTTGCCTTTGTATTGGAATCACTCCCCACCTTAGTAGGACGGTCGTACAATTGTGCAGAGATCCCGAGGACCCATAAGTTGGTAGTCCGAGGACACTTTCATATTTCCATACACCCCGAAAATACCCTCCGCGGTATCAGAGTGGTCGACTTTTAGTGGTTATTTATAACTACTGCGCTCCGCGGAAGTCCTAACAAGGCTTTCTTAGAGTTGATATTGTTCAAACTACACGAGAGAAGGATCAATCTTACCTGTATACTTCAGGGTGACCCGAACTCAAGTATTAGCACATCGTATTGGTTGTGTGTAGTGTGTCGTGTGTGTTTTGTTGGTTTTAGTGTGATTTCTCCTCGGAGTTTTCTATCTATATCTAGCTACATTTTGCAGCCTATACGTTGGTGCACCGTTTCAGCGTGTCTTGCTACTCGACTTGAATCCGGGTTCAGGACGAGCTGTTCCTCAGACTCACCAATTTATTTGTTCCTTCTGGCCAGGACATCGTCCCAAATATGGTCGCTTTGTTCAAGCGGAGGATCAAGGGATCAGCCAGCACTCTGCCGAATGTCCAGCTAGCATGGTTCACCTGCGGACTATTCAGGTCCAATTGCGGAGAGGTCCTGCGCCGCATAGGTGTCTGCGATGACACATTACATGCAGGAGACGCCCGTTCAATTTGGGCTTGGACCATGGTGAGGCTTCGTTATCTCTTTTGATCAACCGCTCTGCATCAAGGAATCCACCTTAATAAATCCTGGGACCCCATGGTCTTCTTATTTCAGTTGTCGCAGTAACAATCTGCATCGGACCGC
Organism: Mycena latifolia; assembly: GCA_029289555.1. Taxonomy (NCBI): domain Eukaryota; kingdom Fungi; phylum Basidiomycota; class Agaricomycetes; order Agaricales; family Mycenaceae; genus Mycena; species Mycena latifolia. Next base: position 474,515 of record JARJLE010000017.1, on the reverse strand, counting down.
CGTTGAACATGGCACGTATGCCTCCGCCTTGACTGACTTTCCAAATGCATGCATCCAACCAGGGTCAGTGATACACTAGCGAGTCCAAGTGCGGAGTGGACCGCACCTGCCTCAACTCACATTGCGTGCAGGACGCCGGTATTCGGGCTTGGATCATGGGTAATCGATAATCCCTGTTGCTGTCGCTTTTTGTTTGCCTGCAGTGATATGATCCGCCTTGCTCGGAGTCCAATTTCTTCCCATACTAGTTGCAGGCCGAACAACCAGGATAAAGGGAGTATGAGTGTGCAGTCGGTTGATCCCCAGGTTCAAGCCAACGTGAACATTTTCCAGCTACGGCTCCTTAATTCCTAGTGTGAGTGTGCCACAGTTGGCTCATCCCAGGATCAGGCCAACATGGACATTTTCCAGTTACGGTGTGCCAGAGACGTGGCGTGCATGCGGGGATTCAAGCGGATCAAGCGTTCCAAGACATCATCCACGTGGCAGCTAGTCTCCCGTAGTCAGACTCCACACAGTTTTATGATAGTCGATAAAACTATGATAGGGACAGCGTGCGCCGATCTAGCCGAGCCCTGCCATCTTGCCACCATCTCTCTTAACCATCTCATCTACCCCTGCCTCCCGCGCTGTTCGTCCAGCGCATCTAAGCTCTTTGTGCATATGATCAGCGTCTACGCCACACCCAAAAGCTCTTCCGCCGGGATCGAACTTGTGCTCCCGTGGCAGCGCTTTCTTTGAGCGAGAGGATGTTATGAACGCGCCCACATCAAGGCGCGGGTCTGCATCGTGCCTTCATCCTCATCGCCGTCCATCACGGGCCCATGTCGCTAGATGGGCGCTCGTGGATGCATGTTTCGTTCTGTATTTTATTGGGTGTGCTAACCCCGTCAGCGGCCGTCCCTGGCTTTCATACTAACTCTCCTTGGGTCCTGGCGCCCCTGCTTGCGGGCCTCCCCATCGGGCCTCCCGAGCGCGCCATTTCTGTATCTCTTCCACGCTCTCGGCTCCCCGGTCCGCATCTCCTATTTGTTCGTTCTCGCACCGCGCATTCGCTGCGCGCCTGCTTCCTGCGTGTGGCGCTTCGGACTGCGCTCGCCGCAGCTCCCCTCCCGCCCGCCGTGCACGCCTCTTCGCGCTGTGTGGGTTCGGCACCTCCGCCGCTATCTCGCCCCGTGCTCGACCCCTCTGCTCACCGCATGCTCTCCACGCACACTGCGGCGCCGTGCATGCCCGCCTCCGCCCTTGTTTTCCGTGCCAGAATCGGTACGCATGTAGAGTCTTGTGTCTCGTCTGTCTCGCGCCTTCCCTGTCGATGCATCCCGTATTGACCGCCTTCACTAAAAGTATCCAGAGGGTAACAAGCCGTCGTCGACCAGTGGAAGGTCATCCTCGCCATGTAACGCACATTTACTTGTTCCGAGGAAGGCGGCGGGTTCGATTCCCCCCAACGGTATGACGTTGTAATCTTGCAGTTTTTTTTGGTCCTTTCTGCACCGCTCTCTCCTCCACGTGAATCCAGCGCAGAGCCCATTGTGGACCGGCAGACAGCCAGCGGTCTGTCGTTATCGTCAAGGAGGCGTGCAGCGCAGCGCGGGGCGTGGCGCTGCAACGCACCATCTGATTCACGCCATTCCCATTCGGGTGCCCAGTGTGGTGCAGGGAGGCGGCGCCAACAGGCGCGCCCAGCTCCCTCACACCTCTTCCTGGACACTCGTCCGTGAGGCATGCTTCGTTCTTTATCCGGGACCCAGGAAGGTTTGGCCCTCAAGCACCGCGGTGCCACATCGGAGCCGATAAGCACTCTCGTCCCCCCGCTGTCTCCTGCGCTCCCACCTTGCGCCTGTTCTCGCTTAAATGGCCAATTTCCTGCGCGTCCTGCTTATTAGGAATGTAGCGCCGCCACACTCTCCGTGGCTCCGGCTTCGCGCTACTCCGCATGGTTCGATTCCCCTTGACGGTATGATCCATTATTGTCTTGGCCTTTTTTCCCCTCTCTGTGCTGCTTAATTAACAAGGTCCAATTGCGGAGCGGCCGGGTTCGACTCGGGCGTGGGCCATTCAGGAATCTCGATAACATTTTGTTTTGCTTTGCCCACATTTCTGTGCGCGCAGTGATTGATGCCCAGGGTTCTTCAGCCCAGTGCCGCCTCGATAAATTGACCCAGCTCTAGCAACGGTGGCTCCAGTATTTATGATATTCGCACTCTTATTCGGCGGGAAGGAAGGCCTCACGGAAGGAGGGACACGATGATTCCACATGTGCGTATCTATTGCAAGTTATGCACTTAGTCAAGCTCTACTCGGCACTCGCAAGGTTTAATTGCGGAGCGGCCCACGCCTTCTTCCCGTCTCGCAGAAGCCGGAAGAATGGACATGCAGGCGACGCCCATTCGACTCGGGCTTATACCGTCAGATTCTCTTATTAGTTGATTTTTCAGAATTCATGTGGACATTTAATCGGTGAGTGCCTGTGAATTTCGTATCGTTGGGGTCCGATCTCGGTCCAATCTCTCTTTTTTTCTCTTTTGGTAGACGCAGCCAGACTGTGAACTCTCCCGGCACACTGGACAAAGGACGAAACGCAGCAAATGCGACTTCCTGGATCATGGTGGGCCCTCCCCCTTACTTATATCTGTTCGATCCCTCCCGAAGTCATGACATATTCACATCGTCAGAGATTTTTTATAGAGGCCTCATTTCATCAGGCATAAAGTACGCCCAGGAAGCCTGCGTAGCTATTGGTGAGCACCCCGTCTTTGTAAAGATCAAGCGGGGAGGCGGAGATGGAGGGTGCTGTGCTCCTTCACTATCCTTTTTGTTTTTGTTTTTTTGGTGAAAATGACTTCCCAAGGAAGGGAATAAATGCATTCAGCATCCCTCCCTTTCTCATGGACTTCGGGTGTGAAGGGGGTCGATTCCTCCCGAGGCCCTCCAGGACTTCTTTTGTCTTGTTTTTGGGATCAGTTCAGGCCTCATTTCGTCGGAATTTACTAGGGAACGACGCAGTTCAATAAGCCTGCTTGAACTAGGGTGCTGAAGCGAGGAGGGGGAGGTTCAATTCCTCCCAGGGGCACAGCACGGCGTAGCTGATTTTCTTCTCTTCTTCCTACAGTCCGACTGGCAGCACTTGGCACACAATAAAACCGTAAACCAAATCATGTCAGCCCCAAATCCTCGGCAACTCATCGGATATTCCAACAACCTAGGCAATCAAAAAACTGCTCTTGTTCGACGACAGAATTGGCTGAAATAAGACGGCTGGTTCAATGGGAACTCCCCCAACAACTTACGGTGTCCCACCACAATATAAAATGTACAATTGAAAATTGATTACACAAAAGTGAGACAGAGCCTCTGTACATATTAGATATCCTGTTACACCCAGATTAAACCCCAACATGTATGAATGGCACCCAGCGTGGAAATGATTTTGTTCCTCCAGCACAGTCCGACATCCGGAGATTCTGCACGGCGAGATGAAGTGCTTCCGCCGCCCTCGTGGAGTCTGGTGGTGACATTTTGAAAAGGTGGGCATAAACATCAGTTGCGACCTGTGGCCCATCGTTGTCCTTTATGGACCACATTGTCCCAATGACACCACGATATCCTGCTAACAGCATGCCTGCAGTGAGATGAACTGCCTCATCTTCAAGACTTTTAGATCCAGTCGCAGTTTGGCATGCAGATAGGAATGCTAGATCGGCATGTGGGAGACGTAGCTGGATAATGTGGGAGAGTGTCAACTTTGAACTTCCAGCAAGGAGGAGGGCGCTGTTGGTTGGAGTGAAAATATCCTGTATGCCGTGACATGCAAAGTGTGCCCAGCGAGATTTCCTCATGCCATTCTGAACACTTTCCACAGTTGCCATGTCCTGCTCCAACTTCAGAAGAGGGATTACTCCTTGGGCAAGGTGTTCAATGGAGGCAATTTCCTTGATAGTTCCAGGAATCGGGTTCTGTCCAAATGCAGATGGTTGGGCAACAGCAAGGAGCTGAAGCCCATCCTGTGAATCCTTTTTGGCACGCAAGCCTTCAATTAAAGCAGACAATGATGGTGTGTAGGATGAAATGAAAAAGTCTGACAACTTTGAGCCAAAAGCTGCCTCTTTGCCATAGAGACCTGCTGCATGGATTGGGAGAAAGGCGAGTGGTCCAGTGGGACACCACCATATACGTCCTAGGTCTTGGGACGGGGGATTCTATATTAAAGATGAGAATGAGAATTACTTCACCTGGTTGATCAAGCTTACTGTAAGAGCTAGTTGATCCAGGACAGGCTTAACAATCTTCATCCAGAGCACAGAGAGAATCCGGGAAAACTCCTCATCTAGAGGCAAAGCCCCCTCTCGGCCACCATCCAGCCTTTCACTGCGGACAGCTCCGCTCACCAGAGATCCCAGGGCTTCAGTCAAATGCTGTGCCTGATCCAGTGTGAAATCAGGGAGCGGCACATGCATAACTTCGTCCTCAAGACCAGGAATGAGGATTAGAGCATCACAGCTATATGTGCTGGTGTTCAACAAGACCACATGGCCGATTTTTGCAGCAGGGGAAAGCTCAGAAAGTAGCTTTGGCAATAAGAAGCGTTCGAACCCAGCCAATCCTCGGATCTGCTGGAGAAGTTCATCTCTTCGAGCAGCAAGATCATGATATTCCCGTGCTGTAGCGTGGAGTGATTGTGAGGGCCTGAAGCTGTCTGTCTCTATACCACTCCGTGTGCCAGAGGTTTCTAACAGGTTTGAAATGGAGACCAGTTCAGCTGCAATCTTGGGATGGAGCATCTGCAGGTCATCTACTGGGCTGCGCAGACTGAGAATCTGACCCCAGATAACTGAACGGCCTTGTTCCAGCCACTCCACTGCTTTGCTGTATTCATGGGCATCAATTGCTGCCGAAGCAGCACCTCTTACAATGTGGCCTGCCCTCAAAAGTTGGTGATGTCGGTCACTTATGGACAGACCAAGCCAAGCCACTTCTGGCACAAGGGCAATGGCAGTAGTGTATGCCCGGAGAAGGGAGGGGTGCTGGTAAATGTGGGCATACTCTGCCCACTTTGCAGCAGCTTGAAATCTGATGAGAGTTGAACCAGTTGAGGTGGAGGCAGCATGGCTATATTGAATCAACATCTCCTCACGATCTTGAGGAGCATGGCTGTTCATGAAGCGGAGAAGTAGAGAATTTCCGAGATTTGTCAGGACCATACACCGGGAGGGGTGGCCATCTGGTGTGAGGCTAATAGCAGCCTCAAACTTGGATATTGACTCATTGAGATCAGTGAGGTCTCCGAGTTGTTGAAAGCGACAGACCAGGGAACCTCCGAGACTATTCAGCCGTAAAGGCATGTTTGGGTGGTGTTTTTGAGTGAGACTGACAGCAGCCTCTAACGTGGACACCGACTCATTGAGGTCGGTGAGGTCCCCGAGGCGCTGAACACGCCTGAACAAGGACATTCCAAGATTATTCAGCTGTGCAGGCATGTCTGGGTGGTGCTCTGGAGTGAGCCTGATAGCCGCCTTTAATGTGGACACTGACTCATTGAGATCAGTGAGGTCCCCGAGGCGATCAAAGCGACAGAGCAAGGGATTTCCAAGATTTTTCAGCCATGATAGCTTATTTGGGTGGTCCTCTGGAGTGAGCCTGACAGCATCCTTGAGCTTGGACACTGACTCATTAACATCAGTGAGATCACCAAGCCTCTCAAAGCGCCTGCACAGGGAATTTCCAAGATTATTGAGCCGTGAAGGCAGGGCTGGGTGGCCCACAGGAGTGAGCCTGACAGCAGCCTCATACTTGGACACTGACTCATTAACATCAGTGAGATCACCAAGCCTCTCAAAGCGTCTGCACAGGGAATTTCCAAGATTATTGAGCTGTGAAGGCATGTCTGGGTGGCCCTCTGGAGTGAGCCCAACAGCAGCCGCAAATTTGGACACTGATTCATTGAGATCGGTCAGGTTTCCAACTCGTTCAAAGCGACCAAGCAAGGAATTTCCAAGATTGGTCAGCCCTGAAGGCATGTCTGAGTGGTCCTCTGGAGTGAGCCTGACAACATCCTCAAACTTGGACACCGACTCATTGAGATCAGTGAGGTCCCCAAGGCGATCAAAGCGGCAGAGCAAAGAATATCCAAAATTGCTCAATCGTGAATGCATGTCTGGGTGGCCTTCTGGAGTGAGCCTGACAACAGCCTCAAACTTGGACACTGACTTATTGAGATCAGTGAGATCCCCGAAGCGCTCAAAGCGGCTGAGCAAGGCATGTCCAAGACTTTCCAACCGTGACAGCTTGTCTGGGTGGCCTTCTGGAGTGAGCCTGACAGCAGCCTCATACTTCAACACGGACTCATTGATATCGGAGAGGTCCCTGAGGCGATCAAAGCGACAGAGCAAGGAACTTCCAAGATTGTTCAGCCGTAAAGGCATGTCTGGGTGGCCCTCTGGAGTGAGCCTGACAGCAGCCTCAAACTTGGACACCGACTCATTGAGATCAGTGAGGTCCCCAAGGTGCTCAAAACGCCTGACCAGGGATCTTCCAACATTATGCAGGCATGAAGCCTTGTCTGGGTGGTCCTCTGGAATGAGCTTGACAGCAGCCTCAAACTTGGACAATGACTCATTGAGATCAGTGAGGTCTCCAACTTGCTGAAAGCGACAGAGCAATGAATTTCCAAGGCTGTTCAACTGTGAAGGCATGTCTGGGTGGCCCTCTGGACTGAGCCTGACAGCAGCCTCAAACCTGGACACCGACTCATTGAGACCAGTGAGGTCCCCGAGGCGCTCAAAGCGACTGAGTGAGGCATGTCCAAGAATTTTGAGCCATGACAGCGTGTTTGGGTGGCCCTCTGGAGTGAGACCAACAGCAGCCTCAAACTTGGACACGGCCCCATTGAAATCAGTGAAGTCCCCAAGGTGCTCGAAACGTCTCAACAAGGACCTTCCAAGATTATGCAGCTGTGCAGGCATGTCTGGGTGGTCCTCTGGAGTGAGCCTGATAGCTGCGTCTAATGTGGACACTGACTCATTGAGATCGGTAAGGTCTCCAACTTGCTCAAAGCAACAGAGCAAGGAACTTCCCAAGTTATTCAGCCATGAAGGCATGTCAGGGTGGCCCTCTGGAATGAGCTTAACAGCAGCCTTGAGCTTGGACACTCCCTCATTGAGATCAGTGAGGTCACCAAGTTGGTCAAAACACCTGACCAGGGATATTCCAACATTATGCAAGCATGAAGCCTGGTCTGAGTGGTTCTCTGGAATGAGCCTGACCACAGCCTCAAACTTGGACATGGCCTCATTGAGATCAGTGAGCTCGCCAAGCTGCTCAAAGCGACGGAGCAGACAATTCCCAAGATTGATGAGCCATGAAGGCTTGCTCGGGTGGCCATCCGGAGTCATCCCGACAGCAGCCTCAAGCTTGGAGACAGCCCCATGGAGATCGGTGAGGTTGCCAAGCCGTTTACTGCGCTCACGAAGAGCATTGCCAAGGTTTGACAGATACATGGCAGACATCGGATCATCTCGAACTGCATCAGTGTAGGCACAGACTGCCTGGTTAAGGCTATCCACAGTTCCAGCAGTGGTCCAAGACTCTAGACAAATGTGTCCGAATATAGTCAGACCTTTTGCACGGGCTTCATTGGTTCGCGGGAGAAGAAGAAGCCTCTCATACATCACCCAAAGTTCTAAGGGATCTAGGGGACCTTGGATTGTCATGGATCGTAGATCATCAATGATGCCACGAGTTTCGAATGAGGTGACTACCGAAGCTCAGGAAATAGTTCAACAAACTGCAATGATATCTCACTTCGATTTTTCTCAATGTCATTCACATTGAAACCAGATAGTGGGGTGGAAGAATCCTCGGAAGCCGACAGGTCGGCACTGAATTCGAGTAGAGGGCCATCAGGATTTACTCTACTGACCATCATTTTCAAGGCTACATTGTAATCTTCAGTGGCCAGCCCCAGACAAAGAGGACCCTCCCACGTACAGGCATTTGCTCCCACCAACTCAAGCGCTCCCACCATTTCAAGAACTTTCCTCTCAATTCCAACCGAACCAAGAAGTCGTGTGCCCGCAGTTTTACTGTGGCGCAAGATTGCTAGTGCAAATCCAGCACTGTTTTGGGGGCTTTACAGGGAATCAGTGTTATGGCAGGTGCCCCCTGGTAGAAAGCTACTGATGACCCACATATTGCATTCAAAATCAAGTGTCCAACTGCTTTGAGAGGCCTTTGACTCCACTGGAATGGTTTGCAGGAAATTGTTCCCATTGATGACGAGTTGAGCGAACATTTGCATATCCGCGGGTAGATCATCGTGGGGACTGGTCAGGGCCTTGATTTGAATACCTGTGCAAGATTCAGTTCTCGGGACAAAGGTGATGAGAGGATGATTACTGTGAAGGTGGATGCTAATTGAGATGGGATGAATTAGCAGATGTTCTCCATGGCATTCGAACACACTTACATTTTCGACATGGCTTTGGCTGTTTGGGACGGGGACGGGGTTCGGGGGGTTCGTCTTATATGAGATACGGCCACGTAATTTGCTTCCGGCCGGCTGTGCGGTGGTGTGAAGATGTTCTAGTCCCCTGACAACGCGGATCTAATCCCATCTGTCCAAAAAACCCAGCGCTTAATAAACATCTAGGTGCCAGCCATCTATCCTTGCCCGGTTCCTCAACGCAGACACACTTGCTATTCCCCATTCTGGTTCCCCGAAGCAGAATCGTACGCCGGAAAAGTATCATTCCCGCTATCTTTAGTACTGGGTTTTAGTGGACCTTTTCAACACAGTTTTCAAAAGAAATTGGCTGAGTTTCAGACACCTTCCTCTTAGGATTCTTGTTTGGTTTTTGGTTCTTTGCCCCTATATGTTAATAATTTTGCGCATATAGCGGCATGTTTCATCCTTTGATTTGATTATCACAATTTATCAGTGTCGCACTCAGATTGACATCGACATTGACAGCCGCCACCACTCGGCACTCGACATTGACTGCTTTACCTGCTTACCCCTTGCCCGTCAATGCCAATATACACAGTACACAGTATAAGTAAGCGTCATTTGACCCCCATCGACTCTCGACCTACGTCACTACGCTCCGGCCCCTCGTACTCAGAGGGTCTGACTACTGCTGAAGTCAGAGGGTAGTCAAAGTCAGAGATGTCTGAGTACATGTAGGTAGAGGTGCGCGGTATGTTAGTCAAGGTCAGCGAGGGCACAGAGAGTCCAACGACGCACTGCGTTAAGGCCCCTCATAGACAGAGGTTTGCCGACGTTGTCGTACACCGGGTCTACATTAGTCTACCTCCGCCGATCCTGGTAGGCAGGGTGCGTAGTCAAGGAGTCTGCCGTCGTGTCATACATTGGTTTACCAATGTAGGCATACCATGACTACATGTAGACATGTTCGTCGATCTACGTAGACCCACCCTGACTACGGCCGTAGACATGGGTGGGTTTGCTCATTGTCACTCAAACTTTCGGTGGATAGGAACATTAATTGAATCTGCCAGCTAAGGTAGACGAGGAGGGTCTACGTAGATTGACGAACATAGACACATGTAAACGTGGCATGAATTAATTTACTGTATCTGCCGGTGACTTTGGCCCTTTCTCGTTCACTCTACGGTGTTCGCTATCTTCGTCTCATCTTTGCGATGTTGTTCACGGCGTTGATTGGGCCGCTCATCTTCGCGAATCTCTCGCAAAATCTGGGCGGCGCCTGTGCTCCAGCTTCGATCCCCGGGCATTTTTCTCATCATGTGCATCTTCTCCCTTCATTACGGTTTACCCTTACCTCCTTTTCACCAACCCGTCCGGTGAAACCGACTGCGAGTCTCTGGTTGGTCTCCGATCAGTATATACTTACCGGTGACTCACCCGTTCGCAGTAAATCGACCCACGTCATCGGTTCCTTCGTTACCCAACGCATTCACAAGTAAGCCTGATGACGCCCACCGGACCCAACTGACATACTGACTGTCTTTGTAGAATTTTCAATTGGGCCGGTGTCTCCATGGGTCATCCTACATCCTCTCCACCGTAAGTTTATTCTCCCTGCCCGGTGTTCTGTATGGCTGTGATGCAGTCAACGCCTTCAACGCTGCTCGCCGAAAAATATTGTTTCATTAAAATTACGCCCGTTCGAGCCGTAGCTTGGCCCATACATTTGATTTGTTTATTGTTCCGGTGAAATTCGGGTTCCTTGCAACGTTTACGTGGTTTTCGCCTGAGGTCGTATTCCGCTGTCCACAGCGAATGCTGCTTCAACTTAGAACAATTGGAGCGATCAGCGTGTGCGGCCGCTTTCACCCTGCGGAGTTTATACCAACTTGAATCCAGCCACGCTGAACGGTGGGCCTAAGGGCCAAGAAACCATAGCGTATACGCGTGCTCGATCGGCTTTAATCGAATCAGCGGTTTTGTTTTTTTCGAGCGATTTCTTGACACATCACCCAACGTCATCCATCATGCACGTGGGAAATGCGTACGGATCAAGCCGAGGCCTGCCAGTACCATCTCTCCTCGCGCACCGCCGGTCCTACACATTCAAGCTCCTTGCGCCTCAGGCCGGCGCCTCGACCAGTCCTCCGCCTGGATCGAGTGCGCATTCGCGCGGCGGCACTTCTTAAGGGAGTTGCATGTGTCTCCGCTCCAAGGAAGGCTCGCTGCGCCGGCGGCGCCGGTGCGGCGAGAGGTCTCTGTGCCGGGCAAGATCAGCGGTCGACGGCTCGTCTTTTACTCCCGAGAAAACCTCCCGTGGACGCCGCCTCCTTGTGGGTGTGCTGTGTTGTGAACGGTGCGTGCTATCTCTCCGTGGCTGGGCTCCTGTCCGTCTTCTCCTTTGCCGTGTCCCCGTCCTCCGGCTCGTTGCTCTGGCTCGTCGCCCCGCCCTCCTCAGCGTCTCGCTTACGCGTGCATCCCTGCCTGCGCTTCCAGCCCAGGCATTCCACATCCAGCCGCCCCCACCTGCGACTTGCGCGATCGTCTGCCGTTGGTGTCCCGGGGCACGTTCGCCGTTTCGCACATTCTGCTCCCGCGCGTCAAACCGGCTCCAACGTCACTCACAGTATCCGTAGGGTACCAAGCCGTCGTCGACCAGTGGAAGGTCTTACTCAAAGTGTCGGTACCATCTGTGTTTCTACATCCGAGGAAGACGGGGGTTCGATTCCCCCCGACGGCATACATTCTTGCGCGCCATGTTTTTCCTCCTGCGTCTTCTGCTTCGACCTGGAAATCAAACGACGGTCTGGAAGCTGGCACCGAACGCCGGATACGCATCTTCACAGCATCCGGGCAGCACCACCACTTACTTTTGAGAATGACGGGGGTTAGAGGTAGTATGCAAATGCTGCCTTTCATACCAGCACCAATTCTGGGCCGTTTGGTAATCGCTTTCCTCGAACTACCCCGACCCACGAACCATCTATTTTCCGTGCTCGCTGCGCCCTCTAACGCCCTGGCATTTCTTCTGCTGATATCGCCCTCCCAATGCCCCCAATCAACTATCTACGATGGCCGAGGCTCCACTACTTCCACTCAGATTCCCCGCGAGCGCGCTTCATCCAGGACGGGCATAAGACAGGGCTTCGTGTGCGTGCTCATCTTCAAGTTTATGCAGCTATTGAGGCTCTACTCAGGACTCCCAAGGTCCAATTGCGGAGAGGTCCGCGCCTGCCTCAGGAAGACTTCGCTGCTAAGTCATAATGCAGCGCACGCCCGTTCGATTCGGGCTTGGATAGTAATGGCGAGTGGAAGTCATTTTTTTTGTCTCGATTTTCAAATTCGGTGAGGAATTCACGTCCGATCAGGTATGTCCGCTTCGTCAGATTCACCGCCTAATTACTTTCTTTTTCTGTCGCGAGCGCGCCTGCCGAAGTTGGATGGGCGGGTGGGGTCCACTCTGGACGGTTCAAATTTGCGCAGCCTGCCATTATTCAGGCCGAACTCTGTCCCTTTCTCGTCCGCCGCTATCCTCGGAGTCTTCGCCGTCCCTTTGTTGGAGTCATTCAGTAGGAGGGATGCCAAGCGGGTACACCATCCATGTTCATTGTAGTTCTTAGTGAATCAGGCTTCAAACGTGACATATTGAGCAGGGATACGTATCGACTGGATGAGTAGGCATCAAGCCAACTTCCAGTAAATCTTCATTGCTTGGGGAGATCCGAGACCAATTTTGTAAAACAGTTTTCTAGTCGTCAAAAAGAAGACAGAACTTGCACCAGCCCACTGAAGTTCGTTGACTTTGGGTTGAAATAAGAGTGTGAAGCAGGCAGTTGACAATCTACTGCGAATGGGAGACAGAGGGAGAAGGAGTGAGAGCTCTGTACATTTGGATGAATTCTATTGGGCCGCTCTGCATAATCCTAGGGACCCCTAGAGAATTTTCACAGGAAGCCCGCAGTCCGCCGACCTAGGCTGGGACTGAAACGGATGAAGCCAACTCGTGGATACCAATTTTTTATTATGTCTGTCTCTGTTCACGGTGGCCCTGACCCTCGTAGAATCCAATCCCCCTAAGTACTTGGAGCCGATAAGAGCTAAAATTTACTCACATCACAAATCTACACGACACGAGTAAAGTGTAAGAGGATTGTATGTACGTTGAAGCAAGAAAACAAATTCAAAAGACCGCAGAGCACGGGAATGCACATGCATACGGGACGCCATTGGCAAATGTTATTGAGCCACGGCGCTGCCAAGTTGCCCCCCAAGCACCGGGGCCGCCGTCCCAATGTCCACCTCCACCTCTAGCGCGTGGCCCTCGACCGACACGGGGCTCGCGGTCAGAATGCGGTTGTCTTCTCCAGCCTGCGCGCCAACGGAATCCTCATTGCCAGCTGGAATTTGTTTCTGCAGCGCATATCAGAGCCTGGAAAAACAAACACCCGCGCCCGGCGCCACGTACTAGGTGCTCCTTGGGCATTGTATCATCATGCACGTGCGCTTCGGCGTCTTCATCGCGGGCGCCGATGCCCACGACAGTGGCCGTCCGCGACTCCGCCCCGCGCTCGACATCCGCGGCCGCCGCCGGTGGCCCCCACCGCAGACCGACGAGCCAATCCGGGCCGCCGTCGGTGCGCGTAAGCGTCGCCATGAGCGAGCGCGTGCGCGAGTGCATGTTGCCGCCGAGCGAGAAGAACGGGATGGAGAGACCGTCTGCGGGGACATGGTAGTTAGCGGCCGCACAGATACGGTCGGAGAACGTATCCGCACGGATGACGATGGAGCCGAGGACCACGAACGCGACGATCGGCTGGAGAGTTGCCGCCAGGAGCTCCTGCTGCCCCTCCGGCGGGTCGTGCGGGGTCGGGAGCCGCGTCAGCGCGAGCGTGGACACGAACACCGCGCCAACGCCCATCTAATGGTCGTACCCCATTAACATATTATATCCACTGGCAGCGGAATTGAACGACTCGCCGGCCCAAAGTGCCCCGTGAAGAGCGCCTCGCGCCAGGTCCTGATTTCAGGCACCCAGCGATAAAGCAGCAGTACGCTCGGGATCCGGCGCAGCGCGAGGATTCCGAGGAACAGGACCACCAGCCGCCAGGGCACAATGCCGAGCTCAGGGCTGGCGAAGGCGTCAAATGGCATCCAGGCGCCGATGTACACGAAGCAGCCGCAATTGAGGACGAGGTCGATCACGGAGGAGAAGACCTCGTTTTCCGTGACGTCGTTGAAGTGCTCGTCCCACGAGATGGCATTGCCTAGTATGAATCAGCAGACTGGGTGGAATGAGTACAGTAAGGACGTACCACAAGCGAACGCAGCGAGCAGATCGTCGCTGCCAATGGTGCTAGCGACACCTACGGAGCATAGAATTCGATCGATGGAAGAGAGGAGGTTGAGATGAATTTGCGCACCAATGGTAAAAAGGGCGAGCGCCAAATATTGCGCAACGTACGATTCCCGGTCGATGTACCCGCGCTTATGGGAAACCTTCATCACGTAAGAGAACCCCAAGCCTTGAGCTACATGAGCGGAGATGTGAAGAGAACGGAACAATCTACCCAATAATGCGCCAAGAACGATCCCCAGAATCACTTCGTCTAAGGGCGTATGAGGGCGTATGAATATTGGTTCTCTAAAGAAACAAGGGACGCACAAAGCCAGCCCACGAGGAACCATTTGCCAATGGCAACTCGGCGCGACGTCTCGACAGTGAGATATATGGCAATGCTAAGGAACGGGTAGGCCAGGCCGTCGTTCGCAGCGGACTCGGCGGAGATGATGAGGCGAAGATTGCGCGGCACATGCTTCAGCGCATATTTACCGCCTGTTCAAGGTTAGAGGAATCCCAGACGAAGAGTGCGGCGTAAAAAAGAAGACGCACCGACGATCGTGGCGCATATAATAGGATCCGTCGGCGTCAGGCAGGCAGCGATAGCGAGGCACGACGTGAAAACCAAGTCCGGGAATAGCGCGCGCAGTATGCCTGTGGAGGCCTTGAACGCAAGTAGGAAACGATGAGACTCTGAACGCACCAGCAACGACGACCCATCCGAACGCCATAGTTGGTACAACCAGGATAAGCAGCCCCTTGACGTGCTGCGCCATGTATGAGCCCGGTAGCTCCACCCCAATTGCAAAGAGCCCCGTTGCGAGGATAACGCGCATGACCTCCAGTGTGATAGCGTCCGTCGCGGTCCCCCATGAGCGGGGGTCGAAAATCCCTGCGCAATGCGGGCCAACTATGATTCCGAAGATAGTCCCGAGGATGACTTCATTGATATACAGCTTTAAAATTTCACCATCAGCCCTCGAGCATCTTCCAGGATGCGTACTTACCTTCTCCTTGACGAGAAGCGAGACAGTAGAGAACTGCAAAGCCGTTAACTGGGACCCTCCCCGTGGTGGATCGACTCACGGCGACTACGAAGCCCCCGAGGCAGATGTAGGCCAAGCCAGCCGGAGAAATCTACAGGGAGGTTAGCCAGAGCATAGGGTACGATGGCGTAAATGTGGGTCTGAACTTCTAAAAGATGTATATCCAGAGCCATAGGTGTTCTTCAGTTGGTGCTCGGTAGAGTGAAATGTCGGAAGAAGAGATAGGAATTCAAACTCCGCCGATATGCGGCGGGCAGATAGTAAGCCGGAGTGATCGCGCCGATATCGCTTGATTACGTTGGCGGCCGTTGCCGCTGTTGGATTTCAAGTCGGAGATTCCAAATAAGCAGTGAACCCGTTGCAAACGCGCGGGGAATTCATTCAAACATGTACACGAATATATACTTTGAAGGGCTTTAAAACTGCTGTAAAGAACTGTGGAAGGAATACTAAAATGGTGAGCTGTAAAAAATTCTGTTGAAGTGGGCAGTGCGTGCACAGCAGTTGTAATCTCAACAGCCGCCGCACGGCAATGCCCGCTATCTAACTCAAGCTTCTTGAATCACCGTTCCAAATAAATTTCAACATAGAAGACTCGGCATTATCCTGTCACTGCACAGTATGCATGAGACGGACTAAAGCGTTGCGGAAAAGAGACACGTACGCTTGTAACTTCCGCTTCATTACTGAGCGATGTCTAGAGTAAATAAATTCCGGAGTCCGAGGTTCGCTTTGTCAAGGATCACCGGGCGCCGGCTGAACCTCCCAGATTCCTTTCTTTCATCTCACCCTATTTGACCTCACGGATCGTCCCAATAAAATTGCTTAAAGTACGAACAGTGTTTGTTGACGCAGAATTCCGACTTGATTCGAGCTATTTGGTTGGCCGCAGTCCTTGATGTTTCGCTACATAGGAATTACTCCAGCAATTGGGATGGTATATAGGAAGGCCGATCATCAGGCTCAGAAGTCATATATTCGTAAAGAAAAACAATACACTAAGATTTTACAAAAGTTTGCAGGGGACCCATGCAGAGTTCGAGTGCGTATGGAAGTTGCAGTGAGCAATTTGACGACTCGGGAGGCAAGAGGTAAGCCGACTGATGACTTCAGTGGACCAATCGTTGAATTATTGAGGCGAGATCAATTCAAGCACGAATTCTAATGTTGGGGCTCAGAAGTTGCAAATTTGAGGGCAGGCTGTCGAATCGGGATATCCTGCCAGCTCTCGAGTTTTCCTAGAGGAATCACGATCTATGTCGATAGGCGGGTTGGTTCTAACCTTCAATCGGAATGTACCGAGGCTCGTTCCACGTGGGTTCCGAGCACAAAAACCGGAACCTTCAAAAGCTCAACCCAAGTGAAGTGCGCTACGAGAAAGAGATGATAGTCGGACGGAGCTGTCCGAGCCCGTGAACAGTATACCATGCCAAGTCAGTGCAAGCCCTGAGCCGGCAATCACCAACAACTTTGCTTAATGTCACTGCGTGACGCACTTCCTTATCTTCTCAGTGAGCTGGGGACGGGCATCACTCGATCAAAAGCCGGCAGCTTTGGCCCTGTTTGGCTCGCCGGAAAGGTCGGTTCCAGTTTTGCAACTACCATCGTTTGGTCTCAACACACCTTGAAATCAAAACTGAGGCGGCCGATTAACACAAAATTGGGTAAAGATTAGAAGTACTGTGGCCGAATTTTGAATTTTTTGAAATATGTGAGATGGGACTAGATTTTGCGGCAAATCAACCAGTTTTTTTAACAATATTGACATTCCGAAAAATCGGAGACAGTACTTCTGTAGAGGAACCATTTACCTATGATTTTTGCTGCAGGACCTAAGGAATCTACAGAGATTTGAATAAACCATGGATGGTTTACGATGGCATGTCAAACGCGTGTTGTCACCACTGCTGCCCAAGTAACATGCGTGACAAACAGGTCGCGTCCTCAACCCTTGGTGCAATAGGCTCCGAAATTTGTTCCAATTTATTCCTTTTGTACCCTGATGACCTGTAGTTCGTTTTCGCAAGTGTCCCATTCAGTTTCCTTCTCATATGTTGCTGAACTACAACAATATTTTTATGCCGAGTGGATGGTAATTTGAGTATAGGTTGCATTTCGACTGAAGTGAGGGATATTTTGCGAGAGCCTTATATTCAGAGGGATAATGAACATTTCCTTCTCACAACATGTGTCCATAAAGTGCCTGTGGATGGCGAAACATGGTGGAACATCCAGAATCTCGTTTTCGCGGGGGACAAATAAGGATAAACATGCCGGATCAATCATGGGCGGTGCCCGTCCCCACATGATTCTCACTGTTCACTGTTCTCAGTCCTCTGCCAAGCCCAGCCAAGCCTTTGCATCCTGATGCCCGCGCGGGGACTCATGGACCCTCCGGCGTGAGAAAAAAAGTTCAGCAGCTATCTCGAGGATTGACTTCCCCATCGCCTCGACCCCAGTCCTTGGACGAATCACTGTTCGCGGATTGGCTGGCGAGGATCATTGCTCGAAACACATTCAAGAACCTGTAGCACATTCCGTGAACCGGCCATAAAGTCAATAACCCACACCCTTGCCGCTAGTTCAGGGGTCAAGACTGACATCAACGTTACGTTGTCGGAAAGTGCAGAGCCCGGGTTTCTTCCGTCGTTTTCTCACCCAGTTTCTCCCAGGCGTTTAGACAATCCCTGCTCTGTGATTCGATGTACCGGGGCCATGATATCACTGGAGATATCTGCGATACGACCGTGATGTTCTTCCGACAGGTCGTGGTCATGGCTCTAATATGGACTTTTCCGTTGACGTGCTCCACACGAGACAAGATAATCGCAAAGACAACGTTCAAGAGGGAGCGTTGCACCAACGAACGTTACACCTGCATGCAAAGTAGCGGACCCACGTCACTGCGCCACGCCAAGTGATTCTCACTACAGGGAAATAAAATCCGAGATCCCCGACAAAACCCGGTACAAGCGAACTCTCTCTGACGGAAGATGTTGACTGATTGGCATCGTAGCTTTACTTCTCCGCGTGGTCGAGGCGGGTTTAATACAAGCATCCAATCGGCTTTGATATCCGGATTGTTCATCTTGTGTTTAACCCCGCCTTCTACGATTCTCGTGCGGGGTTGGTGCGGGGAAGGCCGCCATGATAGGCACACGCCGATGCGTTGACCCCTTCCCCGGGTTCCGAATCTTGAGCTATTCCTTTCTGGCTCGTTCCTCAATTCCCTCGGGACCGGCAATTCTCGTTTCTCCTTCCACTCTCCTGGAGTCCTGTCCTTTGGACATGTTCTGACGTGCAATATTGGATTCCACGCATCTCTGTATCGGTCCCGCCCTCCCACGAGGGTTGCAGAACGAAATAGCGGATTAATGTCCTCGCCCAATGTATAAAACAGTCTGCGAGGTGGACAGAAACTCAGGCTAGCAGACTTCTCCCTCCGGTGCCATGCAGTTCACTTTCGCCGCCGCATTCCTAGCTCTCGTAGTCGCTGCCGTCGCCGTCCCCACCAAGCGGGCGACGTGCAGCAAGGGCAGAACTGCTGCATCTGCCTCGTGCTGCGTCTGGTTCGACGTGCTCGACGATATCCAAGAAAACCTGTACGCACCAGTTAACTCATCGCCTCAAATCTTTTAACGCGTTCTGCAGTTTCGACGGCGGAGAGTGCGGTACGGTCATAGCTACCATTAACTCTTGTGTGCTCCGCTAACATTGTTCTGCAACTCGACAGGCGAGGAAGTCCACGAGGCTCGTGCCGCCCCTCTACCTCCACAACTATTTTTCTGACCTGTTATTTTCGCAGTCCCTTCGTGTAAAAAACACCTGCAACAACTTCGCGGAATAACTGATCCACCTCCAGCTCACATTCCACGATGCCATCGGCTTCTCTCCAGCCCTCTTTTTCGATGGACATTTCGGGCAAGTTCTTCCTCTGCTGTACTCCCTCATTCGTTCATTTGGTCTTCGGCGTCAGTGGTCTCGGTGCTGGTCAGAATTATTTTAGCTAATCTCGTGTCAGCGCTGATCATGCCTGCAGATGGATCGATCATGGCCCACTCCGACATTGAGACTGCGTTCCGTACGTGCAATTCCGCTGGCCTTATCCATAACATGCTTATACCAAGCGCCAGCGGCTAACAACGGAATCGGTACATGATTTCCACCCCTTTCGACGAGTTTTCTCACCTCCTTTTACAGACGATATCGTCGACATCCAGCGTCCCTTTGCGATCGCACATAAAGTGTCTTTCGGCGATTTGTGAGTACCGGAAGACTTGTATCTAGTCTTTCTAAGCATGTCTCCGTGACAGCATCCAATTCGCTGGTGCCGTCGGCGTGAGCAACTGCCCTGGTGCCCCACGTCTGGAGTTCCTCGCGGGACGCCTGAATATTTCCTTGCCCTCGCCGCCCGGCCTGGTCCCCGACCCATTCGACCCCGTCGACAAGATCCTCGATCGCATGGGCGACGCCGGCTTCTCCCCGAACGAGATCGTGGACCTGCTCGCTAGCCACACTATTGCTGCCCAGGACCACGTCGATGAAACGATCCCAGTGCGTTCTCATGAGTGTCCTACCCCTCTTGTGTTGGTCCCTCATCCGTGCATGCTCATAGGGAACTCCCTTCGACTCCACCCCCGGAACCTTTGACGCGCAGTTCTTCGTCGAGGTCAGTCAAATGAACAGAATACAATCGTGCGAGATATTTAATACTTATTCAGACACTCCTCGTTGGCACGGGCTTCCCCGGGAACGGCAGCAACCAGGGTGAAGTGGTTTCTCCTCTTGCCGGGGAGTTCCGTCTCCAGTCCGACTTCGCCCTCGCGCGTGACCCTCGGTATGGCCTGGGCCGTCTTCCCTGCCGGCATTATTGATCCCCACCTTAGCACTGCTTGCGAGTGGCAGTCCTTCATTGGTTCGCTTCTTCCCTCATCCCGCTTACGCTTTCCTAATCTGCCATTGATTTTCCCAGCCAGCCACTCTACGATGACCACCAAGTTCCGAGCCGCCATGTCGAAAATGGCCACCCTCGGCCAAATCCGCGAGTTCCTTACCGACTGCTCTGGTACGCACCCTCTTCTGCGGGGTCGCGAATTTATGCTGATTATCCCGACCTTGTAGACGTCATCCCCGTGCCCATGCCGCTCACCACGAAGCCCTTCCTCCCCGCTGGCAAGACCCGGAAGGATGTCCAAGCCGCCGTGCGTCATCACATCCCCCTCATTTCGTTAGACAGGCAGTTCTCATCCCATGCCAGTGCAAAGCGAGCCCCTTCCCCGTCCTCACCGCGCAGCCCGGTACGTCTCCCCGCTATCAGTGATTCTCATCTTATGCTCAATCCACATCCGCAGGCCCGGCGACGAGCGTTGCTCCCGTGTGAGCGCCACTCGCCCCGCCCGCATGCACTCCACTGACTGCCCATCTCCAGCCCCCCGTCTTAAAATCCGCTCCAGAGCTGCGTTTACTTCCCGACTTGTGACATCATATGGGTCCCTTCTTCCTTGGTTTGTATTGGGTTTTCCTTTGGTTGGATTGAATCAGTGTAATACAGAACTCCGACTGCACAGACGCGCTGTTGTAGCTATAGAACAACGATTGATTTACACTTTCACTGTTAATCTGAGTTGGTTTCTTTCATCCATCGTCCTCACGTGGCTTCTATTATTGCAATCACACCGAGTCCTAATTTTCCCACACGGGTACCTTCCGCTCCAGATGGCAGACGGCAAAATCGCGATCAACCCTATTTGAATTGACTTTTCTCACAATAATTAAATGGCGATGGGCTTACTTAGACCCGGTTCGAGAGCTTTTAATAAGCCTCGTCGGCGGATGCTGTTCAGCACAAGTTAAGGCTTCAAGACAACTTCATCAGTGGGCCCTTTCGTGTATGAGTTCCCCACGGCCTTGCGTTAACCTCAGGTAGATTGATTGATAACGAGTCCAAATTATAGTTCTACCCATCGATCAACGGAGCATCGACGTTGAGATCTGAAGAGCTGTACACTGCACAGGATGCTCAGCGCCGGCGCCCCAATATTAATGTTCTTTACGCTCGTGTTAGTCCCAATCTCGACTCTGCAGGCCCCAATCATCTCCAGTCCCAGAAATAAACTTCGGTTGCTGAACCTCGAAGACGTCCATTATCACAGAAGCCTTTTCGACAAATCCAATAATTTAATAATGTACAACAATCAGCTGCTCAATGTAGGGACGGGGAGCAACCTCTGTAGCGGTTCAGTAGTCGCTCCAGCTACAGGTGCAGAAACCTAGCGGACAAAGGCCACAGCTGCGCAGAGTGAGCCTATGACTAAAATGGAATCAGCGGAAGGACCTACTTCGCGCGTGGTGGGACTTCGTAGGGTGCGGGGTAACTCCTCCTCCGCTCCAAGTGCCTGAGATGTCTGGCACTGTCAGTCGCGTTGGGCTGGCTGGGTGTCCGCCCGATCCTTGGCGAAGATGTAGGCTGCATCAACACCGTCCCCGATAAATTGGGCTCGTTGTACACATGGGCCGGCCTAGGCGATGAGCGGGCGGAATTACTGGCTGACTGGCTGGGATAGTGGGGATAGAGGTACTGGGAGTTCGATGGCGCGGGATTAGGATGAGAGTGCGAGTCCGGGTACGCGGGACGTTGGAGCCCAGTCCCGGGAGGGTCATAGCAGTCGGAGCTGGAGGATGGTGCGGGGAGATTTCGCGGGGCCCATCGTGAAGCGTATACTGGAGATTCCGACACCCGCTCAAGTGGTTGACTCCTGGTCATCTTGTCCTCTCCGACAGCAACGTACTCGCAGACGATCCCCTTCTCCAAGCACCGTTTACACGAGCTTTGCGGCGGATTCTCGGAAGCTAAGCACTGTGAGCAGTCAATGGTGAGTCAATTATTCCTGGACGCTAATGAAGAGCCCGAACCTTGACTTTCCGCTTGCGGCAATTTGTGCACGCAACGATTACCCGGCGGCGCTGCGTGAAAATTGAGGGGAGGACAACAAGAGGAGGGGTTCTATTTGCATCAGCCATGCAGGTCTGAAAGGCGCACCGAGCTTTATTATACGTGCCACGCAATGATGTTGTTCTGCTGGCTCGCCATTTTACGGAGTGGACAGCTTTCTCACTGCGCATTGGCTCAATCAGCCGTGCACAATTCATTTAATGCTAACCCCGGTTGACGTGGGTCAGGCAGTGCAATGCAAGCATATACGACCCCTCTCCGCAAGTCGGGTGGATCCACGGAGACGCACCCAGATTGTGGTGCAGGATCAGTAACTGGGACGAAGCACGATGAGGCGGTTCAAGATGGTGTATCGGATAATATTCCGAACGAATTAAAGTAGATTTCACCAGTGACTTGGAGTTGGACCCGTTAATCAAAACACTAGTTACAATAATTCAAGCTGGCGTCATACTTCCATGAAAAAGAGGTTACAAAGGTATTTGGGCATATCAGCTCACCACCGCCGACGCATTTTTTAGCTGAAATTTGAAGTAATTGATGCCAGCCTTCAGACGCCCCTGACGATTCCCGAACTGATGATTCCCGAACTGATGAACCAACCATCAGACACCCTTGATCCTTAGTCCTGTTGTAAGCGAAGGGGTCCGATCAGGGTAAGTTCTGGTGACGTAATTTTATGTAATCACACCCACCTAGCTCACAGGAGGCGCGTTTTCTCATTGTCTGAGCACATATAGTGAATCTATGTGTATTAGGATTCTGTCTCCTCAGAATTACGAAAATTCAATGGGGAACGTGGTTATCAGACACCGCGACCAATCACGTGCCGTCCAGCGAAATATTGCCTACGAGTGCGAACGGTGTTCAAAAAAGGTTCTGAGTCAAAAAAAAAGTCAATACATATACCGGGAATAACACTTCAGATAGTTCTACAATGAAACAAATGAGATAGACCGTCGATGAGCGTTTTGGCGATGGGGAGTGATTACATAAAATTACAGAACAAGGTTTTACCCCTGATCGGACCCCCGCGCTTAATAACAGACTTCAACACACGCGAGGTACGAGCGTCGTATGTGTTGAAGTGTCTGTCTAGGAGAGACCCTGATCTGTCGATGCGGCTGTGCGCCTCCTTGACAGCTCCCACCGCACACCACCTGGTACCAAGCCAACCAGCGCTCTCTGCACAGACTGTACTCCTCAGGTATTCTCGCATGTTTGCAGTCCTCCCGTCGACGATGTGAGAACCGGGTGCTGCAAAGCATTAAAGTGTCTAATTGGGGCGGAGCAGGCAGGGAATTTCGCTCATTTCCACGCGGCTCGTCCTAATTGCTGCCGTTGAAACTAGCTTTCTTTCAACTGCATACGCATGCAGCCCGCGCAAGAGGCCGAGGTATATGGACGCGTCACCCCGGCCCGCACACGTGTTCCAGCTGACGAGCGGAGTTGAAGATATACAGATACCTGAACCCCTCGAGTAGCGTCTCAAAAGATGCCTCCGCTGCCCATCGTGAAAGGCTCCAACCTGACCTTCTCCCCCAGCTACATCCCCGTCGCAGTGTTTGCAGGCGGGACGTCTGGCGTCGGTCAGGCAATGGCCGAACCTTTCGCTCGTCAGACGAATGGGCGTGCGCACATTATCCTGGGGGGCAGGAATGCCGTTGCGGCCACGAACATCCTCGCAGGACTTCCTAAACCGTCGGATTCCGATGGGTGGGCGCACGAGTTCGTGCCTTGCGAGGCGACGAGCATGGTGAGCGTGCGGGCCGCATACGCAGACCTCCGCTCGCGTCTGCCGCACTTGAAATTCCTGGTGATGAGCGCGGGGGCCAACTCGATGGTGTGGTGCGGTGAGACGGCTGAGGGCCTCGACCACCACCTGTCTATTCGGCACGTAGTGCCTCGCGACACGTATCATTTTGTTTGTCGGGAGAATTGATTCATCCCGGCCTCAGGTGCTACTCACGCTATACGTACGTGAAGGAGCTGCTTCCGCTGCTCATCTCCGCACGGGATAAAGGCCAGCATGCGCGAGCCATGTCTGTGCTGGGCGCCGGGTTTGGAGCCACCATCCCGGCCGACGACCTCGGGCTCGAAAACGCCCGCCGGAGCACCATCAAACTGTTGAGCGGTGCTATGCTGGTGAGTCAGAAGTATACTGAAGGGAATGATCCGCGGTGTCGCATACAACGACGGCCTCATGGCAGTATGTAGTCCCTCTCTTGCTCCAAGATACATCTGACTCGATTAGTAGCACTTTGCCGCGCAAAATCCAGACCTTGCCTTCACGCACATTCCCCCCGGGCAGGTTACTACTCCCGGCTCAACGCAGCTGTACATGGGCTGGCTCTCACCGCTCGCGTGGATAATCAACCACATCATGCCATTCAAGCAGATTTCTGCGGTTCGGATTACTCGGCCTCGTCGCATCTCCTGCTGACTCGAAGATTCAGGAAGAATGCGCGCAGTACATGCTCTACGTACTCTTCGACAGCGAACGCGGCGTGTTCATCCGCGACAATTATGCCGACCTCGTCATTGGCCATCTGTGCCAGCCCGAACATGCGACGCAGTTCGACGCCCAGGGACCGGCGGCGCACAAGGTGCGCATGAGCACTTTCTCCGATTTGTCTGCCCCTCACTAATTCTTCCACTCCCATTTCATGTGCACCGCACCCCCGCTACTCGCAATATCCTTTCCTGGAACCCTCGCCGCATCCGCACACCAGGGTTCCCTACACGGGGAGCTGATGAAGGGGTATGGCGGGTCCGACGCTACCGTGAAGCAATTGACAGACTTTACGAAGCGGGTTCTGGGCGCCATATAATAGGATGTCTGCAGCCCTGCCAAGAAAAAGAAATATTGCACAGGGTCAGGGATACTTCCCGCCTTCTTGGAACATTGAGCTGTTGAACGTCATCTGGTAAGGTTGCAGCGGAGTGGGACCCGAATCCCATGTCTCCCGCTTGGACTTGCTGCGCATCACCCCGGGCATTTCGGGCACAAGGAAAGTCGCCTCTTTGGAGTTGTTTCTCTCTAATAATAGGTCCTGAACATCCGACTCGCTAAATTTGAAGGTAGGAGTGGGATCACCTCGAGCCATATTCATGAATCACACCCGCCGAGATATCAATAAAAACGCAGATGAGTTTCGAATAATCCCTATGCCAAAACTAACAGTTCACGTTTGACGCAGTCCGTCCATCAAGGCTCAATCCAATGTTATGACAGAGCTTGCAATGGTGATGAAGCCCACTCGGCATATCGTCGGTCATCTCGGGCACGTCGGTCATCTCGGGCAGCCAACAATTCCACAGTTATGAAGCGAAAAACCATCTGGGTGGAAACCACTTATGTATCTATGTATCCTTTCTGCAAAGATTCCCGCCCGTGTGCTACCAGGCATCGATTGGGCATCCCAATAATAATATGAAGTATGAGCATCGATTTTGGCGACAATGAGGCCCGAAAGCCTTGAGAAGCGCAATGGGAGTGATATGGCTATGGCACCTGGCGACGAGCGAGTTGAGTCTCCGCAGGCCGAGATACTCAGCAAGAAAAAAAATGAACACAAGAGCGAGTTTTGCCGGCCTGCGCCTCGTCCCTCATGTCGAGGTAATAGCGGTGGCTTATTCCGAGTACATGGCATCGCGGCCAGGTGTCATTGACCAGTGGTAGTATGTGTGGCTCAGCTCGGTACCGGCGTCCTGCACCTAAATCACCAGCATTTTCAATTGCCAACATGTGGTCTACATCCAGCAAATTTATCAGGCATTTAGGCACCTGCCTTTCACGGGAACCTAGACAATAAAACATCGGCGCTGGATGCCCCAAATTCTCGCCCGCTGAAGACGTACCCTACGACACAGCTGGACGGACGAAGTATGCTAGTATTCTGGGGTGGAATATGGTAGCTGTAGCCTACCCCCCAGCAGGGGGGCCGCAAGGGTTGTTCACAGTTTCGCGGCTGCGACCCCCGCAGTTGGCATCGCAGAACGTGAACATGTCCACTGCGGGTGTGTCAGCTGGGGTGGGATTCGCAATGAGAACGATACTGAGAGTTGCTTGCGCTGACTTCGAGCCTGTCCCAGGAAATTCCCTGAGGAGCATTACCATACAGCGTCCGGCGATGGCCAACGATGATCACTGGCGACCACCGGCGGCCACCAGCGAACTTTCCAACGGCGGGTAAATTGCTCCCGCCCACCACCATCGCGCCGGCGATACAGCCGTCTTTTCTTTCCGTCAAGGGGATATGCGGCGCACGCCGGGATGGAGGCCACATCATGCTCTAATCTGTTCCATATTCAGAGTAAATTTAGAAATGATCGGATGCACGGCGTTCTGCTTCACCTATTCGTGTGCATAGTGTGGCACGGGGGGCAACGGCGGCAGGAGGATCGATGGGCGCTCCCGACGGCCTGGCATTTTGGTAGCAGATATTCCTCGCTACCGGCATATCTAACGGTGAAATTGATTTTCAGACCCGACCCATCTCGAAGCCGAGGGTCCAAGACTGATGATATTCGCACTGGTATTACGTCACCCAAGCAGGAAAAAGACGAATCTGCATGTACGTCCTCATTGGGAAGCTTATCCACTTATTCAGGTTCTACTCAGCAGTGCGTGCCTCGTCTTGTAAACATACCTGAAATCGCTCAGCTATTCAGTGTCTACGCGGCACTCGGCCAGCCCAATTGCGGAGTGGCCTGCACCTGCTTTGCGTCGGGTACATCGGCAATGTGCATGCACGCAGGCGAAGCCGGTTCGATTCGGGCTTAGACCGTGCTCTGTTGAAGAGTTTTTTTTTGCTTGTGCATCTCGGGCGAGGGCGCCGTGTTCCGTGGGCTGCCGGTAAGTCACGCTGCGGATCGATATCCTACATGATTTGATTTATTTTCGTGCCAGGGGCGATGCCTGAAAGCGTGCGTGAGGGGAGCCTGTATCAGTGGTTTTGCGCCGTATATGAACGGGCGAGCACATATTAGCGCCGGTCTGAAGCCTCGGGTACAGCAGTCAAATTGAGATCAAGGCATACGACAACTATACATTGCTTCTGAAAGTCCGCGTATCCATAGCGCTTTTAAACCCGCTCATGCCTCGAAAATGGGACGGAAAACGAGATTAGACGGTGACTGCATCCGGGCAGTCGCGCGAGATGTGTCTGAGGGGAGATTAAAGAAATTAGCGGAGATGCGCTGGAATCCA
This sequence comes from Mycena latifolia, assembly GCA_029289555.1. Classification (NCBI taxonomy): domain Eukaryota; kingdom Fungi; phylum Basidiomycota; class Agaricomycetes; order Agaricales; family Mycenaceae; genus Mycena; species Mycena latifolia. Next base: position 447,518 of record JARJLE010000017.1, on the reverse strand, counting down.
GAGCGCAAGAGAAAATGTGGTGTGCTGCAAGAAGCGGCTGCGGATCGTGCAGCGATTGAATGGGAGGCGCGACACGGGAGCGAGCGAGGGGCGTCCCGAGCATACTGTATGTACGCAACACTCCCGCACAGTGCTAGTCCGAACACCACCCAAGAACATCGAGGGGGAAAGGAATTGAAAGGAGGAGACGACGGAGACGCACCCCTCGCTCCCGCACGTGTAACACGCGCGCTTCTGCGGCTCCGCACAGTCGCGGCTGATGTGGCCCTACGGGAAACAAATAACGAGTTAGCGATACGTCGAAATAGGAAGGTGGGGCCCGAAGTTTCGCGAGCGCGGTGTGTGGCGCAGAAGATGCGGAGCTGCGCATCGCATACCCGACCCAACGGTGGCAGCTTTCAGGATCCACCAGTGTCGCGGGATATCGGCCCTCCTGGCGTGACTCCCCTAGACACGAAACCCCGCCACGACTAAGAAGCAGTAAGAACTCACCAGCCCACCACAATTATAGCACTTGCTCCCCTGCACGCAGTCGCGGCTCAGGTGTCCCACACCACCGCACGAATAGCACTTCTTGCCTGAAGCGCTTGCAGACGAAGGTACGCCAGCACCAGTGGAGGAGGCGGAGGCGCCGGGAGTGCTGGGAGGTATTAGTAGGGTGTCGAGCGGAAAAGAAGGGCGACGGGGGAGAGGCGACTCACCCAGCTTCGGGACACGCGCGCGCCGTGTGCCCGACCTTGCCGCACGTATAGCACTCCTTGCCAGCCCTTCGAGTCTGGCTGACAAGGGAGGAGGAGCCGACTGCGACAGCGCTGTCAGGGCAGTCCCGAGACTACAGGATGCGACGTTAGCGATGACATTAAAGCACGGTTCAGGGGACAAAGCCGGAAGGAAGGTCGGGGTGGGATGCATGGGATGCGAGGAAAAGATGAGGGTGCGTCTGCCGCGTTGGAGCATCATAGCGACGCCAGCGCATGGGCGCTTATTTTAGCGCCCGCCGCAAAGCGCATAAAGCAACCGGTGTCTGCCCAGAATTAGGGCGAGGGTGGTGACGCAGAGGGGAGGAGAGGAATGAAGGAGCTTGAAAAGGAGGGAGGGAGACACGCACGACATGCCCCTCAATTCCACACTTGTAGCAGGCCTTGGGCTTCGTTTCGCCCGTGCAGTCGCGCGAGAGGTGGCCATCGAGACCGCCTGCACACGTATTGAGCGCCGTACCCCAGAGAAGGGGGAGCAAGCGGAAGGCAAAACGCACAATTATAGCTAAAGTCGTTGCCACGTCAGGAGCGCACGTATAACTAAAGAACGTGGACAGTGTTACCAGGTAGGCGTTCCGGCTTTGGGGCACGCTGCGGCTTGGTGGCCGGCTGAACACAAGTCAAATATGAAGCAAATGGGCGAAGAGAACGCCGCGGCAGAGTGTTGTTGAGTATCGAGTATATTCGCCGCCGATTTGCCATGTATGATAAGACAGAGAGAGCCGTCCGCAGATTGAAAAGGGGGGTGGTAATATGAGAGGGAAGTCGTCAGTAACGCGCAAAGAAGAAGAGCTCTACGTGTTTATCGAATAAAGATCGAAAACCAGCTCGAAAAAGAGGAAATTTGGGAGAGGGGAAGAGGGCGACGACAACGCACAGCCTCCGCAATTGAAACATCCACGTCTAGGCGACATCTTTGGGGTTGTAATGGTCTTGTACGCGGGGTACAACTTTCCTCGAGGAGAGAGTCTCCAAGAGCTTGAACAAGCGCAGAAGGATGTCGGGGGAAGGAAAGAGGAGGAACGTGACGTGACGTGACTCATGACGGATGTTTGGGCTTGTTAAGTGCCACGGCTTTCTCTAGTCTTTGCCTTTCGAGGTGAAATTCCTCTTCTCACCACCATGTCGAAAAACTCGAATGGTCCCCATACGCCGTGTGGCGCCTCCCTGCGACCCGAGTATGGTATACTACCTACTCGGCCACCGCCCAGGTCCTTAGAAGCTCCAAAGGTCATCCGAATCCTAAAACTTGGATAGGGTGACCAGACGGAAAGCATCTCATTCACTTGTTTTTTACCCTTTACGCATTGCTCGGGTTCTCAACCAGCCTCCTCAGCAAGCATCACTACTGGATGTCTTCGAGGCTTCAACTCGTAGTTCTCGGACGCGATAAATGTAAGAAAATCGTCATCCGAATACAAACGGAGCATCCAGCTCATTTCCGATGGGACATCCGTTGCCTTGACTGCGCTACTGTCCTTGGGAATGCCACGTTGTCCATGAATCCGACACCTGCGGCCGGGGCCCGCCCTCCTGCACTTTTTATTGTCGGCCATTTTGCTGAGTCAGCGAGATGCACTGCCACCTTCCCTTTTGAGTCTCACATAGCCAACCTTCGCCAACCCAGCTTCGGCCTCACAGCTGGTGGCATATACTTTTGTGGAGACTCCTCAGTGGACTGCGCAATCCCATTTTGCTTTCAAACACCAATTTCCACTATTTAATCAGGCAACACATGACACTGAATTGATGCGGATGGCTTGAGTGCGAACGAATAGACACTGAAGAGTGCAGGTGCAAAGAGCTATGTGGCAACATCGAGAGTTTTGGAATGAGGCTTATCCACACTCATCGATATTTTGTTGTCCAAAAGCCATGGCCGCGTCGATATCTCTTCTTGGTGTACATTTCCTTTGGTCTGATTCCGAGTTGGTGTTGTGCTTGCTCAATGCAAGGCATGCATCTCCCTTGAACCTCTCTGTACCTTTCAACATGAACTTCTGAACCTTCTGACTGCTCGATGCTCCCTACGTAATACTTTTGAAATTGGTAATACTGGGACGAAGGCCGAGATTCAACGAAAGTTAAGCCCGACGTCGCGACGGCATCAGCTACTCGGTCAGATATTCCGATGAATTTTGGGTGCAGATTGGGATGAGAATCTGTGTGCCTTTGTTTTGGGGTTTTTTTTTTGCTTCTAGAAGTTAATTGGGTTCTACAGCGTGACGGGAAACTGGGTGCGTGAGCTCGGCTCGAGAGACTTTTAGAGGTGAGGGACGATGGTGTACATAAACAGCCTGTAGTACACTGGGATACTTCCTCAAACTGGTGTTCCTGAGCGGGACCGTGCCGTGTAATTCTACCTACCTACCTACCTACCGCCCCCGTAGTCGTGACTAAGCATCTCCTTATTTAGAAGGTGCATTCGCGTGCGTTTCGGCAGCCTCTCGGACCATCAGTCCTCTTTCATTCTCCGACATCCACGCCTTTCTTCCTCACACCACCATAACCTTTTCCTCGCACCTACGTCCCTTCAGCACATCATGCCTCCCCACCTGAACTCAGCCATACGCAAGGCATACAATCTTCGGATGGACCGTGCCACCTGCCCGCAACGGCGCGCCTCCCGACGTATTTCGATGCAACTCATGGGCATGAGGGCTCGTGTTAACTTCCCCACTCACAACCGCTTCCCTCCAGCCATGCTCCGGCTCGCAAAAGATTAGGTATGTGTTTGCTGTCTCCCATTTGTTCTGCGGGCCTGCGGCATCGGCCAGTGCACGCGCTTTTCGCCGCATCGTACGCGGCTGTGGCACCGGGAGGGCTGCATGGCATTCTCATCTTTGTTTTCTGTCGCAGTGGGACGGGTTTGCGATTCTGAGGGGCGGTACTGCGCCCACTATCACGTTTGTACCAGTTACCAAGAGGTACCCGCCGGAGAATACTGAGACATTAGGTAAGAGGGGAGGGGGGGGGTCTCGAGGTCCTTATTTCACTTTTTGGAAAAAGCTGCAGGACCACTCAACAACACGTTTAAGACAATAATGAAAAAATCCCTTTTTTCCCCTTTTCTTTAAGCGGCTGTAGGTCCTCGGGGAGCAAGTTTGGTGTCACCCATCCCCATCCGTATCGCATCCAGCGATAGCTGTGATGCTAGATCCACCAATGCGATTGACATCAATCCCAAGCACATATCCTTGTCTCTTACCACCATCATGTCGAGCGCTCGTTTGTGTTGCGCGGGGTTGAAAACTCCTCCTTCCGAGTGGTACTGCGATGATGAGTGCTGCACAAATGCTGGCGGAAGGGTTCGTAAAAAGCATCGCTCTGTATACTAGGGGAGAATATGGGGGATTTATAGGAGCCGAACCGTTTCTATTTCGCTGTGACGAATAATTACTTCAACGCCGAGGACAATTGAACGAAATTACCGCTTTTGGAAGGCACGTGCGCTTAATGTAATGCTTATGTAAAGAGGGGGGGGGGGGGAGGGGGGGTGATGAGCTTGAGTCAGTTTTTATACCTAGTGTGCCAAATTTCTCAGGTGGGTACCTCTTGCCAGTTACACATTTAGATAGACCTTTAGCAATGAAATTTTATGTATCTAATGTTTGCCACCTTCCGAGACCTCTGGGTTTTACAGTTGTACCTTGTGATTTTGCCTTCATCTTGTGGGGAAATGGCGGGGTCTCAAACAAAATGACGGCCGCCCTGCCGTTCCCAAAGGGGTGTTGCCTTAAAAGGAAGTACGGGGGCGGAAAACTGAGATCTCACGATACCTTTTTTGGCCTCAATTCAAGCCTTTCCATCCGCAATTCTATCTGCCACTCGCTGCGAATCTTCAATCCGTGACTGCAGCTGGCATTTTTCGGAAAGTTACAGCGAAAGAGGCTCCATGAAGCTCCACCAAAGGGTTGTCTCGAGAATCCCTAAATCCGGCCTCAAAAAGCCACTCGTTGCTGGCATTTTCGGCCTTAAAAAGCCACTATTCGACAAGGGTTGTCACGTGGACTTCAAATTTTGGCCAAAATGCGCGCGGAAAATCAAAATTCGCCCACGGCGCCAGTAATACACGGCGGTGCCTCTGGGAACATTTTGATCGGATCGATTTGTGCCGGTTCCGGTCTACGGCCAAGACTCAGTAGGCTTCCCAAAATCCGGCTCAAAAAGCCACTTGCCGGACAGGGCTTCACATTTTTTAGCCTCAAAAAGCCACTCTTTGGACATGAAAATCTCAGATTTTCGCCCTCAAAAAGCCACTTTTTGAGACAATCCTTTGGTGGAGTTTCACGGGGCCTCCTCGTCTCCACCGTGGCTCTTTCGAAGTTGAAGCACAGTACTACACAGAGATGGAGATCGCAGATTACCTGTAGGGTCATGGCGACAGTTATTGAATGAAGCCGCCACTCAAAGATGATTGTCAATTTGCTGGGTCGGAAGATACTGACTGTGGTAACACGCGCGGTATTTCAGATGAAAGCAGAAGCGGGAGCAGTTGTGGACGGAAGAAGAACGACACCACGTGGATCGCATCTAGCCCGCCCGATCACGAGTGGCACACTCCGGCCACCTCCATGACGAACCACCCCTGCCTGTGATGGATCTGGAAACTTGACAGGGCTATTCAGGATAGTTTAGTGGTGGGCAAATTCGGTTCGACCAATCGGTTCGAACTCGAACCGAACTGAACCGAACGCGAAGTTCAGGTTCAAGGTTCAGCAAATCCCTGAAGCTGAACCTGAAGTTCGGTTCAGGGTTCAGGGGAGAGCAGACTTTGCTGCACGCGTTCGAACGCGTTCGAACGCCGAACCTGATGCCGAAAACCGGCCGAAATTTGCAACAGTTTGGGCGGAATACAAGGTCAAATGACGCGTCTTTTTTGCGTACCGACCACTTGCCGACTACGTCACCACGAGACGCATAAATCCTTGCAACTAGTCGGCTATCGGCATAGCCAAAGGCTCTCATATAGTCTCACGGGTACCAAATTGCGCAACAAATTGACGCTCGAGATCCTCGAAGCATTGCAACTGCTAAAAAGTGCGTATCGAAATGGGCATCTCAGCGGGTCCAATGATGCGGCCAAGCACATGGACGCACTCATTGCAGAGCTGGACGAGTAACATTACGGGTTTCCGGAGCTCGATCTTGAGATGCAGGATTTAGATGACGAGGATTACATATTTTTTCCCCGAGAAAAATAGGTTCGGTTCAGCGTTCGAACGCCTCCGAACGCCGAACCGAACCGCCCGAACCTGAACCTGGAGTTCAGGTTCGGGGTTCAGCAAATTGCTGAACCTGAACCGAAGTTCGAGTTCGGCGTTCGGGAAAATATACACCGAATCTGAACCGAACCGAACTTGCCCGACACTAGGATAGTTACCTGGCTATCCTCCTATGTTACTCAGGCTTTGAACTCTCTGCCTTCCCATCCACGGCGGGGTATGACCCAAAACCCGCAAATTTTATTTGCGCGTAAAGATGGATTTTGCTGGAGGGGTTATTGGTGTGTGGGAGACATCCTTTGGTGATATTTATGTCCGTATGGATCTCACAGAGGCATATATACCTTCACTTGGGGTGTCGATACCCTGCGGGCTTCGCAGGCTACGGTATTCAGCCCACACCGCAATTTCCCATCGTGCCTGCTTGAAAGATAAATAGTTGTGGTCCCCATATACCTCGGATGTACGTGTTGAATATGTAGCATCATGTAATTATATCTGCTCAATCATTTGGGAAACACTGGGATGAGTAGTATGGGTCTGAACAAATGATTTACGAAGGTGGCCGGCTACCCCGTTTCTTGCCATTTTGGGACATCCCGGAAAGAAAATTCAGTACGCCATGAAATCGCTGTAAATTTGCGAAAAATATTTCAGCTTGCTCACCGGATGCATACCTTGGTTCCAGACCCCATAAACTCGGATTTACATTACTCTATGTGTGTCCTCAGAGGAAAAGAAGCTAAGGTGGCCGACTACCCGGTCTCAGATAATACCACATAGAAGATGTGGTTTTGGATGCAGGCCGAGCTACGCCATCAACCAGAAATGTTTACAGCTAATGTCGGAACCGAAGGCGCGAACGAAAAATATCTGTCTTGGGATGTTTTCAAAGAATTCACAATATCTCAGTCAGTTCCTCACCTAGATCTACTCAGCTAATTCACGCGCAATTAGTGATAGAAAGGGATTTGGGAAAATGTGGTGTATTAGGCATTTTCTGTTTTCAACCCATTTTCACACCAAATGCTGTCTAGCATGCCGAGACCATGTCTCAGTGGCCTAATATTTTGGGAGAGACAACATGTATAACTGATGAAACATGTGATAGAGCCAGAAATATATGAAATCCCCTGATAAATGTACTTGCGGGATGGGCCCGTCGCTGGGGCGCGGCAGTACTCATAATTATGTTTTCTGGTAATTAAGTTCCTTTATATTGATCCTGAAATTTCGGGAAACGGAGCAGAATTGAGAGATTGATGTCCGCTCTCTCCTGAACCACCCGAAGCTGTTGAAGCCGACAATCGCATTCGTGACCCAGACACGTCGCTTTGCTAGCCCTTAGCTGAGTTCCCTCCCCGCTCTTCATTTCTTCCTTTCTTTCTTTCTTTCTTTCTGTCGTCTCGTAGCTATATACCTTACTTACATATAATACTCCCCCTCCCTTCTCCATCTCAACCCAATCACTCCTCACATTGAGCCCTTGCATATTCCAACTTGCCCATCCCCATATCCGATACCTCGCTACCAAAAGTTTCCCCGCTCGTTTCACCTTATCTTATCTCTCTCTCGTACGTAGAAAATGGTCTCTATACATACCAACGTAGCTAACATCACCGACCCAGTTCTAGATACTCTAGAGTACTGCTGCATAGCCCTTATGGCCAGGTACAGCAACAATGAGAACTTCAGTTCAGTTCAGTTCAGTTCAGAGAGAGCAAACTTTGGTTGTCTGAGTTATATGTGTGCTAGGCTATCGTCCCCATTGTTAAAATAATTGGATCTGGGCAGACACGTGGTTCTGCGTTTGACTTATTTGGGGAGGCAAGTATAGCATGCTGTGTTAATTTCAGATATGGACATCGAATCCTTGAACTGGCTCCCGGTTGCATCGGACACACAGCCACTTAATTTTGACATGCGCGCGGTCCTGCCGCTGATTTTTCTGGGAACCCAGAATCTCTTCTGGAGGTTTATTTGAGCTATTCGGACCTACTAGAGTCACTTTCCTTCCACGAGATTGACCCCTAAGACCACCCCCAGACCCATCTCACCAACTTTAAAATATTTTTGCAATTTTCTTTCTATCACTAATTGCACCCAAATTACCCTGAATTATCTAGCTATGTCCCATCTCCATCCGTGCAGAACTCATTGAGATATGGGCGAATTGGTTGCGGGGATCAGAAAATGCCCAAAATGGCAATTTTCTGATTTGTACTACCATCTGCTGTAAATGAGTTTTATGTCATGTGATCGCTCATAAATGAAAAGCTTGGCATTCAATCAAAAGCTTGGCATTCAGCCATATAAAGGGCACGGCTCTGCAGACTGATCTTCCTCCCCTCTTCCTCCCTCTCCTCCAGTGCTTTGATTTTCCCAAATGTCCACGCATGCTATGGTATGGGCACTTATTTGGTTTGAGATCTAGGCTTACCTTCGGCTAGGTCTTGCATTCTGATGATTCTGGGAAACTAGCAGCAGAATCTGCTCCAAATAGTCAGGAGGAGCTGCTTGGCCTTGTCAATTCAGTAAGTCTATGAAGCAAATGAATTGAGAAGCAACCAAAATTCTATGCTTAGGATTCCAAGTCAATTGACTGGATAGAAAAACAGATTGAGCAAACACCTCAAGGGCATCCAGATCTCTCCAGATATCTGCTGAGTTTGGGGGAAGCTCTTAAAAAGAGATATCTAGACTCAGGAGACTTGAAAGACATGGCAAGGGCCTTGCAAAGCGAACGAGATGCACTTGCTCTCATCTCAAGTAATCATCCAGCCAGAGCGGAATATCTCCAAGGTGTTGCTCTTTTGTGTGGTATGTGTTACCAGAGGTTGGGTAACCTCCCAGACCTCAAAGAAGCTGTCCAGAAATTCCAAGAAGTGGCAGACATGACCCCAACAGACCACCCTCACAGACCAGATTTTCTGCAGAAGCTTGGTCTGGCTTTTACAGAACGATATAGGAGATTGGGGGATATGAAGGATCTTGAGGCTTCACTGCAATGCAGTCAAGAAGCAGTGATTCTCACCCCACCAGATCATCCAGACAGAGCCACCCATCTGCAAAGTCTCGCCATGTCTTTTAGAGATCGGTATGAGAGGCTGGGTGAGCTGAAGGATCTTCAGATAGCACTGCAGAGTGATCAAGAAGCATTGACCCTCACTCCCAGAGATGACCCTGACAGGGTTGATTTTCTGCGAAGTCTTGCCCATTTGCTAAAGTATCAGTATCAGAGGTTCGGACATCCTGAAGACCTCGAGGCAGCACTGCAGTGCAATCAAGAAGCTGTTGGCCTGACATCAGCAGACCATCCTGATCGAGCGATGTGTCTGCAGGGCCTTGGAACATCTTTGATGGACCGATATCAGTTGTTTGGAGACCTCACAGACCTTGAAGCAGCTCTTCTTGCAGATGAAGAAGCCTTGGATCTCATACCATTGGATGATCCTGATAGAGCAGCTCAGTTGCACAATCTTGGTCACACTTTCAGAATACGCTTTGGAAGGTTGGGAGACCTGAAGGATCTTGAGAATGCGCTGCAGAAGATCCAGCAAGCCCTTGAGCTTACCCCATATAACCACCCTGATAGGGCGAAATTTCTTCTGAGCCTTGCACGGTCTTTCAGGGATCAATATAAAAGGCTCACACAGCTGAAGGATCTTGAGGCCGCCTTGGAAATTTTTCAAGAAGCCATGAGCCTGACACCATCAAACCATCCTGAACGAGTGTCACTTTTGCAAAATCTTGCAGTGTCTTTTAGTGATCGGTACCAAAGATTAGGGGATGTGGCAGACCTTGAGGCTGCACTGCAAAGCGATCAAGAAGCTGTTGACCTTCTCCCAGCAGATCATCCTGGTAGGGCAGGTCATCTGAGCAGTCTTGCTTTCTGCTTCAGGTTTCATTACAGGAGGTTTGGCAATCTGAAGGACCTGGAAGAGGCATTGTACAAGGATCAAGAAGCAGTGGATCTCACTCCACTAAACCATCCAGATAAAGCACATTATCTGTATAATCTTGCTACATCTTTTGGATCTCGATATCTGAAACTGAGAGATCTCAAAGATCTGGAGTCTACTATACAGAGGGCCCAAGAAGCACTTGACCTAACTCCAGCAGATCACCCTGATCGAGCTGAACATTTGCAAGTCCTTGCATCATCATTGATGGAGAGCTATCAGATGTCGGGAGACTGGTCACATCTTGAGATCGCTCTACAAAAAAAGTTTGAAGCGTTAGATTTGACTTTACCAGACCACTCTGATAGAGCTAAATGTCTGCAAAGCCTTGCATTGACATTTGGTGAGCGGTTTAGAAAGACTGGAGACCCAGAAGATCTACAGGCTGTCCACAAGTGGTACAGTGATTCCTTCAAGACACAAGCTTTTCCATCAGACCCAGAACTATCTTGGAATGCTGCTCTGCAATGGGCTTCATTTTCAGAAGAATTTGAACCTCTACACTGTCCAACTGCTTACTTGGCTGCCTTCAATTTGCTTCCAGCAATCCTTTGGATTGGCCACACTATTCCTCTACGACATGATACAATCCTCAGGCTTGAAATTGGGCACAAAGCTTCAGCTGCTACAAGGGTCTGCATTGGGCTATCAGATTTAACTTCTGCAGTAGAAATCATGGAACAAGCACTTGGAACCATATTCCAGCAAATGCTCCAGCTTAAAACAAACGTGGATATGATCCCTCCTGAGCAAGCAGAGGATTTACAGAAGCTTTCCTATGAACTGTATAGTGGGACAGCAACAGATCCACAAAAGACTGCTCGTAGAAGTCTACTTGATGAGATCCGCAAGTAACCAGGCCTTCAATACTTCCTCCGTCCCAAACCATACAGTTTGTTGTCACATGCATCTCAACAAGGTCCAGTTATAATTCTGAACAGTCATAAATATGGCTGTGATGGAATCATAATTCCCAATCCCAACTCAAAGCCGGTTCATGTCCCGTTTCCAAATATAACCCTTGATGAGCTCAAATCCCAACAAACCAGTGTTAAAGAATTGCTGAGTCGCTGCAATGTTAGGACTCGTGGGGAATCAGCTGCCACAAGACTTTTTGGTTCTCGAGAAAGCTTCACTTCCAAAACAACAAATGAGTGTTTTGGAGAGATGTTGGCTTGGCTGTGGACCCATGTAATTGATCCTGTTTATCAAAAGTTGGACTCGGTGAGTTTGAGCAATTTGATTGGTCTTTTGCTAATATTTCATTACAGCTTGGGATACATCGTGGCAGGGTTTGGTGGCTGCCCACTGGGGCATTTACAGGGTTGCCTTTACATGCAAGCGCTCCAACAGACCAATTCATTCATTCATATACAGCAACACTCAATTCTCTCTTGGAGGCTTATGCTAAAAAAGCATCAAACATTGACCAAAAATTGGGTGTTGTTGGAGTCACACACACAGGTCCAGGATGGGGGAATAATCTCAAGGGAGTGGAACAGGAAGTTCAACAGATTGGTGCTGTTGTCTCTCAGATTCAATGCCTGACAGGAGCACAAGCAACACCAGATGCTGTTAAGCACCAGCTACAGAGCTGCTCTTGGGTTCATCTGGCCTGTCACGGAAAACAAGATTTGGTCTATCCGACCAAAAGCCGTTTACTGCTCTATGAAGGCGATCTGGAATTGGAAACAATTCTCAAGATGCCGCTCCCCAATGCTGAGTTTGTATTTCTTACAGCATGTCAGACAGCAATGGGGGACAGTGAATTAATCAATGAATCTTTCCACCTTGGTGGAGGGTTCATTGCAGCGGGTTTTCGAGGGGCCATTGGGACCTTATGGTCTATGAATGATGCAGATGGACCTGTGGTGGCAAGGAGTGTTTACTCCCACTTGTTTCGTGATCATAAGCAACCTCAAGCGAGCGAGGCAGCTGAAGCACTCCAGTTAGCAGTGAATGTTTTGAAGGCGAGAAATGAACGTTGGATCCCATTTATTCACCTGGGAGTCTGATTAAATAACATTCTTGTTCATCCCATTGATTCTGGTGTATCTCTGCTGCCTTTGCTTTTTCTTCTTCTTCTTTACAATTAGCTACTTCTTTTGATTTTCAGTACTTCCTTTGAAAATCTATTTATTCACGATTCCAATTTTTAGAAGTGACACAAATGTGATTCATTGTCTAGGTGAGTCTCTTTGGCTGCACATATTCATCCGAAACACTTGTGAAGTGCAGTGGCACTGATACGTACCTCTATTTATTTGGCTGTCCGTTTATGATGTGCACTGGTGGGGATGTGCATTATTACAGAAAAAAAAATGAAAAAAAATGATATTGTTTTTTTTTTCCCCCACATATTTGGTTCCCCTGTGGGGGATTCCTGGCTCATCAATCAGGCTTTCTGATGAGAGGCAGCAGCAAGACACCACGTCTTTCCCAAAGATTACCACAAGATTTACCATCAAACAAGGTCGCACGTCTGTTACATGGCACGACTTCAGCACCTTCGTTGATCAATGATTCGGATCATGCCCATCACTGCGGCGATCATTTTGTCTTCCCGTGAGAAAAAGGGGTGTGAAAAATATACCCGAGGTCCTCGGGGTTTTACCCCCGATTTTACCCATAGTTTTACCTAAGGATTTAGCACACTTTTTCTGACTGGAAATGGAAGCATTTTTTCGAAACGAAAATTCCCACCCCCGCCAAAAAGAATTCCCACCCGCCAGACTTAATTTTTTTCCTGACAAAACACTTCCATTTCCAGCCAGGAAAAGTGTGCCATATTTTACCTTAGGTAAAACTATGGGTAAAATCGGGGGTAAAACCCCGAGGACCTCAGGTATATTTTTCACACCCCTTTTTCTCACGGGAAGACAAAATGATCGCCGCAGTGCATTGCAAACGATAATGACTCAGCAGGGCTGACTAACCTGTCAATCGGCCCTCTGGCATCGTCTTTGCATGCCTGTTTCCCACTTCCTCGTCCATATTTTTTATCCGGGATTTGACCTGTGGTCCAGATACACCTCTCCAGATACAGAGGAACTGAAGTTGCACATCAAGCCGTGCCTCTCATTGCAGCCAATATCATCTATGCCACCCTCCTCTGCACGCTCATCCCTTAACCCACACAGGTCAGATTGGATTTATGTCACTCACATGACCCTGCTAATTGTCTTGATAGCAAGGAATCAAAGAAAAACAAACGGAAACAAGAAGAAGAGAGCAAGCAAGAGCCCGACGATCCTCCATCCAAATGAGGAATCCGCCATCAAATGGCATCCCGACTTGTACAACACCAGTACAACAGGAGTATAACACACCTGTACAGCCCACAATACCCCTCTAGTTAGAGGAGAAACTTTGTATAGGTTCTGTCACTAATGAGGGCAGTTTGATTTGATCCCTCTGGGAGCAATAATTACCCATTGATTAAGCCTCGCTTACACTAATAATAATTAAACCTCCCGCCATTTGTAGCTCACGGTGGGCAGGGCACCTGGACGCGTTCTGCGATCCCACCAAGTTGATTGTCGGCGCAACAGGCAAGTTCCTGTACATGAGCATCGAGCACCTCGCCGACTGGCAAACTGTGCTCGAGGCCCACCCAATCTGTCGCTGTGGAAGTGCGACCTGCTTCGCACGTCGCCTTCGATTCCCAAGCCAGCTAGGCCGTCCGACCAAATATTCCATCATGGCACACCAGAATTTTGTTTTCTCCTTCCACTCATTCCTCATCCCTCATTTCACCCGTACTCACCTCTCTCATATCTTACACAGACACTATTTTTTCGTACTATGTACCGCCAACGCGAAGAGTCAAACCAAGTCCTCGGGCATCTCGGACTACGCCGGGGATCGATTTGAAGTGGATTGGGCACCCATCTTCAGCGCTGAGCGGGGCGGCGTTAATCTCCCTATACGTCTTTGCGTACCTCCCGGATGACTCGTTGGGCGAAGGTTTTCACCATCACCATATCTTTTCAGACGCGTATTTATTTTTTAGCAAGAGATTCAGATGTTTTTTCCTCAAGATTGAACACTCGCCATGGTTTTAGTTTGAGGGACCTTATTGGACAAAATAATGCTTTTTCGAGTTATACCCTCGAGATCTCGTGGTATCCCGCACTAAGCCCCAATTCTATTGAGATATTGCGACATCTCGCGAGATCTCGCGGGAATTCAAAAGTTGACTTTGGTTCGGCTGAAATCCAATCCCATATCTGGTGATTTCTAGATCCTGTTTTTAGCAAGATCTCAAGCCCCCACTTTCACCTCATCCAATATTCGTCCAGCCAGATCTCGTTGGATCTGTTATCTTACCCATGTGCCCTCCCCCTTGGCATCACCCGCCTCATCCTCCGCCCACAGGCACATCAATGCGCAGCTCCCCTGGCCGCTCCGTCGCACTGGCAACATGTTCCCGGAACCAGGATCTCCCGACAGCCCTCCTCTCTCTGGTCTTCTTTCTTTCTGCGCCCATGGGCGATGTTCTCGACAATCTCCGCACCGCATATCGTATCCTCGAGCGCAATGTTCACCGTACTCTGCGGACGCAAGTTGGGGCAGATACCCAGCTCACACTCCAGGTGACCGAAGCGCTTCGATTCCTTCAAGCAGCTGAGCAGGTCCGTCATGCATGCTCTACGCCAACTTCGCTCTCCTGACTTCATTCAGCATCGAGGCGTCTTCCTCCCCGCGGAATATGCCACACTTCAGCAAAGCATCATGGTCATGGTCGATGCCTTGGACGAAGCTCGCCATCTTTCCTCCGATCCTCCCCAGGGCCCCAATCTTGTCGTTTCTATGCGTGTGCGCGGTCGCGGGCGTCCGCGAGTCGAGATTGATCCAACTTTCCTCGCTCAGGCCCTCGATCTCCGCGGCACGACTCATCTCGAGGGGGTTTTCAGCTGCTCCGCCAGGACTATCCGCCGCGCCGCGCTGCGTGCCGGCCTCGTTCTCCCCGGCCGTCCTGTGTACACGGACACCCGCCTCCCTGATGGCTCAGCCGTCCGAACCTACTCCTCCTCTGCTCCTGCGATGTCTACCATCACCAACAACCAGCTCGACGCCCTCATCACATCCATTCTCCAAGTCTTCCCTGACTTCGGGCGTCGAATGCTGAGTGGTCGCCTCAAAGCCGCTGGATACCGTGTTCCGCGTGCCCGTCTCACTGCCTCGTATCTCCGCGTCCATGGGTCACCCGGAAGCTTTGGCGTTCGATCCATCCATCGCAAGCCGTATAACGTTGCTGGCGCCAACTCCCTGTGGCATCACGATGGCCAGCATGGTGCGATTTACTTACTCTCTACTTCTTCTACTTCCACTTACCGCGCTCGCCAGGCTTGATCCGCTTCAAGATCGTGATCCACTGCTTCATCGATGGGAAATCCCGTCTTGTCACCGGCATCCGAGTCAGCAACAACAATCGCGCGGAGACTGTTCTCCATGTCTTCCAGGACGCCACGCACCGCCACGGCTTTCCGAGTCGAGTGCGCGGGGATCACGGCACAGAGAACCTGCTCGTCGCCGTCATGATGGAGAATGTCCGCGGCGTAATGCGCGGATCGTATATCTGGGGCAGGTGCGCCCCCCTGGCCTTGTCTTCTCTCTCCTCTTTTAACACTGGTGGCCCTCAGGAGCGTACACAACACGCGAATCGAGCGCCTCTGGTACGATGTCACTCACGGCTTCGGCCAGAAGTGGAAGACATTTTTCACGGACTTGGAAGTCAACCACGGTATGAACCCTACTCTCCCCGCCCACATTTGGCTTCTCCACCACCTCTTTCTCCATTGCATCAATGCCGACGCCCAGGAGTGGGCCGAGGCCTGGAACTCGCACAACTTACAGATACGTGGCGAGCGCACGCGATCACCCCGCGACATGTTCCTGTTTAGCATGGTTCGCGATGGTCCCCGCGGTTTGGAACATATGTCCCAGCCCGCTGATGAGACTGTTGAAGACCCGCAGACGTACGGCATAGATTGGGAAGTGGCAGACGATGCACGATTCATGAATCATCACCTGCGCGAGAATCCACAGGAATGGGAGGAGCAGAACCCATTCGCGTCTGGGCCGGTGACACAATCCCATGTTCCCTGCGAGCCCCCCAACTCCCCCTTTTCACCTGAGCAGATCGCGCTCCTCGACCAGCATCTGGCTGCCGCTGTTGATGTTCGTTCTCGCAACATGGGGGTTCGGAGGCTGGTATGGAAGGAGGCGTTGAGATTGTGTACCCAGTTTTATGCGTAGAAATATACATTTGATTCTTGCGTCAGTTTTCTCTGAGCTGACAAATGCGGGCGATGCAATGCAGTGCCAGCCCCTCA
Organism: Mycena latifolia; assembly: GCA_029289555.1. Taxonomy (NCBI): domain Eukaryota; kingdom Fungi; phylum Basidiomycota; class Agaricomycetes; order Agaricales; family Mycenaceae; genus Mycena; species Mycena latifolia. The sequence goes on along the minus strand of JARJLE010000017.1, from coordinate 431,235 downwards.
CCTTTTGCCTCTGACCGGCATCCTGATGCAGTGTACTGTCCATCATCCAACATCCCACATTTCAGTGCTGGTCGACGATGTCCTGGCTGACATATTCGTCCTCCTCCTGCCTAATTACGCACCCCCTGAGTCAGACATCCGCTTCAAACCCTTCCATTTTATCAGGCCGTCGGTCTCGGATGCGCCGCTCCTCCTCTGCCGCGTATCAAAACACTGGAGAGACCTCGCGCTTAGCACACCATCTCTGTGGTCATCGCTCGATGCTGGGACCACCCTCAATTCCCGTCTAGCAGAGCTCTGGCTCAAGCGCGCGGGCGAGTCGCCCCTCTCGATCCGAATATCACAGCCGGTCCTGCCACAATACTCTCATTCCAATGACACCCTCCCTCGAATCTTGCAGGAAAGATGCTATGGCTTTCCGATGCCTCTCAACCTACCCCTGCTCCTTCCGTGCCTCCCTCAATGCCATCGCCTTGTTATGGTCGACTGCCATCCGCCCCATTTTGAACCGGCTACATTCACAGCTCCCATGTTGCTGCAGAGTTTCTCGGCGATCATGGGCAACGACCACAGCCCCAGAGTGGCTCCGTGGTTCTCAAAATTCTTGTCCAATGCGTCAGCACTTACCGATCTCCACTGGCAAGGACCCACCATCGCCGCCCCTTGGGAGCAGCTCACGCATTTGAGTTGGGATCCATATCATCCTGTGCGCGTCGGCGAGATACTCGACAGACTCTCGCACCTCACTCATTTCCGCTTCACTCTCTACCATGCGATAGCCTCGATGCCCCTCTCCGGACACACCACCACCCACATCCTCCCCAACGTAACGACCTTTTCATCTGCAGGAGAAACAGCAGTCTTCCGCCTGCTCACCCTCCCTCGCCTCCAAACTCTCATTCTGCAAACCGGGCCGGCAAACGAGGAAGCAGTGCAGCTGAGGAACCTGCTCGACCGCTCGCACTGCGCCATCACGGTCTTGCACATAAATATGCGTCCGTATTATGCGCCGTGGCAATCCTCCGTGTCCTCACTCCTCACTGATATACCCTCCGTGCTGAACCACCCGTCTATTGCTCCATCCTTGACGCACCTCGCTATTGCATCGCGCGACCTCGACGATCTATTTCTCACATTAAACAAATCCAGCCCTGGAACTCTGCCTCCCACAATCCTCCTCCTCCGATCCGTCGACCGATGCTATTGTATCGATGTGTTGCCCGATCTCCCCAATGGACAGAGCACATTGGCCGCACTGCTCTGCACCCAGTTCCCGTGCCTCGAGCTGCTCGATCTTGATCATGCAGGAGACCTTCATGCAGGAGATCTCGACAGCAATCTGGTTCAGACCGGTCACTCCGATTTCATGTTGCGCAGATCTGCCCCGTTACGTCAGGAATACGAGGCCTGGTGGACCTCGGCTGATGGGAACGCCTTCCGCGCTGCACTCGAGCACCGCACTTACGCAGCCATCGAACCCTTCGAGGTCTCCTGGAACATTATTCTTGGCTCGCACGAACAGCCTCATCCTGGTCAAAATCGATTCGCTAATACCTACCGCCCAGGATATCAATTCGTGTAGTCTGATTCGATTCAGGGCCATGCTCCTGGTAGGCAATCAATATCTTATATTCTGCAGTCAGCTGAATCCTTGCCAGGAATAGTAACACTCGACTCGCTTTTGAATTGGTGCCTCATCAGTTGTTCCCAGCTGCTGTTTCGGGGTAGTCAAATCAAGTACACGAATATGCCCATACAATTGATCTGTACAGCTGTTATTCTACGTGCACGATTCAAATCAAAAAGAACGGGATCATTGGGTCAGTAACCTGTGGCTTCTTCATAACACCAGTGGCTAGGGTCCCAAGAGCATCGAAAACCCCCTGATAGTAGACAGCCACCGCAGAAAGTTCCAGCATTCGCAACTGTGCGTCTGGCAGGTTCTTGCAAAATGTGTGCAGCTGTGTGTTCCCTGGCTCCGGAATTACCTCGCTAAGCCGGTGCTCTGCGAAGAACCATGCCATCTGCGATTCACACGACCACTCGTTAACGACCTCCACAAAGCGTGCTACCCAATGCCTTTTCTGGGGCTCCGAGTCGCCTCTCTCCCATGGTACCGTCTTTGTCGGAATCTGCCAATCCGGTTCATGGAACAGGCCGCTTCGCCTGCCCCTCCGGATGTTCTGCTCAATGCCGCTCTTTATCTTCTGTGTGTGTAGGATCTCGTCCGCCCGATCGAGTTGCAGTTGTGCGAGGCATAGTGAAAGATCCCAAATTATGAGACTCTTTACGCCATCATCGCCAAGATGCTCCAGCTCCAGTCGTCCTGTACTGCTGCGGCTGAAGAATGGGGAGATATCGACGGTTGCCCAGTCCTTCTCCTCTGGTCCCAGCACCATTGTTCCTCCGTGCCGCCAGAAGTATCGCCATTCGAACGGATGCTCTCCTTCCTTTGGGTGTTTGAACTTCCAGTATGTACCCCCGAGGATCTCCCTCCATTGCTGTGTTGTTAAACCCCACGAAGCGACCTGTTGGCACTCAACATCACGGTCCATTCTTGCCAGCCACCCATGCCGAATGCATATCCATACAAACAGCATACGACTCTCCTTATCATCTCCCTTTTTCATGAACAGATGAGGCGGTGGCGCGGTGAATAGCAGGAGGTCCTTGCACTTCGGGTTCAGCTTTATGTTGTGGACCATCGGGTAGTACCCGGTGTTGCAAGATCCCATCTCCCATGCAGTGACAAACTTGGACGACCAAGAGCACTCTGTGTGGCTCTTCTTTATGTCCGTGTATTGTCGATACCACTTTGAAGAAGGTGCTGAAGCCTTGGATTTTGCCGGTGGCGGCGCATCGGGGCCAGGCAAAATGGCCCTGTCGGCAGCTAGGTGCTATGTGCTCAGTTCCGTAATTATTTTTTAATTGACCGATGCGCACCGTATCTGTCCATCAGATCACCCGCCTGCTCTCCCGCCCTACGTACATCCTTAGCCAAACTCGCAGATCGGTTGTGATTTCCTCCGGAGAGATCTACGAACAGCAAATTTAGTTTCCCTAACTCATTTAAATTTGAGCAGTGCGAAGTCATACTTGTGTTTTCCAACATTTTCCTGACGTCTGCTACTGTATGTCGGTCCTGATTGTACCCATCCAGTCTTGAACTGTAGCCTCTGGCGGCTGTCTCCAGTTCCTGTTGGTTATCGACACAGGGCGGGTAGTATTCCAGCGGTTTGTTGTGCACGAGGACTCCTTTCCGAGTATCTTGGAGTGATGGGGTAACTCCAGCATTCGCCCACAGCCTTGTTTCGATGCCCGTATCACTCAGCACCCTTTCCTTTGCCGGATCCAGATGTACAACTTGAGATGTGGGCAGCTCCCACCAGACCGGCACACCCAGAAGCCGTAGACGGTCATATTCAATCGACGTGTTGGCAATAGATCCACGCAGACCACTATCGCACGTCGGGAGTGTGGTCGGCAAGCTTTCGTACTGTATGCGCTCATACCACAGGAGATATGCCTGTAACTCCCCAATCGCCAGCTGAAGCCCCGCCAGGTATTCCAGAAGATCCCGGTATGTAAGATGTGGAAAGCGGGTGGAGAAGCAGGCGTTGTGGGCCCGGACCATGGCAATCACCGGAGGCTTCACACCAAGGCGTTCATGGATCCCGTCCTTCTGTGCATCCTCTGCCGCAACTATGGCCCCGATGCGGTCAATATACCATACGACATCTTTTTGAAGCCCTTCCCGAACGTCTGTCCTCAGATATCCTCGGTGGCCCCAGCCAGCCTGGCGAGCGAATTCGGGGCTATCCTCTCCAAGCCGAAAGCGGTTGATCCCCATCGGCAAGCTGAACCGCTCAAAAGACCCAGATGGAATAAACGCGAGGTACGGAAACATCGCGGCGAATGGCTGCGGGACTAGAGAGTATTCTTGGAATCCCCAACGTCCATCGACACGTGGAATACGTGTTGTGTCCCTGAGAGAATAGTTCCACTGCGGAATATTTGGAATGTGTCGAGTGTTGCTGGCTATGACCAGTGTCCCCTTCGGTGTACGGGCCCAGATATCATACCGTGACAAAGAATTGGGAGCCATGGCCAAAGCGCAGACGCACAATCAACTGCAGCCTACAAGACGAGCAGTGAAGGTGGTGGTCGGGAGTAAGGTGTGTAGTAAGCGCACCTGTCAAACAAATACTCCGCGCAAATACTCCGCGTGTGATCTTGGCTTCTAGAAAATCTGGAGCCCTGGAATTCCCATGGTACATATATTGCGCGCCAAGAGGCTTCTTAGTTAGACGTAGGCTCATTGGAGAAATTTCCTTGGACGGTTCCTCGCACTACAAACAGCTGTGGACGCCTCCCATTTATTTTTTATTTTTGCGTGTACAGTACAATTAACTCGACAACACCAGTTTATTTCGTTGGACTACAATGGGGGTAGGAGATCGTAACAAAGCGATAAGGGTTGGGGCCACTTGCGACCATGGGGCTGCTGGCCACCACCCGGCTACTACTTGGCCCTGTTTCAGGACCTGGATTGAATGAGATTGACGCCTCGATTATGGGCGTGCAACTCACTAGATGCGATACCGTGGACTTTGCGGTGCTTGCCGCTCTGGCGGCGGCGGCGACGACGGGTAGGAATCGGCTGGAGAGGGGGGATCGAATCGTCATCAGTGCCCTCCTGGTCGCCCGCATTGCTGATCAGATTACTCAGCACCACAGGGCTAGATGTCGAATATCAGCCGGACTTGGGCAAATATAATGAGCGCACCTATAAACTCCTGCCAGTGTTTGCCATGGATAGAGGTCCCTCGGATCAATGTGAGCGCCTCCAAAATTGTGTGGCAGGCTTTGCATAGAAAGGAATGGATTTTTGTGCAAATGGGCGTGGGTGATCAAAGAATGAAGTCAGGACTGGTTGAAAAGGAACATTGACTCTGTCTCTTAACCCGTCAATTCTCCGAAGCATTTAGGTGGATTTTCCGATGCTGGACCTTAATTTCCATTTCCGTCCCTGATTTAATTTATTCTCACTTCCACCGGTGAATTTTCGGATGCATTCCCATGGATTCAGAACCCGGACCTTAGTTTTTTCATTTCTGCTCCACAGCGTGGGGATCTGAAACCCTGTCCTGTAAGATAGAAGTCCTGGGAGGTCATGGGGCTTGAACTATGACGCCCTGTGCCAGATGAAAGTCCAAAAAATGGACTTTATTCCAGGCCATGACATCATCAAGCTCTTTTTGAGCTCTCCACGCAATGATCGGGTTTGTCTCAGCCCCGGACTTTTGCCGAGAACCCCGGAATTCTTTTGCCCCGTGGGGCTCCGCATTCTGATCCGCACTTTGTAAGCGAGCCGAGAATTTGGGGGGTATCAGAGGCAATGTTAGAAGTCTTCTTCTTCTACTCTCATCCTGCTCTTTACTGCAAAATCAGCAAAACTCAATAGTCACTCGTCTTGTTGGCTGTGACTATTGAGTTCCCCTACTTCTGGAGGCACCATGGCACCAGTATCGAGTCGCATTCAAGGCGCACGAGCGGAGACTCAGCGGCAATCAGACATGAGACAATACACGAAGTTCGTCGGGCGTGAATACACAGTGAATGGAAAGAATATCAAGCTTGAGGATCTGTACCTTGTACCTGCGCATCCTCTCCGGGCAAATGCTCCCGGTGGTCGGACCTTTATTTATTACGCGGACACGACTGAGCGGGGCTGTCAGACGACCTGGGATCAGGAGAAGGAACTCCAGGTCCCAATGGCCTCGTATGAGACGATTGTGGGGCTAGGTAGTGTAATGTAACCAAGTTGGCTTATGTAGCTGAAATAGTCTGCGGCATGCAGGCTACCATCGGCTTCACGACTTGGACGCTGTTTTCTCACGGTCCATCAGCGGCAACCAGGATCCCCTGAAAGATGTGATCCAGGTGTGGGTCACTGGGGGGTTCGTGCAATTTTTTTAAGCTTTGGATCTGCATAGAGCTCACAGTGAATGTTTGATTCAGGCGGCTATATACAAGAAGTCAGAAGATGGCGATCGAAAATGCTCGTGGCACAATGCTCGGGCCACAGCACTTGCGATCTCGATCGAGGCCAGTCCACAGTCTCGATGCTGAAGAGAAACCGACTGGGGTTCTTACTGGCGGCACTGCATATGAGCGGTCATCCTTTGCGGTGTCTGTCAAGCCGCCTGCACGAGCATACACCATCGGTCCCTCCGTTGAGGCTCCTACAATCATGGCACCGGTTGCTTCTGGCAAGGTCCAGGGCGACAACGATCGGCCCCTCCCGGAGCAGCTCCAAGCGCGCAATGCCCTTCTAAAGGTATGATTTATTCAGATATTAAGGCTCAATTAACGAGCATGACTGGAGGCCTCGACCAAAGGAGCAATGGCTGCAGCTCGTGAGGCCCCTCAGCACATCCAGGAAATCTTGGAAGAGCATAGCGATTTCATCAATAAGCCCCGGACGGGTACAGCAGATAACTGGGCATATGGCACTGTGCAGACCAACTTTGCTGCTGCGAAACTCGAGACCCTGGATCCAGGTGCGTTGCTAGATTCATACTTCCGGGTAATTTGCTCACCTCACCAGACAAAGGCTCTCTTTCCGGAGATCTGGCGACCTTCGGAGTAGCACATGTTGACGGCCACGACGACGTCGGATACATGACACACATGGGATGCTGCCACGATGTTCCGTCCTATTACAAGCCGGGTCTCTTCTTCATACTCCCGCTAGGCGTTTTCATTCTACTGGAGCAATACACCGGGATAAACTTCTATGGACTCCGAAACATGGAGGGACCTCACCCATGTGTCCCATCGGGTATCGGCTCCGGTCTTGGGCATATCGCTTCGTTATTATTCACTACCCAACAAAAAGAATCACCAATGGAACCGCACGCGTCAGTCTTGGTGCGCTACCCAACAACGAGGCACTGATCATTGGGCCTGAGGTGGTGAATACCGGGTGCGCTCTCTCTTTACTGTTGATGCAGTACAATATTAATTACGTCATTCCCAGATGTACAGCGCAGGCGGACAAAGGCTGGTCTCCCGCAGCTTCTACCAACCGTTCCACTTTTATACGAGAGGGAGTCAAAATGATGGACGCCCAAGCTTTACTGGCATTTGTGGTGCACAACCTCATCCTATTCTGTTTCTACGTCCTGCAGCAGCTCCCTAAGGCATGGGAAGTGCGCCTGGACCTGGATCTCTTCACCAAGGCAATTACTTTCAAGCGGTCAGATGGATGCCGTGTGAATACTGGGCAATGGGCACTTGCTCCTGGCCACCCGGACTGTACCGGCAGTGGCGAATGGGAGCTCCAGAGCGGTGAGGTACGGGTCTCTGACCAGGATTCAGCCAGGTCTGATGCTTGCCGGCGGTGGGACGAATACCAGGCCACTGTTTCCATGCACATTCCTTACATCGGGCGCAGAGGCGCGATTGTGCACCGACTTCCGCAAACTAAGAAGGGCAAAACGCGAGCTGAGCGTGGTCAGTACATATCAAATGTCCGTGCACTGGATCATCCTTGCTTACATTTCGCTCATCCAGAGTCGGGCTCTGAGTCCGATAACGAGAGCGAGTAGAAACAGAAACAGAAGAAGGCGAAAAAGAAGAAATCAGACCAGGGTGCGTAAATTTGACCAGTCTGCAACATACAGCTTCTGACATTACTCCAGACCCTCCAGATTCGGACTCCGGAGCAGACCATAGCACATCCGAGAGTGCTGTCAAGAAACCAAAACCCAAGTCGAAGAAAAAGAAGGCCCCTCCGCCGCCCGCTGAGCACACTGACACAGGTGTTTCGGATTCTGAGACAGAGCCTGAAGATCCTGCACCCCTTGAGGCAAGCGCTGAGACCGGCGCTGCGGGCTCGGCACCGGTGAGTGCTACCATGCCCTCTCGAGTCTATGGGCAGACTTCTGAGTGAGAACAGCCTAGCGAGAAGCAAAAGGGCAAGCGCAAGGCAATTTCAGATCCAAGTGCAAGTGAGGAGGAACAAGGTATGTTCTGATGGTGTTCTGATGCCTCAAGTCCACCTTTTTTTCTTCTTCGTGTTTCTTGCTTTTCTTGATTCTGAGCACCTATTCCAGACGTCCCGGGTCATCGTCCACCACCCCGAAAGCAGACACATATATCGCAGGAGGCCACCAGGCTTGTCCCACGGCGAAGCGCTAGGTTTGAAGAGGAGTCTCGCGTCCTCAACAGCGCTGTGATGCAGGCTACGGAGCTCCTGGAGGACGTCACGATGGCAGATGTACCAACGCTTCGGAGGTCTACACGGCGCTCAGGTTAGACAGCAATATTGTATTCTAAATGTTCATGCTTGTTAAGTGTATATGTATTCAAGGGCCATCATTCGTCGCCACCCACCTAGCACTTGCTTCACTTGAGATGAATCTCGGTGAAGTCGAATATGCGTGTCTTACGGTCGCCAATAGCCCAAAGGGAGATCTGAGGAGTGTAAGCAGCCAGCTGCTTGATGTTGAAACAGCCGTCTTGAGACAACCCAACTCCGAGCAAACTCCGGCTTTGATTTCGGGAATCTGGCACAGCGTCCAGGTTCTAGAAGGAGAGGAAGCGCTGGGGACATTGCAGAAGCGGCCTCAGCGTGCGGTCATAATGCAGACAAATTACCTGGCATGGCGGTGGCTCGATGGATACTGCAGCGCAAAGATCAGAAATGCAGTTCAGAACCCCCAAATCCCAGTCGACCAGATGTGTTGGGTCAGCCGCCTCACTTGCGATGTTCAAAATATGCTGGAGAATCGCGTGGGCCTCAAAATATTTGCTCCCAAGTCATATGAGCTGGAAATACCGGCACAGGAGTTCACATACCAATTGGCACGGCCCCCAATCTTGGCTTCAGCGGAAGAGGTCCTCGAGCAGGTGCTGCTGGTTACAACAAATATCATCAGGACCTGGTTGAAATTCCCTTTCACAACTCTCGCCCGACAGCAGGCATGGTTTGTGCACGCACTCATTACGATCATCGGCGAGGATGCATTGCTTCTCAATGAAGTCTGGCATGCATATACACATCTCCGGAGATATATTCTCAGCACGAGCAAGCGCAAGGACGAAATGCTTGCCTGCTTTGAAAGTCTGACGGGCGAGCTGCGCCAGCACCCTCTCACACTGGCCGACTCGGATGAGAAGCACACGCTTGCACAAATGTCCAATCTCATCAACGCCGCATGCACTGGAAATCTGACATACCAGCCACTGGGGAAGTCCTTTGAATACGCAGCTGCGCCAACACCCCCTGCAGAGGACATAGAGATGGGGAACGGATCACCGCTGAATGAAGACTCGGAGATGGGGACCGGAGCACCACTGAATGAAGAGGGACCAGAACCCGATGAGGAGGAAGATTCTGAAGCGGAGAATCACAGTGGCGAGTTCGACCCCGAGCTTCTCCAGGTGGCAGGAGAAAAGCTTCTGGACAGGCTGGTGGATTTTCTGACGGAGGCATGGGCAGTTCGGAATGGTCCACCCGTCTCGGCAACCAGCTTCCAGATGAAACTCCTTGACAATCTGGATTTCTTGTATCCTTTCCGCGAATGGGCCCCATCGCGAGTGAGCCCGTCAAGCCGATGGACCTTTCACTGGAAATCGACCCCGCACAGATGAGGGTCTTTTCAGCGCCTTGATCCATCGTGGTGTTACATGGGGCACCCCTTTCTCGTTCCAGTACACGATGTATTTCCAGGACTTGGAGGAGTGGAAGGAGGTTGTGGAGACCGCAAAGGAGCAGCACAACGCAGATTGGGGCACTGACCCTCCGAAGCCGTTCTTCTGCAATAACGCCGCATTCGGACCCAGCAATTTCCGCCGCACAATCGAGCTTGTCCCAATATACTTCGCGAACCTGGCACGATTTGGCTGGGCAGAGAAGTTTAGAGATCGGGAACAGGTGCCGTTTTTGGAATGCTGGAATTGGCTTAGAGGCAGTATCGACCAGGGCCAACGTTTTCCGGTCCTAGGTCCTCTTGCCAGCTATCTCCTGACTGCAGATCTGTCATATACTGGGGCCGTGGGCAAGCCGACACTCGAGGACATCGCGGAGGTCGTGTGGGACATGAACAAAGGCGCTGCCTCAGCCCTGGAGATTTTGCAGTTGATTTCACCACGAGCGAGGACTCCAGCTGGGGCAAAGCAAAGGGCAGACAAAGGCGAGGTAAAAGCAGTGCTTGCAGCACTGTTCAAACGACTGCAACAGTGTCTGCCAAAGGCCATGCAGGATGATGTTGGCTTTGACGTGATTGTGCTGGAGCATGCATTGTGCAAGTTCTCCCGGGCTCTGGCAAAGAACTGGTTTGCTCTAATCCCAGGGCAAGGAAACAAGCTGAGGCAGGCTAAGAAGACGCAGAAGAAGAACGGTCGTAAGTAGATGTGAATTGCACGAAATAATATGCATTTCTTCGTTCATCGACTGCTTGAGCGACCCGCGAGGATACAGGCAGGATTCCTCACTGCTAGCCACTTACTACTCATGCACAGCAGAAGGCGTCATTGAATTCAATGCACTTGATCAACTCCGGAAGCAAAAACAAGAGGTTGATCCGAGTCACGGAAGTATTTGGTGCCAATCAGAGTCGCAGGGCTGCTTCTTCTGATCTGATTCACCATGCATTCATGCTCAAACCGGTATGAGACTTCTTTTGGATTTTGCAACTTTGTAACTAATGCCAGGCACATATTTATACTGCAATCGTTCCCAACCACCGGGTGGCCTGCGCTATGTCAGCCATCAAATTACCGATCGTCATGCTGACTGCGTGCGCCTGCACTGTGCCTTCACCATCTGCCAACAATCCCGGGTCAAGCAAATGCTCTCCGAGCATCGCATCCAAGGTGGCGAGGAGGTCGATAAGTTTCGGGTGGATTGTGATGTCACTAAAGAGGGGGACCGGACTCAAGGCCAAGCGCCGCTGATATCGCTGGACAAGCTTGCGAGCCTTGCGAGCCTTGCCGAGCTCGGTCCTGAACGTGCTGAAAGTTGCGGCAGGGATATTAGCGGCGATGGCGACATCATCGAGCCGGATTGTCAAGCCATTGACGGCCGCGGGGATGATCGACCGATTCGCAAAAGTGATCCCAACTGCACGAGCGACCTCCATGACATACCGCTCAATAAGGCAGTGCTGATATGCGCTTCCATATGTCGCCTGCGCGTACGCAACCGATGCATACTGCTCTGGGAAATGCTGGCGCAAGTAGAGCGTCACTGGATTCTGGGGCACAGCCCCTGGCGCAGCGACAATGGGGGCCGGGACAGCAGGGGCGCGTGCTGTCAAGATGGGGGCAACTGCGGCGTTTGCAAAGAGCATGTTGGAATTCTGGTGCGTGAAACAGAAAAAGGTTAACGAGTTGAATGCACTGATGTGAAATCTCACCTCGTGATAGACGTAAAGCACATAAACAGAAGTATCTTCGGGGACATTGCGACTGACGAGCAACTCGGATCGGGCAGGAGATTGTGGAATAGGAGCCAGCAACCCCAAGACAGGTGACGTCTCAAGCTCGGGCCATGAACCAAGCTCACGGAAGTTGTTGCGGTGGTTCATGTAGTCCATTGTAATGTCGACAGGGATATCCGCTGTCCCAATAAGGAATGCGGAGCGCTCGATCGCCGGAATCGCCCTCAGCGTACGTCCAAGCGGAAAGCCCGCCTGAATCAAACGCGCGAGGAGGGTAGAGTCGGGTGCAGCAAGATGCTGCAACTGGACAAACGTGCCGGACTGTGTTGGCGTCTGGATTCCCACGTAATAAATGGAGGCACCTAGACGAATCTTAGCTGAATTTGACGACAGGCAAGAAGACGGTACCATGATCGAGAGGTGTGTGCAAAGCCTGGGTTACAGGTGGCGGAACTGGCAGAGCGTTGCTGACTGTGGAAGGGTGGGGTTGGCCTCTCAGGCGATATATCTCCCTGATCAACAGATCAGCGCGTTGGCGATAGGTGAGTCCTGGAGCTATGGGCAACCCATTTCAGTATGCTGAACATGCAAACAGGCGCCAGGTACCATCGACACGGGCCATAAATCGGCGCTCTGTAGCCGCAAGGCTGCCGTCCGTTTCATGAGTGATGTCTGGATGAGCGAATAAGGTGAGTTATTTGTGTGCAGAGGCACGCACCCATTTGCTCCAAGTCCATTTGATCTGAGACAGACTCAACTCGGCCCACGAAATTCAAGAATAGTCGCTCACCGCTCAGAAGCCTCAAATTGTGACCGAGTCCAGCCATTGTGGTCCAAGTTCGAACACCATCTTCAGGAAGATGGAACGCTGATAGACCACAGTAAGATCACTGAGAATACAGGACAGTTCGAAAGCGCACTGGGGATAATCTCAGAACCATGGTCAGTTAAGACGCGATGAATGGGATGATTTTCATATGGGGAGCCCTCTGCGAAATGGTCAAGTTTCGACGTCAAAATGTCCAGGGAGCTCACCGATAGACAATGAGCTCTCTCGTTGTGCCGATGGTGCATTTGGCGGACCGTCGAGCACCTCCACATCGCTGTCAGCTGAATTTTGTCCCGGATTTTCTAGCAGATATCAGAATAGAGCCCGCAGTGGGCGCTAAGACGTACCCGCCGACTCGTCTGATGATGAAATAATTTCCTCTTCCATGATTGGCCGTGCAACAAGCGCGTACGAGACTGGTGAGTCGGGATGTGTCAGGGGCCTACGGTTTCGCAGAGGGTATCGCGAGTTGCGGTCAGCCATAAATGTGGGTGGACGGACGGGGAAAGCCAAGATGGTGTCGCTGATAAGGGCTTATATGCTCTGAGAGATGAAATTCAGATAAGGTCGCACATGGGACGACCACGCGGAACACCCAAATAAATCAAGATGTAAAAAAAACGGACGCGAGTATCAGTAACGGCGAATATTTTAGATGTCTCTGAAAACAGTTCTCCAGGTACGTCTGAACTTTATAGATGTAAAAAAATTAAAACAACTGCATTACTAGCGCGATATCAAATGCTATTATGTGTGCGATTCAAAAACTGGGAGTGGATATAGGTGTCGAACGTCGTGCACGCGGTGTCGTCGTCGCCCATGCCTTCGAGGAGCAAATCCTGGAGAGCCAAGTCGACTTTGACGTCCACTTCATATGAGCAAGTGTGGAAGTGCATAGGTGCGATGATCATTGACGTCTGAAAGATCAGGTAGTAAGCATGGTCGTTGCGGTGGAGGCATGGGCTATACACACTGAGTTGGGGCGCCCCTCGAATATAAACTAAATTGGTGCGCTTAGCAAGACTTCTCCAACGAGGATCAGGCCACTCACTCTAATTTTCCAGGCGTCGTCCATGGGGCGCATATCCGTATCCCCACAGGCGCTGAGCACGAGGTTGGATCTAAGGAGAGGATTTGACTCCTCTGCCAGGAACTCATCGTCTGTGACTTCGCCAAGACCACGCAACCCAGACGGATGACCCACACCCTGCATATAACGACGAAGGGATAAGTCAAAAAGTTTCGCGAAGTAGATGGTGGTATTGTCCGAAGAACGGGTGTTGATACGCTGCGCAAGATGATTTGATACATCTTCCACAGCCTTGATGCGCCGGTCGTACATGCAAAGTAGAAACGCCAAAGGCCCACGGGATTGGATTGTCTGTAGGGACGGATGAGTTTCTGGTCGTCAAATGGTGCCAGCTACACACCTGGGCGAGCTGTGTGCCATCTCTGAGGGCGATGTTGAAGCCGTCTTGGAGTGCTTTGAATTCCGGGTCGTCCCAAGGGTCCGCGTACCCGAGGAGGATCCGAGAAAATATCATGATCGTCCACAACTTATGCTCCTCCTCAGTGCGGACGTCGTCGAGGTTGGCGGGCTGAGGATGTGACTGGTCAGCGAGTGCATTAGGAGGAGGGGGAATGCAAACTTACTTGAGAGTCTAGGTCGTAGAGAAAGAGCTGCCGCAACGGTGAAGAAGAAATAAGTGGTCCTCACGGGGACCGAGAAGTGTCCAGGTCGTGCGGGTGACAGCGCCGAGTCGTGCAGTAGAATGTGAATGCTGGCTAGGAAATAATCAAGGCAGCTGTAGATTGAAAAGAAAGGAGAATGAAACAGAAAACTTAGCTCAGAGTGATCAAACGGGGCTGGATTCGCACGGAGTTGCTCAGAATCGTGTGGATTGAGGTGGCGGTCAAAAGACAAAGGGAAAAGTAACGTAATGTTGGTCCAGTGCAAATAGATATAAACCGATGTATGTAAGAGAGTCCGTTATAAAGCCTCAGCTAAAATCAAACCTTCGCCCAACGAGTCATCCGGGAGGTACGCAAAGACGTATAGGGAGATAAACGCCGCCCCGCTCAGCGCTGAAGATGGGTGCCCAATCCACTTCAAATCGATCCCCGGCGTAGTCCGAGATGCCCGAGGACTTGGTTCGACTCTTCGCGTTGGCGGTACGTAGTGTGAAACAAATAGTGTCTGTGTAAGATATGAGAGAGGTGAGTACGGGTGAAATGAGGGATGAGGAATGAGTGGCAGGAGAAAACAAAATTCTGGTGTGCCATGATGGAATATTTGGTCGGACGGCCTAGCTGGCTTGGGAATCGGAGGCGACGTGCGAGGCAGGTCGCGCTTCCACAACGGATGGTCGGCTGCAGCTGGTGGCGGGACGGGGGTATCATGGTGGAAGTCGTACCATGGAGCAAGGATGTCGTATGCACCAGGGTCAAGATACAGGAGGACGTTCTTGGGAATCAACATCGACTCCTTGCCCATGACGAGCGCTAAAATTAGCCAGATGCTGACGGGAAGGGGTGCGTGTCCGAGAAGCGCACAGTGAAGGGCGAGAAAGGTTCCATGCGCCGTGAAGGTAGAGAGGCGCTTCGAAATGCCCCCTGGCACTTCGATGAAATTGGGTAAGATGAACTCGGAAGTCTTAGCGGTCTTCCAGAATCGGAACTGGGAGGTGAGGAGAAGCTTAGCTGCTGTGCGAAACGCAGCGCGCTGGGGACCTTGGCCCACACCAGGCTGGCGGGTGGTACCGCTGCAGAGTGGGTTTGAGAATAGGAAGGAAGGATGTAGTGTGGGATGGCGACATACATTCGGAGGTCGCCATAGGCCAGGAAGAACGCCGCGAGTGAGATATCCGAATCGCACAGCCTCACACCTTTAGGGAGGCGGAAGGTGAGTGAAGGGTCATGCTTGCGTAGTTGAATGTGAAGGAGAAGATCGAGGACACACTGGGCAACTGCCTCGACGGTGTCTCCATATATTTGGACAGGGTCCAGGGACAGTGGAGCGTCCGCCGCATTGCGGATGTAGTTCTGCCAGCGGGCTACGTCAGACACACGGGCTACATCAACACCCACTTGAAAGGGGACGACGGCAGGACGAGGGGCCCGGGGAGGATCGCGCTCGGGGTCGGGTAGCTCGATATCGACATTGAATGCCTCCTGAGAAGAGTGTGACTTGACCGAAGGCGCAGAGCGATGAGATGGAGACTTACCTGCTGCCGTTGACGAACGCGGCGCACATGCGATGAGTCAGCCTGGGCGGCACAGAGGTGAGATGTACTGCAGGTAGAAGGGAAAGGCGACAGCGAACCTGAGATCCAGGGGAGCGTTGACGGATAAGGCTGGCCAAAGTCGCAGTGTTGTTAGGAGGTGTGCTAGGACGCTCGGGCTCAGGGGTCTCATGATCATCCTGTTCATGCAAGTATTAAGCCAAGATGCGGACAATGAAGATAATACACACCTCTTCGTCGTCGCTGGGACAGTGGTCTTGATAGCACTCTGGGTCTGGCAGATTGTTACCAGCGTATTGCAACTGATCCAGGATGCGGAGGCCATAACAGGGGTGAGGGAGCTCGAGACCGCGTTCGGGTCGACGCTGGGAGGAAAAGGAGGTGATCGGTCCCCGAATATGATCGTAACGCGGGCCTGGTATTGTAGGTCAGAGGGAACGCGGGGAAGAGAAGAGAACTCACAAATGACTATGAGCGAGTCGGTATTGTGCGGAGGGGTCGGATCAGGATTGGCGAGTTTCTTGCCCAGCTTCTTGAACTCGGCGAATCCAAAGGTGTTGTCGTTCATGGCGGGGTGCGGTTTGAAGGTGGTGATGTCTTGATAACGGGTGCAGGTAAGCACCACCCATGGCTGGCGGTTGAACGGGACCGCCGTCGAGCTGGAGCTGTTTGGGTCGAGCGCGAGATGCAGGCGGCTCCCAGCCAGATGGGTAGTGAGCTGGCGCGTGAACTCCTGAGGGGAAGTGAGACCCGTCAATGGGACACGGGGGTGAAAGAAAAGGCCATAGGTGCGGAAAGCAGTGATGTGATTGAGCGCAAGCTCGGTTCGGATCTTGAAGACACAGGTGGGGTAGCCGGCGGGCTCATGCTCGCCAGGAACCTAAAAAGAACAATGTCGCTGGGTTGAAGGCGAAGAAGCGTAATGGGGAGACGTACAACAAAGGGCCACACCAAAACTGCTATGCTCGTGAGCCGGTCAAAAGGAGATGCGGGACCTGTGGCGAGTGAAGAACTGGGACTTGCGGCCTGCGAAGGACTGAAGGAGTTGGCTGAGAAAGGAGTGTTTGAGGTAGAGAAGGAGGGGTATGCGTTACGGGGACCACGATGGGAACTTGAGGCATTCGCGACCGCTCCCTGATGTTGTGGCAAGCTGCGAGAAGCACTCTCAGTGCGACGGGCGTTGGCCGTCCCTGGGGTAACCCGGGGAAGAGCTACGAACGCGTCAAGGGGCGCAGTAGAAAATCCCAGGGGAAGAGTTTGAGGAGGGACGGCAACCGATGGAAAGCCCACCGCCGACCCAGAAGGGAGGAAAATGGCCGGCGGCTGGCTAGCAACAGATCTGGATGGAATGACTCAGGAGACAGCAAATGAGGCGCCTGAAGTAGAAACTCACATGTTGGTGTCAGTGAGAGGAAGCGGATTGTGTGCATTCCACGGATAACCGCAGACGCACAGCGTGCGGGTATCGCAATGATCAGTGCTCTAGTGGAAAAATAAAAATAAAATCAGGAAGACTACAGGAGGCGTCAAAAGGCAGGAAACTTGCCGACTGAAATGCTGCACAGCCGGACAGGGCACAAGGTCCACGGCGAAATGCGTAGTGGCTATCCGTGGGCTGTGCTGGAGGCGGCTCGTGGGATATCCAAGGGTGCTGGCATGGTGCGGCACAGAGCTCTTGGCCGTGGGTCGGGACCTGCACAATGCATTGAAGTAGAGCTCGAGAGATAATCGGATTAGACACACGTACCGCACGAGGCAGAGGATTTCCGGTAGTAGGGTCAATGTCGCGAGCAGCGAAGCCAACACAACCGCCGGGGCCATTGGCAGCGCACTGCAGGCATCGGAATCGTGGAGTCAATAGAGGCATGTGGTGGAAGAGGGGAGAAGAAGGTGCTGGAGGCGCAACAACGCCCAGCAGCGGATATGATCATGGTCGACCCGGCGGTCGTCCGAAGATAGGGACAGGGAAAAACCGTCCTCCGCTGATGGCGTGCTGCGGACCATGCGTTTTTGCGCATGGTGGGCCTGGCATTGGAAATTGAACAGGGTTGTCCCAGCGAGATCTCAAACTGGACGGAAAAACAAAAGGGAGAGAGCGGAAACGAGATCTCGCGAGATTGTGAATGCACAGGAAAAACACCAATCTCGGAAGAAATGGCGAGTCAGTGCGAGAAAGTGGGCGAAGACGAGATCTGGCGACAAATGAGGAAAACAGTAGATGACTTATTGGGAAATATGACGAGATCTCGCGAGATCTTGCTGATAGCATGAGATCTCATGAGATCTCTTGCTTGCTAATACTTTTGTCCAATAAGGACCTTCATATTTTAGAGACCTTTGAATTTGGTAAATGATTCGGAGCCATCCACACAACAGTTCGTCAGCCGCTCCATATGGTAGTTGGACCACTGACATGGTCCCCGCTTTGACGGGCAGAATTCTTTTTTATTTCATGGTTTGCATTGGTTCGCTTAAGGAGCTCTCATGCTCCCTGGGGCTTTCAAACCTTCGGCATTGCCCTGGAATTATTTCAGAGCGATCCGACTTGCGGTTCGCCGCTTGCACCATGTACACCTCGATTTTGCAGGTGGAATTAGTTTATTGTCGAGTTTTTCGGGAGTACGTTCAAGGAAGCCTGATCTTCCCCGGGGTTCTCGAGCCCGAAAGATTCACCTGGAACATCTTCAGAGCCATCCGAGGAGCGGTTCTTTCCCCGCTCCATGGATGCCTCCACAACCGGCGCCAACCCTTTTCCGGTCCGTGTTTTTGGGCTTTGTTTTTTTACAATTCCCATGCTCCCCAGTTTCCACCCGTCTGTAGAGCCCGTTTACGAGCTTCCCTGAACCATCCATGGACTCCTTCCCGGTCGACCGAACGTGCGTGTCGACTTTTCAGCTGAGATTTCATTGTTCAGCCTCTGGTGGAACATCGCAACACCTGGGAAGTGCGTACAATTTCCATTCAAAAGGGACAATGCGCAGCAGGGATTTATTCACCAAAGCTTCGACCTACAGGCGCCGTGAAGGTCAAAACGTCAGGGAATTCATCATGCCGCAATGAATGCAGACTCACTTTCCGGTCCAAATTTGAAGAACCCATTTCCGGGAAGACGTCCGTCGTCCGCCCGTCACCGTACGAGTTCAACTCCGACAAACTGTATCTCTCGCTGTACTCCTCCGCGAGAGCGACCAGCGGGACGTGCAGTGGCAGCTGGTGCGGGTAGTCCTCGCCTTTGTAGCCTTCGCTATGGGGTCAGTGCGTTCACTTGTTTAGGGTCATTACACCCACTGAAATACAATGCCAGTAGGTGCGCAGGTGTTCGGCCTTGTGCGGCAGATGTAGATGACAGACAGGTTGAGCCCGATGTCGACGAGGAGCCCAGTCAAGGTAATGTCCAATGGGCCTGGAGCTGGCAGTCTCATCTCTAGGTGCAAGGGGAGCGCGCCGTCAGGAAGAGAGATTCTGTTTTGAGGGCCAACTTTGTCTCGACTTGACTCGGAGTTGGGACGCGGAAGGATTTCACTGAACCTGTGGGATTCACGAGTGCACCTACCGGATCCATAACGGCAGATCCAAGAAACTTCGACTCGGGGCCTCGCTCGCTCGCACCGCAGACTCACGATTGTAGGTTGTAAAGCACGGGTTTTTCTGTATTTTACACATCACTAATGTATTTTTCACTTCGATTATACAACTCAAATTCTTGTCCCAAGTGCAATCGGTGCAGAAGAGCTCTGAAGATCTTATCGAGACACGAGAACAATTTTTGATTGATATGATTCCTGGGTCAACCTCCGATGATTGCCTTGTACGATGCCAGCTATCAGGATGGTTGAATGTGAGCCAGAATACACAAGCCGTGTGAGTGAAGCCAGGAATAATCCAGGGGCGGTGTGGCCACATAATCGATTGATTGACCGGTCTATAAGGGTGAGGTCCGTGAGGTCCGCAACACTCTTTTGCGCTGTAAACGGGAAGCCTCCACATTTCTTATTCGTCCGCGTATATTCCGCGGGCGAAATTCCTGCCACGCGAGAAAGAAGTATAGGCCGGAGTAGTGTGTCCTCGTGGAGCGCAATTCTTTAATTTGCATTCAGAGGGTTCGAAAGGAGTCCAGCTGGGCAGAACTTATGCATTTTTGAATTGAGGCGGTGACAGAAAGCAGGGGAAATTTGCAAATATGCGCTTGGCGAGCCAAGCAATCGTTTAAACTCTTCATCTTGCACACAATCTTCTTCCTCTTCACGTTCAGCATCAAGGTGGAGGAACTCCGCCATAGGATCCGCTTGGACAGCTGAGGCTGGAGGAAGGGAAGTAAAAGGGATGAATGATGTCAAGCGATCTCGGGGTTGGTGCAGCAGTGGGATTGGGAAGCGGTCCATACTGCAGCTTGCCTCGCTGCCGAGCGGTCAGGCGTTCCTTTTGACGCGCAATCGCCTTTGTCGAGTACGTAGTGCATCTTGCAGCGCATGTAAGAACACAAAGGCGCCGCCTTGCGTCCGCAGCCTTTGCTGATGGAGCGTGCCATACCACTGGGCCTGTCTACGCCACGAGCAGTGGGTGTTGCTGTTGGGAGCACTGGACTGGAAGCAGTGTTTCTGCTAGAACGCCGCGCGAGGTTTGCGGGTGGGCTCCAACCAGGGCCGACGACCGTTCCAAATCCATTCATCCACACGATACCTCCTTTGGCCTCAATTCCGGCATTTCCATCCGCAACTTTATCCGCCACTCGCTGCGAATCCTCAATCCGCGACTGCAGCTGGCATTTTTAGGAACGTTACAGCGAAAGCTTGGAACAATCTTTGAGCGGTACGCTTGAAGGGCCATATGGATTCGCCCATCGTCACAGTTCTGGTTACTAATCTCTGGATAATCATCGCCGCATGAACGAAATTTTACTCGCTCGGCACCGTGACGTTTCTCCCGTTTCGAGTACTATCCATTGCGTTTGGGATATTTACCTCGATTTCTTGAATCTCTCTTGGTCTCGCCTATCACACAATATCGTGCGACAGCGAGTGAGCTAACCGTAACCCTCCATTCATGCTTGTCTCTGCGAGGGGGTGCCTGCCGCAAGTAACTACGCGAGCGCGCATGTCGTCCAGCAACCACATGCCGCACGTCGCGCGCCCACGAAGGTGATGTCTCTCATGTGTGCTTTCTTCTCCCTCCGGTCTTCCTGCGATCCTGATTCACAGCCGGTCGTTCGACGGCGTTTTGAACTCTGATTTGGACTCTGACCCTGCATCGCGATCGAAATTATCGGGGACGGGTGCCTACCACTGCTATCCACCATGGATTCAAGACACGTCAGGTCCTTGGTGGGATCCAGAAACTTCAATAGAGGTCTGCGTCTTTTGTATCACCAACGAGAACCCCACATCCACGGATGAACATCCATCACGGCGATCTTCGGTGGATGATTTACGTCTCGATCTCTATTTGTAGAAACGAAACAGGGAGTAGCAGAGGCCAGTCTTTCGGTGCACTCTGCGACGCATTCTTTGCATCGATACCAACTAGTTGTGCGAACGGTGTGCAATATTCGAAGGTATTCGGCTCCCGAACGACATCTTGGACAAAGAAGTCTTATTATCATTTTGTTACTAACGAGGAAGGGAAATGATGAAGGGTCGGTTGCCGGATTCCAAGGTTTGAGCCCCGTAAGTGCCTAGTTCCCCGTGCCCGTCTTCGCTACTGACCAGCATTGTTGCTCGCACACAGACTGAGATATATAAACCGCCCTGTCCCGAATCTAAATCGACGCCTCTCGGGACAGTTCAGTGAACATGCGCCATCGACGTATAGTGCCACGGGGTGGCCCTCTCCTTCGGGCGGTATCGGAGGGCTCTGGTTGTCCTCCAACTGACCTTGACGGCTACAGCCTGCTGGACGGGAACTCCGACGGACCCTTGACGCTGTGCTTATATTCACTGGGAATACCCTGTGCGTTCCGCGTCCGTGTTATCCCCTCCTCGTCGGATCACGGAGCATTGAGCTGGGGCAACAGGGCGGGATTGCTGCAATCCAATCTGAGTGGGAACAACAATTCGTGCCCAGAGAACCTCCTTTCTGGAAGCGAGATGTACGTGAAGTAGTGAAGCATCCCACTCGACATTTAATGGCTCTATAGTGGAAATTATAACTCCTTGTCTATTTTCGCGCCCAGCGGGGCTACCATAATCCCGGGTTCTGTCAGGTGGGTGCTTTCTGCTCCCATCCGTGTCCTGTAATTATGATGTATGCAGGCTCCCAATCAGCTCCACTACCAAATCTCCCACTACTGCGGCGAGCAGTTTTGTCGCCCCTGTTCCAGTTACTAGTCAAAGCAGCACAACGATCTCAGACGACACTTCAGCTCTAATTTCCGGCACGGCGTACGTACCCGCTGAATTCATTCAACGCCATGATAATTGACCCGAGATGTAACGAAGGGTATCATCCATCGCTTCAAGTTTGACCGCTCTACGTGCAGGGTCGATCACTACATCTTCCCGGGCGTCATCTAGTCCACCACCGGTGAACAGACAAATCCGCCCAGTGTGGCTGCCGCCATGTAAACGCACAATTCTGTTTCCTGTAAATGGTCTGATCGGTAAATTCAACCAGGGAGCCATCGTTACCCGGCCGAGAAATCGCTGGAATCATAGTCGGGGTTATCGCTCTCATCTGCCTGGTGCTCGCTCTCCTACTTTGTACTCGCCGGCGTCGCAAGCGAGTTTTAGGCCCGGTACTCCATTTGGAACTTGCGGCGGGAAGTGACTCTATCCTCCTTGAGACAGCATCGGAGGGGGCCCCGGGACTCGACGCACGTTTGAACGGTACCGTGTACGGGGAATACTCCTCGGAAACTAGCTCCCCGGCAACTGAAGTTCGTCAGAATGGTCTCAGAAACAAGATTGGGGCGGCACACAGACGGTTGATCACCATGAACGACGCGGTCAGCCATTTCTCAGCGGACAACGAGAATAAGGAAGAGCCCACTCTGGAGGAGGCAATGCGTCAGATACAGGCGCAGCAGGCGCGGATAGGCATGTTAGAAAGTGAGTTGCACTCGCAGTGGGCGCTGGGCTGTCGGACCAGCCACCTCCGGGATATTTACAGTAGGGTATGTGTATCGTCACGAGATGGCCGGCTCCATCCAAGGTTTATGAATGGGGTGGCCTTAGGAGGGACTGCACGAAACAGAGTCAAAGCGGTGCATGGTTTTGTTGAGTTTGAGTTCACACTCGGATGGCGTATCCTTGATTCTCACAAATGAGCTTGCCCGGGGAATCCGAAGACACATGCTACAGCAAGGGCGGTGGGGGGAGGGGGTTCGCGCACTGTGGATTACTGACAGGGAGGGGAGGATGGGTTGGCCGCGCGATGTAAGACCGTAGGGGACGGTGCGTACGCTAGAGGAACAGGTGAGATGTAGGTGCGGTGCATCCCGATTCGACTGCATACCTTGGATGAAAAGAATATCTGCGTTGCTGTGATGTAAGAATCACGCTGGGCGGAGGCGGTCTTTGTCCTTGCGA
This sequence comes from Mycena latifolia, assembly GCA_029289555.1. Lineage (NCBI taxonomy): Eukaryota > Fungi > Basidiomycota > Agaricomycetes > Agaricales > Mycenaceae > Mycena > Mycena latifolia. The sequence goes on along the minus strand of JARJLE010000017.1, from coordinate 408,191 downwards.
CTAATAGGAAAGATAAAGAGTACTACTCACAATCGATATTGGCCTAGCCGAAGGAGGGCCGGTTAATGGGACTCGTTATCTCTAGGCGACCTTTAAATTTGCGTTCGCATACGGCCATGTGATCATGAGGCGCTAGAGCCCTACATCTTAGAGCGTGCTTTAACATATGAATGAACGTGACGCCGGCCGCAGAGCGCTGCGGCTGGCCCGGTCCCATATGCACTGTCGGGGATCATAGGTAAGAACTTGTCTGAAGCTACTCTGATTCCGAGTCTTTTGAACCTCCGACATCGACGATTACTCATGCGAAATTGAGAAACTCCAGCTGGCGATCTTGCCTGGACTCTGATTGGCGAGGCAGATGTGTAGATTGGTGTGCAGGTTCCGTGAAATGTGGCGTCCCGAGGGAGATAACGATGAAACTAAGACTGTCGAGGGACAGGAGATGAACTGGAATTAAGACCACAGATTGAATGAGGAGCGGACTGCATACCTAAATATCGCATGTAGCTCGTTCGGACTTCGAAAGTGCATGGAAATATGAAGGATCGCCCTGAACAAGTCTCCCATCGAGGCCAGAGTGCGATACTTGAGCTTGAGCGACCGAGACGCGACGATAAAGTAGACCGATCTCACGCGGAGCGCTTTGCCAGGCAGATTTCCTGACAAGCCGAGTACGAGTAAACATCGATCATAACACAGAACGAGGCCTTGTTCGAAGCAAAAAAAATTGTCTCGGATTTAGAGCTAACGTCATTCGAGGTTATCTCAGGAACGGAAACCAAGACGCGGACTTGAAGTCTTGCCGGCACGAGGTGGGTTATGTGGGCGGCGGAAAACGGCGCCGACCGAAGCGGCCGGGTTGGGCCGCGACAGCTCGAAGAATCCAGCCATCCGCGAGGATGATAAGGTGCAAAATACTTTAGGTGCTAGCAACGTAGGTACCGAGAGCGTTTATTAAAGGAGGAATGTGTTGTCTGAAACCCGACATAGACTTTCCGGCCAGCAAGGAGAATAGCGGAATTGGATACTCGCGAGCGCGAATTCTGGCTGAGGAATTGTATGCAGCACGTGAGGCATGATAGGAAGAGTCGCCTTCCAGCAAGCAATCGTATGCTGCATGTCCAACACCGAACAGAAAGGCGCACACCGGAGAAGACAGGAAGATTTGGCAACGGGGCCTCAAGATAGCTCTGCATCACGGAATTTGGGAATCCCATACGTTGATTGCGGAAATGCTGCATGCATAGACTCGGCATAGTTTTCGTAGTTGGGCTCTCAGAGTGAGTGCACTCTGCAAGGAGACGGGAAAATATTGCGGGATAATGAAGATGCACTCCTGGCGAGCTCAGGAGCTATCTTCCGCGCTCCGAGCCCACGGAGGCACGCCGTATCCTTGCGAAGGAGTCCGGTGCTCCGTGTCTTCAATACAACGAAAGCGCGAGGAATGCGAGAATGCCCGGCTGATAGACGGACAGGCTGGAGAGAGCAGCATGGTGGTATTGGTCGTGGTGGTAAAAAAAGACAGGCGACGTTGTATGCGAGTGCTTGGCTTGATTGATCGCGCCACCGCCACCCGCCCTTTCGGTCGCAAACCACCATAATGATGGCTCATTAGTCTCCCGTAGTCAGACTCCAAAATAAAAATTAAGACAGTCGAAATTTTTATTCATGTACATACATGTATTTTACTTTGTCTCCTAGAACTTGCATGGATAGGTACACTCTTCTTCTTCACTGTAGTGGGACGGAGGTTTACCATATTGCTTGGCTGAAGATAAGGGGCCTTGGCACACGTCAAGAGACCGGAAAACGCGTTGCAAACGCTTGCGCGCGTTGGTAATTAGGTGTGCACAGCTTCCGTCACAGTGTGACCATACGTGTAGATGTGGCAGGGTCTGGGATACTGTTTTGGGACGTACATCAAGAAAAACTAATTGTCTGTCTATTTGGCAATTTGGGATCCCGAACAGGGCCTTACTTTGTTAACCGCCTATTTGGGCGGCGTGCATCACAGCGACAACTTCGGCCGGCATCATCTTGCCAACATCTCAGCCTTCCCAGCGTCCTTCGCTCCCGGAGTCTTCCTGCCTTCTCTGAACGCTACCCAGTTGATCCCGGTCTAGCGCATGAAGCCCCAGTGGCCCTCCCGGCGGAGTAATTTTGGGATGAAAAAAGTCCGTCCTGATTGGGGTCGAAAAGCCTAGTTCAAGCGCCGTGATAAACCGCAACAAAAAACAATGGAGTCTGTTCTTTTTGTGCACGATTTCCTCCTCCGACGCAAGCTTCTCGAGCGCGGTGGATCCAGAATCGATTTACTGTACAGTATTCCAACGTGGAATTCAATGCATGGGCTGGATCTCCGCTAGTTTTATGCCAATGACATCCACTACAACTCCCGGTTGGAGAAGACGAAGTGTGGGCTCTTCTCCCCAGCCATTTTCCCTCGAATCTCCGCTTGTTGATGGACCTCCATAATCTACTCAAATCGAAAAATCTCATCACCTCGTAGCCCAACTCGAGCCCAATGAACGACTTCGATCCCTCTCCAACCCCAGAGAACATGAAGTGCACACCAACACAGCATACTGAATTCGCAAAGCCCCGTGCATCAACTCTTGTTCTCACAAATGGGCATCAGTACTGCGCAAAATCAAAGTCCGCAAATGAATCTAGATGTCCGCTTGTTTTTCTCCCTCTGCACTCGAGGAGCCACACGCAAAACTGCCTGGACTGGACGCACAGTTTATTCCCTGCTTGCGCCAGGGAAATAAATAACCAAACAGCACGTGGCCGGCCCTCCTACGCAGAGTTATAATCGGCGTCCCCGAGTTAATCCCCACTCAAATCCGATTCCAATTCTTCCAGAAGTCCAGAGCCTCTTCTCCCCAACTGATCTCTCGAGCGACGCGGTTAGGTGTCAGCTGGCCCACCGAAATGGAGTCAAAAGTCACATTAGAGCCTTTCGTACGATAAAGAAAATTGAGCATGCGCAATTTTCCCGTCTGCGAACGTCCGCTGGCAATGAACTCCAAAGTCCCATCGACCAAAGCCTGTAGAATGCTATCCAACCACCGCCAGAGAACACGACGTCCACACCAACACCGCACAATGAATCCTCATAACCCAATGCACAAAGAAGGGCCTTTCTTTTCAACTCTCTCTCACGAAAAAGCTGACAAAGACTCAAAGTCTGCAGAGGAATAACATGGACGTCCACAAGAATAATGAAAAGGTGCTCAAAGAAGACGGTCAACTCGACGAGCACTGCTGCTCTCAGTCTGTTGTTTTCTCCATCCGCTCTTTATGACCAATTGAAGGTGATCTTCCAAAACTCAAAGGCCGCTACACCTGACGAGCACTCAAGACCTGCAAACCAATTTTCATAAACCTGGACATCCACTTTTTTATCAACCTGCTTTCCTCCATCTGACCAGCGAATAAATAATCTGTACATGGCCAGTGGGCACAGGGCCTGGTAAGCCAAAGAACCTCATCCTCCTCACCAGCGAAATAAATGATCAGAGGCCGCTGCCACGCCGAGAGTAATGGTCGACGTCACCACACTCCACTAATTCCTTAATTCCTATCCAACTAATATGCTTGCATTCACAATCCAATCCAATCCAATCCAACCCAATATCAATCCTTCAGTGAATTCACTTCCAATTCTTCTTCATTCTCCAAGAAAAACAAGACAACAAAAGTGTAGGAAGATAAAGAGCTAGGTAGGTAGATCAAGTATGTAGCATGATAAGTAGTTTAAAAAAAAAAAGATGACAGCGAGTAGAAGTGAGTGAGAGAGTGGGAGTGAATTACATTATACGGGGGTGAGGTGTAGGGTAGCGGACGGGGATGCACATTGCATGTAGAATACCGGGATGTAAGGTATACACTGTAGTAGTACAGTGAGTGGACGCTTCTCGATCTATCCCCCATCTTCAGTTCTCCCAAAATATGCCCTGTTGAGTGCCTGCCCATTTCTCTGTCTATGTTGAGATTTGTTCGAATTTCGATGCCATTTGTTATGTGTGAAGGACCTTAGCCATAATACACAAGAAGTTTTTTGTTTGTTTCAGGCTCTATTTGAATATACAACTGTTCTTGCAGTAGCGGTAGCTGTGCTGCGAGATATGTATGACATGTTGCATTTCTAATTTATCCAAACCACCAACATACCCAAGGCCCCTGAGGTATTGGGAGAGGTAAATGATATATCCTCAGCTCTCACACCAATTCCCGAGGTAAATGGGTTTCATTTGGGCCTCCTTCGAGGCTTTGAAGCACCCGAGAAGCCCAAAAGATTATAACGCAGCCTCACAGGTTCGAACTCATGCATGCTTAGCTGATGGCTGATGCATTCAAACTCCGCTCACTGGTGATCAAAATCTACCTGTGCACGTGGTACGTAACAACTTGCCACGTCACTTCCACTTCACAGCATGGATTTGTTCTCCAGCGGACACCACACCACAATCCACGGTGCGAATTGTGTGCAAATCATATTGATTGTCAATCATGTCTAAGTCCTCGGCAGGAGGTACCGGAGGGTCGGGTGGACAGGGAGGGAGTGTCGGGGGCACTGGTGGTAATGGTGAGGGCCCTCATTTCACCGTGTCGAATGCCCAAAATTGGAATGTGACGGTCCATGGCGGTAAATTGTTGCAATATACTGTCAAAAGCTGCTCCTCATACACGACAGATCTTATAAATCATTTTGCCCCGCCAAGGAATTTAGGTCTCGGTTCGTGCGCAATCTTAATGTTATACTAGACTAATTGGTCCCAAAGAGCAATCTGATATGCTGAAAAGGCTCAATCCAGTGGACACTCCATCCCGGATATTCCAGGGCAGACGGAGCATTCTAGATCAAATCCATCAATATTTTGAACAGAACTCGGGCCAACAACACATTTTTGTGCTGCATGGCCTAGGTGGAGCAGGAAAGACACAGATTGCTCTGAAGTTCATTCAGGAATCATCATCTCGGCAAGTTCAATTCTAAAGTCTGATTTGTTTCAACTAACTTTATTTATGTTAAGTTTCTCTGAGATCTTCCTTATCGACACAAGCACTCTCGAAACCATTGATACAGGTCTGAAGAATATTGCTGCAACAAAATCTGCTGGAAGCACAGCAAAGGATGCCCTACAATGGCTCAGCTCTCAGTGTAATGAATGGCTACTGCTCTTTGACAATGCAGATGACCCCAAGATCAATCTCTACAAGTTTTTTCCTTGGTGCACCCATGGCAACATTCTGATCACCTCTCGAAATCCTGGACTTCGAGTTTATGCTGCATCCCATGCACATGTTTTAGACATGGAAGAGGCAGATGCTGTTGAACTGTTGCTCAAGAGTTCAGCTGTAGCCACCACACCTGCCAACAAGGACACTGCAACTGAGATTGTGAAGGTGAGTTGGACATACTGATATCCATGTTTGATTTTGAGATATCTCTAGGCACTCTGTTATCTCCCTCTTGCCATCGTCCAAGCAGGGGCATTCATCTCACAGTCAGGAGCACTTGACCGATATTTAAAGCTCTATACGGAGAATCGAGCTCGATTGCTGAGTGAACAACCTGTGCAGTCTCATGATAACTATGCCTGGACAGTCTATACAACCTGGCAAATCAGCTTTGACCAGCTGAGCAAACTGGCAGCAACATTCTTGCAGCTTTGTTCATTTCTTCATCATGAGGGAATCTCTGAGGAAATATTTTCAAGAGCTTCTGCATATGACTTTCCAGCCCATTACCCATCCAAAGAACAACTCAAGGAACCACTTGAATTCTTATCACAATTTCTGGGACCTGCAGGTACCTGGGACTCTCTCCGCTTTATGAAGGTTACAACTGAGATCCAAGCCTATTCCCTGATCAACTTTGGTGCAGAGAGAAATATGTTTTCTATCCATCCACTGGTGCATACCTGGTGTCAAAGTACCCTCACTGACCAACAATCATATCACTACTGGACCATTGCTTTAGTGGGAATGTCTATTACCAAACTTCGAGATGAAGATGCACCGCTGGCCAGTCTGAAACTCCTCCCTCATCTTGATTCACTGCTTGGTGGGGGCACAAATGTAGCACCTGATTTTCGGAGTGAATATGGACTGATCTACTCGGATGCAGGAAGATGGAAAGATGCAAAACAGCTTCACCTTGCAGTCCTAGCTGATCAAAGGAATCATCTGGGTGAGGATCATCCTCAAACATTACTTGCCATGTTCAGGCTGGCAATAGCACATTGGAGGGGAGGTGAATTAAAGGAGGCAGAGGAGCTGGAACTTGTGGTTGTTGAGAAGCAGAGAAAGATCCTTGGGGAGGACCATCCCAACACCCTGTCTGCAATGGGTAACCTGGCATCAACATATAATAAGCTGGGCCAGTTTAAGGAGGCAGAAGTGCTGGAAGTTGTTGTGCTCGAGAAGAGGAGGAATATTCTTGGGGAGGACCATCTGGATACCCTGCATGCCATGGCCTGGTTGGGATCCACATATTGCCAACTGGGTCAGTTTAATAAGGCAGAGGAGCTGCAAGTTGGAGTGCTCAAGAAGAGGAGGAAGATCCTTGGGGAGGACCATCTAGATACCCTGCATGCCATGGCCACTTTGGGATCCACATATCACCAGCTATGCCGGTTTAAGGAGGCAGAGAAGCTGAAAGCTGTGGTGCTCGAGAAAAGGAGGAAGATCCTGGGGGAGGACCATCCAGATACCCTGCTTTCCATGGCCAACTTGGGATCCACATATCACCAGCTATGCCGGTTTAAGGAGGCAGAGAAGCTGAAAGCTGTGGTGCTCGAGAAAAGGAGGAAGATCCTGGGGGAGGACCATCCAGATACCCTGCTTTCCATGGCCAACTTGGGATCCACATATAACAAGCTAGGCCAGTTTAACAAGGCAGAGAAGCTGGAAGTTGATGTGCTCAAGAAGAGGAGGAAGATCCTTGGGGAGGAGCATCCAGACATCCTGCTTGTCATGGCCAATTTGGGATCCACATATCGCCAGCTAGGTCAGCTTAAGGAGGCAGAGGAGCTGGAACTTGTGGTTGTTGAGAAGCAGAGAAAGATCCTTGGGGAGGACCATCCAAACACCCTGTCTGCAATGGGTAGCCTGGCATTAACATATAATAAGCTGGGCCAGTTTAAGGAGGCAGAAGTGCTGGAAGTTGTTGTGCTCGAGAAGAGGAGGAATATTCTTGGGGAGGACCATCCAGATACCCTGGATGCCATGGCCAATTTGGGATCCACATATCACGAGCTAGGCCAGTTTAAGGAGGCAGTGGTGCTGGATGTTGATGTGCTCAAGAAGAGGAGGAAGATCCTGGGGGAGGACCATCCAGATACCCTGCTTTCCATGGCCAACTTGGGATCAACATATTACATGCTAGGCCAGTTTAAGGAGGCAGAGGAGCTGGAAGCTGTGGTGCTCGAGAAGAGGAGGAAGGTCCTTGGGGAGGACCATCCAGATACCCTGTCTGCCATGGGCAATTTGGGATCAACATATCGCCAACTGGGTCAGTTGAAGGAGACAGAGAAGCTAGAAGTCAATGTGGTTGAGAAGAGGAGGAGGATCCTCGGGGAGGACCATCCAGACACCCTGCTTGCCATGGGGAATCTGGCAGCAACCTACTACAACCAGGGTCATTTTGCACAGGCAGAGCAGCTTTATATTGAACTGCTCAACAAGCAGAGAAATATCCTAGGTGATGATCATCCAGCCACTTTGAAGATTGTAAGATACCTGGCATGGACACAAAAGCATATGGCAAATAGCACGGAGTGAGTATCACTGGACCCGGCAGATGTTAAGAAAATTGATGATACGTGCATGAGCTTCTATTAACATGTTTTATGTACATTGGTAGTTGACCTGTGTTCAAATGATAAATATTTCTTCCCATTTGAGAGAAGATTTGGGCTTTGAAGATTCTTCATTTTGTGTGGTTTACATAAAAGGTGAACACCCGGTGAATTTGAAGATGCGCGGAGGTAAGGTAGGCCCAGGAGATACTTCAAATCGATATGCATTCTACTACAAGCACCAACCCTGAATGAACTGAGCAATTGGTTCCGAAAGGTAACTTGATGCTCAGGGAGAGTGAAGTGCTGATGAAATACGTACAAGGAGTACAGCTGAACGGGTTCAAATTGTGACTACAATAGATGGTGCATGCACACCATAGCTACAATTTACATAACCAAGTTAAAACCAACCAGCAGGAATAAATCAACCCATTGAGTGCAGCTCCATTTGTTGATGAATACTTTGCTCCTGCTTCATTCTGTTGCTCCTGCTTGTCCCTTCCCGAATGCAAACCAAAACAATTAATAATTACAATATTAGTTATCCCATATCCCACCGAAGACATAATGCAAGTAAGCCAGTATAATGGATGCACCCTGCACCCTCACCGCACTCGCTTTTAAGAACTTGGCTTTTAAGAACTTGCCTCCCCCGAAATAATAATATACAAGTACCAGAGATGTGCTTCGGTGTTGGAATGTGCCCCTGCCATGTACAAGCAGGCCCTCTCTTTCATTGCTGTGAAGTCGGAGGTTGAGTCGTCATTCAAATTGCTGTTCGTGTCCGTGTCCTCCGAGTCCTCTGCCTTGAGGTTCATCAGGTAGTTTCCCGAGAGAATCCTGGTGCATCACTAGTTGAACCAAACCTGAAGGCGCTGAACGAGCTGAACAGGATTCCGATCCGAGCGCTGGCCTTGGTGACGAGATTTTAATCTGTTCGCCGAGTCGGCTACTTTCAGCGGGTGCATTTGTCCGTGAATCGACTTTAAAGAAGATTGGTCTCCGCGAGGAGTGAGGCTGTGGGCCCGAAACGAAGCGTGCACGAGTTGAGAGGGGAGATAGATATGGATGGATGTATCAGTTTAAAAGAGAGATGGTTTTAATCCACCTTAAGTCCGATTCAGCGAGCCACGCAAAGTAATGTTACCGTGAATATTATGTAGTACAATGTACGGACAAAGTGCCGCCACGGGCAAATTCGCACGTCAGCGCAGGGGCGGGGACAGAAGAGAGGATGGCTGATAATTGATAGAATGTGTCAGCGTCGACGTCGGCTACTTGTTTCCGAATTCCGAGTTCCGATGCGAGACACCGGCGGTGCATTTATCAAGTGAGGAGATGGAAGAAGAAAAGCCGTGTATGCGGGCCGTGGAGTGCGGGGCGAGCATTTATCAACTTGAAGTCTTGAACCAGTGAACCACGGAAGGCGCATTTGTTAAACAGACGGCCTCTATTGGCTTAGTATCCGGTCCGAGGTTGGCAAACGTACAGACTAAGCCCAGAAGGGGTTGTTGAGGACTTGACAGCGGAGGCGGGAGGCTGTACTGTAGGTTTAATTTTAATTTTGTGGGCGGACGGACTCGGACGGAACGGTGTGAGTCTATCGGCAACTTGTGATATCATAAATATGCGGGGTGATTGATGCAGCAGCTCGTAAATCACGAATGAAGACTTGGCGGGGACAGTAGTTATTTCCTACGAGCAGCATTCCAAGAACTGAAGAACACCCATGGTGAATTCAGGTAACATTGCGGACATATTGCGGTAGTGCACTGATAGGCAGGTAGACAGCTGTAGACAGGGTCTCCTGAGACAAAGACATGCCGAATGGAAGAAGAAGTTGAACGTCAAAGGTGAAGCGGCCGACATACCGCGGTATTGATGCACAAGCATGTTAGAATCTGAACCGTAGGTTAATATGCAAATACTCAGTACGCCGTAACAGTACTGGGACAAATACCTGAACCGTAGGTTAATATGTAAATACTAAGTAGAATATGAGTCCTGGTATTGTCCATGAAAGAATTCTGAAGCTCACCTCAGTACGTCGTAACAGTACTGAGGAGAACTTTGTGGCGGCGCGTCTCTTTCATTAAGATCCGCGCCCGGCCCGATTAACCCGTTGACAGCTGTCTCCGGGATTGCTGTGCAGCTTCGTCTGCTCCAACAAAGCACAAGCACGCATGTAAATCAAGAAGTAAATCAAGAAGCAGGTATGTAAATCAAGAACGTTAATGCTTACCGGTTCTCGGAGGTACAAAAAACAACTCACGACTGGCTTGCTCCGTGAAACAAAGAAGGCTACGCTGCGCTAGTCCCAGTTAGGGCTTCCGCCCGTTGCCGTCGCCACGGGTCGACGGCACCCGTCGAACGGGTGCCGTGCCCGTTCCGTCAGCGATTTTTTTGGGCTCGCCGACGGCCGTCGAAAAACGGCCGTCCCGGGTGTCGCGACGGGTCCACGGCTAACCTGCTTAAAGTTCGCCTGACGCCGCCCTGAAAACTCTCACCCGACCCCACCCGACCAACCGCGTCATCACAGGTTATCCGCCTCGGTAAATTATCCCCATTTTTTTTTGCCTATCACCTGGAAATCGAATTTAGCGCCCGGCTAAGCGCCTGGTCTCATCATGCTTACATACTAGTAACTACAGCGCCAACATATATACATAGTTTGTACATAGTTGTTCTGAAGTTCTTCCCCATCATTCCAGTGCGGGTGGGACATGATTCTGTGTTGACTATGTCAATCATACCTCTAAAATCGACGCCAAAATTCAAATTTCTGAATGACCTACCCGTCATAAGCCGTGGTACCATCGACGGCCGTCCCGTCGACCGTGCCGTCCCGTCAGAGATTTGGAAATACAAAAAACGGCCGTCGAATCGACGGCCGTTGCCGTCGCGGCAACGGGTGGAAGCCCTAGTCCCAGTGCACGCCGACTGCAAAAAGACGAAATATCGTTTCGGTGCGATCAAACCGCGGTATTGCCATACACACACGATAAGTGCACGAGATCCGCCGGCGGCCTGGCGCCGCCCATCGCTTGCCAATTAAAACGATTTGAGGGATTACGATCTCCGCCCGCGGGGGTACAGCTTTTCTCCACCCGCTGGCAGATTCTGGCATTCTGCTGCACCGTACCCCACCGTGGAGCGCCTCCGATCCGTTGCTGTTAATAAAAAATATGGCCCCGTGGGCGTGGGCACTGGCGCACGGATCGGCCGCGGACGTCGACGTGTAGAAAATAGGGCGGGAGACGGGATGTGAGATCTTGTGAGACAGGTGGGAAGAGAGTGACGTCAGGCGCGGCCATCAAACGAGGGCGGTGGTGATGTCATTGCTTTGGCCCGGCGTTCTTTGCTTTCCGAGGTTAGGTACTCTTACACCTAAGGGAGCGGCGACGCAGTCACGTGGTGGCCTGTTAGGGGGGGTTACCGTGTATGAGTAAAACCCCCCTAAGAGGCCGGGGTAGGCGTCGGAGGGAGGTTGTGGCAGTACTTCCACGTGCCCTTCTCGGCCGGTCCCGCCCGCCGCTGCGGCATGCCGCCTCCCACCTCCCGCCCTCCTCCCGCCCCTCCTCCCGCACCTCCGACACCTCCGACGCACATGTCCGAGTTTTCTGTATCATCACTCATTGGAATTACAGTAAAACATCATTGTTATTCCCAAGTCTTGAAGAGTATGTATAACAAGTAGTAGGCTGCCAAATGTACAAAATATATATATACTAGCCAGAACCCGTGCTCCGCCACGGTCAAATATTTTCCTAATGCCGTGACAGTAATCGGTTGTCAATTTCGGACACTCGTCACCAACCTCTGGTTGGTTCCTCGTGTCCTCCGTTTTCAGGTGTCTGGCAAGACATTCAACAAACAAATATGTAAACCAATGTAAGCCTCGGACATAGTTTTCACAGTCATGGCTGCTCCCAGGAACCCGTGCTCCCTAACTTACCATTTCTGATGCCGTCGTAAACTCTGAGTCAAGTCTTACAGAAATCTATTGGTCGTCACTTTCTGAGAGCTTCAATTGGGTTTGGGCAGACTCTCGTCAGCAAGCTGTTAGTTCCTCATGTCCCCTGTGTCCTGATCCCTGTTGAAGCATCATAAGCAGCCGTTGAAGAATCATGAGCAACGAATCAGTATCCGTTTTAATTCTCAGCCAGGAGTCTGCTTCAATTGACATCAGTGGACATTCATCACAAACCTGTGGTTGTTTTCTCGTGTCTAATTTCCAGATTTCATTCGAAAGTCACAATGAACAGAGAAAGATTTCTCTTAGTGAATTGACCATGTGCCTTCCTCAAAGCTCGTTGTTAGGTTAAAAAGGTCTAGAAATCCTAGTTAAACATGAGGATGTCAAGTCCGACTCAAGGCCCAGGATTCCAGGAAGTTGTTGTATTTCCGTGTTCTTTGCTTGTTGAAGGCCGATGAAGATGTCAAGATGTCGAAGGGATACCATATTTCGACGCAAGATGAAGACGGGATGGAAGGACGACGGAATGCGGCGATGGCAGTCAAGAAGATGTTGTCTGATGTATATTGTCTGATGTCTGTCCCATGTTTGTCTCAGCATCTGTCTGGTAGACAAAGATCACATGATTCACTTTCTTTTGTATAGTAGACAAGTATATTCGACCCGTGCCTTCGTCACGGAGACCTCAACGCCAGCGAAATCTCAGCTCGCCAACGCCCGGCGAATTCCGAGTTTCCCGGTTCGCCGCAGACACGGCTGATTCCGAGATCGTGGGAACGTGCACATGATATATCAGGTGACTTTCAGTGGCTGTGTTCCTCGTCTCTTAAAGTATAGGATATATAATGCTACAGGTGCACGCAAGTGAGCGGAGCAGAGAAAAACATCACAAGCAAGTGTGTACAATACGGTGAGCAGTGCCAGATGGTGAGCAAGGGTGAGGGCCTTGGTGCACGGGGAGCAGGGAGGAGCAGGTGGTCCGACACTGCCCGAATCTGCTTCGGTGCAAGCCCCCGTGGTCCGAATCTGCTCCAGCGCAAGCCCCCTGCTCTTCAGCGCAGTCGGCATCACCTGCACCAGCATGTTGAGTACTAGGGCCTCACCAGGTGGATCCGAAGGAGGCGCAGGAGGTTCCGCAGGAGGTGCAGTAGGCGTGGGCACATCGGGTCCGGGGGCTGACAATGACAGAGTCAATTTGAAGGGAGCCAGGGGGGCTGTCTCACCCTGGCCAGGATTGTATATGCTCCTGCTTGCCTGCACCTATGAGCGGGTGGTCCGAAGGCATTGCAGGCACCTTCGACGCCTTCTGCAGCTTGTGCGCTTTCTTTGCTGCTGACGCACACATGAGGGAGTCAATATAGGCCGGACTGTCAAAGAAACAGTTGGGTGGCCAAGTCATCGGAGAACAGAGGCTGAAGCGGAGGCGAGACAGGCGGGTGAAAAATGTGTCCAAAGAGGACATCATGGGTCAAAAGAAGGGCTAGATCACCCACAGGCGCGGGAGAAGGCGCTCTTGGAGCCTTATCCCGCAATTTCTGAGGGAGGGCGTAGACAGGAGATTGTCAGTAAAGAAATCTACAAAAATAGAGTACTGTTACGCACCAAAGCTTCCGACTTCTACAAAGTGGGACTGGCATAGACAGCACAAATATGATACACCACAGGAACAGCCTGCAACAGGCAGAATCATAGATGCATCAGCAAGAAAAATGCAAAAGAAGTGAAGTGTTTGCTCACCACAAGCGGCCTGAGGAAGCAAAAAAGTAACAAGAAAGCGCGAGTCCAGCAGTAGAAAGGCCCAGTAGCAACCATTAAGAGGCCTAGGGGCAGCAGAGTGCTGAGCATGATCGCTCACCACCGGGTAGAGGAGGCATGGAGGAGGAGAAGGAGAGAGACAGGCCGGACCAAATATTTGGCCAATGCCATCAGCCTCCCATCTACGTCGCGGCCTCTCCCCAGCTCCAATCGGGCTCCGTCTTGTGTACTCATAGCCCCATATACTACACATTTTCTGTAGATTGCTTTCGATGCCTGTTCCTTGCATTGTTCGGATTAATGTTGAAATTCGCGATGTGTCGGAGGCCTTCACAGCTTTCCTCCACTTTGGAATTTGTGAATCATAAAGTGTATTCCAGCGACTTTAGCTATTCACAAGGATGGCAGGGTCATTGCACAGGTGTATAACCATACCAGTAGCTTGTTCATTCCAGAAAAATCAGCAGTGCATGAGGCAATGTAGGCCTCCATCCTTTGTTTATTGGTCACTTGTCGTGTTTCAAGTGGTGACAATCTTGTGATTTCATACCAGTGGACCCCTAAAATTGTCCTAACGATTCATTCCAGGCATGGCTACTGGCATGTTGAATATGCTCGAGGTGGTCGAAGGCCATCAAGGGAGGCGCCGAAGGCCATCGGAGGCCTCCCACACCTACCAAAGAATGATATTGGATTCTAATATGAGCATTCATTCTTATTTGAGGTAGATACATGTTGGAGAAGCGAAAAAAAAGGCCTTGCCATTCACCCACCATTATGATGGCAATGCCCGAAGAGTCGGTGAAGGCCGGGCCGCAGATTGATGGGCCAATCAGAACATGAATAACCATGAGCTCAATGTAAAATGTTTCTAGTAAGCTCAATATTGGATGGAATATCATGGGACATGGACCAAATGAAAGCTGGGTGATACCCGGGCACTAGATAATCAACAGATCTCACCCTGAATCAAGTTATTTTTCGATGCACAAATATCTGGCAAAGTCAACCAAGGTCTTAGGTTGAACATTGCACAGAGTAGCAGGGGATCAGATTCAACATCTTTGAAAAAATTTCCAGTGGAAGAACTCTTCACCTATATTGTAAGAAGCCTGTACTAAGTGCCAAAGGTGGGATTTATACTTATTCCAGGTCTCAGACCACAAATATAGGGGGAAAAACATCGAAATTTGGCACATGCCTTAAGGATCATGCACATTGCTGGTTAAACCAGCTCTATATCTGCTGGACAGTATTAATTCATCATCCCAAGTATGGAAAGTACACAATAAAATCCTCTTCGATCGATGAAAGCCCAAAAAGGATGATGTGGAAGCCTCCAACGACCTTCAGCACCTCCAACACCTCTCCAATATCTTCAACATGCCGTGAATTGTGCACAACCATTTGGTCTGGTGGGAATTTGGTGGGGCATGCATGTTTCACAGATTGTGGTCATTTGTTCATATGCAAAAAAGCATTTGGTTGGTTGGAATGTAGGTGTCAGAGGTGTGGAAGGTGCCCCAAGCCCACCCAACAATTGAAGTCCTTGTACGTCACCTTGAATAAATATATCGTTCGGAAATGCTTTGACTGATTGGCCAGATTTAGCAGGTTCAACCATAGATTATATCTTTGAATCACCATATGACACAGATTCCTGTGATGACTCAAATTACCTCGAGCATCCAATCAGCACAACTCGATTGCCCGGAATTAATTTTATAATGTACCACTATCAATTTATCAAACTGGTGGCATAGTGGAGGCCTCCGATGTGTCGCAGGCAGTAAGCCTGATGCTTTGCTATCACCTCTAATGCTTTGGGAGGCCTCCCGAGTAATATCAATCAAATTCACCTGTGTCTTGCAAATTTATCCTGAGTACCACCAGTCGCAGGAGTACAGGATGCACAGTAACTGTAGTGGCCGGTGCACACCAGCTACCACCTATACCCACCTGAAATTCTTGGATTAGGCAGGGGAGGGAGGTGTAGGAGGCCAAATTGGAGGCGCTGGAGGTGGTGTTGTTCCTTGAACTGCTCTTTTTGTGTGTTCAATCGGAAGTAGAGACTATTGGTACTACATGTGAACCTCAAGTAAGAATAAATATTCATATTGGAAGCCAGTATGTCATTATTTGGGACGTGTCGGAGGCCTCCAACGGTCTCCGACACCTCCAGGATCTCCAGTCATCTATAATATAATCATATAAACCTTGAAGATGGTAATTGATTAGTGGGCTACTGGATTCATATATTTTCCTGCCATATATAAGGAAATTTTATTGAATGTGGTTGAGCCGTAGCCTACCAGAGGTCATAGGCATTGTAAGCTCCACCTGCAGATTAAACCCATCGTAGGTCCTCCATAATAGTTGCATACAGAAGGAAAACAACCAGAACCTCTGTGCTTTGATCTACTGGCCAAACTCAACCACGGGGACATAGGAGGCTCGCTGTTGATTGTGAATAATTTTCCAACAGGCCCCTAGACTCATGATGACTCAAAATTATGTTGAGCATCCAATCAGAAGAGCTAGATTGTCTAGAATCAGCTTTATCATGCACCAATATCAAAGGGGAGGTGCCGCTCAGGTGCGGTGTAGGCCTCCGACGCAACCTCCTATATGGCGGAAAGCCTCCTGAGCAGTTCAAACATGTTACAGGATGAATCAACCTATGTGTGCAGAATCTGGGGTGCTTTGCGAATAGATAGATTCACTGGAATTCATTCTATGCTGGATCAAATTGGCCGTGAACTGCAGCTGGAGGCCTTCAACACATGCGAGGAAGGCTCCCAAGCAGTTCTAGCATCCCACAGATCAGACCCCTATGTGTGAGGCTGCTTCTGATGTTACTTATCAATAGCTGGAGTCACTGGAAGTAGCTTTACAGTGCATGAATATTGGACTGGAGGCAAGCCGGAGGCCTCCAACACGTTGATGCCAGTGTTAATTTTAAAACAAGCAAGGATCATGCTTTGAAAGTAATCTAAATCATGCACAGTATATAGAGTATACGTCAGGTTACCACGATAGGGTGGTAACCTCAATGGTAACCCCCGCGTAAGCTAGCCGAGGTCACCATGTTAGTATACGCTGAGGGCCCTACGCCAAGCCATGCCCCTAAATCGGCCGCCGCGGCAGCGGGACGGCAGGCCATCCAGCCGAGGCCTCTCGGCACAATGGAAGCCGTTGCCAAATGAGGCCATAATGATCGACGGAGGCGGTGAGCCCGCCTCCTCTTCCGCTTCCTTCGCGCTCGCGCTCGTTGCATACGACGACCGCGGGCTCTCTGTCCTTCTATCTTACCTGGTCTCCTTAATCCTACACTACTAAGCTCTTCCCTTCCTCTCTGTCCCTTGCAAGCAGAGAGGACCGTATTTCATATCATATCCCCGAACTAATCAGTCTCTCTGAGGCCACCGACCCTGCAAAGCAAACTCATCATTGTTCCTAAATTATCTATTCCACCTCACATCTTGCCTCCGAGCCGAGCCACCGTCACGTACCGCCCGTCAATTTCTTCGGACGCGTTCAAGCTCTCTTCCCTTGCCACACGCACGCACCTCTTGCCCTACCTACAAAGCCTCTAGTGCTCGGAAACAGCTTCCTACAAAAACCCTAGCGCTCGGAACGGCTTCATCGCGTCGGCCTTTTTTTAGAAGGGACGCGTCTCCGACCGTGTTTATTGCGTGAGTGTTCCATAATCTTACATCGTTGAGTCCTAACATGTTTTCTGTAGAAGATCATGCCAACTTCTCCTCCCACAACGCCGCTGGCTTATAAGCGACGACGAATCACCGCATCAACCTCATCGTCATTACATTCACCGCAACAGTGTCCGCACCCTAAGTTCTGCAAAGGGTTTGTAATGACCCAACACTTGGGAATCCTAGATAAAGAATGAATTCATCGATGTTCAACCACTCCCTAGAGGAGATTGGAACAGACATGGGGATCTTATAACTAGTGGAATAGGCCCGAAAGTCACATCAGGACCAGATGCACTCGCAGAAGATCCAGCGAACAGACTTTGTTGAAAATCTAGAGAACAGTGAATCAGGGTGATATTAATGAACATACTCACGTCCAAGGCGGAGATATATGCCCTAGAGAAAATCAGTAAAAGTAGACTTCACTGGAATCTATCTATATCCCAACTTGTTGCCTTCAATAACGTGAACCAAGTCGTCAGCGGTGGGCCCAGGTTCGCGGATGGCGATGTTACATTTGTTAACCTTGAACTCGCTGAGGATCCCTTTGATATCGTCATGGTCAATGTTGGTCAACGGAAGCGCGTTCGTTATAGCAATTCCTCCTTTTTCCTTCCTCCGGACCAGCATAGCTGGTGGGCGTTTATTCAGTGTGATACGAATTGCTTCCAGTTCAGCCTGAGCCTCAATGATTGCCTTGTACCCGGTCCCCAAGTGGTTGTACCGACCGTCACGGCCCTGATACCCGGCCCTCTAGTCGTCAGTTAGTGCTACATTCAAGCGTCAGGTGGCCAACCGCTACATGCATGTGTCGACGCCGCCTCTCTGCGCTCGAGTATCGGCGCAGATCTGATAGCCGGCGTTGGGAACTGCAACGAAGGCTAGCGATGACGCGAGAAAGGGCGCTTGGCAATTGTACACCGAAGTTCATTCTTGTCGGACGTGCGCATGCACGGCGACGCAGTGCAAAGAGAGGGCGGGCGACAATCCAAGATTCGAGTCGCGGAACGGAACAGTACGCGACGCAGATGCGGAACGTACGCAGCGCAAAGTGACGCAGACGACGGGCCGAAGAAGAAGAGGAGCTGCGGTTCGCGCATCCAGCAAGATATGGGACTAGGGTTATGCGGCTCCTGGTGCCCAAATAAAATATACATATATCCTACGCACTGCGGGCATGAGATACGAATCGAATGGACATGGTCACAGGGTAATCGGGAAAGAATTGAGCCCGCTACGAGGGATTCAGTGAAAGGGATCAAAAATTTACCAAAAAGGAAAAGACAAAAAAAAAAGAGCCCGCGCCTTAAAATAGCTGTAATTATAATCATATTTAATGGCAGAATTTAAGTACGTCCTGAGCGTAATATTAGCTGCTAGGGCACTCGAGCGGCTCGATCTTGGATCGAGCATTTCGCACGTTCCAGCGTGCCTCGCTCGAGCGAGGCAGAACTGGTGACAGCACAGTTCAATAGATGTGCGTCCACCACAGCCTGTGCATCTTCGGACGATGTCGCAATCGAATCCAGTACTTTGGACGCACCCACTACGACATCAGGATTGTCGTGACTAGTCTCAACGTCAGCATCTGCTCGGGAAAGAAAATGATGAAGATTTACCGCAAGAGCAATACTAGCTGATCGACAACCACTTCCGTGGTAGGCTGTTCGGACGCGATCTTCCGCAGCTTCCTCCACATCCAGTCCCATGTCGGACTCGTGTTATTTGGTAATTAAAGCAGTACAGCCACGCAGCCATACATATCTATATCCATCAATGCTTTATCGCCTTGAGGTGCACTGATCATATCATCCAGAATATGTGCGGCATGCTTCAAGTTGGTCTTTGTAAGCCTCCCGCCACTATGCGAAAATCAATGCCTGACCCTCCAGATCCGGTACAGACTCACCGGAAGAGGGATACGATATATTGCGCGATCGGCTCTGTGGCAGGTTGATGGCGCAGCAACGTTTCCACTGTGTCCCACGCCCATTCCCGGACGAAAGCGGCCGCTGACTCAAAGAGTTCGGCCAGGTATTCCAAAAAATTGGGATCCACTGCAACGAGAGCGCCTGCAGACGATCTGAGTATCTGAGACAGTGTCTCTGCTGCAATCTGGATAACTTCAGGGCTCCCGCTTCTAAACGGGCATTAACGACTCATTGAAGGAAGCCATGATGGACACTCGCCGCAAGAAGGACACCAGCTGTCGCACCAGCGGCGGCCTTGTAGTTTCGTGGTGCGCTAAGGTTTTCACAATGTCCCATGTCCCAATCCAAACTCTCGCATGCGGTAATTCGAGCAGTACGGAGCAGGACATTTGCGTCCAAGGCAGCATTCGCGCCTTCGGGTGATTTTGCAATCCAATTCAGCGCATTTGCCGTGCCGATCACGACATCAAGATTTCCAAGACTGGTGTCCACGTCAAGACCTGCTCCCGAAAGGAAAACATAGGGACTAACCGCAGGAGGAATACCAGCTGCTCCAGGACAAGCTTCGTCACCGACGGCTGGTCTGCGAGCCTTTTCAGCATCCCACACGTCCAATGAAGTGTTTGACTGTTGACAAGCAGTATATCAACGCAGTCTAGGATCCTTGCATCCACCAGAGTTTGTGCACCGTGAGGTAATGTCAGGATATGATCCAGCATGTGTATGGCACGCTTGGTCACTGTGGGAATTCTGCCCAACGCAAAATCACCAACAAGATCAAATGGTTTAAATTCGAACTCACCGACAGAGGGATATTAGTTCGCAAGTGCCGGCGCTGGCCGTGCTTTCGTGGTGAACCAACTCTTCCAGCAGGTTCCACGTCCACTGCTGGATCCACGCGTCCGGAAATTCAACGAGGGCGGGCAGATATTCAAGCACATGTGCGTCTACGGCAGCTTGCGCACCTGCAGATGATTTGGAAGTCTGCCACAACCTATGTGCCGCACCTCGAACAAGCCTAACATCGTCGCCGCTAGAGAAAAATAATCAACATCTTGATCTGGCTGCAGCCCAGATCGTCGAGGCTCACCGGATAAGGGATACCATCTGCTCCACGGCTGCTCTCGTAGTGAGCTCATGGCGCGCCGACTCGTCGAGCAGGCTCCACGTCCACTTCCGGACCCCAGTTTCCCGGGATTGAAGGAGATCAGGCACACATTGCAGCACATTGGTGTCCATGATAGCCTGCGCGCTTCCGAACGAGTCGGTTGACTGAAACAATATCCTGGCCGCGTTCTCGACGATTTTGGGATTCTCACTCCTAAACAGAAATTAACGCAGTTCCGTTCGTCATGGTTGTAGCTGACCGCAAAAGACAAGCTAGATGGCCCACTGCTGCCTCTGCCGTCGTTGCGTGGTGCACAAGCTGTCTTAGCAATGTCCATTAATACTTCCTACAAGGCACGGTGGTCCAGACTCACCTCAAGAGGGATGCCATTGCGCCCGTGGCCGCTCGAGCAGTGGTGTCATGGCGTATGAGCTCCCCCATGATCTCCCGAAGCCACTTCTGGACCTTGTCATTCGGTGATTCAAGGAGCTCGGCAAAGCAGTCGAACACTTTCGCATCCACGACAGCCTGCGCGCCCTCGGCGCATTTAGCAATCGAGGACAAAGTCTCCGCAGCGCCCATGATGACCCCGATATCCATGGCCCTGGTTTCGAGTGGTGAATGCCGGGGTGTGAGCGAAAGGTGGGATTTACAACAAGAGGGACACCAGCTGCTGACATGGATTCCAACGCAAGACAGCCGGTATTGTTGTCTCGCGGTGTGCCAGCAGTCTCAGGATCCGGCACATCGACTTGCAGATCTCTATGTGCGATGAGCGCAGGAATTCATCGGCAAGATGCAGAAGAAATGACTCTGCAACGGCGCGTGCGTCATCGTCAGAGTCGAGTCTTCTCTCGAGCTCCACCAGAATTGCGGTCTTGGTGGACGACGATACACATTTATAACTGCAAGATCAGTCAGCAACAGGACGTGCAGAAAGAATGAAGGAAGCTGTACGCCAGATAGCTTGAATAAATGTCCATAGCCTCTTGTGAAAGAGGAGCTCCTCGGCTCTTGGTGATCAAGGCCAAAACATCACGCCGATACATGAAGCGCATCAACGGCTTCGCGACTGCATGGAGGTTGATGGTTGGACCGAGTGGGTTTCTGTCGGACCACCAACTGTACAGACTGTCTCGGGTCCGCTGGCGAGTCAATGGGTGGTGCATGGTCGGGGCAGATGATAGTGGGAAGAGAGTGGGCGTTTCGTTGTCAGCCAGACCGTGTTTATGCCGGCATAGCCCAACATGCCTGTCATAAGGCTATGGTACTGCATCTGGGCAGCCAGGGGCGCCCGCGAATAAAAAGGAGAGGGAGGAGAATTCACCTCAGCTAATATGCAGCTCCTTCCTGGGACGCCGGCTGGTGGGGTAGCACACCCGAATAAAGTAAGGATCAAAGCACATATAGGCGCACCCAGCAAGATATGGGACCCACGATCGGCCGAAATAAGGGCAAAGACGCTGCGACGTGGCGCCGTAATCCAAGGCCATCCTGACCCGACAGGAACCGCACGATTCGGAGGAACGCGCCACCCGGTGGTGTTACTGGCGACGCGCGTTTGATCCTCGCGGAGTCGCTCTGGCGCGCGTTCGAGACGCTTGATTCAGGCACAAGGGGCTTGAAATTGGATGCACAGGGCCGGCGCGTGCGAAAAGACGCCATACGAGATGGTGGAAGGTTGGTCACCGTTGGTGGAAGGGGAAGCAGACCTCGGCTTGATCCGCATACATTTTTCACATGCGTGATGGATGACGCGCGACTGATGTGTCAGAAATCTCGGGGATCCCCATTGACTTTATTATTCAGGTTGCATATGCGGGCTACGTCTCTGACCATGCCGGCGCGAAAGAAACAATTGCAAAACCTCCAGCTCTCGAATACTGAAACGCCTGTGGGATGGGAAGAAAATGTTCAGGCTAGCGACGCTCACTAATAGTAGATTCTAGATCTCCCCCTATCTGGCCCAAAGGAGACTGACGTCCTGGTGTAAGCCAACGAAAGAACTTTGGGGCATCACGCGGGTGTGTTCAAGATCCTAATTCATGAGAATTCATCTCCGTCCTATTGCGCACGTTGCTCATAGATGGCTCCAGCGACACAACAAGTCGTTATTTAGCTGACTTGTCGATATAGCGAAATATCAACTATTGCATTACCTCGGCACACTTAGAGTCTTCTGACGGGAGGCTCTCGGAGGACTCTCTGAGGAGCCCAAATAGCATTTGGGGCGCCTGCAGAAAGCGTGTGGCACCTACCGAAGTGGCGGTGAATCTGCGGGATCGTTGTGGTACATTATGTAAAAGATGGTTGATACTCATCTCCATCGCTTCACTCGGGAGAATCTTCAATCATTTGATGGAGGATTCTTCTTGAACACCTCATGTTTCTCCTGGGAAATTTGTTCCTCGAATGGGCGTAGATTAGCGCCTATGGCGCCTATGCCCGGACAGGCCAATGACAGGCGGGGTTTGATATTAATCTTCACCCCGTCGCCTACAAGCGCCTGCACGCCCACATCTTAGACCTTGCGCGCACCCTCCAAACACCAGTAACCGACCAATATGCCACCTCGGCACCTTGTTCCCCTCCTCCGACTCATCAGCCGCCTTGGGTTAGCCTCGGGACGGTCCTCGAAAACTCTCTTGGCTGCGGCACTCTCGTTCATCCGGAAGCTCGCGACGCACCGGCATGTAGCTGAATTGTTTAGATTCATGTTCCTCGGGACTATTCTTGAGACAGGGCGGAAAGTGGTGCAAAAGATCGCCGACTGGGCAACTGACTGTGAGCTCTTCCTCTGATCATTCGCACGGTCGCTCAGCTCGCTCCTGGCCCAGTCTTCGTGGTAAGAGGATTCGCTGTCAACGTCGTATGAGGAGTCACTGACCCCCGGGGCTGCCAGGTTAAAGCGGAATTTGCGATGGGAGACTTCGCCTACGACTGGGTTATCAGCTATTTGGAGCATCATCGACTGTGGAACGAGAGTCGATCCTTCAAGGTCGTGGCGCAGAATACAAACTCTCGCCCGGACCAATCGTCTCATCTCGGCAAGATCGATGGGTATCCCGATCCGGTTTATGTGGCTACCACAGATCAGAGCCCTTCGCTTTTCTGCTGGCGGGGGTATTGGATGTCCATCGTGAGCGAATGAATATTTCTATGGAGTTTACCGTCTCATTCGCGTCGCCAGACCAAATTCGGCTTCGACACCGGGATGCTAGATGGGGGCGGTGGGTGCTTGGTTATCGCGTTCGGGCGTTCAAAATGATGTCAGGGTCTGTGCTGATCACATCGACGGCAGGCTATGGAGCCGAGATCGGCGTGTCCTTGACGAATTCGTATTGGCGGCGAGGGAATTCTACGCCAAAGCTCAACCGTTACCCCGAACACAGACAAACTCTCAATCGGAACCGGTTCGTATGGCTTCAGTTCATCAGGTTGTCGCTCAAACCCCAATTAGTCTGGCGCGCTTCTAACGGCTCATTTTGATCAATCGGATGTGGCATATAACTGGATGCTGGAATATCTTGTGCGTCGATGCTCCGAACTAGCGACTCGGAAGTTCATCTTCTCTAGCGATCGTCGGATGCTCTGAAAGACGTAATGGAATACGACGTGAGCACCAAGCAAAGCGACGTGGGGTGGGCCACTAGCCCGAAGGATTTCTTTCAGTATATCCCTTCGCCTCATGCGGTGCAACTGTTCCATTTCACATCGCCCAGAACAGGGCGCAGCACCTGGCTCCAAGGGACGTCGCAGCACGGGATCCACGCTGCCCAGGGATTAACATATATGCAGTTGGGGTTCCCCAAGGTATTCGCGGGTCCGCTCCCACGTACGGAGAAACAATCACCATTATGTCAGTCCCACCCCTGTGTCCACGAAAACCCGTTCAAAGTCGAACACCATAGACTTCACTCTTCGGATCGGGATGTACTGACCGATCTCATCGAATGCGCGAGGGAAAGGTACACCGAGAACGGGACATCGAGGGTGACTGTGCATTTGACTGATAGTGTATATATCTCAAATCTCTCCTTATGGAGCCCTGCCAATCGCTGACGATGTTTCCCAGGATGGGAGATGGGCGAGAACCGTCGTCAAATCACGCAGGGCCTTATCGACCCTGATCTTACCGCCCAATATTAAAGAGATGCTTGTGGCCGATGCCCGGGAATTTCTAGAAAGCGAGCACTGGTACAGCTTAGCCGGCATCCCCCACCATCGAGGTCAATTTGTTTCGTTGATGAGAACGATATTTTATCTAACTGCGCCGCGCATACCCAGGTTACCTGCTATGTATGTCACTTTTCGTCGTAATAAAATTCCTGTTTGACATACCATAACTCCAAGATGGGGCCCCAGGCACAGGAAAGAGTTCCACGATCCATGCCCTGGTCAGATGTCCACTTATTGGTAATTGGCATTTTCACTAACTTGATTCTCTTATTCAGGCAGGTGAATTAGGCCTCTCGGTAGGTTTTTCTTTGGCATCTAAGCACCGTGCATCATTTCCTCAGATCTACTTTATCTCTCTGGCGACTCCGGGCATCAACGACTATACGCTCGGCAGGCTCATTAGTAGCACACCCTCCCGGTGCATCCTCATGCTTGAGTGGGTCCAGTAGCTGTGTTCTAAATTTGAAAGTTGCTTACGAGTGGATCGAGGGATATTGACTGCGCCTTCCCGTCCAGAGAAGAACTTGGCCAGGACGAAGACTATCCGGAGATGGCCCACATGGCGCCAAGGCCGCACGTCCTGCTTCCGCCCCGATCGGCAGTCACGTTGGCTGGTCTGCTCAATGTTTTGGACTCCGTGATTAGTGGAGAGGGAAGACTGACATTCGCGACGGTTCGTATGCATGATTGTCGCCCGGCTGCGAGCTAAGCACGGATCTAGACAAATCACATCGGAAATCTGGACCCAGCGCTCATCCGAGAAGGGAGAATGGACCTCAAGGTGCGTTGATTTCACTTGCCTCAAATTACGTAGTGATACCTGGGGCCAGATCCAATACGGCCTTGCGACGACTGAGCAAATCCGAGAAGTCTTCAAGGTATTCTTCCCACTGACCGAGGAAGAAGCGAAGCGCGAGTCGTGGAACGATGATGATCTGGATCGCCGAGCGTCGGAATTTGCTGCTGCAATCCCGAGCGAGACATACTCCATTGCGCAAATCCAAGGGTATCTTGTGAGGAAGAAGAAAGACCGAACCGGAGCGATAGAAGGGGTAAATGACTGGATGGCGGCCCAGGCGGCGGACCGCCGCGTCTTGGCCGAAAGCAAACGACAGTGGAGAGCCGATATGGCGAAATGGCAGCAACAAGCATTCCAACCACCACCTGGACCACCGCAACCAGTGAACCCCTTGGAAGGGCTCCACGGAGGGATGGACCAGCCGGGAATGGGTGCAGCGGGAGATTCCGACTCCGTGGAAGATGCTCATGACGATGGTGGATATGAGAATGATACAGAGTAGGATATCCCGAGTTCCGAGGCGCACGGTTGGCAGTTTTTTCTCTCTTTTGGTCGTTTTCGGCAGGACAACCGCCCCGGACTCAATTCCTCTCGGATTGCCTCGGGAGGGGGCTTGTTGGAATCACATGGCGAATCCGCGGTGAACGGTATAATCTTCAAGATATGTTACGGGGATTTCGGCGCCGTAACCGTCCCGTACCGTCCATGTGGATGACTCCTGGTGGACTGCTGAAGCTCACATGTATTTTATTCGCTCACAACTCAGTCTATTTAGCGTTCTCATAAGTAGTAGAAATACGGTTGAAGGAAATAGAGCTAGCCCGTTTGAACCCATCAGAAAATGGGCGTTTTTTTTCCCTCAAAAGTGTGAGACGTTACAGGGGCGTAACCGTATTTACGGCCCGTAATTTCGTAAAATTACGGGACGGGTTGAAACTTGATGCCCTAATCTTGGATCGTCGCGCGCCCCCCCTCCACAGTTCATGCGCACGTTGGATGTTACTCTCGCCCCTCTCGCACATTCCCTCGCCACGCGTGCACCCGATCCTACACTCACAGACTCGTCCCGTGGTACCACAGCCAACTTGCAGCCAACCCTGGATCAGAGGTACTGTACTATTACGACCAAATGTTCAGGTGACGGGTAACGGAGGGTCGTGAAATGAAAATTTGGGATGTAGGTGACGGTGACATTGGAGTTTCGAGGCCTAAATAGGCTGAAAATGTTACAATTTCTCGCCCAGCGGATGCCGGGCATCCAGATATGGTAATTGATGGTGATTGCCGAGAAATGAACACTTGAAAAGTGAACACCTTAGGTGACGGGTGACATAGTGTGGACATTTCGTCTTAATAATAAGTGAGTAGCGGCAAGCGCGGTTCTAAAATCGTGCGCTGACTAAGCTTGATTGGGACCTTTTGATGGCAAGGCACCTTCCATGCACATTTTTGTCCTTTTCGCCCATAAGATAGGCCAACTGCGGGGCGGGCGCTATAAATGCTTCAAATTATGTGTCTGGCAATTTTTGTGAGTTTCAGGGCTTTTGTTTCAGCATAGGGCATGCAAATTGAGCTTTGTTTGTCCGAGTTTTCACGGTGATCCAGACGGCCTCAATATACGCTCCCACGGACTCAATATGGTCCAAGAAACAGGCCCAAATATTTTTTTAACCCATTATACATGTATTGTTGGGAATTTTTTTCCGATATTTAGCTCTGTAAGGGTGTTTATTTTGCCAATTTTCGACCAGAGCTGAGCTCCAAAAAATCTGTTCCCAAGAATACATGTAGAATGAATTTAAAGCATTTTTGGGCCCTTGATGGGTGCAATAGAAGTGGTCGTTGATTTTATACTAGAGCCGTCCACTGAGACTCAGATTTTGGCAGGGCATCCAAATCCGGAAGGCATGGTGATGCCATCAATTTCCTGTCAAATTGCCGCTACTCATAATAAGTACGGTAGTGCAAGAACACGTGTGCAACTCGAAACCAAATACAGCCACACACTCCATGATTACCATCTCATCTCCTTTCACCCACCATGGTCGCATTGGCGCAAGAGCTCGTGGATGCAATCATCGACGAACTCGGAGCCAAGAACAGCTTCGAGAATCAGGATTATGCTAGCCTGCATGCATGCTCGCTGGTTGCGCGCGCGTTCGTAGCGCCCACTCAGCGCTACCTTTTCCGGCGCCTCGCTTTGACCCGCCAGAACCGGGCCCTGAGTGAAGCGCGTCCAAAAGTAGCCCAGAGGTCGGCGGCTCTAAGGAGCAACCCGCACCTCGCCACCTACGTCCGGGACCTAACGCTCCAAATCGATCTCTTCTCGGACAATTCCCCCCTCTTGATATCATTATTGCCTTTACTTACCTCAATCAAGCGCCTAGCTATTAGAGATGGCGCTCGGAAGTGGGGCGAACTTCCTGCCGACATCCGGGCGGCTATCGTCAGCCTATTCTCCCTTCAAGGCCTCCGATGTGTTGCATTGGACCGTATTTCCGACGTCCCTGCCTCCCTCATCCGCTTCGCTCTTTCGTCTTTCAAAGAGGTCTCTCTCACATTTATCTACATCTCCGACGACGACGGAGACTTCCCCAGTGCCCATCAGCTGGCTCACACATCCTTCCCCTCTCCCGCGGTCCTCGGTCATCTGGCTCTCGACTACCCGCCAGCTGTGTCTACCGCTCTCCATGTGCTACTCCTCGGAAATGGGGCGGCGAACCCCCTGGGGCGCCTCAGGCACCTTCAATTAACTCTTAGGCAAACCCCAGATCTCGGCGCCTTTGCGTCCATTGCCTTGAAATACTCCCACTCTATTCAGCATCTCTCCATTGATTTTCAAAGTACGAATGAAACATACATCTTCCGTCGTCTGAGACTAATCATCCCTTTCCGGACAGGGCTGCCCTGGAAGGGACTTGAATTCCCCAGTCTGCCCCAACTCCGCGTCTTGACGTTAAAGACCGCTGTCGACCTGTTACAAGCACCGAATTCCGTGCTACTGGCGATCGCGACCCTCCCAAGTTGCATGCCGAACATCGAGGTCATGAACATCCTCATTCATGCCAACGAATGGGGTTACTCCGACTCCATTCGCCGACCCGAGGCCGATGCAGCGCTGATGCAGCTGTCCCAACTCCGGGAAGTGCATTTCCACGTTGTATTCTCATATGAGTCTGGGGACATCACCGGCTTTGAATCCGGCACGCGGCAGAAGTTGCATCTCGCCAGCCGCGCTAATATGCTTACGTTCTCTAATTGGGGCTACAAAGATCCCTCGATGGACTTTTTCTCCGATTGGCACCCTCCGCGTTGAGATCGGGGGCTACTAATCTGTGTACCAAGTCGTTCATATTGCACACCACGAGTATAGTACATCCCGCGCTTTCGAGCTTACATCAAAGGATTTTTCACGCGCATCCACACGGAAAATCGCTCATACCCCGACGTCCCCTAGCGCAGTAAAGCTCAATTGTGGAGTGGCCCGTACATCCATAAAGCAGGCCATAGTCCGCAGCAGACACCCCCTTCGATCCAGGTTTGTAAATCCTTGCTCAGCGGGACGTCTTAGCAAGCCGGCTGCGGGCAAGGGGATTCTGACGTTTGACGCACGCAACGTCAGTCTGCGTCCGTCCAATTTTGTGTCAAATGTTGAACTTGCCATAACTGCCATCCTTCCCCTCCTATAGTCTCCAGGCATCTAATGGAGCGATAAATCCATCGTATTGCATCGAAATGCATACGGTGAGTCAGTGCTGAACGCGTCAAGACCATGAAATACAACTCCGTGCGGCGTCAGTCAGCTTCAAGCAACGTCAGACAAACAGCGTCACATCCGTCGCAGCGCCGGTCTGCATCACATTGCAGCGTCAATTCGGCGCCTTGCGACGTCAGTTCTCGTTCTTGAAGCGTCAAGCCTGCTCTTTGTTTGCGTCAATCTGCGCCGGGCTTTGCGCCGTGACTCAGCGTCAGTGTTACATTCTGCATTAGTCTCGGACCCTCGCTCTGCGCCGACCCTGCGCCGCCCCGCGGCGGTCCCCGCCAAGTCTTGGGCACTACTGCCGGTGTCTCCGGGATCATTCAGTGCGCGCCTGCCCATCGTTGTAATTAATCCCCTCACACCGCTCTGGACCTCGTCGCTTGCTGTCTTCCTCCCGAACGCTCCCATGGTTCAAACTTCAGCCTCCTAGTACAAATTTGCCGGGACCATTTTCCACCTTGCGCACTGATGTCGTCGGAGAATTTGCTTTTACTGGAGCTCTCAGCTGAAACCCTAATCCAGGTGATGTTCAAGTGATTTCACGCCTTGCGCCGCCGCTATGCGAATGACACAGCCACTTTATGTTGTTGCCGCTGGCTAAATCATCCTCAAATGTTTTTGTAGATTGATGGCTCAAGCCATTCAAATATGGCTGACGGAAAAGCCTGAGTAAGCACCTTGGCTTAGGAATTGAACCTAGGATTGCCGCTGAATCCGGCGATGAGTGTGTGCGTCAATGAATGTGACACTGCGCCAGTGTGCCGCAACAGCAATAGTGTTGTCAGGGTCGAGGGCCCAAGTCCGAGCCCGACCCGAAGTAGGACCCAAGTAGGGCTCAGGGTCGGGCTTCGATATTCGGCAGGCCTGCGACCCGGGCTTGGGCCCGGCTCTCTGTGTGCAGCGAATTCCTCGAATGTAAGTGATGAACTGGTGGTGTGCGAGCATCTCACAGAGTATTTTGGGTGCTCTCACACTGGGGGCAACCACCAGGGCATTCACTCCAACATGCGTTACACGCATGTTGGGTGCAGGTGGAAATGCCCCTTGCGGGTGTTCTTTGATAGGACAAAGGGCCTTTGTTCCGTCCCTGCCACTGGTGGTTGCCCCCAGTGTCATGGGCTTCCATCCATTTTATATTGTTGTTGAGGTCTGGGAGGTGGGTATGGAAAATCCCCGTGTTCTTGATGGACATCCAGATCTATTCAACACCTTCGAGAGAGTCACTGTGGCCACTGAAAACATGTTATATACATTCAAGGAGTTCATCTTATAGTTTGTGAGCTCTTTTAGCACTCAAATATATGCCGCACCACAGTGGAAAGAAATTTGAACCAAGCCCGGGCCTGGGCCCGAGCCCGACCCGACCCGGGCCCGACCCAAAGGGTAGGCTAGGGCTCGGGATATTCTCAAGCCCAAGCCCGACCCGACCTGACCCTGACAACACTAACGTTACGGCAATCGTGCTGCGTCAATCAAACATCAGCTGAAAATTGCAGCGCCGGTCTGCGTCACAACGTCATTTTCCCCTTGCCCACCGGATGCGTCTTCAAATACTGTCAGAATTGCTATTTAACTCGCTTCATTTGCACAGTGGCAAGGTCCACTTGCGGAGCGGCCCGCACCTGGGCGCTTCGGTGCGTGTAACAACCGCCCATGCGATCCGGGCTTGGACCGTGCGACGATTTCTTCCCGACCTTTTTGTCATCAGGTGCCCCCGGAGCTCGAATCCTTCGTGCGTCTGTCTCTCTCCTCCGCATAAATTTACCCAGGTATTGGAGGTCCAATTGCGGACAGCCGCGCTGCATACCCTGCGAGAGAACGTAGTAATTGCACGTGCGGCAGCTGCCCCATCGAACCAGGCGTGGACCATGAGAATGGTAAAGGCGATTTATACATGTATCCACCTTGAATGACTGGCGAAAATCTATCAATGTAACCAGGGTCAGTTAAAGAATAGCAAGGTCCAATTACGTAGTGGCCTGCACCTGCATCGCGTGGTACTTCCATCAATTTCTGTGCAGGTGATGTCCGTTCGATTCGGGCTTGGACCGTGAAGCGGTTGGGAGTCTCGTTTTTTTTTCTGTGTGCCTGCAGCGACACGATGCGCGTCGCGAATGGGCCGCGCCGTACTCCATGACACTGTATGCCCGCGCCCGGAATCTAATTATAATTTCGTTCCATCTCAGTCACAGCGCGAACAACCAGTGAACATTTTCGCGCTGCGGCGTCCCCGTAGGTCATTAATATCAGTCTTGCGGCGCAGGTGCGCAACCGATATCTCCTCTCCCGACTGGGTCGGCGACGTGGCGCGCATACAGTACGCACGCCGGAACTATTTGAACCGAATAGATGAAGACAACTCTGACACATCACTCCGCGTCATCCATGAGCCACGTGGAAACGCCAGCCGAGCCCTGCTTCTCACCCACCACCATCTCGTCTGCCGGCTCCTCGCGGGCCGCCCATCTTGTGCGTCCAGGCGCCTTGTTCCTAAAATCAAAGTCTCTAACGCGCTGTAGAGCGCCTCCGCCGGGATCGAGCGCGCTTCGCCAGTAACGCACCCGCGGCTTGCTTGGCTTTCCAATGGCTTCGCCTCAGCGAGTCGTACGGCACCGAGGATGAACTGGCATGAATGGTGCTTTCGAGGCCCGTACGCCTCCCATCTTTGCCCTCACTGAAAGGTCGACTCTGGCAGGCTTACACCACGTGAAAAATGTATGCGGATTAAGCCGAGGTCTGCTTCCCCCCACCATCTCCTCTGCCGTCTTGTCGCGTGCCGCCCGTCCCGCGCATCCACACTCGCTGTGCCTAAAACCAGCATATCCAATGACCCTCTGCCGAGATTGAGCGCGCGTTCCCGGGGCGGCGCTTTCATTGAGAGAGTTGGCGCCACGCTACGTCAAGGCCCCTGGCGTCGCTCGTCATCCCCGCCGTGGACGGCGTCAGCGTCCTTCACGCCGCCATGATCCATGCAGGAGGCACCCGTTCGAGTCGGGCTTGGACCTTGGTTGACTTGCTCGGAAGCTTTTTGTCTCGGTTTCAGCTCTGCATCTCGTCCCTCGTTCACGTCGTTCTTCGTGCAATCGTGGAAGTTTAATCTCGCCCTCATATTAGGATTTGGCAATTTGCGCCAAATTTTGAGCGTGTGTATTTTCCTGTCATCCCATGTTCTCGCAGCGTAGTCGCGATCTCTCTATCTCCTCTTCCCAGATCCTCTCAAATTATCCGGCGCGTGGTGCTTAGGAATATGCTCGCTCCTCTTCCGCCCGCCGTGGATGCATCTCCGCGACTACGTGCCTTCCGGACCTCGGTGTGCTCTCTCGTTGCGCCTCGACCCTCCGGTGCTGTGCGCCCCCCTGCGCGCTGCGTCCCCGTTCATGCGCCCGTCCGCCGTTGTTGTCGAGGGACCTGTTGAGTGCTTGTCTCGTTCCTCTCGCAAACCCCTGCCGCGCGTGCACCCGATCCCACACTCCCACACTCACATACCCTACTCAGGAGGTTCACGGGGTAACAAGTTGGCGTCGACCGGTGGAAGGTCATCCTCGAAATGTGCTGCTTGCGCTATAGGCAGTCGAGGAAGACGGGTGCGATTCCCTTTGACGGCGTAAGCTGTGTCGGTCGAGTCTACTTTTTCGCTCTCACTATTCACCTCTCTCCTTCTGACTCGCCTGGGTTGATATACAAGGGACAGAGCCGTCGTCGAGCAGTGGATAGTCATCTCCGAAACGTGGGCTCTAGCTCCTTATACACCCGAGGACGACGGGAGTTCGATTCCCCGCGGCGGCTTGCAGATCTGGCACGAGCATCCATTTTCGCTCTCGGTGTACTCATCTCTGACTTGGCTCGTACAGAGCCCTCGGGAGGGTTCTCTGCGCTGGCACTTCGTCTTCTTTCGTTTCCTCGCGCTTTGTTTTTGGGCGCTTGATGATTGGCTTCCTTCAATGCAAGGCTTCATCGTATTCCCGCGCCAATGCCCATTCCAAGATGAAATTACGTTCACTCCACAGGTGTGCTCGCCGAAGCGCCACCTGAGTAAATCGATCCAGCCCTAGCAACCTAGGTTCCAATACCGATGTGACTCTGGCTGGTGTTCCCCACGAATCCCTCACGCAAGGAAAGTGCCGACCCAGGGAAGGAGACAAGACCAAGCTATGTGTGCGTGTCTATCTTACAATTAATCAACCTATTCAGGGTCTCCTCAGCACTCGTAAGGTCCAATTGCGGAGCGGCTCTCACCTGCTTCCCGTTCACAGAACCCGCACTGAATGAACATGCAGGCGACGCCTGTTCGACTCGGGATCGTATGGGCGTGAGCGGAAGACTTTTTCCGTCCTCCTGCATCCATAATCTGCGCCTCCCTCAATTCGGCTTCACCCGACCGTGCCCACCATTTTTTAGGTGGGTTCTGTGTCAATTTGGCATGATATATGATAATGTAATAAGGATCTGATCCCCGCTCGATGTGGGACGAATTAGCAAACACACTAAATGTGCGTCCGCCTTCAAATACTGTGAGAATGTCCCCAATCTAACCAGGTTAAATTCGACAGTAGCAAGGTCCAATTGCGGAGTGGCCCGCACCTGCATCAAATACTTGGAGACCCCAAAATACAATACACATGCAGGCGACGCTCGTTCGATTCGAGCTTGGACCGTGTTCGTGACCCACAAATTTTTTCTATCTCTGACCTTTGCATTGATCCCCCGTCACCTTTAGGTTCAACTCGAAGGTGCATCCATTCCAGCTGTCAATCAGAAGTAAATTTGCTCACGACGTATCTCCGATCGGTCCCACCCGAGTCAGAGTGCCACAATCGTGAGCTAATCCTAGTTAGATTAAACGCCACGGAGCCACAAACCTGCAGCGATGGAGGCGCGACAGCGATTTCATTTCACTTTGATGTATGTGTTGGACACAAGACCCCGAGTCACACGCGCCGCCAGCCTAGTATGAGTTCTATGAGCTATGAATGAGTTCGGTGTAACCAGAAAACGAGAGGGCCGAGATGAACGAACAAACGGAAGGAAGGAAGGTTCGACAAGGATAAGACTCGGGATAATAGTGAGATGTAGAAGCCGCAACAGATCGAAACAAACGAAGACCGTAAGGCTCATTTCATCTCATTGTATAAGTAGATATCCAAGGAAACGCGAGTCGAGATGTGGCCGCTGGTGGGGGGATGGGTGTTTCTTTAGCAACATGAAAGGTAGAGATCGGGGCTTCGAGATATGCGACCCGTTCACAGAAAGGAAAGGATACGGGGAAGTGGACTAAGGAAACGGTCCAAGCCAGAATAGATAACGCCAGTTCGTAGACAGAAAGTGGAGGCCCGGGCGAGTAGGAGGACCGCGCGGATTTCATTTTACTTTGATGTGGCGTATGTGCTGTTGGACATAAGACGTCGGCGTCGCCCGAGGTGTCACGAGGGAAACGAGGAACGGAGACGGAGATGAACGACAGACCGAATGGAAGGAAGAAAGAGGGCCTCAGGGTTCGAACCCAGATGGAAAAGTCGGCGAATTGTAGGCAAGGGAACCGCAGGAAAAGCTGCAAGATCGAACCTTCAGATAAGCAAGCAAGCAAGAGAGAGAGACTGACGACGCGGAGATCGTGCTGGACGCCCACTTGCAGTAGTACACAAAAGAAAAGACAGATCGCGCTGATTTCATTTTATATAGCCGAGATGTGTATCAGCGGCAGCAAGGGTTCCCAGACGCCGAAGGCTGGGTAAGTCAACGTCGTGGATTCAATTTTATATTTCCAACAAATTTCCGAGTGATGATAGGGACACGGGAGACGTGAGACGACACGCTGAGCACAAGATAAAGGAGCCAAAATGAGGTGCGTGCTGTGCCCATAACAATTATAGCGCATGAGGATGAAAGGTCGGCACTCCCAGCCTGTATATTGACCAGCTAACAACCCTCCGTCGGCGGAACGTCGACCGCAAGATAAAGCTAACCAGAGGAGTTAGCCCCTCCGATGCTCCTGCGGCCCTCCACCCAAATGCAGATGAAACGCAAATACAACGCAGATAAACCGCAGACCGCGCGTATTTAATTTTACTTTGATGTGGTGTATGCTTTTGGATACGAGACCCAATGTCGCAAGTTCCGTCGGGAACATCGAAGTCGTCGTGATCATCGGCGGCGTCCTATGGACGCGGCCCCTCGTTTATGCTCGGCTACGCCTCCTGGTGCCGACTAGCAAATCTTACCCCGCCACCCCCGCAAACTCGGGTGGCGCATGTTAACCCCTACACCAATTCGGGGGGGAAGCCGGGAGGATCAAGACAGTAGCGGGGAAACATAAAATGGCAGAAAGAACGAAAAACTCAATCAGAGGCCATGTTCAGCCACCCCGATCACTCGCAAAATCACGATTAAAACAACTATAAACGTAAAACTTGGATTTCTTATTAGGAGACGGATCCCCTGGCAATATGGAACTCAAAGATTATAATCTCCCTTTGTGTGGGCCTGTGAGGGAGAGCGAAGAGATTTAAAATTCGGAGAACCTCCTCCAGTCCGGCGATCAGCCTTTGACAAAAGCTTCTGCTAGAAATATGGATGTAGAGAGCGGCGTAAATGAGACAATTGGTATCGTAGAACTGTCATGAAGCCGTAAAGGTGGATACCCGTCGGCTCTTATCACGGCTCTTTGTACCTCTCACAACTATCGGGCTTCCGTTGTCCGAACCCTGCTATGTCCATAGACATGCCATCGTCAATTTCAATGCATTCTTCGAAGCGGTGTGTCCGGAATTGGACGCTTCCGGCATGGCCTACCAGTGGAACAGTCGGACGCTTGACGCGGGTCCATGAATTTCCGAGAGTACCTCTGAAGCAAAGAGGATGCACGTACAGACAGTGGTGCCCTAACTGGCTGTGAGGTGTCACGGATGAGCTGCGCGAATCGTTCCCGGGCATTCAACCTTCATAATATAATGTAAGGCGTGAAAGATGGTGGCAGTATCAGACAGCTCACGAGAGGAGGAGTGCGTTCGAGAACACTGGGGAGAATGAGTGTCATATCTCGCGCAGTGGTGGCACCCACGTTTGGGAATGACAGCAAAAAAGCCGATGTAGACAACTGCAGGGAGTGGGAACTCTGAGTGGGTGTGCATGGAAAAAAGACGCACAATTGTTTGGCATAGTAAGGAACTTGAGAGGATTGAGCCACTTCTCAGTTTAGTCATCGACGCAGTCGTACCGTGATGAGGAGTCCGAGTGCTCCGATACTGAGGGATGTCAGCACACGCGATCGTTGAGTTTGGGAGGGGACTGACATTGTCATTGAGCCAGTCTCTACGGACCACGTCATTATCTGGGTCAAGATTTTCTGAACTCTGTTTCACCAGTGAGGCACAGCAAAAGGAACCAGGAAAAGTGACGCACCCGCGCGACTGATCCCTCCGCCACGAACTCAGATAGAAGCAGAGAGCCGTGACGAGGACGGTGTCCAGCGTGGCACTAACGATGACGATGGCCTCAATTAGCCAGCCGGCGCGCACGGTGTACTCCGGGAGGGGATAGGCATGCAGCGCGATGGCGCTCAACCGTATGATGCCTACAAATCGCGCGCCGGCGAGGAGGGTGCAGAAGAGCGCAAGAGTGAGCCGATTGCTCAGTTTGTACAGGCGATATGTGAACCATCCCTGGGAGACATGATTAGGTATGAGATCGGCAGCGTGGGTAGGAGTGCTACTTGTTCCAGAGGGCCAATGAATCCGCTTATCAGGATAGAAGTGTCGAGAGACAAGGGCGGGATAATGAGCTTTTCTAGTTGCCCGTATTGGGTTACTGTTATAGTGTACAGTGTGTGGCACAATGCTATCGTGTGCCCAAGATCGAGGACCCAAGTGACGCCCACCTAGTGCCTAGTGAGAGCAATATCCCCCGACTTCATCGCACGTACCAGAACCTTGAGCCCCCAATGGTCGCGGAACGATTTCTGGAAGTACAGCCAAACTTGCACCATGACGATGCCGCCGAGAAATAATGCGACCAGGACCGATATTTCCAGAGCTCCAATCGTGGTCGCGATGTCGAAGAGCGGCGTCGAGTCTGCATCCCTTGTGACGGAGGCCGGCACGGGGAAAGTTGGCATTGGAGCGCTACACGGGCCAGTGGGAACTACCCAAGCTCTTATACCGGTAGCCAGTCTGATTGTTCCGGCACCGAGTGAAATGGGCTGCTCATTAACGCCGCGTTCTATAATCAAACGGAAGGGCATATGCTTCCAATGGTGGCGGCTTGTATATTAATTATAAGGCGGAACTATCTGCCGAGCAACGGGGGCAGGAACAGGTGGAGTCCAGGGGCAGGATGCTGAATACAGAAGGCGCCATATTCACAAAACTCACTGGATCGAAAGGTTACAGAATTAGTGACTGGAGTCGAGCACGTAATGAGGAGCGAGGGAGACATGCCGTATGGTACGTACCAGCGCCCCTTCAGAAGCGAACATCAGACACTTTCATAGCAGAGGCATAATGCACGGCGGCGATGTCGGCCAGATCCAGGATTAGATACCATCAACAAAGGGGAGAAATACATACATCACGCGCATCAGAATTCATCGTGGTTGCCGTTAGCTTGTGAAAATGGCGGTGTCTTCAACCCCATGCGAGGGATTCATCACAAAACCCTGGCAAGCGAGCAGGAAATGTCAACAGGTGGCGCTTGGCCCTGATGGGATAGTCGAAGTATTCAAGGCAGAAAAAACTGAAGGGAGACCGAGGTCCGGGGTAAATGAAGAACACCCAGTGTTCCCGAGTCGCAATTGATAATTATCCAGATCAATCAACGATTGAAGAATTTCGAGGAATAACTGAGTTCCATGGCATTTGTGCTATTGGGGAAGCTGCATTTCACTCTGACTGCCAGTGGTACCAGTTTGAAATTGAAAGTCCTAACAAACCCGCCATCACTGCGTTCCGGCTCCTCGTAGTCAGAGGGTAGGCATACATTTTTGACTACATGAACTTCCGCCCGGGGGCGATGTTGCGCCTACTAGTTGCCTACCTCGAGCGACCTCTGTCTATCTATGTCTAAGTCTGGGCCTGACCATGGCCGTAGAAATAGGTAGGTTTGTCATTGTCAATTTAGGCCGTAATAATAATAGCAGAATGTTCCAGCCAAGGGTAGAGGAGGGCTAGGAGCGATTGACCAACGTAGACCCATGTAGTCATGACTGCATGGGGTAAACCAACGTATGACGAGCCCTTTACTACGTGCCCTGTCTACCGGGATCGGCGGAGGTAGATCCACGTGGATTTGAGGTAGACGGGTGTAGGCAGCCCTCTGTCCTCTGACTACGGGCCGGAACGCAGTGCGTGTTCAATGTTGTGTCGTGTTCATGTTTCCGGCCGTTCCCGCGCATCCTTTCCGACTCGGACTTCCCCGCAGCAGCGCAGCCCCACCGCTGTGCCGCGAAGCCCGTCGGTCGGGACGGCCGATCCCTCCGCACACCCACATACGGTGTCCCTCAGTATCCCTGATTTCCGTTGGGGCTGCTGACCGGAACCGTATTGACGGTGATACGGGTTCCGTAATACGGCACCCGTACCGTCCCGTCGCCCCTTCGACACCCTCATCCGACGGGACGGGTTTCAGCGTACCGTCCGCCATTACGGCCGTCAAAAATACGGCCGTATACTCTATTTACGGGGGCATCCAAACTTCTGTCCAAATGGCCTTAAAGTGGGTTGAAATGACCGGAACCGAAGACGGAACTCAGCGGAACGACGGTTTAAACGATTTTTAACACGGCATTTCTGATGCCGCTAAGATACGCGGACTCGGCATTCAGCGGCATTTAATTTGCCGGCACGTAGCTTGCCGAACTCAATTGAACTCACTGCGTCGAGCTGTTGTCGTTGTGTTCCTCATCCCGGCCCGAGGCCAGAATGTTTCCTGTGCACGTACGAAAGCCCCATAAGCTGTTATACCCCTTCGCTCCCGCCCGAGCTGACATGTGCACCTCCCACTTCAATAAATTCCTCATCCACTGTACTTTTGGTCTTAATAGTGTTTACGAGAAATAGTATTGCCTACAGCTATTGAGAACTCCGAATACATGTCTTTGTCATGAGATGTCCCGCATCTGGTAAGCAACACTATTCGTCCCCTTCCTGACCTCATAAACCGTGTGAATATTGTTGATGGTGAGCTGCACTTCCAACTTACAAGCAAGGCACTCAAACAGATCAACAGGAGTACTCATCGCACCTAAACGAAGCTGTAAACTCCATTGGATTGATTTTACGAACCGTCTTGCCGTAATACGGCCGTTTTTGTACCGTACCGGCAGACCTTTGATTTTCTTTTGTAAGGGACGGGATACGGTACGGTTTTGGCCGTATTTACCCGTCAAATTGACGGCCGTCCTCGTGTACGGCACGGGCAGCGGCCCTAATTTCCGTGCACAGCACAGCTCTGGTGCGAATTACCCCATCCTCTCTTCCCTCGCTAGACCCCCGTAGCACGTACCTACTTTGCCCCTCACCGTGCCTCTTTCAGCGCCTTGGATTCCGCTGCTCCGAGTAACGCCCAATTGCTGGTCAATATTCATCCGTGCAGGAACTCCGAAATTTAACCACCTATTCACGCTCTACCCAGTCCCGTAAGGTCCGATTGCGGAGTGGCCCACACCTCTTTCCAGTCTGTTCGAGGTACGCACGCACGCAGATCGTACCCGTTCGATCCGGGCTCGGACCATTCTCTGGGAGGTTGTAGCCATTTTTAGCATCCGGGGGCTGGTTTGGGTCCCTACTCTTCCAGAGCGCTCTCCAGTGCTAGTCTAACTCATCATTTGTGCGGATGCAACGACGGACAGTGAACCCCATGAGACCTGGCTTTGCGGAGCGCTCCTCAGGATGGCTCTCGTCCCATGAATCGCCCGGGGAACTTTCCCTCCGACATGGAAGCCTTTAAATGAATTCTAAGTGTAACTGGATTTTCAGTGTGTTACTCCCGGACATCAAACGTCGAGCTGCTATTCCGCTTCCACACGTGTTTTCTGTCTTCTCCTCGTCAGGTTCGCCGATGTGCATTTATTTAGCGTTCCCCGCCCAATATTCCGGTCCAATCGCGGAGTGGCTCGCATTTGCAATTCGTGGACGGGAAACGCCCGTTCGAGTCGGGCTTGGACCGTGTGTGATTACCGAGGGCATCTTTTTTGGGAGTCATTCCTGGACCTCATGTTCAGGGACACTTGGCCTCTTTCGGGCCAGATCCTAGTATGCTTCTGTGCTGCGACCCCGCGAGGCAAGTGCTTCTTGTGCGTAAATCCACTGGCACCGTTTCTGGTGGGACTTGACTTCCAGACATGTCGCAATGTCACAGCTAACCAGGGGCTTCTGCTGCACAGTCTTCAGGTTTCATTCCGCAGTGGTCCGTACCTGCCTCGTGTCCCGCAGTAAGCCCAGGACAGATGCACGCAGAAGACGCCCGTTCGAGCCGGGCTTGGACTATACATTTGATTTGGAAAACATTTTCTGTTATTTTAGTGTTCCGGCGCAATTTAGTTTTCAGGCGACACCTTTCCTAGAACTTTGACCTGGTTTGTAGCTAGGATCGTGCTCCGTTGGCCGC
This sequence comes from Mycena latifolia, assembly GCA_029289555.1. Lineage (NCBI taxonomy): Eukaryota > Fungi > Basidiomycota > Agaricomycetes > Agaricales > Mycenaceae > Mycena > Mycena latifolia. The sequence continues at coordinate 367,555 of JARJLE010000017.1, read as the reverse complement.
CCACGGTAACTACTGATTCAACAGTTGCTGTACTTTAACAGTAAGGTGATATCGATGAGCGTGTGCGGCCGCCTTCACTCTGTGCGCAATTTATACTGGGCTAGGCAGGATCGACTACGAGCTCCGACGGGCGAACCTGGCGCATGCGCACCCTCGAAGTCTCGAACGGTTTGAATCGACTAAAATGAAACCGGGTTTTCCCGAAAGATTTCTGACGCATCAACCCCCGCGTCATCCATCACCCACTTGGACAAGTGGGCGGATCAAAGCCGAGGCCTGCTTCCCGCCCACCACCACCCAGCGCGGGGAGTCGGAGTCTGCCGTCTCCTCGCACGCCGGCCGTCCCGCGCATCCACACCCGCTGTGCCTAAAATCCAGTGACCCTCCGTGTCGGCGCTTTCCTTGAGCGCCACGCTACGTCAAGGCCCCTTGCGTCGCTCGTCCGACATCCCCGCCGTGGAAGGCGTCAGCGTCCTGCGCGCAGGATCCTGCCCTCGACATGCGTCTCCGCTAGATGATCCCACACAGGAAGGCCGCTGCGCTGGCGGCGCCGGTCCAGCCAGACTTAGATCCGGAGGCGCGTGCAAGTTCAGCGGTGGCTCCCTCGTCTTTTACACGCCTCGATTATACTATGACCACTCGAAAGCCATATATTCAGGCTCACCTCGGCGTTGGGAGGGTCCAATTGCGGAGTGGGCTGCCCCTGCATCGCCTGTACAAGCATACAATCTGTATGCAGGAGACGCCCGTTCGACTCGGGGTTGGGCCATGACTTGGATTTTGTGGCGTCACAGTAATTTCAGCGCATGTTTGCCTCCATTGTGAGCCTGAGTCAAATAAACCAGCGGATCCGTTATTCAAGAGAGCCACTCAGACGCCGTGGCAGGGCCGAACTCGGAATACTACCTGCTTCAACTCTCACTGACCGCACTGCAGTACTGGGCGTCATTCGAAGTATTCCGCTGTGCAAGTTACAAACGTAAATTCCAGTACTGTCACCGTGTCTCTGTGGACCACGGTAAGGGAAGATTTAGTCGTGTCTAATGGATTTCAACCATCCCGCTCTCGTCACGAAGAATCGCCTCCACCTGCTCCAAAACATGTACTTCATCCCTGCCTGTGATGTCTTTCGACATCTCGCGCAGCTTTCGATAGATTCCGCCGCTGTTTGTTCGCAGAGGAACCACAAGGAACCGCTTCGTATTCCCCTCCACAATCTGCATGATGTGTAGTTGGATCTTTCCGTCGCTCTCCGCAGCGCGTCTCATGCTATCAGTCCATTCTGCGCCGGCGGAATTGAGGACTGAAACCGTGACCGACTCGCCCACGGCGGACTCGACGGTAGCCTCGACTGCGCCTGCGGAATAATCGAACGACGTGAAGAATGGCACCTCTGGGTGCGCGGCCATGAATAGGACCTGCTTCACGCAGATCGCCACGCGATGCCTCTGGTAGTCCCGGTCAAGCACCGCCCGTAGGAACTCTCGTTCCCGAGTGACCAGGCTCGATTTTACATGTGAGGCTGCGACGAATGATTATGTAGTTCGCGGCGACACCTTATTCGAAATAGCCACTCACTGAGACCGAGATATCTGTAACAACGGCAGACTCTATGGTGCCGCCCGGTCCGCCAAACCGACGAGCTGGCATGCTTGAGAACAGTAATAGAACGCTTGACATCCGGAACAACGTTGAAAATCCGCCTTGTCCCCGATGTATCCGCACTGTTATTGCCCATCAGCACCAGATAGAAGCAAGGGAATACACGCACTTGAGCATTATCACACGCTCTCTGTACGATGAAGTCGGACAAAAACGACTCCAGAAGCTGGATCTGCGCTGTTGCTAAAGGGAGAAACTGCGCCCACGTCTCGAATAAGGGCGATTCGCAGAACGCCTCGGGGAAAATAAGCTCATCAAGGGCGTCCTTGAGCTTCAAGAGGACGTAGTAATACACCAGGTTCCCGGGCAGAACTCTCTGCAGCAGAATTTTGAGATGCTCTCTGAATATGTCGCGATCATCCGAATCGCAGGAAATGCACTCGCATACCACAATGATGCGGAAGAGGCCCTTTTCGATCGCCTCTGGAAGCCATAAGTATCCGGGGCAGGTTGTAAGAATACGACCGAGGAGAATGAAGCAGTCTTTGAGGGTGTCCGCTGTATCAGCGCTGGGACTTTGGATCACACACAACGTGGTGTCCACGAGGGACTCCACAAAGTCCTGGTAGAGCAAGTCCTTGCACAGGGGCCCCAACGGCAGATTCCAGTACCATCTGTGCGCGTCGGGATGGAAATCGACCTTGTGGAGGAAGTCCAGGATTGTCCGGATGCGAAAGACGTGGATGTCCGTTAGCGGCGCCGGTGGTTGGTGAATTGCCCCGTGGAGGTACCTGAGAACGAGCTTGCCGAGATCTCGCATGCTGCCGCCCGCGCCCTCAATCAGATCAGCGACCTCGTCCGTCCCATGCGTGAAGGAGAGCATGAAACGACACAGACCGTACAGCGCCGCATCCCGCACGTCCGGCGTGACCTCGACTTCATCTAGGAACGACCATGCCTTCGTGATCATTCCCGCGAAGCCCCCGGCCACTGCAAGGCTGTCATAGAAGTCTGAGTCTGCCCCTAAGCGATTTGTGAAGAGCAAGAAGTTCAAGAACAACGTCGATGGCTGCGGCAACTTGAAGGTCGTTTCGGGAAAATAGTCGCGGTACGTGTGCAACCACGAGAAATATTCCCAGATCCGGGGCCACATGGCGCGCGCAACGTCCGCCGCCGGTCTCAGCTGGAGAATCGTGTCGAGCGCCATCGCCGCGGACATAACGGTTGTCTCCGTCTCCGGACTGAACGATTCCAGCTGGTCGATCGTCGGAATGCGCGCCGTGTCGAGATTGGTGTAACAGACCGGGTAGAAGGCTGTCCGGTCGATATTTGGGACCCGTGAGAGTGCGATTTGCATCGCCGCAACGTGCTCCCAGGATCGATGAGGCCCGCAGGCGCTTTCAGCGACTTCCTGCGAAGCGATTCGAGACGATACAAAATGTGGACGAACTTGAAGCAGACGCACCCTGATCGGAAGCGGGAGACGTTCGAGATTATCTAGTCCCAGTTTGGGGTGCATTTTCGGGTCGAGGGAAACGGAAGGACAAGACCGCAGGTAGCTTGTCCGTGAAAGGAGCAAAAGAAGGCAGGGTGGTGGCGGTGTTTATTCCTTGATTGACGTGATGTCCGAATGTCGCCGAACTCGGCAGCCGCTGCCTATTTGCGCAGTTCTCCGATGAATCCAACTATGGCCACCATTGAAGTAATCAGGTGAACCCAATGGAAGATCGCACCTGCCACAATCGGCGTAAAGGAACTACTTTCCCCATGCTACTACGCCGTTCGTATGAGCGAGCAATGGCGAGATTGAAATATACGTCCATGCGAAATAAAGGCTTCACAGAACGCTCATCGGACCAACAGTAACTCTCCTAACGAAGGAAAGACGTTCAGCAGATTTGGATCCGACCTTGACGGTCCGAAGGAGGTAAGCACGGAGATTCCCTGTGTGTGGTTTCCAGAACGTTGGACGCATTGTAAAATCGACGTTACAAATGTACACTAGAGTTTTTCTTGACAGAGGGGAGACAGAATAAAGGCAACAGTTGACTCAGATTTGTGCTCGGTTTTTAAGGAGTATCTGATTCTAAACAAACGGGCCAGGTAGAATACCCAAAATCAATGACCTAGGAGCGTACAACCGGCTTCACGAGCAAGGGCACCTGGAGACCAGCCTCCATATTGCTGAGGAGTATCGGTCCTTGTGTCACGCTCGTCATCTTGGTCCCAACATCCGAGATGGGTACAGCCAATTCGAACTCGAAGTCACGGATAAGTGTAAACAACAACGCCTTCATCCTTCATAGGAGGTTAATTGGCGGTCACATGCAGTCTATCAGCGAGGAGTCACTCGACGAGGGCAAAGCGATAGCCAATGCAGCTGCGCGGCCCACCCAGGAACGTGAGCATGTTCCCCCATACACCCGGGATGGCATTTGCAATCGGAGATTCCTTGGATTCCCAGCGTTCCGGACTGCAAGCATGATATTGTCAACTGCGGCACAAGTAAATGCGTAGACATCGAAAGCGCACATGAACTCTTTAGCGTCTGAGCCCCAGATCGCCGCGTCACGGTTCAACGCGAGGAGTGGGAGGAAGATGGTTGTGCCCTTGGGGATTCTGCCTCATAAATTGAGGAGATGAAAACAATTGACGGCAGCTGAAATACCTGAGATTTTCGTGCACAGTTCCTTGGGCATCGGTGTAGGGTTCCGCAAGGGGTACAATATCATCGCAAAGAGCGGCTCGCACTGAGGTAGAGCGAATATGTGAGATTTAGTATAGCCGTCTAGAAGATTACGAATTGGGAGAGGGAAGCGCACCACTCAGGGGACCGGCGCGTGCAAGCGCAGTGTCTCCCGCACAACACAGTCGAGATACGGCAGAGCGTTGAGCTCCTCCATCGTAGGACTCTCCGTATCGAGGGAGAGTAATTCCGCACGGACGCGGGCTTGAGCGGCCTTGTTCTGGGTAAGTGCGAATAATGCCCACGTCACGGCTGTACTGAGGTATAGATCAAGTTAAAGCGTTGAAGAATTTGAGCTGTACAGTTGGTGATTACCTCGTAGTCTCATGTCCGGCGACGAGGAAAGTAGGGACCTCTATGTATATCGTGAGGCTGAGACAATAGAACGGGGAAGAATTGGACGCACGGGCGAGAACATCCTCGTCGGAGAGCTGCTGGTTCACGGGAATCTCTTTCGACGTGTTCGCGCGGACGAGTAGATTGAGGAGGTCGCGTGCTCGCCCAGTCTCAAACGTCCCTGTCTCTGCAATGTCTCGTTTACTGTAGGCGAGCAGCTGCCGCCCAATGCGCATCATTGTGGCTTGGGCGCCGCGCGTTATTCTGTCCGCCTCCGTTGACTGTTACTCATTCGCGTCAGGTCAGGCGCTTTGGTGTGATTTGAATGAATGCATTACAATGTTCCGAAGAATGGGGTAGAGACCTTGAAGGAAGCGCAAAGCGCTGAACTGGTTGTCCGTAGCGAGTAGCGTCTCGAACGCCGTAGCGAGCTCATCGGGCGTGTCTTGATTTTGCGCCCCCAGCGCGTTGATGTTGTAGTTGAACCCTGGACAACCGGAATGTATCATTTGTTGCACAGAAGGGAAGAAAGATGGTACCTGCGAGCCCGATGATGTCGAGTGTGGCTTTGCTCAGCCACGAAAGGATTTCCACACGCACGACACCGCCATTCTGTGTCGCGTCGGCCGCCCAGATCTCTCGGAGCTAAAGGGAGTCCAAAATATTGGTACATGTAGTACTCCTGGGCATTTGGACAAGTCGAAATTTACCTGGATGGACTTCTGCACGAAGATCCCTGTGAGTTCACGGATCTGCGGAGCTCCAAATGCGGGGTTCTGCCAGTGACGGGTGAGGGATCAATGAAGGGCATGGTGCCTCTGCCTGTCGTACCATAATTTTGCGCTGGACATTGACGAAAAATCAGAAATCTTGTTTGGACCGAATTCAAAAGCATAACAAACCTGCTGTTTATGGACATCGCCTTCGACGACGAGAATCCCTGCAGCCGCGTCGAACGTTAGGCGAACGGCAACAGGACATGGGGAATAGCCACGCACCTGGTCCGACGATGCGTCCAAGATTGAACCGTGATGGGTCTGGTTTGGGGTAGATATGCGTGTTAAAGAGAATGTGGTGAAGCGCCTTGGTATCCATGGTGTATAGGCCCCAAGCGCCCTGGTGCACATATGATCACCTTCCACTCAACACCGAATTTGTGGACTCACGAAGAATCCGTTAATCCGCATCGTACGCCCATATTGTTGAACCCAGTGCTCTTCGATGCCAGAAGTAGCCTGCGGAACTGCATTTAAGGGAGAGCAGAAGATCTAATAAAATTGCACGCACCCCATTTCGCACCTCCAGGATATTCCCCATCATCAAGTTTGTGGACCGCGGTCCTTGCAGATGTCGCAGTGGCGACGTCAGCCTTGCGTAGATGAACCTGATGGCACGATAAAGCACATAGGCTCCAAAGGTCTGAATGGTCGCTATAGCCAGTCTGAATAGCATGTTGAGCTGGTGGAACTGTGCTTTGCACTCTGTAGATATATCATAGGTGACACGCACGTCGCTATGACTAATTCGGAGCAGCTTCCGCCAGGCTTCCGAGATCAAAAACACTTCTGGGCCATGATTGGGCCATGATGTTTGATTAGTCGAACGTCCCAGACTAAGACGAAGCGTAAACCGGGCTCAAGCGCGACAGAATGATGGACACTTCCGGCATGAACTTGGCGTAGAAGTCGAAGGTGAGGAGTTCGGTGAGGACAGGCGTTCACACGGAGATGGCTGGTGGGATGAGAATAAGCGTTTGTCAAAGCAGCTGACAATCTCCCCAGTTAATGGCGTGGCTGGGACTGCGGACCTTCAGAATGCCCGCGCATCTCGCGATATATCAATGGCTATTGCCTCGGCGCAGCAATCGAGTTTAGCGGATGGCAGCGAGAGCCGGAAACCTAGGAAACCTGGATGGGTTGTAGGAAGAGCTGGGTAGTGGAGAAGAGCGCGCTTGAGACGTTGCGCAGCACGGCGTCGATTGCCATGGACATAGTCATGCGCTAATCCCACCTTCAAAAAAATGCCTGCTATCATCTACCAGATGGCCCAATCCCGCGTCGAACGGGCGTACTGAGTGTACATCATTCCAATCCAGTATGCGATGCAGGTGTGGCCCACTCCGCAATTGGGCCGTCCCATCGCCGAGGTGAGCCGGAATGCATGGTTAAATTTTGGTTAGCAAAAAGCAATCATAACTTTACTTTTGTACCAGTATGCCGCCGGGTGGAATCGAACACCCTGTCTTCCTCGGATGTGCAATATTGAATAGAGGAGGGCGTCGTCAGCACCCAATGCATCGCACAGATGGACGTGAAACAGACGAACCTCTCCGCAATCGGCCCTTTAGTAATCGCAAGAGATTTTACACGATGAGGCACCCACTGCTAAGTGGAACCTGAATTTGAATATGCATCCAAAGAATCACTCTCTGGGAGCCGACGACAGCTCCGCGACTCTCCGGAGTCAACTGGAGGAGAAAGACGCACTGAAAGCAAAATGCAACAGTGGCACAGCGAATACCGTCGGGGGACTCGAACCCCCGTCTTCCTCGAAGAATGTTGCCTTCATATTAACATTCGAGGACGACCGTCCTCTGGTCAACGATGGCCTGTTACCCTAGGGATACACTGATTAAAGTTGAGCAGTATACGGTGCGGCGAAATACAACCAAAGGCGCAGACTACTCCAGGCTACGGTCCAAGCCCGAGGCCAACCAGCGTTTGCCTACACGTATATTGCGCCTTGTATGCAGGTAAGGGCCTTTCCGCAGTTAGACCTTGGTAGGGTGGAGCAGAGCTCAAATACATGGTGGAATTTTCGGCAGCAAACAGAGCCCACGCACGGATGAATATGAAGTCTTTCATTTGGAGCCAAGGATCCAAGTGTTTGAGCTTAACGTTTAACCCATGCGCTCTCTATAGTGCCGACGAGATCCTGGATAGATGATTGATTATTGCAGAACCCAGAATTAATGTGAAATCTGACGGGCAGAAACGAGCGACTAAGGGTAGTGGCACGGGCACAACTAGTAAGTCAGGTTTGAGATGACTCTGAAAGACTCGAGACCGACGAAACACCGGGTTGGTACGGCTAAAAACGACTTGCAGGCGCGGGCCACTCCGCAATTGGACCTGGATACTGTGAAGCAGACAGACGCTCAATGGATGAGTAAATTTCGGAAGGCGAAGTTAGCTAACGCATCCGCGGAGCGATGTTAATTTCAGATCCAAAAGAGTCTGCGATCGACCGTCGGTTGGAGTGGAGAAAGTTGGAAGACCATACCCCAGACGGTCCAAGCCAGAATGGCAGGAACGTCGGTGGCGCATACCCGACGACCTCCATGTGGCGCATGTGCGGCTCTCCGCAAATAACGGGTGAATAAACTCTGACATCGTATCAACCGCGGCCGAGATGAAGTTCTGGACACCCATCTTGTAGGATGTTGAATTCCGAGGGAGTTTGTGAGAATGCCCATCCGCTGGTCGAAAATATAAAGAGACGCAGAAAGTATGAAGAGACGCAGACAGAAAAAGGAAGAAATAAAATTTTCAGGGTTAGTGGATAATACCGTCGGGGGGGATCGAACCTCCGTCTCTCTCGGATGCATACTGTCCTGTGCAGTTACAGTTCCAAGGAAGACCTGTCACTGGTCGACGACGGCTTGTTACCGTACGAGTACTGCCCGTGAAGTTTGAGTTGGTTTCGCCGTGCTGGAGGGAATGTGCGAGAGAGATGAAATACAAGATTGAACGGGTCCGACGTGCGCATGCACGGCGCGCACGGTGGGCGTGCTCCGATCGCAGAGTGAAGGTGCTTGGCGACATCGCACGCGGCACAGATGCAGTGCGAAGTGGCGGGTACGGCGGAGGCGCGGAGAGCCCGGTAGCGATGCAATCCAAGTAAGCGGCGTGCCCAGGAGGGTGGCACTACGAGAATAGCAGGCTCAAGGTGGGAGCACAGACGGCGCAAGGAGGGCGGAGAGTACGCATCAGCTCAGATGCAGCACCCCAGTGCTTGATGACCAAACTTTCCTGAATCCGAGAGAACGAAGCACGGGCCACGGAGGAGGATCAAGGAAAAGGCGCGGAGGGAACTGGACGCGGTCGTCGACGGTGCGCCCGAAGGGCGTGAACCAGCACCCTGCACCGCCACAATGTCTCTCCTCGCCCGCGTTGCGCCGCCGCGGCACGCCGCCCAGATGGGAAGGAAAGACAGCTGCGACACTGGAGAACTTCGCCCTAACCCACGGAGTGAGTTCCAGTGCGTTGTTGGGCAGTATCGAGTGCGGTCAGTGTGGAGGCGCACGGAGATACGCAGTGGTGGGCGGAAGCAAGCGGTGGCTGGGGCTGTCAGGTTGATCCGAATCGGCAGATGTGCCGGGATGACCGCTGGATTCCAACCTCGAGGGATCCACCGATTCCACGTATCCAGGCTCTGCGTCAGGTCCGAAGAGACTGAGATGAAGGCGCACCGGACGCCGAAATTTGCTAATAGACATCTGAGGCTCCTCGCGAATGAACATCACCGGCGCCCACAAAACGACCTAGCTTCTTTGGTGTGGGGACGAGATTGAGAGCTGAAGGAAATTAGGTTCTTCCAGCAGTGCAATGAAGGTCACGGACGACGGAGCGAACGCGGCACGCGCTGCATGATCGAAGGAGAGAAAGAAGTGATTAAAAATAAAATTGGGCGGAGGCACAACACGGTCCAAACCCGAATCGAACGGGCGTCGCCTGCACACAATTAATCTCACACAGAAATGTCAGGCAGGTGCGGGCCTCTCCGCAATTGGACCTTGCTAGTGTAGAGTTAGACTTGTGAATGATGGGCGGCAGTACCACGCAGGACAGCAATTGAAGACTGGCGCCTGTTTGGGATGATCGAACAATTATTCCTGCGACGAATTGAGAAAGAACCCACGTCCAGAGAATGGTGGGTAGACCGGGGAGATGAGCCGAAATTCCAAGAGGTAAAAGGAATGGATGCAGGAGGTCGGGGGGAAAAATCGTTTGATTCGCTAGCACACGGTCCAAGCCCGAGTCGAACGGGCGTCGCCTGCATATCCACCGTGGCGTGATCTCCAAGACGGGATGCAGGTGCGGGCCACTCCGCAATTGGACCTCCCTAGTGCTAAGTAGAACCTGAATAGATGAATAACTTTCAGGATGGCGTGGCACATACTTAACTTGAGTATTTCCGTCCGTTGGATGAGACAAGTGAGAGTATCAGTACCGCAAGCGAAGCTGCTAGATGGGTCGACCAACTCATGCGGCGCTGGGCCGGCGAGCGCACCTGTGAATTGCACTTGAAATTTGTAATGTCATCGTTGCATTAGCTGCGCTGGCGGGCGAATAACAAGAAGCCCCCCCTCCGCGATTGGACGTTCCCAGTTCTGAGCTGAAACGTGAGCAAAAGGCGTCCATAGACGGCTGTCCAAACTCGGCTGGGGGATTTTCAAGTAGGTCACTCCGGATTCCGGAATTGGATCTGGAAGCCTTACATTGGACCTCCGTGTCTAGGCGCATTTCCGCGGGCGAGGGCGGCAGACACACGGATGATCTCAACTCCAGAGGTGCCGATTGTTGACAAAAAGTCCCAGAAAAGATTCTACCATCGTCCAAGCCCGAATCGAACGGGCGTCGTCTGCACACACTACGACGAACATATGAGGTGAAGCAGGTGCGGGCCGCTCCGCAATTGGACCTTGAGAGTGCTGAGCAGAGCCTGAATAGGTGGATATCTTTCAAGCTGGACGTGGACACGTACTTAACTTGGTCATTTCATTCACTGAGTGCGAAAAAGATTGTATCCCGTGACTGGCGCAAGCTCGAGGCGAACGGGATTTACAAGTGCTGTGGGACGCGATGTAAGTAGGACCTCTCAGCAATTGTAACGGCGGTTTATGTGTGAGTTCAAGGAGATGCCTTACCAAAAGAGGAAATTCGAGCCGGCGCCAGGAGTTGCATCCGGAGAAGCAATATCCGGGGAGCGATGACAGCTCCGTGAGTCCCCGGATTCAAGTAGATTAGAGACCGACGCACAACGAAGAAGAAGAAAAAAAAACTCAAGAGGCAGTGGTGCATGCCGTCGGGCGGAATCGAATACCCGGCTTGCTCGGATGGAAAACACGGCCGCATTTCGCGGATGACCTGCCACTGGTTGACGACGGCTTGTTACTCCGTGAATCGAATACCCTATGTGGATTCTGTGACTCTGGCGTCGGATACACGCGCGGCAGGGGGATGCACGAAAGTAGCGGGCGGGCGGGAGGAGACGAGGGGACGATGCAACGGAGCTGAGCAGGCACGGCGCGCGTGCGTATTGACGGAAACGCAGCGGGCACAGAGAGCGCAGAGCAAGCGGAAAATCATGGAGCGGCGAGACACCACGCCATTAATATTCCTTCTCGCTGGGTGTTTCCCCTGGATATCGCATAATGGATTCAAGTCAGAGACAGATACACTGAGAGGGAAAATATATCCACTGCACACCTCAAAAGCCGCCGAGGGCAATCAACCCCCCGTCTTCCTCAGATGGATAAAGCGTCAGAACCCACAGTTCGAGGATGACCTGTCCGCGTCAGAGGGAGCGAAAAGGTAAATTTATTCGAGACCTTATAAGCCGCCGAGGGGAATCAAATCCCCGTCTCGTTCGGATGGACAGCAATCTGGCTTGTGAGCCTTTGCATACCGTGAGTGGAGTTTGAGTTGATTTGACGCGCTGGGATGGGAGAGATGAGACACCAGACCAGCCCAACGTGCGCATGCACCGCGCCGCTGCGCGGAGGGCGGGCGTGCGATGATCCAGGATTCGAGCCGTGGCGCGAGATCGTCCGCGGCGCAAACGATGCGCGGTACGTAGGAGCGTCGAGCGAGGGAAAAGCGCAGAAACGCCGCGAGATCCAGAGATCGCTTGCGCGATACACGGGAGGGGAAGTGTGCGACCACAGCGAAGCGCCGTGCGCAGGAAATCATGGGCACCACAGAATGAATAGGGCTGAAAGCGCGGAAAGCAGGGATATGATGGGCGCGCTGGGACGATGAACGTGAGCATACGCGATGCGACGGACAGGGAGCAGAACACCCATCAGTCGACATAGAGGGCCGCGGGCCCGTCGTGTAAGGGAGGTTTTCAGCGACGTCTGTCGGCGGGTTAGAATCCCACACAGACCGAGTGTCGCGTGGGGTTGTATAGTGAGGAGTGAGGACGGGGTCGAGGCGAAAGACGTGGGCATGCGCCCGTGTTCATTATTATCGCTGCCGCCCCTTGAACCTGCCTGGGCCGGCGGAAAGAATTGGGAAAGAAAGCTCACCGGGACGCACGCGCAGCACCGGCGGAGATGCTAACTTGAGGTTGAGGAGGGGGGTTGGAGAGATTGAGCGCGAGAGGAGGGCGTGCGGCTGGCGGCGGCACGCGACGAGATACGACGAAGAACGGTGGGCGGTGGCAAGCGGGTTGTCCCGGCTGCTCACCGGAGAGGTGCACGTGGACGATGACCCATGGGTGCTGTGTCAGCGCGGATTCACCACGCAGATTCGAACACAAAGTACCCTCCAGGGCTAACTTTTGCCAGTCAAGTGCGACTGAGCTGTGAGCACATGGGACGACAGAAAATGTTCAACGGAGCATATATCCTGGTGATCGGGCTACACCCCGGCCTTAGATGTGTAGAGGATTTTTTACATTTAAATACAATCTCGCGCAAGGCCGTGGTTTGGACAGACTATCTCGCAAGCTTTCACAAAAATCCTCAACGCTTTAACCGCCAAGGAGTTCTCCCTCCTTGTCCTTGATAACTTCCAAACACCTCAGTGGGAGACGCGCGGTAAAGTGGAAGAATTTCTGTCCTTTTTGGGTGATCTTCCACGGCTCGCGTTGTTGGTGAGGGCCATCTTGACGGTTTTAAATCCTTGGTTAATTATCAGTATGTAGGTGACCATGACTCTGAGAGGGCAAGAACAACCACTCAAAATTCGATGGATTCGTCTCTTCATCCGGCCACTTGAACCCCTGACCGCCGTAATCCAGAATCGACGTGGAATCGTCCACTCTGATTTCCCTTATTCCTGGGTAAAGTGACAGCTGCATCGCTAATGAAACTGGAGGATATCAGGCTGGGACTATGGGATGCGCGTTCGACTGCTCACCGGGCAACCACAGACTTTGAGTTTTCGAAATGCACTGGTAACCTTTTCATCGCCTGGGCGTTCAGATTGCTGGGTGATATCTCTCGAGCGACGAAATCGCCAGCATATTACTACAGGTTGCGCTGGATGAGTTCACTCGGATGGATGTTCACCAGGGGAGAGGCGACTGCTCTCTGGGCCTTCCGACATTGCGAAGCGGCGCGCGGGATGTCGAGAAGTCGGGGTTACCTTCGAAGCCCAGACTTTATCCAATACTCGCGTATAGGCGAAGTTTCGGCTTCTTTTCAAAGCTAACCGTTGAGTGATTTAAGTCCAGATGGGTGAATACTTTTTTCTCGGGGAAGTAAAGGCCACTACCCGATCGAAGACATTCATCATGAGTTCTTCAGCTCCATTCGCCTGCACTACCCCGACTTGGACTCCGGTCGTCAGCCTTGCGGATCCAGGATACAATCCCCTCCGGCTCGCGCAGTCAAATGGAGGCGACACCTTTTTCCTGACCAACTTCAGCACGATTGGAAGCATCAAAGTAGCCCCATACTGGGTTGACGAATCATTTACCGTAAGCATACCCCTGCTTTTCTGGAGTTTTCTTCCCTAAAGCCGTTCCTTCAGTTCGGGAAGATTCCGCAGATGACTATGGAGATCGTGGAATCTGGGACAGGCAAAAGTGCAGGCGCTGTGACCCTGCTTTCCATTGTTTTACTATCTAGGCTAACGCATGATCGTTCAGAACAGCACCGACCAGGCATTCCAGTACCTCCCGATGGACCACTTCACCCTCACCACTGGTGCATGGAAGGCAGGTTTCGTGCATGTTGCTGTGCTTGTAGTTGGCTTATAAGGCGCTGCGCAGATCCGCGCTAACTGGATGAGTACCAACCATGCCGGCGACTTCTCAATGCCGTCGAACGAGTTCTACATTGCCTCCAGCTCCCCGTGCGTCGGACTCCAGTCCGGCAACTCGACGACCTCGGGAGGATCGCCCTCAGCGTCTGACGGAACGACATCGCCGCCAAGCGGAGCACTGAGCTCCGTCCGCATGCCGTTCGCTGGATTATATGTGCTTGCATTGAGTTTAGTGGCGGGTAGTACTCCGTTGTTCGCCTAGGGGTTCCGTCCATTCTGATTCGGCACCGGGCAAGGCGTTGATATGATGGAGCCCCGGGCATTCAAGATCTTTCCACCCGCGAGCAATTTTCTTCTTCTTTGGGCATTATTTGAACCATGGGTCAGGGCAGATAGTGTCCGTTCAACTCCCGTTCCATATTCGTCGTTGGATACAGAAGTACACTTAAATTACTACCTTTGCGTATATACATCACAAAAGTATATAAAATCTTAACGCCACATATCGTGCTGCTGGGACGAAAACAAGGCAGACTCGCATTTCACTGGGTCCACAGACGACGAATTGCGTGGAAAGGCCTCTGAGCAATGTGAGGCGGAGTTTCCGTATGACTGAACATGGTTTTGATTTCAGCCACCTTCCGCGACAGCATGGACGACGAACCTCTTAAAGTAGTTCGTGACGACGGCTTCCAATGTGCTCTGCACATCTGGGTGAATTCCGATTGTTCGTTTCCTCAACTCGTCCAATTTCTTTATGATCTCGGGCATGAGTGTTTCTTGGAGTGTCTGTGACGAATTGATCCTCTTCTGCTGAACGGCGTTCGCGATAGCTTTGATAAATTCCGTCCTGACTGTTTTTCCCTAGGTTCACAAGTCCATCTGTATTGATTCGGAAGAACTTTTCGAACACACTTACCTTGACACCACATCGCTTCCCGATTTCCTTTAAATCTACAAGCCTCAAACGGTCCAGCACAGTCGAGAACTTCTCCTGATCTTCGTTAATGCAAAAAGGCTGACTACATGCCTCGGGCGGATTACAGAGCTCCGTAATGACCGATGATGTTTCAGTTTCAGGATCGAACACTCCGGAGCATCTTAATTTATAGAGCTCGGCAGAATTCCACACCGGGTCGTTTCGCTGGAGCACCATCCCGGCCAAGACGTGACGTGAAGCAACTGTGTAAGGGATCAACGTTCAAGTCTGGAATGAACTCCGAGAATCGATCTACTTACCACTTAGTGCATTATAGGCAGTCATTATGCCAATGACATTCGGACGATTGGAGGAACAATCAGCTAAGATATCTACACAAAAGGGTAAAATGCCACCATCAGCATCGAGTAACAATTCAAAATTCGAATCAAACCGTCGAAGATTAGCAGATGGTTGTCAGTAGCGGCAGATTTCACAGCCGCGGGATTAGGGAATAATGTGAGTTCGAACTCGACAAGCTTGGCATACTCGCTCAAGTCGGTTACCCATACCCTGGGTGTAACAAGCCCGAATCTTTTCCCGATGCCATTGAAGACTTCAAGGAGGGGGGTTGATCCTTCGGGGATGCGGTTACTGACATACTATTCTTTAGTCCAGCGACACAGTTAGGGAATGCGAGGTTACCGCTGGTAGTAGACCAAGAAAAATCGCCGAAACAAACGACCGACATCCTCGTTTATCTGTATGCACTTCTGAAGAAGTTCAAGTGCGATTTCCGAGAGACGTGATGGAGGGATGTCTCGTTTGAAAGTTGCAATCAACTCATCCTAGCGGGTTGAGAATCGGACCGTGAAGGCGTCAGTAGCACTAACCTTTAATCTTGCACAATTTGATGGATCAATTGTCTTCTGCTGCTTAACGGTGAGACACACGAGAGCCTCGTCGTTAGTCATCTTGGACTCATCCGAACCGAAATTCCAGGCTTCTGTGCGGTGCGTCGGACGTTGTGCTTCGAACGAAGCACGATAGCATACCTCCCGTTCCAACCGCCTGAGGAGCGCACAGCTGCACCATAACACTTTCCACACCACGTTTCTCCAGACCAAGACGCTGACCAAGTTTCAATATACGCCGAATAGGGTGCCACTTCAGATCCTTCCGCATGAGGAGACATATCCAAAGCTGTTGTGCGTGCTCTGAATTTAATTCAACAATACATACTGAATTCAGACAAAATTGGTGCTTACCGGGCAGCACCTCAAACCTCTGCAGCATTGTGTCTTCCACAGGCGATATCATGGATGGGCACTTTGAACGAACGTATTGGATGATGACTATCGCATACTTCAATTTCAGGCGGGATTTGATAAGATAAGAGCAACAGTCACCCCGGATGGCTTCGATGTACAGCGGGGAGTATTCCTTGTCCTCCGGCCCCCCACCCTCATCCTCATCATCCTCCTGGCATCCTTCCAGCTGCGAGGGATCAGAGCTTGGAACCGGGTCGTCCATGGCGCAGCGAAGGTGAGGGTGAGAGCCAAGAATCAGAAGGGGTCTAGACCCTGTCCCGGATCATTGTTGTCAATGTTGAGTACATCAGACTTTTGACATTTTTGTTGAACAACGCCAAAAAACACCTGAAAACGCGACAACGCGCAACTCGACAACGGTTGACGAAAATTTTGACAACGGCTACATAAGAAAGAGTTGATAACATGATTAACATCAGAACAGCGAATATCCGCACAAAATTTGGACCTCCCCAGGACTCTCAACCACAATTCGGGCGACGACAGCCACTTTTCAGTTCTAATTCTCGTCCACTACCCTCCTGAGCGCTGAGCACTCGTCGAGTTGGGTGTACAACGCCAAAACATGGGAAACGCCAAACAAATATGTCAAAAGTCTGATGTAAGTATATACCCCGTAACCATGGATCACCGTGACGCGTGAGTCGCGTCGCGAATCACCAATCACGACCAAATTTCTGCCTCGGCATATTTTTTATCGGCGAATCGTCGATGCAGGTTCCTGGCAGAAGCTCGAAAATTTGATTAATAATACATAATACACTTGATTTACAAAGGGCTTTCACAGTCCACGAGTCGACACAGTGTCTGGCCCAGCAAACCGCGAGTAGGATACCTATGCTAAAACGTCGAAGATTTCGCAAGCGTGATTATGCCTGCCGGAAATCCCAGAGAGAAAGAGTGGCGGAGGCCCTGATATCGAGTCTAGATGGATGGATACATCATCGCCAAAATATGAACTGGCAACGGACAGCAGACAGCGGGCCTGACAGGCGGCAAGCGGCGTATTAGGATACAGGACGGGAGGGGCAAAACGGGCCGGGGCCACATACCAAATATGGCGACAGGTGCCCACCCAGCCAAGAGCAACGCCGCATGTTGTGTTCCGAGTGCCATGGGTCCTGGTCGCGAGGAGATGATGTCGATGACTGGGGTTATCGAAAAGAGAAGGTGGATAGTTATGATTGCACTGGCAACGCGGGAGGTCGGTGCTTTTATAGAATTTGTTATTTCGCACTCACAATTGAAACATGAGAAGGCTGCGAATTATGGAGGGGAGTTCGGCAGGATTCCGGTGCTCCGTTTGGGAGAGGACTGTCGCTGTGTAGACTGGAATAAATCAATGAAAATACGGCAGGAAGCGGGCCAGGACTCACTGAGCCCTGACACCGAAGGTGCCTCGGTAGCATAGTCGCTGTTCTCGCTGGATCCTATGCTCCCCAACGCAAACGCAAGTTGCGTAATGGAGATACGGTCGCTGTTGTGAATGGATCGCGTACTTCGTGTAGTACCGGTCGGAGTAACCAAGGAGCGTAAGGGCGTCCGTACGACCTCCTCGATAGTGTACTCTAAAGTCCGTGCCGCCTTGTTCTTCACGTCCATGTCTGCAAACGAGACGCTGGAGACGGTGTCGAACGAGTCTTCTGAGTTTTGGTAGCGATGTCCCGACGACGCCGTCATGTATTCGGGGGAAGGAGGGGAAAAGGGAAGGTGGAAGCTCATGATTTTCTCCTGGCGCAGGACAGGGCTGATTGCCTGACGGCGTTCCTCTCGCGAGATCCTTAAGATGGAGGACGGAGAAGGGGACGGTGCAGTAATAGCAACGGGCGTCGGCGGTGTCTTGAGCGCCGGTGGAGATTTCCGCCGCTGCGGTCGAATGGTGAAGTGATCCAGGACCTCGAAATTCACCGAGCGGCGAGCGCGTCGGATGTGTTTGTGCGTGCGTATCACGCGGAATACGGACACCGAGGACAGCCAGAGGCACGGTACCGTTATGAGGAACGGTGTCCCGGCGTACCCAAGGAATTGAATCCTGAGTTCCAAAGTCAGACTACGTTTGACGAAGGGAAAGTACTCACCAGAGAGGATGCGCGACACAGTTCAGCCCGTCGGCGCCGCGGTCGAACGTGTCAAAGAAAACCACGAAGGTGACTTGGACAGCAGAGGCAAGGAGCGGAAAGAGCAGCATAGGCAACAAATAATAATACCGCCATGGTAAAACCCTGTGTAGTTCATCAGTTGGTCGGTTGCAGCCCCCGAACGGGACGCACGCGTTATCGTCTTGACCCCACTGTTTGGGCTTTGCTACGTAGAAGGCGGTCGCGGTGGTAATCGCAGCCAGTACGCCAATTAAAAAAAAGACAGCCAACCCAGTGATGAGCACTTGGGCTGAGGAATAACTCGTGAGCTGCCGAAGTCAAGGATGGGCCTCAACCGCATACCTATACAAAATGCTCTGGGTAGGCTTGCTGGATTCATTCTCCAGACGAGGCCTTTGGGGTACTGTCTGAAAATTGAGCAAGTGAGAAGAGAAACGTCCCGAACCTAGACAAAACACGCCCTCTAGGGCCGTAATCCCAACTGCGTACGCGATCGGTCCCCAGTAACTCTTAATAGCCCATGCCAGCGGCAGAAGGACCGCCCAGCAGCCAATCAAGCCTGCAGGAATCGTTAGAATACCAGATTGTCCAAAGAAGAGCCGCGTGAACCTGAGAGCGAGAGAGCGAACCAGGCGAGTTTGAGGCCGAAAGGCAGCATACACCGTGTGGGATAAAGGCTCCAGGGCCTTCTTTTTACAGTGGGCACGCTATCACAGCACGTCAATCCGGCGCCGCCGGAATGACGCTGCTGCGTGGGATTGGATGGCACCAGATCTCGAGAATCCCTAGGGCTGGGAATACTCGATGCAGCTGGGGGCGCAGATGGTAACGGAATCAATCTCGCTGGATGGAGGTAATGCGGCGTAGGTTGATTGACTGACTTAAGCGTTTAAACTCATTGAATTAATTTGGAGGCAATGAGGGCTCTTCGAAGTCGAGACTGCGATCAGCACTAGGACTTATGGAACTCGCGGAAGTTACCTCGACCTCTGCGTCGGCTTGACGCCACCATCTGGTCACAGGGTAACTGACGCCGCCTTTGACCCACGGGGAGTAAAAATGGAGGACTCGGAGCACTGATCCTGTAGGGGGATTCGGCCAGTCAAGACCCTCTTCCAGACACAGTAATATCACCAAAAATGGAAGGATAGATCACAGCCTCCTTCGATGCATGTCTAAGGATGATCTGAGAGTCTTAAAAGCCCCGATACTTCTGAGTCCACTTCTTCCAGACGCTCAAGAACGACTTCCTGCGGCGTCTCAGGAAGTTGGGTGAATAAATCCTTTAACAGACTAATGCCATACCGCGTAGAATGATTCAGAGGACCGTCCTGACGAAGGGCGGATAGAAGATCACAATGCTGATAAAGTGCATTGCTTAGTGACGGCACGTTGTTGGTTCGTGCTTTGATTACATATGTACCGCTTTCCCCCCGGTTTGCCCGACTGACTGACTGATGATCCACACCTTGATCCACAGAGCACAAAATGAATGGGCACATCGGCACGCTTTTCTCGGGGTGATGTAGCGCATAATGCGCCAGCCAACCTGCGAATTTCTTCAGGTGCTCTTTCGGGTGTACTCGTGTACTCGGGTTCTTTAAATTTACTTCTAAGGTCCATCTAACCAATCCGGGGGGTGGCCACACCTGGGGCTCTATTTCGTGACCACTTCAGACTCGTAAACTGTAGCCGGCGTCCCACGGGTCCGCCACAGCCTAATTTCCACCAAGTCCGGGACCGCGTCGCGGAAAACCTATAGAGTTCTCAGTACCACCGCGGAAAGAGCCTATCTCTCGCCATAGCATCCGGATAACCATCTCGAATCATCTCGTCGTGTGGCGCAGGCTCGGGGATCTCTAGTTGTGCGATTTGTCACAATCTGCCCGGAGTCTGGCCGGTTTTAGTTTGCACCCTTGGCGACGTTCATTTAATCCCACTCCTCATCCGCTTAGTTCATGTGGATGGCCGGGGATCGCCGAGACTGCTCCCTTTTTACCAATGTCTTCTCAAGCATACATACCTCTGTTGAATCCGGTTTTTCGCCAATGGCACTGGGAGCTAATTTTATTATTCCCCGACCTCGTCCCCAAACTGCAAATAATGCCAATGAATGTTGACCCACATCTTTGCCCGGCCGCCCAAATATAGCCTATGTAGACTATTTTAGCCTAGGATCCTCCCTCGTGGTTCGACCCGGAGAACTCGGAACATAACGGACTCGAGGGTGTCAGACTAGGTGACAGTGGTATTGAACTGATTAGCATTCTAACATTAATCGGGCTCACCATTAGCGCGGGCGCCGTAACCATCGGTAACATTCATTACCGCACGGAATATCGGGCCAATTCTAAACCATGCATAATGCGACATTCAATCTTCGTCCTGCTTTCAAGCATTTACCTGTCAACTATCTTTCCCCCCTCGGGCCTCGACGCCTACAGCCCGCATTATCTCCCCATCCTGCGACTTTGCCTGGAGCGCTCTGGAACTTTAAACCATCTGAGTACCCGCGCATCAGTGCATTTATCCAATCGCGATCAAGTCGAACCAATTCTGCGTCCTCCTGTGTGTTCCGGAGCGCCCTTCGCTGGTCCCGATATTTTTCTCCTGAGGGTTCATGTATACCAGCTAAAATTCGTCCCCGTCTTTCATTGCGGAGAAGGTTTGACGTGCCGAGTTCATAACCACTCGACAGTTCAGGCACGATAGTGCTCAACCTCGAATCCCTAGAGCCCGGGCCATACGACATGCGAACGCGTCAAAACCCAGTGACAGCCGCAACTAATTCAGCATTAAATTTAATCCGAACATTGATCAGGATATCGAAGATCGAGGGATATGTCATCTCCTTCAATTCCAAGGTTCCGCGACAATTCCGCGACCTGCCATAATCTTGCCGGAGTCTGAAACACATTTATTTTGAGTTTGTAACCTTGGCAATGCCCGCTCATGGATGCCGGATCGGAGCTCACGTTTTCCCAACGTACTGCTATCCGAAATCCTTTCTCGGGTTAGCCTTTCAATATCCTGTGACTCTGACTCCGACTTGAATCAATCCACCTTTCACGATTCCCCAAGGACTCCCACGAGCCAGTGTCTCAGATTTTGCCGCACAATCAACGAGGGGACTGTGCCGCCTATCCCAATCCAGCGCCCTGCGTCATCCAAGCGTCAGCCGTGCGCCATGGACCCGGAAAACTCGGGACACGGCGGCGAGCGCGTCCAAACCTCGGCTTCGGTGACCGCAACAAATCACCTTTACTGTAATTGAGGCAGTAAACTAATCAGAGGCGCGGACCCGGGAACAAGACGGCGAGCATGCACAGCTAATTGCCATCACACCAGCCCGCCATTAAACAAGTCGCCCGTTCGAGTCGCCACATATGTCACTCGATCGGCGCATTTATTTGGCATCGTGGACTAAGGACGTTGAATAACAACGATTGATTAGATTAATTGTCTCAAGAAATCGGACAGGGCGCAGACGTACAGAAAACAAGCTACAGGTATAAAATAAGTCCAGAGTACAAGCTACTCGTTCGTCGTGTCCGAGGCACATACATACTCGCGCACTAATTAGCATTACATCTCCTCGCATCTCTCTGTCCGTGGCACATACGTACTCGTGGACTAATTGGCATTACATCTCCTCGTATCTCTCGGACGCGCGCAGTATCACATCTGCTCCACGCCCTCCGCGCACAGGCCACATCCGATGCACTCCAGACACGCTGCGAAACCGGGGGGATATGATCAGGAGGGCAATTAAGCGGAGGGAGAGAGAGGTGCGCACCGAGCCCCCCACAGCACGCGCAGAGGTAGCAGGGACAGCAGCAGGGGTTCTCGAACGCGCCTGCAAGGCGAAGATCACATCAAGGTTAGAGTAGGAGGAAGGCATGGAGGAGATTACGTACCCTTGCAGCACCACGCGCTCAGCATGACCCCCAGGATGAGTACCACGAGGAGACCGACGAAGATGACGATGAGGTATACTGGCGTGCGGTGAGGATGGGTATTAACAAGGAAGTCAGACAGTAGAGCGGCGACGCACGCTTGTGTTTCGTGAACGCCGACTCGGAATCGGTGGAGCCCGAGCCGTCGCCCGTTCCTGCGCGCTTCACCTGGAACAGCCCGCCTACGATCTCGCTCGGGTCGGCCCCGCCCTCGCCGAAGACGCAGAGCAGCGCGATGAAGCCCGCGAGCGCAACGAGGGAAATCATGGCGGGCATGAGGATGCGCCGGAGGCGCCCGTTGTGGCACGCTTTGTGCGATGACGTCGACGCCCCTGTGCGCCCCGCGGCGGACCACTGCGCGCCCTCGTCGACGTCGTGTGCGTGGTCGTGGTCGTGATACGCAGGGACTTTCTCATCTGCCTGAGTGTAGCCAGTATACAGGTCCATGAGGGGCTGCTTGGCGACGGGCATCGTATAAAAGCTTTTTTCACCGAATATTACGTGGTTTGCCAACCGTGTTCGAACACCATACTTTTTGTGTTTCGTGCTCCGAGGTCGTGGTTTGCCGAGGTTAGCCGAGATTGGCCAACAATCCCACGGTTTCAACTCGGAAGCAAAAAAAGACTCAACCTTAAACACTCAGAGACACAAACTTCTCGGTGTACTTGGGATTTGTTCTATATTTCTTTAAACCCCATCTGCGAGCACCTTTAGACCGATGTCGCGCCGTTCCGGCACCATCGCGAGGTGCAGCGGTATGTTTTAATAAGATGAAAACAAATCTCAAGAGTTGTCTTACACTGATAGATGGATTCCCACAAGAAAATCCTTATCTATCAGCCATGATGCAGGTGAGGTCAACAGGGTAGTAGTCAGATTGTCAGAGACACCATCGGCACGGACTGATCCGGTCCTCGGCAACTGCTCAACCGCCGGCAAAGCCAACCTGCTTCATGCTCTCTGGCATCCGTAAAGCTCAACTTGCGAACAAATGAACCACCTTGAGGGTCTCGAATGTGCATATGTGCCTGAAAAGCACAGATCACATACCACGGAGATGTCAAATAAGCATGTTCTTGGACCACAGACCTCGATTTGCTCACTACGAGCACGGTACATGGAGTTCGGTGTTAATAGCACTTATTTTTCAGTGATAAATACTGTCATAGCATCGAGATGGGTGTCATGGTCGTGCTCGCTGTCGTGGTCGTGGTAAGAGTCGAAGTAATCGATGAGAAGACCGCCGTGGCCGTGCAAGCCTTTTATGTAAATGTGGATCCGACGCCGCGCGAGAGCCACTCTGTCGCCTGTTGCTGCGGGAGACCTGCTGGGAGCCGGCTGTCGACAGCGATCACCTTGGCCCGAAGCTGATCGCGTCTCATGGCAATGCAGCCTCTGTCAATTAATGCGTCATTTTGTTGCAGACTAAGCCCTCGAGTACAATATACTGCTGTGCCCCGTAGATTTTGCCGACAATAGTAACACCTGGCCCGTCAGACGCGGTGAATTCGCCTCGCCCACGGTCCACGGATGTCGAAGCTGTAAAACTCCTTCACATTTGCATGTTTTCTCCTGCGTTCGAGACATGGCCACCCGAATCACAGAATTCACGAAATCCTCATTCAGCGGAAACAGTACATATGATATATCATACCACTCTGGTGAGAGATGGGTGGTGATGTATCATTGCCTGTGATTCACAGATGTGTGTGATATATCAGCTTAGAGGCTGACCTATATCTGGTGGTAGATCCGAATCCGTGTCCGAATTTGGGTGCTCGTCCGTGCGGCAACACGGACGCGCGGCGCGCGCTTTGCTGTTGGCGGGTGGCAGTGCTCGGTGCGTGATGGCGGCGTGTGTACACGTGTTATGATTCCATCTCTTCCTCTTCCGTCCCGCTCAAGGGGCTTCCGAAGTGCGGGTTTTTTATATGAGGCCCCATTCTGACCCGATTTTCAATGGGGATTCCGAAAATCGTGGTCCCGAAGTCAACGGGTCCGTGGTCGTTGAGTTAGAGACCAAAACTTTATTACTGCATTTGGAGGGGGGGCGGGGGTACAGCCACTCGGCAGAGAGAAAATCATCACGTGTACTGATCTCGGCGGAAAGTGCCGACAGGTCTTATGAATGTAAACATATATTGTCACTGTGGAAAACGACCCAAGGAGTGCTTAAGACGATGTTAAAGGACATGGATACTAAAAGTGCGGACTCTGGTACGTTTTTTGCGAGGAAAGGCTAAGCGGACCCCACGTGCTGCTTACAAATCGCTTACAAATCACTTATGTAGGAGGGGGGGGAATACCCCGACCCTCTGAGAGAAAAAAACCGACCCCTGGTGCATTTTTCGGGTTTTCAAACCCTCTTGGTCCCGCTGCACCTGCAGCTTCGTTCCCCTCCCCGCCCCTTCGTTCGCACTCGAGGCGCGACGGTAACCCAACAGGATCCTCATATGTGGCCCCTGTTTTCCGCCCCCTCGGCAGCCATTTGATCCGCGCTTCCGGTTCCGCGTCCTGGCTTGCTGCCTCAATTTGTACACCCCTGCGCGCTCTACTGCTGGCAGGATGAAACTCTTCTTTTAGTAATTGTGTGCCCTACCGATGGATACCCAATTTGTCCCCATAACCCCACGCTTTGCTCCGCGCTGCGGCTTGTAGCGTATTTCGCCGTCCCAGTCAATTCTGGCGTTCTAGGATGCGCACGAGTGGGCGGGATGTTGTAGGCGACTCAGGCTGATTGGTACGTCTTCTTGTATAACATATCGATCTCTTCGCGCTCTTTTGTCACCCTGTACTGCTGATTTTAGTGGCCCCCGCCGCACCGGCCGATTCCCACTCCTGAGCCCCCTAGAGCAGGCGGGTGTCCCATTTAACTCGATCGCCCTTCCTATGCACTTATGGCTTACCCACGTCCTCTACTCGCCTCGCGCTGCGACTATCGGCTCATTTGATCGCTCCGGCCCTCCCGCCGTTTGCGCTGTCCGTATGTACCCAAGAACAGGGGAAGAGCAGTTGAGTACGTCCGAATATTTCCTCTCTTCTTTCTCAGCGCAAATCCATTTAATTCTGTCCTGTCCTCACGCCGCGCCCGCGATTATGGGGTCAGCACGCTTCCCGCTATTTCATCCGCCTTTGCGCGCCCACCCGCCGGTGGAGCATCTTCCAAGGATAGAAGACTTACGCGCCTCGCTACTCGGTGCAGCTGCGGGTCTGCGTACTCCCTGCTCGCGCCGTGGGGTGTGCTTTAGCATCCCGCCCTCCGCCCTGTTTGTCCCGCCCATGCGCGCCCCATCGCTGGCGGGATGTTGTGAATGTAAGTAAGTATGTTTCCCCATCATCAATTATGCCAGTCCCATCCTCTAGCACATTCTCTTTACCGTGCGCCGGCGGATCTCGTGCCACTACCTAGTTTCACGTTGGCACGCTCTTCTGCTACCCTGTCACTGCCTCTCCGCCTGCTATCCCGTCTTTTCCGTTCTTTGTACACTTCCCGCCGTCCAGAATGCCTCTCTTGTTTCAGTTCCCCGAGCTCTATTTTCTTTCTTGCTCTCTTCATTTTAGGCTAGTGGCCGTCCTCCCTGTATTTGGTACGTCGATTAAATGTTCGCTGATACTCGAATACCTTGACAATGATTATTGCACGAATTATCTCGGCTTCAATCAACCAATTTCGCCGATGCGCTGCACTTTTCGCCGTCGCTGATTAAGCGCCCGTGAGCGCCTAATTCTTGCGTTCGCGCTGCCTGCTTCCCCTGGAGGCCCGCTTGGTCTGATATCGAAGCTGGAGTATCCACCAGTGTCTTCTGTACCTCCGACGTCCATATGTATGATGGATCATAATTCACAGTGCACCTGCATGTGGTTTCTTGCATTACCCTGCCCGCTGATTCGGTTCTCACCATTTTCGTGCTCCCTCGACGCTTCGCAGTACTCCACGTCAGAATTTCTGTTACTGAATCAGCTGATGCTATGCGAAACTCGGGAAAAATACTTATGGAGCTTCAACTATGCGCTGCGACTGCATGCAATACAGTAAACCTCGAGATCTGATACGCCCATCATCCACTTTCTCTGGTATTTCTTGACACTTGGAATGTCATATATGAACCTAGGACACATTTAAGCATTGTCAAAGATCACATTGTTACCCTAAAATCCATTTTCTTTCAAGAAATTCCTGGGGTATGAGGACAAGTGAACCGATGTTCGTCCATCCACTGTAGTTCAATATTCTGAAGAATCTGAACTGGCCAAAATATGGACGGCAAAAAAAAAGTTGTCTAATCTCGGAGTTTTTGATATATTCGAGTTCGGTTAGTTAAGTTATCATATTTTACGATGAAAGCCCTGGAGAAATGGCCTTTCTAGGGTCCCATACGACGGATTTGGCCGCGAGACTAAATTTTGACCCCCCCAGAAAAATCTTCTGAAGACATAGTAAAACCCGATAATTGGTACTAATACTTGTTCAGTGATCAGCTAGCTTCAATATGCCACGGTTATCCTATGCGACACCAAAATTTGGCCCCGAGTATCATTTCAACATCCCCAAGACCAGTGTGTCTCTGAGGTGGCCAAATTCGATACATTTGAGTTTGGTTAGCCAAGTTCTGATTGTCAAAGACGAAACAGGTCCGGAAATAACTTTCCTAGGGTCCGATAAGAAGCATTTGGCCGCGGGACTAAAAGTCGACCCCTCCAGGAAAATGTTCTGAACACGTAGTAAAGTTCTATTATTCATGTTAATGCTTGTTCAGTGATCAGATAACCTTCCGATGCCCTGGTCGTGCTATACGAAACCAAACTTTGGCCCTCCAGTATCATTTCAACATCCCCAAGACCATTTTCTCGATTAGGCGGCTAACTTTTGCTATGACAATGCTTGGTTAGTCGATTAATAATTTTGAAAGACGAAAGAGGTCCGGAGAAGGCTTTTCTAGGGTCCCATACGACCGATTCTTCCTGCGAGACTAAATATTGACCCCCCCGAAAAAATCATTTGAGCATATCCAAAGATTCAGCTTGCAGTACTAAAAATTGTTCAGTGATCAGAATTCTCCAGCATGCAATACTCGTTTTATACGAAAGGAAACTTTGGCGCGCTAAATCAGGTCGACGCCCAAAACGGATCTTGTTATGTGTTGTTCTCCGATCAAAATGACATCTCTGCACCCGTTCTCCGACGTTCTCCCTGTTACTTTCGCCGTATCTCCTCTTCCTGTCCGTAAACTCTTCTAGAAACGCGGCAATAATTCTCTGACATTTAACTCTTGGGCTTCTCACCTTGAGAATTACTCTCCTGCCCCACACTGCAGCGTGCCAATGTGCTCTTTCTTGACACTACATCCGCCTTTCCTGGACCCCCAATCACCGTATTCAATTTCGTTCATGCAATTTAGTCAAGAGTTCAATTCTGTGATATATATGGTGTCATTATGGAAGGTCTTCAGGTGCGCCACAGTTGGTTTTCTAGCTTTCACTATATTCATACATTCTCATTAGGTTATGAGGGCGGATGCTAAGTACTGCCTCAATTATACATCGATTCATGTTAGCGTTATCAATGAGGTGATTCGTAAATGGATCCCGATGTAAATCTGCCGGTGTGAGTCGTCCCATCTCAATGAAGTGTCGCGTTGCAGCGCCGTAATGCGTGCAGTGACGGGGGCTGAGGAGCTGCGATGCGCCCAGGGTTTGCTGTAGCGGCGCATGCCTGTGCCTGCAGTGTGCACCGTTAACGCAGCTGCCCAATACATCGTAGCCGTGCTAACGGCGTCGAGAACGGTGGAGGGCTGCTCGTCGGATGCAGTGGCCAGCACCGTGCGCCAGCTAAATTCGAGCGCGTGAGGACAATGAAACAGGAAGGATGCGCCAGGCTGCCACCAGCACCACGGCGAAAGCGAGGAGGAGGATGTGAGGGGCGTGCTCTGCATTGGTCCTGCATGTGTGCGTGGTTCTAGAACAGCGGCTGCTATTGCCAAGACTACCACGAGGACCAAATTCGAATGTCGTACGGGGTTTCGACGTGCCCTGCGCTGCGCGCAAGCGTACGGAAGGCGGAAGGCGGACACAATGCATGCCCAGCAGAGAGGAGCGTGGAACGAGCAGTACGCCTGCGGAACGCGGAATGCTGCTAGCATCGATGCCATAGAGCCAGTTCGAGGCCTTGAATCCCGAGATGAGGGCAGGGAATCGGTGTGCCAGTTCGATGCGCGCCCGGTGCGAATGGCACGTATCATACGCGTAGGGAACGGGGTTGTTGCTTGAGGGTTCAAATGGCGACTCCAATGCAGGGGCGCCACCCATGGGCCCCAGATTTGACCGGTCTAGGGGCAGGAGAGGCGGAGCAGATATGGTACCAGAGACCAGAAAAAGTGGAAATGGCGGGTATTGAAGCCCGTTCTGCTCAATTTTACTGTTCAAATAGTGCCACACGTGTCGCAGCTGCTCATACCCCCGTTTTCGTCGGGTTTAGCGCGAAAACCCAGAACTAGTGTGCTCATCGTTGATGGCGACGCCGGGAGCTCAAGCTCATCGTGCCATCAAATCGAGGCGGCTGTGTTCGCCCGCCATCTTGATGATCAACGGCTATGGTTCTCAAGCGATGTTCTGGGCACTGTTAGACTCAAAAGGGACAACCTGTAAGGTGATATATCATGCATATCTCTGCCGGAGAGCGTATGATGTATCACCGCGCGACTCTAACTACAGTGCGGTGATATATCACCCTGCCAAGATGTGGTCCCCCATTGTCTGCCACCGGTTTTGTTCAAGTTGAATTTGGGAGACCCCTGTCTTTGAATTCCTGTGATCGAAAGAGACATGGTGCAGTTTTTGACCTTTCTTCTTCGCTTCATTGTGGATTCCTTGATCGGCTGGCTTGTTGAGATACCAAGAGAGCACGGAGTACTTTCTCCAGCGCTCTTCTGCTTATACGGATCGACACCTTTTCTTCCGCTGGGATATTATCAATATAACTCTGCGGTCTCGTTTCGTCTTTGCTTATTACCTTCTCTACCCATCAAGGTTTGGACCTCCTGCTATCGAACCCATACGCTCGGTGCTCCGCTCTAAATCTATCTGAGGACACACAAGCACTTCGGGCATCAACACTTGCATCAGAGGATCCATGCGTCGTCGTCGCTGGCCTACCCCTATTCTACCGTACGTCCTCCGTCGAAATGCCCAGTGTAGACCGTGCTTCCAAGCACAGGTCCATATAAGAGGCTGAGAGTGCATACTCGAGCCCACATCATGCAATGCGCTGGGGTGATCATGCCAATGCTGAGCTCAATGATGCCGGCTTCAGACACCCTGAATGCTTAAACTGCTTCAAAGAGAGTTGGGTGTGACTATATTATCTTCGGAATCCATCAACGCCCCAAGGGAAATTCCAGCGTGCATGTACCTATTTTTGTGGAATAAAAGGACGACTTCCGCGTCGAAAAGTCGCTACTCGGACTGTATCGGACAGTGAGCGAGGATGTTTTACCTTCTCCTGTTTCTGCCCCTCTTAATCGAAATGGCTCCACGCGCTCCACGATGACGAACGAGATCGGGATGGGCCGCCTTAGGCGAGCGTGTATTCTGAAGAGCAGAAATCAAGCAATGCTGTCGGACGGTCTACACTTCGAAATAGCAACTGCTTTCTATCGTACTGGATTTTGGATCGTCCTGCGACACTGGGGACTTGTCTGTACCTCACAAATCCCAACCTGTATTTTATATTTTTTTGTACGGATGTTGGGGAGGCCTGGATGGGTAGCTCAGGATTTCAAGGGGCGGAAGAAAGACAGTATCCGTAGCATACATATTTGACGCTACAGTATGTATGTACTACGGGCCCGGTTGTTTCTTAACGGGACCGCGCCAGAATATACCTACCTACCTACCTACCTACCTACCGGCTCATACAGCATCATTCGCAGTGATCTGGACAACTCGCACGCCCAACGCACGCCTGGAATTTTTCTGCGCCGTGCACGGATCACGATTTGATCTCCCGTCAATGTAGTGTGACTCACGTGATCCTTTGGCCCCTTTTTGCGTCCTCCCACCATGTCGATGTCTCAGGTGCGTGCACCTTCTGTCTCGGTTAGCATCCTTGTTCACTCAACCACTCCAACAGGCAGTCATTGAGGTACGCAGAGCCCAAGTGCTAAGGCTCCAACCATCTCATTTCCGTTTGTGCAAGTCCACAAACCAAACGGAAACGGTGAAAAAATGTTTAAAAACTGTTTAAACTGTTTATAAATGGTCTGGTCGGGTAACATTCTTGCACCTCTGTGAATGGATTCATTGTAGTGCTTGGGGCCCCTTGATGGCTTCCAGAGTCTCATATCTATCTCCAACATCAATGCTGGGGGTTATTTAGGGCCTGAACATACGAGTTTAGTTTCGCCGAGATGCCCGGGGGCGGTCAGTTCTGGAAATATCTCATCAATCGAGTATCCATGGTGAGAGTTGAACATCTTGATGTTAGCTCAAGTGTTCAACCGTCTTGTTGTGCACCATAATTACAGCAGATGTTGGAAAAAATCGGTCCTCAGGTGGTTTATCTCCACAACCATTTAAACTGTTTGTTTACTATCTGTTTATCATTTACACAGGTCCATAAAATAAACGGAAGTAGAAACAGTTTTATCTGTTTAAACCGTTGATACGGCCTGGATACAACCAGCCGTAAATTCGTTCTTTTAGCGGTGTATTACGACTCCGCAGGGCCCCTGCCCGGTGATATACAATTAGAGTTAGAGTGAGCTCTGAGCTGCTAGCTGTGTATTAATGATGCCAGAGCATGTATCCAGTTGTGGGCACGCTAAGGCTCGGTCCTTTTACCATTGAGGGTCAGCATAGTGCTCCGCGGGGCGTATACGTGCACAGACAGAGTTATTCCTGTATTTCCAGGATATGACTTGCCCTGTTGGCTAGATGCCATACCAAGGAGATTAAACATTAAAAGCCTAGACGAACAGTTGTGGACTAGTAGTGTCCGAAAGCACTGGACTGACCAGTCCGCGGAACGATATTGTCGAGTCCGCGGAAGCGGACTCTGACTAAATACCTGACAAACCAAGGGGCGAAGGCCCCGCGGACTGCCAAAGTTGATGAGCGAGAGCCCGCGGAGAGTTTCCGCGGACTCAGTACTCTGGAAATAGACCCATGTGACGGACGCGACGCGCCCGCGGGAGACCAAACAAGAGCATTGCAGCGATCGCTGATCCGAGGGATCGGACAGGCACCGTTGGCCGAAGCTGAGCTGTACACACGGCACAGTAGGACAAATACCGTACCAGCTTACTCTCTGGGAGATGACACAATGGCTGGGATTATCAACCATGCCGGTGCAGGATGTACCCTTCTGCAGGGCGGCCATGGACATGAATGTGTTCGGCTCCTCCGCGGGAATTTCAAATATACCCAAAACGGGTCTGTGGAGTCATTCAACATGACTCTCAACTGCCGACCCACCAAACTAGAGAGGCCTTGGCCGCGCATTTCTTCCTATTCCGCTCTGTATTACTCAGTCTCTCTTATTTCCTGTTACACATCTGCCGTTTATAATTTATTTAGAAAGTAGTATAAAAGCCCATGGAAAACCCGCAGTACAGCAGTTCATCCTTGCCCGCGGAGGTGCCCAGACAGTAGTCGAACGGCACCTGCCATTAACCGGCCTCGGTGTCCTCTGTATCAGCGCGGAGATTTGTGATATAAAACATCTCTTTGTGTAGATTCATTAAATTGAAGCTTTGATATTTGTTGGCTCTAAAAAGCTTTAAGTTCATCTTAAGCCTTCTACACCTCGCTTCGCTCCGCGGAGTTGAGAAACCGTTAAAGGAACCTTGTTAAGTGGCAAGGTTGGCTATTGGAATCGCTCCCCGCTTTAGTAGGACAGTCGTAGCCAGGGTATTGGAATTGCTCCCGTATAGCAGGGCGGTCGTATTGTTAAGAGTTAGCGTAATTTCCGTTGAAGTAACGAAATTACCAGTTCGATAATCCTTATCAAAAGAATACTTGCCCGGATCTCAATTCAAAGTGTTCTGCCAAATTGCGGTAGCGCAAGATGCGTGGGCAGCGCTCAGGCTTACTCCACTTAGGACAGCTTCCAAGCTATCAACAAGCTAATGTGTTAGTCGGGGCTCAGGCAGTAAGACAAGACGAGCAGCGATACAGCGTGCTCGAATGGTTATACTTAGTTCACACAGAGGAATTCGGAAACAAGATGATAGTATTGGTCAAAGATAGGATACCCTCTCCCGAGGGAATCCGACGTTTATATCTACTGACTACTGAGTCATAAGGACTCCTAGAAGGCTCCGAGTCGCGACTCATACCGAGTCAGACTCAGTGGTCAGTTGACTTCCCGGTTGCACTCGGTCTTCGGGCCATCTAGACCGGTTGATCTAACAGACAAGTCAACATGTGCGCAGAATCAAATGGATTGCGCAGCATAACACCAAGTAAGCAGTACATGTTCGTAAGGGGTCGTAAACGTAAAGGTCGTAAAAAAACTAGGTAAGCATAAGTGGGTTGAGTGCGACAGTGACCTATATCCATAACACGTATCCAAGTGACTGTTGGAATCGCCCCCGTTGAGCAGGACGGTCGCAGTTTGCCTTTGTATTGGAATTGCTCCCCGCCTTAGTAGGACGGTCGTACAATTGTGCAGAGATCCCGAGGACCCATAAGTTGGTAGTCCGAGGACACTTTCATATTTCCATACACCCCGAAAATACCCTCCGCGGTATCAGAGTGGTCGACTATTAGTGGTTATTTATAACTACTGCGCTCCGCGGAAGTCCTAACAAGGCTTTCTTAGAGTTGATATTGTTCAAACTACACGAGAGAAGGATCAATCTTACCTGTATACTTCAGGGTGACCCGAACTCAAGTATTAGCACATCGTATTGGTTGTGTGTAGTGTGTTGCGTGTGTTGGTTGGTTTTAGTGTGATTTCTCCTCGGAGTTTTCTATCTATATCTAACTACATTTTGCAGCCTATACGTTGGTGCACCGTTTCACCATTTAAAAATGGAAATGGTTGGAGCCTTACCAAGTGCCAGTGTAATGTGCTCCGAGTCAGATATCGTGGCTGTCACCAGGGATTCCCTGCCGCATGGATCGCATGCGCAGACGATCAACATGTCATCGACCGTGCCCATTGGAACAAACAAGCCACATCGCCCGAGAAGCAGCTCTACGCACACCCACATCTACCTCCTCTGACGCAAGGACCATGACATTGCAACTGAGATCGCCGGCCTCGTTGTGCACCACTACTTCGGCATCGTGGGGTGCATAATCCTCGTAGGCTTCATTCCGGAGATCGCACAGAGTGTTTTGGCCTTCAGACTGGCTGGCCCATGCGATGCCGACGGGAGGAAGGAGTTTTACATCTTCTTTTACCAATCGGGATTGGATACGGCCTCTCGCCGGTGCTGCAGCCCCGGATTTTCCAGCGTTGCAGATTTCCATCTCCATTACATCTCGACCAAGACCATGTTCGTCCCCCGTGTCGACGGAGGAAAGGAAGAGGTCATCGATCTGTTCGGCATACGTGCCAAGCGCGTTCGGACCGTGCACGCCCTGGACTGGAATTTGGAAAAGTTGCGACATAAGTGTCGTGTGGTTGGTTTGGGGACTGATATTACGGAGATGCCTGCCAGCGCGATTTTCTACTGGAATGCTGAACGCCGAAATAATGCCTCAATGAACTCCTCAAGATTCTACTCGAACATCCAATTTATAAATACGACCGGTAAGAACACGACCCAAGGAGTGTATCGGGTCCCCGCGGCGATTCAGACAGTTATGACGACATTCTCTTTAATTTACCCTCCTCTCTGGCTTTCCCCTTCCCTAGTTCCTCCTTAGTTGCAATTGTCTGGGCGACTTTCCATTCGAGATTCCAGACTGGCGACGTCCGTTCAAGGTCGGCTGCCCGAAAATGTTGGTCGAGCGCAGGCCACAGGACACTCCTCCACTGGTTGTTGGTTACATCCCAGCCACGCGCAAGATACTCATGTGGCGGAAGGGCGACAACGGGATTAGAAGCTCTCTGGCTGAGTCGCGCAACGAACGCTGGGACCGCCGTGCCGAACCTGGTCGAATTCAAAAATCTTTGACGTTCGATTCTGGCAATCGAAAGAGATATGGTGCCCGGTTTCTCTCCTTCCTGTTTCGCTAGATTATGGAGCTCCTGATCAACTGGGCTGTGGTGGTATGGAGGGAGCGGATATTACTTTCTCCAGGGCTCAGCTTATCTGGAGTCGTCAGATCGATCTCCTCCTGCTCGTAGATCGACAACTTTTCTTCCGCTCGGATATTATCAATATAACTCTGCAGTCAAGTCGGCGCATGCACGATCATCCGAAGTGAAATACTCACACTCGTGAGGACCATGATACCGCGTACCTGGCCTTTCGACGCAGGGTCTGCGACCCAAATTAAAACCTGATTGCGATTTATGAACGACAATTTGGGAAGGGGTTTTTCAGATCCCTGCCGGGTGGAAGGGAATTTAGGATGGGCGGCGGCTTGATCGACCGAACACTCACCGACGGCCGCAGATTGATCCCCATTCCCATCTTGACTTGCAAGGGGTGGAACTCGGCATGCTGAGGCTCCAACAGAATATCCTGCTGTTGGTATGCAACGTTGTACGAGGAGTACGACTTGCTTCCCTCATCCCACTCATCTCCGATTTCGTAGTCAACCCGGCACCTAGGCATGATCTTGGAAATATTGAATTCGCGAACATCAATAAAGCCACCGCATAAAACCGCACCTTGCTATCGGTAGCTTCTAACATGAAATCACGGTTTTTATTATAAGAGAACGCCGCTGTTGCCATGGGACTTCCGCTAGAAAACCCAAGAGTAGCCTTAAGCCCGCGTTGAACTTGCTCCTGTCGGCCACGTTTGTAGAGCTTATCCGGGGGGTCGAACCCGCGGTGAAGACTACATGATGTTATATTATATATGGGTATAGATGAGATGAATAGCTCACAATTCCCGTTCAATAATCGATTCTTTACGGTGGGCTACAAAGCCGATGTTTGCATAAGAACGATCAACTTGGGTTTCACGTGGTCGAGTCTCGATCTTGAAGTCAACCAGAGCAACGACTTCCGGCTGGGACAAGGAGCGGGACAGATTTTCGAAGTCGACGGGCAAATCCGTTTCCCTATTGATCGTGAACTGTACAAAGTTGATCAAAGACGACACCGCAGCCATCCCATGGCACGTACTTTGAACTTGTAGCCGATTGAGATAGCATATGTGTGGCTGGTGTTCAATTTCAAATGGAGCTTGAGGTGTGTTCTGTGCAGTTGACTCTCCCATTTGTCATCCACTCCCGTTCCTCCTCCTCCGCCATCACCTCCATCTCCTCCACCATTACCAAATAAGCCGCCGCTTCCATAGTTGGGATTACTGTGGACACCCTCCCGATCATCATCCAATTCCGGGACCGCATCCCCTGGGCCGTCATCGCCTCTGTGTCCGCTTTCCCGAGAGCTCCCTGCCCCATTCTCGGAGCTCGGCAATTCCATGTCCCCGGGTCCTGTACCTTCATCCACCTCATTTCCAGCTGTTCCGCGAAATTGAGTAGCTTGGTTTGATATCTGACCTAAATCAGATCCATGAGATCTAACGCCAGTGAGCTCAGTGCTCAATTGGGAAGAAATACGAGCACGCACAACAGTGTCGTAGGGGTATCACTACACGGTCGAATCAGAACCGGAAACCCCGAGAGCTGTGCGAGTGATTCCGCTGAATTTGCTATGAATGGGTCATCACTTGACCCAAACAATGCTAAGGCGGGTATCGTTGGGGAAAGCATGAAGGGAAAAGGTCCATCACAGCCGCGGTCCTGGAGCGATGCGAGCAGAGGGATATCCCAATTGTTTTCTACCCATTCAACGGCTTCTGTGGGATTTTGAATGGACACTAAACAACCTCCCACTTCAAATTTGGCCTCAAGGCAAGTCATATCATTGGAGGATAGACACGGCGTCGTTCTAAGTAGTTCCAAATGCGACTTGTCAAACCAAGCCATGATTCACTAACCAAATTCACATACTGGGGAAGCTCAATGCCTGGTGAGTAGATAACAAATGTTGCAGTTTCCTTGAGGTGTTGTGCTCTATCGCCTTAGTTAATCCAGCAAGTAATTATAAGTAATCATCGGAGGAAAACTCACTGTTCAAGCACCCAGGAAATACCTTCATAGTACACCAAATGTGCGACGAGATCAATTGCAGATGGCACATTTTCTGCCAGGTGCAGGATCTTCTCAACATCTTCACTAGCGTGTCCATCATCTGCAATGTCAATGAAAGTTTTCCGAGCAGCTTCCAGGGCCAGAGGCTTCAATGGTTCAAGAAATGGCCGAGTCCACCTGACCATGCCCGGCCTTTCTACTCCACGCATTGTGATCTGAAAAGCACTTAGTAGAGTAGAAAGAAATGAGGCTCTTGGCTTACAATCAATGCAAGATGTTCAATATCATCAAGCAAAGATAGGAACTTCTCAACGGCTGCCCGCGATTCATATGGCCTCCATACACTCTCGAGATTGTCCAAGATCAAGAGTGAAGGGCTACCCGAAAAATAATGAACAACTGGCCTAGTGAGATTTTGTCCCGGTTTCAGTCCGACGTGTGCACCAATCAGAGCAGCGAGTTGAACCGCAGTTGATACTGCATCGCAGGTGACGAAAAATCGATGCTGCTCATACCTAGCAACGATGTCTGGGTGATGGAGAACAGCTCTTGCCAAGCTGGTCTTCCCCATTCCACCTAGTCCCAAAATTGCTATCCAAGGTTTTTTTTGGCTTAAAGTTTGCACGATGGCCGAAATTTCGAATTCGCGCCCATGGAAAATTTTGGGCATAGGGGGCAACATTGTGAATGAGTTTAAGCTAGAAGGTATCAGAATCCCTTACAATAAAACAGATAAATACATTTACCTGATCTGGGAGATGGAAAACCTGCTGCCAATCTGTTGGGTTGGAAACAGTTGTGAGTCAGTGAGCAACCTTCCAAGAAATTACGTGCCGAGGACTCCTCATCAAAACTTCTTATGAACTCCAAGACTTCGGTGTGTGTCTTCTCTGAATATTGTGGCATTTCCAGTGGATCATCTGGAATGTGGAGACCCTCAACCTGTATGTTCTCTCTGAGCAATTGACTGGTAGTGACAACACTCAATGGACCTTGAATGCCCCAAGTGCTTGTTCTAACCCCAAATGGCAGCCCTTCTGTAATGCACTAATTTCACATCGATTGATGAACTGCCTCATTCTGCTCATCTCTTGCTGTGCTTTAGCAAAAGTGTGGATCTTGTGTAGGGTTCTATAATACAGAAGTCAGCATAGCAATCGAGCTGATAGGATAGTACTACTCAGTAAATCTCCCCAGTTCATCCAACAAGGTTGGTGATAATGCACCCGTATGTGAGATACAAAGATGGATAATCGCATAGAGCAGCTTGTGAATTTGCAACAACATTTGCAGACAAACTGCTTTGTTTTTTTTTATCATCTGTTAAGATTGGGATCTTCACCAAAGACAGTCATTCAAGAAATTTACCTGTACATCAGTTAACAAAGATCGCATTGTGCTTGAAATGGCTTCTAAAAATGGGATCTCGAAACTTCCAGAAACCACTTCGAGAGTTGTCACGGCAGCACTCAAGCATGTTATAATGTTGTCAAAGCGCATTTGAGCGAAAGCTTGTTGAGCGGGCATCTTGACGAGACTCATCCTTGTCTCTGCCTTTTATGTGAGATGCTGTGAGAGATTCAACATCTATTGGTTCCGGTTTTGACCTTCATGTTGCATCTCAGATTATCACCTTGATGAGCAGCAGGCTGTCTTCAAGCGCTGGAGAGAAGAAGCTGAGCAACTCACAAAAATAGGGTAAACACACAGCCTGTAACATAATGTTCCATCATTCTCCTTACCTCTTGCGCTGCATTCAATACTGACAGCATGGGAGGACATACTTCTAGTTAGAAAGAAAATACAGCCTTTTGATGTTAATTCTTGACGCGCGCTAGTCTACGAATGCGGCTGGCCACTCCGCTTAGCGAGCACCGATCCTAACATTAATAGTGCACCGGTGTATGTGAAGAGGTAAGTCAGACTGACCGCTGCCGGACATGCCGGGCAATGGGTGGGATACAGCATCAACTACCAGCTGGGGAATTTGTTCAGAGGGCTGTGGGCACCTTTCTGTGTGATACTATCAGAAAAGAAGTTAAGGGATGCTTATCACTGTGGGATCATTACAAGTTGACATTGTTGAGATTACAACTGCTGTGCGCGCACTGCCCACTTCAACAGCATTCTTTACAGCTCACCATTTTAGTATTCCTTCCACAGTTCTTTACAGTAGTTTTACAGCCCTTCAAAGTATATATTCGTGTACATGTTTGAATGAACTCCCCGCGCGTTTGCAACGGGTTCACTGCTTATTTGGAATCTCCGACTTGAAATCCAACAGACATGGGGTTTGTTGTGGGGATAAGCGAGTGCTCAAAAATAAGGACGGCACATAGTCTAAAATCTCAAAAGTTTCTGAGGGAGACCTGGACGCAAAAAAAAAAAACAGTAACCGTACTCAAAGCCTGCCAGCGCTAAACGGCAGGAACCGCGGCGGGATGAGTCTAAAGAAGTTCTTAAGCCGATAGGATGTGATTTAATTGTTGGAATATCAAAAGGCTGTATTTCTTTCTAACTTGAAGTATGTCCTCCCATGCTGTCAGTATTGAATGCAGTGCAAGAGGTAAGGAGAATGATGGACATTATGGTACAGGCTGTGTGTCTTACCCTATTTTTGGGAGCTGCTCAGCTTCTTCTTTCCAGCGCTAAGTCGCAAGTTGAAGTGAAAATTTCCTTTGCACTGCCGGTGAGATTTCAGACAGTTATCACGATATTCTGAGCGGCATTCGATTATCCTCCCAGATTCGAGCCTGGCGACGTCCATTCAAGCTTAGCTGCCCGGAAATGCTGATCGAGCGCAGGCCATAGGACACCTCTCCACTGATTATTTGACCCATCCCAACCACGTTGGAGACGGAGGATCTGGCTGGGTATGGCCCTAGACACCGGAAATCCCGCGATATCGCTGCGCAAGGACTGGATAGCGATGGTGCTACGACAAAGGCTTGGTGCTGACTAAGCTCGAGGCTGCTGCCAAACATGCACACACAGAAACCCTCGAGAACTCGACCTGATCACCCCACTACAACGCACAAGGTATTCCTGAGGTTGGATAGCTGCCTCAGAATTGGGACCTCGTTGGCCGAGTTTGACAATAAAACCTGGCCGTGGGACTGCCGCGCGCAATTTATTCCAGTTCGCAGGACCTTCATTTTGAACCTTGACGACCGCAAGAGATATTGTGCCTGGCTTTCTTCGCTACATTCGTGATACCATTTAATCAGCCAATGTCGGACTTTTACGTGGGCTGAGAATATACTTTCTCCGGGGCCAGCTGGCCAGAGTCCCCGTGTTCATCAGATCGACCTCTATGTATCATCATTCAAAGGCCGCAATTTTACGGGTGCTTGAGACAAGCGGTCGAAACTGGAGGAGACGGACGCATAAGTGATTATTTGAGATGACGAGCCGTCCTATGGTCTGCGGAGTGGTAGGCGTCAATTCGAGTGGCGTATTACGTACCATGTAGATTTTCGCACACATGACCTGTGAAATTAATTAGTTATTTTCCAAGAAGTTGGAAGCATTGTAAAATCGAATTCAAATATACACGAGAGTGTTTGTTGAGAGAGGGGGAGAGACGGAATATAGGTAATAGTTGACTGTAACTTGCGCTCGGTTTTTCAGGAGTATCTGATTCTAAACAAATGGGCCAGGTAGAACACCCTGATTCAATGAACTAAGAGCGCAGAACCGGCCTCACGAGCAAGGGCATCTGGAGACCAGCCTCCATGTTGCTGAGGAGGATTGGTCCTTGTGTAACGCTCGTCATCTTCTTCCCAACATCCGAGATGGGGACAGCCAATTCGAACTCGAAGTCGCGGATAAGTGTAAACAACAACGCCTTCATCCTTCGTACGAGGTTTAATTGGCGACCAAATACAGTATATCAGCGAGTACTCACTCGACTAGGGCAAAGCGATAGCCAATGCCGCTGCGCGGACCGCCGAGGAACGTGAGCATGTTCCCCCAGACACCCGGGATGGCATTTGCAATCGGAGATTCCTTGGATTCCCAGCGTTCCGGACTGCAAGCATGATATTGTCAACTGCGGCACAAGTAAATGCGTAGACATCGAAAGCGCACATGAACTCTTTAGCGTCTGAGCCCCAGATCGCCGCGTCACGGTTCAACGCGAGGAGTGGGAGGATGACGTTCGCGCCCTTCGGGATGCTGCCCATAAATTGACGAGATGAGAACAATTGACAGCAGTTGGAATACCTGAGATTTTCGTGCACAATTCCTTGCACATCGGTGTAGGGTTCCGCAAGGGGTATAATATCATCACACAGTGACACAGAGCGACTCGCGCTGAGGTAGAGCGATTATGTGGGATTTAGTATAGCCTGGTGGAAAACTGGGACTTGTCAGAGGGAAGCGCACCAGTGGCAGCGACCGGCGCGTGCAAGCGCAGTGTCTCCCACACAACACAGTCGAGGTACGGCAGACCGTTGAGCTCATCCATCGTGGGATTCTCCACATCGAGGGAGAGTAATTCCGCACGGACGCGGGCTTGAGCGGCCGTGTTCTGGGTAAGTGCGAACAATGCCCACGTCACGGCTGTACTGAGGTATGGAGTAAGTTAAAACAAAGCCTTGACGAATTTGGGTGTTGCAGCCGGGCGTTACCTCGTAGTCTCATGTCCCGCGACAAGGAAAGTAGGAACCTCTATAGATCTCGTGAGGCTCGGACCATGGAACGAGGAACGATTCGACGAACGAGCCAGAACATCCTCGTCGGAGAGCTGCTGGTTCGCGGGAATCTCTTTGGATGTGTTCGCGCGGACGAGCAGATTGAGGAGGTCACGCGCTCGCTCAGTCTCGAACGTTCCTGTCTCGGCGATGTCTCGTTTGCTGTCGGCGAGCAGCTGCCGCCCAATGCGCATCATTGTGGCTTGCGCGCCGCGCGTTATTCTGTCAGCCTCCGTTGACTGTTACCCATTCGCGTGAGGTCAGGCGCATTGGTGCGATGTCAAGGAATGCATTACGATGTTCCGAAAAATGGGGTAGAAACCTTGCAGGAAGCGCAATGCGCCGAACTGGTTGTCCGTAGCGAGGAGCGTCTCGAATGCCGTCGCGAGCTCATCGGGCGTAGTGATCACCACGGGTCTCCCGCGGGTACTGCCGCGCTGACCCGTACCCGTACCCCCCAAAACCCGTACCCGCACTCACGGGTACGGGTACAACCTACGGGTTCGTGGGGCGGCCCGCGACCCGTGCAACCCGTGACAGACTACGTGCTTTCTGAGTGAAACTTTCAATCCTGGATTAGTTGTTGGTATACCTACTGCTTTTACGGACCTCTTTAGATGCGACCAATGAGGCCAACAATCTTTCGAGGAGAAATATTAGGTCTTGCCTAAAGCGGAATGATGATCCGGGAGCCTCGGCTAAGTTCAAATGCTGTTCAATACAGGTGAGCATACCCTTCGATAGACCTGGGGGTCGGGAAACACTTAGACCGAGTCGAGATTGCACGAAATTGGGTCTGTCAACTACATAGAACATTGCTTGAAGCCAAAATGGTTTCGACACGCCGGTTCCCACGGGTCCATACGGGTA
The DNA here is from genome assembly GCA_029289555.1 of Mycena latifolia. Taxonomy (NCBI): domain Eukaryota; kingdom Fungi; phylum Basidiomycota; class Agaricomycetes; order Agaricales; family Mycenaceae; genus Mycena; species Mycena latifolia. The sequence continues at coordinate 325,783 of JARJLE010000017.1, read as the reverse complement.
TCCGCGGGTCCAGCCGAAATTCTGAGGCGGACCCGTACCCGTACCCGGACCGACCCGTACCCAGGGCCCGCCGCGGGTCGCCCGACCCGTACCGATCACTAATCGGGCGTGTCCTGATTCTGCGCTCCCAGCGCGTTGATATTGTAATTGAACCCTGGGCAACCGGATATGTTCCATTTGTTGCACAGAAGGGCAGAAAGATGGTACCTGCGAGCCCGATGATATCGAGTGTGGCTTTGCTCAGCCACGGGGAGATCCGGAGGGTCGGTACATGTAGTACTCCTGGAAATTTGGACAAGTCTAAGTTACCTGGATGGACTTCTGCACGAAGATCCCCGTGAGTTCGCGGATCTGAGGGGCTCCGAATGCGTTGTTCTGCCAGTCACGGGTGAGGAATCTATGGAGGGCACAGTGCCTGTCTGTCGTACCATAATTTTGCGCTGGCAATGAAGGAAAACAACAATCAGAATACTTATGAGCGAATTCAAAGGCCTAACAAACCTGTTGTCTATGAACATCGCCTTCCACGACGAGAATCCCTGCAGCACCATGGATTATTGGGCGAGCGGCAACATGGCAGGGCGAGTAGCCACACACCTGGTCCGACGATGCGTCCGAGATTGTACCGTGATGGGGCTGGTTTCTGATAGATATGTGTGTTGAAGAGAACGTGGTGAAGTGCCTCGGTATCCATGGTGTACAGGTTCCACGCGCCCTGGTGCACACATATCATCACCTCCCACCCGAACACCGAGTTTGTGGACTCACACAAAATCAATTAATCCTCATAGTACGCTCATATTGTTGAACCCAGTGGTCTTCGATACCAGAGGTTGCCTGGGCACCTGCATTTAAGAATATAGAGCAGGAAATCTCACAAAATTGCACGCACGCTGTTTCGCACCTGCAGCATATTCCCCATCAACAGGTTTGCGGAGCTCGGTCCGCGCAGATGTCGCAGCGGCGATCTCAGCCTTGCGTAGATAAATCTGAGGGCACGATAAAGAACATAGACCCCAAGGGTCTGAAGGGTCGCTGTCGCCAGTCTGAATAGCATGTTGAGCTGGTGGGACTGGTTTGCCCTCGGGAGATATATATTAGCCATACGCACATCCCTATGACTAATTCGGAGTAGCTTCCGCGACACTTCCGAGGTGAGGAACACTTTGGGAAGACTCTTGGGCGACGATGTTTGATTAGTAGCTATCCCAGACTAAGATGCAGTGTCAACCGGACTCTTAACCGCGACAGAATGATGGATACTTCCGGCATGAACTAGACGTAGAAGTCGAAGGCGAGGAGCTCAGTGAGGAGAAACAGGCAAACGGAGATGGCCGTTGAGATGAGAATAAGGATTTGTCAAAGCAATTGACAATCCGCGCCATTCATGGCGCATCTGAGACCGTAAAGGTATAGAACTCTGATATTGCCCGGCCTCTCGCGATATATCAATAGCAATTCCTGGGCGCAATAATCGAGTTCGGCGGATGACAGCGAGAACCGGAACTTTGGAAATATCGATATTTTGCAGGAAGATAGCGGAGCAAGCTTGGACGTCGCGCAGCACGTAAAAACCCAGCTTTGAGGCTCGGAGTAGCGAGAGAGGGCAAAGAAACTCCTTGGGTTAGACCCAGCTTTGGTTAAACTCGGATCAGGTTGGTTTCCGGATCGCTGGGGGTGGGGTTGACCGTCGCTAGTACAGCATCGGAAGAGGCGAGCACGCCCCTGGCACAGCGACTCCCATCCGGCGCAGCACGGCGCCCAAATTGAAACGCGATGAGGGTTACGACCCGGCACGTGGGCATACATGGCGACGCATCGCGCGGGAGAGTGCGCGGCGAACAGATAGGTCAAGCGTGGGCGAGAAAGCGGCGCAGATGCCGAACCCACGCAGCGCGCAGCGGCGTGCACGGCAGGCGAAGGGGGACCCGCGGCAAGCGTATTGGTAAGCGCCGCGCGCAGGAGCATAGACGCTGCGTCGCGGGAGCGATCGAGTGCGCAAGGATGGATTGCAGGGAACGCAAGAGCCAGTGGTGCATCAAGGGAGGCACGCATCCAGCAACATGGGATGCGCCATCGCGCCATCGACCGCGATGAGGGCCGAGATGTGATACATATGGGCCGTGACGTCGCCGAGCGTCTGCCTTCATCCCCGTGCGTCCTCGCCCAAGTGGTAGCACTCGACACACTGGCGCTTTCCTTCAGGGGGACGCCGCGGGTGCGTCACTGGCGAAGCGCGCTCGCTGCGTCGGAGAAACTCTGGAATGTTCAAGAGCTAGGTTCAGGCGCAAGGACGTTGGATGGGGCGTGAGGAGACGACAGACGAGATGGTCGTGGCGCGAAAGAGGGCTCGGCTTTTGCCCGGGCTGATCCGCTGATCCTCCCACGTGGGTGTATGACGGCAGCCGGCTTTCAAAATTCGAACTGATTCAGCCAGGATTAATCCCTCCCGCGTGAGGCCGCGTCTCCGACCCCGGGGTCGACGCTCCGGGCGCAACAATTTTCAATTTCCCATTGACTTCGCGAGAATATTGCAGTTAACCTTAGTTCAAGGGGTTTATGAGATCAGGACGCCGTGAGCATCGAAAACCTTCAGATGCAGCTGAAGAGCAGCGGAATTGTGAGGAAGAGAAGGTGCAAACACATGAGCAGATCCAGCGGCCGGCTCAGGAATTGTGCAATTCAGCCCGGCTAGATTGCGAAATCCGAGGAGGCAAACGCGAACGTACGAATGGATGTCATTTCCTCCAGCACCCATCCAATACACGCGAGATTAGTGGCGCGGGCACCTGACGAGGGGTAATTCGGTCATACATGGGGCGAAGCGGATGTTGCTCCCGGGAGGTGCCTCCCCGAGGTTCCAAATCATAAAAGCACAAAAAAGTACTACCGCACTTATGGTCTAAGCCCGAATCGAACGGACGTCGCCTGCATACATTGTATCGAAGCAGTTAGACCTGAATACTGTGCAGCAGATCCTGGTCAGCTGCGGCATTGCAGCGTGTCGGGAAGCCAAGTCCACCAGAAACGAGTGGTTTTCTGCAAAAGAAACACTTGCTCCGCGGGGTCGCAGCACAGAAACATAGTGGAATCTGGCCTGAAAGACGCGATGGGTCCTGAGCTAGCAGGAACATGAATGACGTGCACGGATGAGCCCCAAAAAGGAGCATACGGTGATTACACGGTCCAAGCCCGACTCGAACGGGCGCCTCCCATATGTATGTCCGCGAACCGCAAATGCGGGCCACTCCGCGATTGGACCTGAATATTGGGCGGGGAACGCCAAATATATGCGTACGGGCGAACCGGACGAGGAGAGGGCCGCCAGCATGCGGAATAACAGCTTAACCTTTCATGTCCGGGAGTAACACACCGAAAATGCAGTTACACTTGGAATTCATTTCGAATACACTGCGATCCGCGCAAATTTGAGCAGTCGACGGCGGAGGTGCATGAAGTGCATCCGAGTTGATTTGCGCGCTGACGAGAAGCACGGATGGAGTCTACCTGCATGGCAGGCGGAAAACAGAGTGGATCTTCCCATTGCGCCCGACTCAAACGGACGTGCATCTGATTCCACGCGCGCAGGTGCGGGCCACTGCATAATTGGACCTGGGTACTGTGGATTGAAACCTGGATGCTAAGTTATAGAGCGCGCAAACACCTGCGGTGATAGTTGGAATTGAATTTGAGGCAACGGTCCGTGGGCCAGAGGAGTCAGCACGGAGCCGAGGGAGCTTGGCTGCTGCCGAACTTGAAAAGCCACGTAATAAAAAGAAATTGGTCAGATTTTACGGTTGAAGCCCGAATCGAAGGGGTGACGCTTGCTGGAGGATTTATTGCGAAACCGTATGCTGCGGGTGCGGCCGGGCCTCCGCAATTGCTGATTATTATACCGTGCAGGAGAAGCTCACTAGATGAGTAAATTGAAGCAAGCGAGAGGAAGCAGCCAACGCACATATGCGTTGGTCCAAATTCCCTCCTCGAACAGCCGGGCACGGTCACCGCGAATCGGATCCACTTGATGAGCTCTTTCCGGCTGGCATGTACTTCTGCTCACAATTTGCGGGTACAGAGGCCGATTTCAAATAACCTTGGATTCTCCAAGGTTATCCAACGGGAGTGCAAGAGATTAAATCGAAGATTGCGCTGTCCGAGGATACATGGACGATGCGCGCCATGACCTTCACGTTCGCGGGAACAATTGACAGCTGGATTTCGTCCGATTGGAAGCTTTTTGAACGGGTGCTCGAGTCGACTTCCATCCAATTGAGGACAAGGAGAATACGCAGCAATAGGGCTCGCCAAAGGATTAGCGGACGTTGAAGCACCCGAAAAGATATGTCCATTACCTTCGCGCGACAACCTCAGGCTTATATTTTGTTTCCCTCATCTCGATGACTCTTGACAACGCCGGACCGAATGATATACTCATCCGGGCTTTGTCTCGGCTCTTGAGGGAGAAATTTGACGTCCAATTTGTGCCAGAGAACTCACAGATTAAATGCCTCGCCCGTTGTAGTGCAGAAGATTCTCGCGGTGGTCGAGGAAGCGATGGATCCCGATGTCGAGGACGAATACCTTCCCAACAAGGACCTCCCTATCCATTACGACCCGGACGGCGATCCTGACCTCACCAAACTCGAGCAGGAGGTCTTCGAAGAGATGGAGAGCGAAGAGGATGAAACAGTGGATATGATGAATGCGCTGGGATCCGAGTTCGCAAAAATGACACCACTCCAGAAGGTAAGTGCTTTCGTACGACTTATTAGAGTCGTTCTGATCAACTCTTCAAGCTACGAACGACAGCCACGAAAATTCGTTCCTCGCCCCAACGCTACAAACGCTTCCGGACTGCTGCAGAAACGGAATACAAGCAAGAGAGGCTCCATCTGGCAAGAAGGTTGCGACGCTTATGGTTGTCCGCGATGTCCGACATCGCTGGAATTATACTCACGCCATGATCCGCCATGACAACTTGTCAGAAAGGTGAACACCCTGTCCTAACTGTGCATTTTCGTTCTCAACCATGGTAGGGACTTAATACTTGGGTGGTTGAGCGGGAGGAATTTCGCCCGGGGCATATAAACCCTGAGGAATGGAAAACTCTGGACGCTCTCGGCGATATTCTGGAGGGACATTCTAGGTTCGATAAACTCATGCGCTTGAGCTTACGTGCGCAATGTTTTTACTAAGGTGACACTGCAGATGTCGCGCTCCAGCACACCGACCCTCCCCTGGGTTCTTCCGATGTATGAGCTGACGCTGAAGCACCTACGCAAATGTGAGGCCGACACCAAGTTACCTGGATCTCTTCGCCTGGCGGCGACAGCGGGATTGGAGAAACTCAACACTAAAAGCGCGCGGGTGCCAGTTTAATGTCATCGCGACGTATATGTCCTTTTTATTAGCCAACGTGTTCGCTTTCTTTCGCTGAGACATTACTCAGTGCTTCATCCGTCGCTCGGCATGACATGGTTCCCCAGGCTTGATGCAGAGCGCAAACTCCAAGCCCTCGATGCAGAACGAGCAGGTCATGCGAAGGTATTACTGTATTTGAGCATGCTACCAGTCGTATAAGGAGAAAGACGATGCCGAAAACCTGAACAAGACCCAAGCGCATGCTCCAATACAACGGTCTCCTTGGCTCGTTCAACTCCTTCCTCGACGATGTCTGTATGGTTGATGTCCAGGACATGGATCTTGTCATTGAGCCCGTTCGAGGGGAGCTCGAACGGTTTTCGGACGCATTCAGGACATGGGGCGGTGACCTGAATGCCCCATTGACGTAGTGGAAGGCGAGTAAAATAATTTACTGTGGCCTTCCATTCTTGAACACTGTTTTTCAGGAGCACGAACATGAGTTCCCGATTATCTCGAAGATCGCCCATGAGTTCCTCGCCCTTCCTGGGACTAGTGTGTCTGTCGAGCGTCTCTTCTGGAAATCGTGCCATCTTTACCATGAAGCCTGCGGATCATTGAAGGTGGAGACAATAATGCAGGCAATGCTCACCATAAAGGCTGGGTTCCTCAAGCGTGTGTCATCGGACTGCGGGAGAGGTTAACACATAGCTCAATTGTTTGCTCCGAATTGTACCAGTCTGCCTACGGCAAAGTGCTTGCCACATATTTTTGCCATTTGTAGGCAGACTGGTTACGAGTCTAGCTCGAGCTACCCAATTGGGCGACTCGTTGCCACCTCGACGCAGATCGGTTGAGGGTTGAGTAGAGCCAGCTAAAACAGGTAGCTGGGCGAGCTGGTTCGGGCTCGCGACAACACCACGGAGAGCTCGGCGCAGAGTATCCGGAGACGGGGTAGAACCAAGCCTCAAACGTTCTCTGGTCGATAAGAATGAGATGTATGGAGTTATTGATAGCAGGACGAGCACTAATGTCGCCGCCAGTTCAGAGGACCTTGTAAATCTGTTCAGGTGATTCTTATTTCAACGAGAGGAGAAGTATTGGAGCCGGTAGATATTCCACAAACCTCAACTTAGGCATTGTCATCGTCGATCCAGTAACACGTTGCTGCTCCCACCGAGTGAGCAAGTCCCAGGAGCCACTTGTAAATCGACACGCCACGCACCAGGAACGGCACCGCTGCGTCTCCGCGCCACGAGATCTTCCGCTTTGCTCCAGAAATCCAGGGAACGGGTAGTTCCGCCTGTGTAACCGCCCGTAACGAACCATACATACTGTTGAAACGGTGCACCAATGTATAGGCTGCAAAATGTAGCTAGATATAGATAGAAAACTCCGAGGAGAAATCACACTAAAACCAACCAACACACACAACACACTACACACAACCAATATGATGTGCTAATAATTGAGTTCGGGTCACCCTGAAGTATACAGGTAAGATTGATCCTTCTCTCGTGTAGTTTGAACAATATCAACTCTAAGAAAGCCTTGTTAGGACTTCCGCGGAGCGCAGTAGTTATAAATAACCACTAAAAGTCGACCACTCTGATACCGCGGAGGGTATTTTCAGGGTGTATGGAAATATGAAAGTGTCCTCGGCTACCAACTTATGGGTCCTCGGGATCTCTGCACAATTGTACGACCGTCCTACTAAGGCGGGGAGCGATTCCAATACAAAGGCAAACTGCGACCGTCCTGCTCAACGGGGGCGATTCCAACAGTCACTCGGATACGACCGCCCTGCTATACGGGAGCGATTCCAATACCCTGGCTACGACTGTCCTACTAAAGTGGGGAGCGATTCCAATAGCCGACCTTGCCACTTAACAAGGTTCGTTTAACGGTTTCTCAACTCCGCGGAGCGAAGCGAGGTGTAGAAGGCTTAAGATGAACTTAAAGCTTTTTAGAGCCAACAAATATCAAAGCTTCAATTTAATGAATCTACACAAAGAGATGTTTTATATCACAAATCTCCGCACTGATACAGAGGACACCGAGGCCGGTTAATGGCAGGTGCCGTTCGACTACTGTCTGGGCACCTCCGCGGGCAAGGATGAACTGCTGTACTGCGGGTTTTCCATGGGCTTTTATACTACTTTCGAAATAAATTACAAACGGCAGATGTGTAACAGAGAATAAGAGAGACTGAGTAATACGGAGCGGAATAGGAAGAAACGCGCAGCCGAGGCCTCTCTAGTTTGGTGGGTCGGCAGTCGAGAGTCATGTTGAATGACTCCACGGACCCGTTTTGGGTATATTTGAAATTCCCACGGAGGAGCCGAACACATTCATGTCCATGGCCGCCCCGCGGAAGGGTACGTCCTGCGCCGGCATGGTTGATAATCCCAGCCATTGTGTCATCTCCCAGCGAGTAAGCTGGTACGGTATTTGTCCTACTGTGCCGTGTCTACAGCTCAGCTTCGGCCAACGGTGCCTGTCCGATCCCTCGGATCAGCGATCGCTGCAATGCTCTTGTTTGGTCTCCCGCGGGCGCGTCGCGTCCGTCACATGTGTCTATTTCCAGAGTACTGAGTCCGCGGAAAATCTCCGCGGGCTCTTGCTCGTCAACTTTGGCAGTCCACGGGGCCTTCGCCCCTTGGTTTGTCAGGTATCTAGTCAGAGTCTGCTTCTGCGGACTCGACAATATCACTCCGCGGACTGGTCAGTCCAGTGCTTTCGGACACTACTAGTCCACAACTGTTTGTCTAGGCTTTTAATGTTTAATCTCCTTGGTATGGCATCTAGCCAACAGGGCAAGCCATATCCCGGAAATACAGGAATAACTCTGTCTGTGCACGTATACGCTCCGTGGAGCGCTATGCTGACCCTCAATGGTAAAAGGACCGAGCCTTAGCGTGTCCACGACTGGATACATGCTCTGGCATCATCAATACACAGCTAGCAGCTCGGAGCTCACTCTAACTCTAATTGTATATCACCGGGCAGGGGCCCCGCGGAGTCGTAATACACCGCTAAAAGAACAAATTTATGGCTGGTTGTATCCAGGCCGTATCACCGTACCAGCCCACGCCGCATGGGTGCGGAGACATCGGGAACGTGGTGCGTTACCCAGGTTAGGACGAGGACGGTGACACGTGGACAGCCGGAGAGTAGGCGTTGGATGGTAGTCCATGAAATACTCTCATCGTCGTCGAGCTCGGGGTTGTAGATGCTGAGGTCTGTGAGCGCGGGCAGGGATATAAGATCCGCTGCGAGGAGAGCTCAGAAGAAGTTAGAATCCGCGAACTTCGCTTCGCGTCCACGAGTCAGATATCCTGTGTCCCGGTGAACCGCCGGGCTACCGATGTGGAGCTGGAGAAAATAGGTGACACTCGAGTTGTTTTGATCTGCATTGACTTTCCGATGAATAATTTTTGTAGAACAAACATGGCATAGAATGAAGTACGAAATAATGACAGCATTGGACGGGAACTCGGTATTTCATCCTCCGCTGAGCCTCAAGCTTTGAAGTGCACTCCCATCTCGCGAATATCCTCAATCAACGCAGGGGGATTGTCCAGCCCCGCGAAGTGCCCACCAAAATTGTGAACTTTGACGAATCCAGTCAGCACCCGCAGTTCATGACCGTACGAAGAAAATTTTGAACCTACATTTATAGAACACCAAATTCCCGGTCTTTGCGACATATTCCTCCGGCCACAGGGCTAGGTTGTACTTGAACTGGCTGAACAACAGCGGTGCATCTGTAGGCGCCTTCGTGTAGTCTGTGCGCCAGGGCCTGGCATTCTGAGCGTAGATCCAGACGGAGGAGAGGAAGGAGCGCGTGAGGTAGTAGAGCGAGACGGAAGTCAGTATTGCGGTGTTATTCAAGACGGAAGGCGGTGTGCCAGCTAGCTGGGGATCTCTCCCTGCCAAATGCCAAAGTTAAAGTAGGAAAATTCTAAATGGGAGATATGACTGACAAAGCTTGAATTTAGACCCGATCCACGCGAGCTGACCGACTGGGTTGTCGTACAGTGCCAGTCCAATATCATCAGGCTGTACTAAATCAGAATCCCAACCTCCTCATCAGAACCTGAGGCCTTGCCTTAAACTCATGTTCCTGGAAGTATCCCTGCCCGAATGCGAAATACGCGGCGGTACGGCGTTCCGTGACTTGCTCATCCTCGCTGAGCGTGATGTTTTGTTCCGCTATTTCCTCCGCAGTGGGCGGAAGGAATATGAGTAAGGCGAGATGAGTAGCGCGGACTGTTTGGTTGTAGGAGCTGTATAGATCATACGCGATCGCTGCTCCCTGCACTCAATGATAAGCAAGAGAGCGAATGGACACTGACAGATGGCCATAAGAATTAGTACGCACCCAATCGGTCCCGCTCACGGCATAGGTGGAGTACCCGAGTACCTCCGTCATGAGGGTGTTAAATATCCTCGCTGAATCTTTGTTTGTCCAGTTCTCGGGCGGCGGGGAGGAAAATGTGAACCCAGGGAGTGACGGTACCACGACGTGGTACGAAACATTCCTTCCCGCCGAGTTCGCTGCGCTGCGTTCGGTGAGGGGCTTGATGACGGGCGAAAACTCATGGAAAGATCCTGGGTGCGCGTGCATATCTCGTCAGAAAAATGAACAGTTTGAGCGGGAACGTCGCGTACCGCCCCAGCCATGAAGTAGGACCAAAGGGATCGCATTGGGATCCTGCGACCGCTCGTGCACGAAGTGGATCTTCAGGTCTTCAATAACCGCGGTGAATTGCTGAAATCTGCTCCGCCAATCAATATTAATCAATATCCAAATCAGAAGCGCGAAGAATGCTCACCCGTTCAACTCCGCTTGCTGCACTTCCCAATCGAAGCTGGTCAGCCACTCATTGCGAAGGCTGAGCAAAAAGTCGAGCTGAAGTCCTTTTTGCTGCCCGGCGGGGTAGAGTGCAGTCTCGGGAAGACACGTGTTGTTGACGAGGTCCAGCGTGCGGGGAATTTCGCTGGTGAGATTGATTTTGAACGGCTGCAAGTTGAAGCTGTTATTAGCGTTGGCGACTGCAGTGCCTGCGCTAGCACAGATTATAGCGAAAGCAGCCGAAGTTACGAGGTTGAGATGAAGGGGCATCGTCAGCCAGGTCGTTCAATGGCGAGCTGCTCTCAAGTGGATTCGGAAAGGTTTTTAAAGTGCAACTTGAAGAAACCCGTTCAACGCCGCTGTCACTGGCGGTTTGGTTGGTAAGCCTTCCAGCAGACATGGAAGTAATACAAAGCAGCTCGGAGCTTCTTAGTAATCTCCCGAGTCTGCCAAGTACGTAGAATGAACGGACAACACGGCCTCGAATGAGAGGTCAGTGATTACCGAAGCTGGACTTGCTGACATGTAAGCAATACAAAGCAGCTCCGAGCTTCTTAGTAATCTCCCGAGTCTGCCGAGTACGTAGAATGAACGGACAACACGGCCTTGAAGGAGAGGTCGGTGATTACCGAAGCTGCACTTGTGTTCGTGGGAAGAGTGTCCGGAAGATTGAAGTAAGTGAGGGCGGACCAGTAAAGTCCAGGAACTACTTACACATGTGATGGTGCATCATGTACTGAACATTGTGGTGAAACGCGGTACATGCACTCCCCGAGGAAGCAACGCAGTTCACACCACATGTCGCATTTCAGGGTCTTAGGGTGCGCCGGGGAGCAGTATTCTCGGGCTGCGATGGTAAAATACGTAAGATGGGAAGGTGGTGGTAAGAGAGAGAGAGCTAAGCACAAATATTTGGCGCAACATGTCGGATCACGAAGACCATGCGTACGCGGTCCTCGTATGAAAAGTACTGCATTCGTAAATTCTGGGCGCCCACAGATGAAATGACTTACTGAAGGCCCCAGCACGAATTACACTTGGCCGATCATCCCAAACTGGCCCAGATATAATCTCCCATCAGGCGAAATATTGTAAGTCTGGACGAGGGGTCGGGACCCCCCGAATATACTTTTCGGCGGTGAATTATCCCGTTTTGGACTCAAATGATTGATCATCACTCTACAGCACTCTGGCCCCACCCGTACTCCGACCGCCCTCCTGCCATAGAACTTTCAGATTTGTACATTTGGCTGGTCACAAGTGGTTTTTCCCGACCCATCTGACAGCTCTCTGGAGCATTTTAACCTAGATTGAACACTCGAAGTCATTTGCACAACCGCAAGGCACAATCTTCTCCGAAACAGCCTTCTTTCCATGAGACACCGGGAAAACGCTCCAGTGAGATGTGGTGTACAGAGGAGGCCAACCTTGCTTGTTCTGGTCGAATAAATGGATTATCTTCTTGCGGGAGACGCGAACGATGTTAATTAGCTTTGAATATCCTGTCCATCAACCCCATCACTGGCACCCTCAAAAGTGTCCCGAAATTGCGCCAGATTATTTAAATCTTACGGGAAGTCACCCACCCACCGATAACCATGTCATCTGGAACGTCTGCTGGAAACTGTAGGGTCACTCAGGCTCCTACGAGCCGACCAGATAAGGTCAAATAACATTCCGGGACCCGGTCAGCTTACCGTCTAGCAAGTTCCCGCCCACGAGCCTTTAAAACCAAGTTCCTCCGGACGGCGACGACTTTCATGTTCTTTCCCCACAAGTGAAGATCATAGTATTCAAAGCAACTATTTGACATGGAGGGACATGGAAATAAACATGGAGGTTCGCGGACGACAACTATCATAGGGATGAATCTAACCGCGTAAAATAAGATTCCAATGCAACGGTGAGCCACAAGATGGAACTTACCACGACCTGCGGGACATCAGCCACTGCTAGGCACTTGTCGCCGTTCTCTGAACCCAACGAGACGCAGGCTGCAAGGCACCCGTGACCTTAGCCAGAGCCACGGCCCGAAAAATCTGTCATAACGAGGGTTTCATTTGGCTGGAAATGCCGTCAGTTTGTCAAGGGTTTCCCGCCCGGCCAGGTCGGTTTTAATTGGTCTCGCGACCGATTTGCCATCACCCTCGGAATGGCGGGGTTCCGATTCTCATGCTCCATTAAATTTCGGCACGCGGTGCGGAACCCCGCCATTCCGAGGGTGATGGCAAATCGGTCGCGAGACCAATAAAAACCGACCTGGCCGGGCGGGAAACCCTTGACAAACTGACGGCATTTCCAGCCAAATGAAACCCTCGTTATGACAGATTTTTCCGCGACGCAGCCTTGCCATCACGTGATGGTGACGCCCGGAAGGACTTCCGAACCCGGCGACCGGACATTTAGTTGCCGAAATCGAGGATCTACTACATCCGAGTCCGGACCCCGCCTGTCGTGCTCTCTTCTTCTTCTCTTTCTCTACTGACTCCTCATATGTCTAGCGACAAGATAATTGGGGGAGAATTCGGCCAGGTTCGCGCAGATATCGACGTGGAAACTCTTACCGGGTATCTTCTCAAGAATGTGGAGACACTTCGGGGACCCATTGACGTGAAGCAGTTCAAAGTAAGTCGGACGAGAGTTCATGGATGGCATACTAATCGTGCATTCAGTTTGGACAGGTATGCTGCTGACACGTTGCATATAACTTCTCTTAACACTGGAGGAAGTCCAACCCAACTTACTTTCTGACGGATCCCAAGTAGGTGTATTGATGGTCTTATGAGGATGCTGCAAATTTTGAGAAGCAAAACCAAGTTTGTTTTGCGCAAGAAACCCGCTGGAGAACTCATATCCAACACGGCGCATCAAGTAGAACGCGAATATACCGTGCTCCGCGCGCTGCACAAGCACAACACGAATCCTTCTACCCCGCGGGCTCAGCAGGTCCCCGTGCCAGAGCCTATCATTCTCTGCGAGGACAAATCCATCATCGGGACGCCATTCTATGTTATGGAGTTTGTCGGTGGCCGCATCTTCACCGACACAACAATGCCTGGGATGTCTGTGCAGGACCGCCGGGAATGGTAGGCCGCCATCACCTCGCAGGCTACTAAATCCAACATCTTTCCAGCTGGCTCTCTGCCATAGCCGCTCTCGCAGCGCTCGGCTCAATATCCCCCGCCGCCGTCGGCCTGTCCACCTTCGCGCCCTCCTCAGACTACTTCCTTCGGCAGACCAAGTCACTTGGGCGCCTCGCCAGCACTCAAGCCGCCGTGGTCGACCTCGACACAAAGCGGCCGATTGGTGACGTCCCTTACTGCGACGAACTTATGGCGTGGTACCGCAAGAACCTCCCCGACGAGAGGAAGACCGGGCTGCGCATCGTCCACGGTGACTACAAGCTCGACAACTTCATTTTCCACCCCACCAAGAACCGTGTCCTTGCAATTCTCGACTGGGAGCTCTGTGCGCTCGGCAACCCGGTGTGTCTCTTCTTTTGTTTTTTGCCTTCAAGTATGATAACGATTAAATAATATTCTTCAGCTCGCGGACTTTGTCAGCCTCACCATGCCGTGGTCCATCCGGCCGGCAGACATGCAGATCGATCCGGACAAGCCCCTCATGGGCGGCTACTTCAAGGACATGCCGGAAAAACAACCCATCCCGCTCGATGATCTCGAGCGCGAGTACTGTCGCCTCACGAATCAGCCGTACCCCATAAAGGACATCGTGTTTGTGCGGAGCTTTATGCTTTTCCGGGTGCATGAGCTACATTTGTGGACGAGTCGCGGTGCTTATGATACGTATAGGGCGGGGTCATCTTACAGGGTATTGCGGCGCGCGTTGCACTGAAGCAGGCGAGCTCGGAGCGGGCGTACATATACGCACAAGCCTTCCCACTATATGGAAAGCTTGCAAAAAAAGTTATAGAAGAGTCGGGCACCAGCGTTGGACCTCGGGAAAAGTTGTAGTTGTGAATAGATTGTTGTTGCTCTATGAATCGATGTGCTGGTGGTCCCTGCTCACAGTCATTGTTCCCATTCGCCGTTGAATCCGTATTGATATTGAATCATATTAGTGTGCCAATTTCAGAAGTTAGATCTAGAACTTCGCGGAGAGCCGTTGTTTGACTTTCTTCCTCTCAAGACAGGGAGCCTGGAGCCATCGTGGGGATCAAGATGCGATCGAGAATGATTTGCTCCTTTACATTACTTCAAGAACCCTAGTGCTTCCTGATTGATATTGGTTTTTTCGTACTGATCAAAATGACTAGTGGCCTGTCCAATGCTTGATATTCGACTACACTCTGTACACGCTTTTCCAGTATGGCCACCAGGTGTTCCCTATAGCTGGTCTTCGAGCTGTCGGCCACCTGGTACGCCATGGTTGGGCAGCTGTCTGCAACTTGTCGCCAACGATATTATATTAGAGTCCATAAATCGAGAAGCGGATAGCAGTAGCACAATGCAATTTATTCGAGGCAAATTGGGCTGAACTCAGGAAAGGGAAGAAATTTTTCAGAAAAGAAGTGTGTTGCGCTGGCACGTGCGCAATTGCGTTCAAGTTGACAGATCACGCGTTAATTGTTCTCTTTCCCGTAGTTTTAGATCTCACCTTCTTTCAGAACATCTTCGTTGACCTCCCAGACTAATTTCTGTGCTCACAGAGGCATCCTCCATTCCAGCTCGGTACGAAAGTGGGCACTTCGCTTCAGTCGCACATTAAAACAATTCCCTAGGTTGTTTGCCTAGCCGTTCTGATCCTCAAAACGGTGGGTGTGTCATGGGCTCAGCCACCGGTAACTGGACTCATGCCATAGCCACAATTCTGCCCCCAACAGAGTAACAAAGAGATAGGTGATTGTGCGCAACATACAAGCCTGACCCGGGGTATCGCCTACATAGTTGAAGATAATAGATCGAGTTGGGCAGTTTGTGCGAAGAACCTTGAGCGTATGTTCGACCAAGAGCCTCGGGCGTTCAGCCAAATAGTCGTGATGAACTAAAGCACGCACAAAAGATGCATCACGCTTGCCAAGTGCAAGCTCCGGCGCTACGAAGAGTCAGTATATCAAGTTCTAAGAATATGGGAGAAAACAAACCAGAGAACACAACATCAGATGAGCTACAGGAATCCCGATGATGACCCAGGTGCCAATCGGCCTTTTTGCAATCAGTGGAACAGTAGTATGCTAAAAGGAAGAGAAAAAGGGAGCAAAACAGGGAACTTTTCTAATAAGGAGGACAGGAACAACATCTTCACTCCACTGCACACTTGCGACGCGCAGTGTTCCGGTTTACTTTCCAGAGTAAACGAGTGTTGTTTTCCGGCTCCACGGTCTTGTACCGAACACGAACCGGTTATCATACAAACCCGGAGCGGCTTCGTGACACTATTTTGAATGATAAGGTGAACATGCGACAACGAGGCCTGGCGTTTGTCTGGGGCTGCAATTGCAGGCAGTTAACATGTTGAAATAAAGGCAGCTGCGGTCTTTACTCGGGATTAGCAGAAGACCCTCGCAAACCTTCATTCGAGAACTACACAATAGTTATACTACAATCCGCTAGGAAGTAGTCAACCTAAAGGTAAGCGAATTAAACCAACTAGAGAGCATTTTACCAGAGAGACCGACGCAGGACCGTTCAAGGGAAATGATGGGAATAGGGCAAGACACAGTACCCAGTGTTGCCTTGATACGTCACTCAGCGGCACAACAACGGCATCGGAGATAGCGAGCAATGGACTCGGAATTTCAACATAAGGCGGGTAGGGTCGATAAGCGGCAGAGCCCGCTACCAAGAAAATCTTCCCGTCTTCAAGCTCTGTCAAGGATAGATCCAAAATTCGAAGGCGGCTCAAAATTTCCGATATCATACATATCCGAGTCCTCTTCCTTATCTTGTATCATTAGGACGTCCTTCAGTCTCTATGGATAGAGACCTGTGACATTGTCAAGAACAAGCTGCATGAGACATACAAAGCTTTAAAGATGGGAATGATCTGACTGGATTCTGATCTCAGCTGAATGTAAGCAGGGAGGATATGGAAGGGGAATTCGGAGGGATATCAGAGATCGGCAGAAGAAAAAAAAAGACAACAACAAATGGGTGCATTATAATTTATGTGTACTACAACGCACTTTTGCTTCAGTATTTTGAGACTGATCTCTAGGTTATTCAAATCCGTGAGAATGAATACAGGGCAGCACTGTGAACATGACTGGAGCAGTGGAAGCTCGTTTTGAACGGAGATATATCATGGCTCATCCGCGAGGTTGACCACACTACAGTCTCCAGTTTGCTCATCTGTGATGCACGCACTCAGGCTCGTATTGCGGAAAATAATTGAATAAAGCTGGAAATGAAGTAGCGCAAATCGATTCCCTGGGTTTGATGCAGCAGAGAATCCAAATAGCGCAGAGTTCACAATGATATCGAATGCATCTGGTGTTCATACTCAAGGACACACTATAGCCGGACTATCAATAGTTAGAAGATCTACGGCAAAGTGCTTGCCACATATTCTTGCCATTCGTAGGCAGACTGGTTACGAGTCTAATCAATAGTCAGGATTACCTAATTAGTGTAAAAGGCCAAAAAAAGAGCAGTTACTTATAAGGGTGAGAGACTCAGAGGGCTTGAGCCTATCACCAAAGCCGGAAACAGATGTTTGATTTCGCCGCAATCCTATCATTCGGCTTTTGTGCCGTCCACATATTTTGGCAGAGAGATCAGTGCTTATGCAAAAACAGATGACGAAAATGTGATGCTCTGCAAGTGGCTGAAGTTAGGGCGCCCTAAGACCTCCTAAGACCCGTACCTTACGGTAGCGGGAATAACATACTGAGGCAAGCTCGCTGGTATGCGTTTACTGACTACGGTTATGTAGCTCCTATGAGGACCCCTGATAATACCCTGGGAGGCTAGCCCCCCGGTGCCGGACAAATTTTTGGGAAATCTTTCGAGCAAAAAAGACCGAAAGTGCTCGCCTTCGCGAGAAAAGTGTTTTGGCAGCCTCAGAAAAGCGTGGGAAAATATTTTTGTCCGGACAAAAATCAGGGAATTTGGCCAACTCGGGGGCTAGCCTTCCGCCCACTATCAGGGGTCCTCTCCTATGACGATACAACTTCCTGAGATTCCCTGCCGCGTTATTCGTTATTTCTTCCTGGGTCCGTGCCAACGCAGTCCTTTCATTGCATGATACTCATCTTTCGTTTAGCCGGTGGACGGTGAGCCGAGAAATCTCAACGAAATGCAGCTTGTGAATCTCTGCTTTCTTGGGTCTGAGTCCTCGTTGTCCGCGAAGACCAAGGTACATGTTGGCCCAGACGGTGATCCCGCAGGCCCATTGCGTGTTTTCCCGGAGCATTCTGACGAATGTGTTCATAGGGTTTGTGTATTTCAGGGATGCTTCTAATCAGGCGCACAATTTTCTAGATCGTTTGTTGCTAATACACTTGTGGCAAAGAGCAGGGTTGGAGAGAAAACGGGCCATCTCCAGAGACCTTTTGCTTTTGGGGGCGGGCCGATAGAGCGCATGGGTTCGGCAGGGTACGAGAATACCGTCCTTGAATACCGTTGTGCTTTAAATCGAACTAGATATCCACAAGTTTTGTAAAGGCGTCGATTCACCTCATGTCTGTAGAAATTGAAAAAAAAAAAAAAAAAAAATTCGTTGGATACTCGGCGTCATGACCTCAAACTGGGAGGGAATCAAAGCTAAAAGCATACCACGAGTGCTTTGATATACCACAAAAAAAATGCGAAAACTATCAGCTACGAGCTATCCTGTTATATTGTACCTTCAGGTAATAATCGTATACCGGTTGGTCTTGAATATCAAACTTGCTTTTACAGTAACGTTCCTGTTTCTGATTCACAGTTTGGTTTCCCTCTTACCGCTGCTCCCGAGCCCAAAGAGGTGCATGGCAACCTTCCTCATCTGGATCTCCTCGCTGCCCTCAGTGATCCTGTACCGGCGGTGGTGCCGCCAGATGTGCTCAAAGGGCAGGTGCCTGCTGTAGCCCCTGCCGCCGTGGACCTGGATCGCGCGGTCCGCGGCGTCGGTGCATAGGCGGTTGGCGAAGTAGTTGCACATGGCGACCTTGTGACTCAGCTTGGTCTCGATGTCGCCGGGCTGCGGGGTCTGGTCCATCTCGGCGGCGGTGGCGCGGATAAGGAGGCGCAGCATCTCGGCCTGGGTGGCGAGCTCGACGAGCGGGAACTGGATGGCTTGGTTGGCCGAGAGGGCTTTCCCAAACGGCTTGCGCGAGTTGGCGTGAGCGACGGACTGGTTGATGCAGTAGATGGCGGCACCCAGCGAGGAGGCGGCCTGGCGGATGCGGTTCTCGTGCACGAAGGCTTGCGCGACGGACAGGCCGTCGTTGTCCGGTCCGAGCACAGCTGACTGGGGGACCCAAACATCCTCGAAAGAAACAGTGGCGTGGTCGGTGGGCATGTTCAGCGTCCTGTGAATTGTCAGTGGTGAGCGGCATCGAAGTAACATATGGAGAAGCTATACCACTCATAACTCTCCACCTTGATCCCAGGCGTTTCTCTCGGTATCACGAAGCATGTAATCCCCTTTGAGCTTCCGTCCTTGCCGCTCGTGCGGGCAAACACAAAGCAATGAGTAGCATGATGCATGCCGGTCTGCCACATCTTCTTCCCATCGATCCTCCACCCCTCTTTGCCACTCCTCCTTTCCCTCACAGCGCGCGTCTCCATCCACGTAGCATCGCTGCCATGGCCGGGCTCAGTCAAGCCGAAAGTAATTCTCACCCTGCCCTTCAGCCGGCCGCCGATCAGCTCGTCCTTCTGGCGGTCGTCGCCGAAGCGGTGCACCATGACGACGTCCGGGAAGTTGCCGACGACGCTGTGCTCGTTCTGCAGGTCGTTGAACAGGCCCAGCCCCTTGGCCGCCAGGTGCTCGCGGATCACGGCCATCCACAGGTTGCTGCCGTCGCCACCGCCGTACTGTGCGGGCAGGGCAAAGCGCCAGAAGCCGGCGGCGTCGGCCAGGTGCGTGGCCTGGGCGAGCAGGGCCTCCCATTCCGGCCGCGGCAGCCCGTGGCCGTCCCAGTCGGTGCGGGCGTGCTCGCGGCGGTGGTCGAAGAAGCGGCTGTTGTCGTCGCGGGATTGGAGGGGCTGGATGATGCGGGCGATGAAGTCGTCGAGGCGGGAGAGGTATTGGGTGAGATCGTCAGGGAGGGCGGTGGTCAGCGTGGAGGGTTTCATCGTGGAGGAGGTCCAGGCAGCAGACAGTTCGTGCGTACTAGTTAGGATGAGAAGAGAGGATGGGCTCAGAGCGAACGCAGCGGCGCCCGGGAGGATGAGAAAGAAAGAGCAAATCGAGGTGATGACATACATGTGCATACCCCAAATTGCTTCTTCTCCTCTCATTGACACATCTGGGCCCCGGGGGGCCACTCTCGTCCCCCCTACCAGATCACCTGCAGACTCGTGGTCGTTGCAATCAGTTGTCACCAATTATGTATTTTTCCTAGACTCGTTACCAGTCTGCCTACGAATGGCAACAGTGTGGCGAGCACGTTGCCGTAGGCAGACTGGTACAATTCGGGAGTGCCAATCGACGTGGGCGCGGAGTTTAAATTTTTTTGTGTGCCACGCCCTGGGCTCAAATCTTCACATTTCATTTTGGTGAAAGCTGAGGAGTTGGATCTTATAGCAATTACTTGCTTTTTGTCTCCTCAGAATTTTATTTTACGGCCCCAGTGTGCCGTAGCGTGGCCCCGAGTTTAATCGAGAAAGTGACTTTCCGGTCCGAGGGACCGGGAACCGGTGATCGGCAAGTCTTCGGCACCCCTCTAGAATTTCAAACTCAGGCCCACGTCGATTGACACTTCCGAATTGTACCAGTCTGCCTACGGCAACGTGCTCGCCACATTGTTGCCATTCGTAGGCAGACTGGTAACGAGTCTATATTTTCCGGCCGCGCAGACCAGACTCAGGAGAATAAAGTGGCAGACTCTTGTGCACTATAGAGTTAGTAGAAGACCCACAGTAGGAATGCGGCCTCCATTGAATTAGCTTGGTCTGAGGCATGATGGGGCCATTGTGGAGAACGTTCGCGAACGTTCTGTAGCGTAAAAGTTGTGACCGCTGACCTGGTCATCGCCCGATCGGTAACCCCGCCATTCCGAGGCTGATGGCAAATGGGTCAGAAGACCGATTCAAGCTGAACCTGCCACGCAGAGAAAGCCTCGGCAAATCTGAGGCCATTTCCGGTTCGTTACTAATGGCGGTGGGGGATACCGGTATCTAGATCGCGGCGGAGTTTGAAAACGGCCCGGTGATCCGTGCATAGCCACACACGCGCTCCTCACATAGCTCGCCCCGCCTCCCCCTCTCCCATACTCCCCCCTGTGCAAGCTGCGAATAAATACACTGTCCTTCTTGCTTCCCTTGCCTACAACTACCTTCCCTTCCGGGGGCTCCTGCATTCGTTCGGCCATCAGCTGCATCCGCCATCGTCAGGCTTCCTGTGCTTCCCGAATTCACATCTACCCAGCAACGACATGATGGATGCCGGCAACAATTAAGTGGCTGAACAAGGTCCCAGCGGGACGTACACGGATGTTGAAATGAGTGTAGCGGCAAAACTCGGAAGCCTTGGAAGTAATAGGTGTGTATTAGTGCTATTCTCATCGGATTTGTCTGAATATATTTCAGCAATGTCTTTGATACAAGTGGCCCCGATCCTAGTCCACAATACACCCCAAGTCCCAGTCGTGAACATATTAAACGAAGGCCCGGACGACCGAAGGGTTCTTTGAATAAGAATAAGCGGGCAACTAGCGCAAATGCCGCCCCGAAACGGCTTGGTCGTCCTCCGGGGACTGGAAAAAATCAACTGGCACGCCTCGCAGGCACACTGGCACCAGAACCTGCAAAAACCCAGTTGGACGGCCTCGTTTACACTCACCCCCGCGAAAGACTGAAATTCATATGGGAAAAGTTGTGCGTACATTTATCTATTGCACATAATGCTAGCTGCTCACCCCATAGCAGTTTAGGAAAGGAGTACCCCCTGTTCTTGCTCCTGACAATCCCAATGTCCTCCAAATGAAGGATGGGCGCTTCATTGTGCCAGATCGCCAGCCTGCAAATCTCGACATGCCAAATACAGATCCAGCTTTTTCGGAATATCCGATCATTCCCGAGCTCGACAATTCTGCGGTGGTAGATTTTTCAGATGAGGAGGACGAATATAATGGGCTTCTGAATGACGGTATCGGTGAGGATGATGCTGCCTCGGACAAGAAATAGAAGCTTCGACTTGGCCACTTGAGCCGTGTGTGTCCGTGACGCAAATAACTTTAATGGCCTTTGAAGATTGCCGAGTGCGGATGTTGAAACTAAAGCCCATTTACCCAAGCTCGGGTTATCGACACAAGCCCGGTCCTGCAGACGAAGCCATCGACACAAGCCACTTTGCCTGGCCCCAAGCCGTTTCGTTCAAGGCGTCCAAGCCCAAGGCCGACTGGTTCGTTGAATTTCTGGATTGAACGACTGTTTTGTTGATTCTGACCAGCCTTCAATGTTTCAAGATACTTTGAATGGGTAAGAATATATGTGGTTAGCAAGGAATTAATGGCTTGAACAAGAGAAGAGGTAGGGCAATATCTTGAGGCAAGCCGTGCACAAGCTCGTGACACAAGCCGTCTTATCCAAGCCCATCTGAATCGTTAATGCACTTAGTTTGATGGTTGGTGCACCACATTGAATACATAGAATCTAGCAATCTAGTCAGAGGATGAAGAAGGTTGAAAGTAGGAAATTCACGCCTCAAGCTCGACCTCGTTTGGCAGAATGACTTATGACACTGGAGGACACGCTCAAGGAGGGAAATGTCGACGAGATATTAAATCGTTGCTTCAGTGTAATTTTCCTTGCCGTCTTCATCGCCAGCCCGTCATCCAGTCCATATATCCAGAATTATATGAATGCAGTAGGCTAAGAGTGAATTATGAAACCCGTGAGTCAAATGCATGGACCTCATTTCAACTGAATCTTCTCTGCTATGAATCTCAGCAAGGTGAACTCGTTGAGGAGCCGGCATCCCGAAGTCAAACCAACCTCGGCGGGCGGCTCGGCATTGATGGCATTATCCACCGAATCAAGAAACCATGGCTGAGTTCAAAATGAGTCTTATCAAAAAACGTAAAACATAAACGAGCCCATGTCCGTGCAAGTAAACTCTTCTACAGGAACCCGATTGAGCAGTATGAGCTGCACAACACTTTCCTTGGCGGGAAAATATTAATTTTGAACATCCATCATGGGATGACATCGGAGCAGTCATGGAGGATTCCAGCGTTCTGTCCAAGCAACGCCATCTTGGCCATTGCGGTGGCAAAGCTGCTCTCCATCAGGGATTGATTGGCTGCGTGGCAAATAGTGTCAGTAGAAGCGAGGGGGGACGACGTGAAAACGTACAGCCCAGAGATTTCCAGCGGCTCGCCGTGCGGGGGTCCCTGATTCAATTCTATCAGAGAAATATATCGTGGGATGGATGATGGTGCGTACCGCGCAAGTGCGAAGTCGGATTGTAGACGGAATTCACCGATGAACGGCGCCTTCACCTCGCCCTGGTGGAGGGTGAAGCCAAGGCCAAGAAGAGGGCCAGGAATTATGAACCCGGGGAGCAAAACCTATTTTCAAACCGGATAAACATCATAAGGGGTATTTTGCGCATACAGAAGACAAACATCGCGGTAGAAGTTATTGTCAAACACGCCAGGGGTCAGGTCGAAGGGGGTGCCGGGGATACTCTAAAGCAATTGAGACTTCGGGCGAGGTGAAGAGACAATCTGAAACGAACCTTGTCGACGTGTTCCTGAACGGCGACGCTATGCGAGGCGAGAAGGTTGACTAGCTCGTCTGAGGTCAGGCCGGCATCCCCAACTCGGCCGAGTATGGTGTCCACCGAGTCGAACGGGTTCGGGACAAGCCCATCGGGCGCCGCATGGATTGCGTTGGGACGGCCCGCCAAGAAGGCGATGCGCGGACCTCCCGGGCAATTCCGAACACTGACGGCCGCAGCGAATTGGATGCTGACGGGAGTCGTTAGAGATGAACCTAACAAGAAAACGGAAAAGATCACGCACATGTCACCGTAGGATACTCCGTACTTGTCTGCAATATCCTTTTCTGCGTAAACAATTGACTCAAGACCCTCCTGAGACATGATCAGCATCCGCAGACTCACACCGGGGAACCGCATTGCTCACATTAGCGGGGTAGGCCAGTTCAGTCGCCGCAAATTGAATCAGGGAGCCATCTGTTATTCAAAATGCTTGAGTCCGTCCCACTACCTGGATGCTATCTTCCGCACCTGCACCGCCGCCGCTGGAGTCAAGCATCAGCGTCCGAAATTTCAGCCTTTCAGGTTGAGACGCACCCAAATTTCTGTTGGCTGTTGAGCTTCGGCGAGTAGCCGATTGCGTCGTGAAATGAAAGCTAGGAGGCTAGGGTTACCGTGGGGACCGAAGAAATAAATGCTACCCACTCGGAGAGCATCATGAGCATCGTCGCCTGATTGTCGGCAATTGAGAAAGAATGATGGCGCAGAAATCTCTGAGCATACCACATTGCCATTCGAACCTAACTCAAAGGTTCATGTACAAAGCGGACACTCGACGGGGGGAAAAACGCACAGATCTTGGATGTCATTCAAAACATTATACCAGATACAACACTGAAGCAGAGTTCAGAGGGATGTGGCAAGTAACCATGGCACGTACTGTTGCGTTAGACGCTGTGTAACCGTTGCCGCAAATCGTGCCAGAAGAGCTTGCTCCGGCGCCGGCTGCAATACAAACCAGAGACAAGGTTGAGAACAGCAAAAGCTTCATGATGTCCGGAAGCAGAGAGCGACGGAGGAATAGTTTTCTGTCTCGTCCACGAGTGCCTTATGAGGAGAGTCTCAGATACGGCGGTCTACAAATGATCTGTCAGGTGCCTGCCTTGCCTCAGGGCGAACAACGAACGACAGAGGACACGCAGGATTACTCCGCAAGCGTATATTAACAGCCCGGACTGAGGCTTTGCGAGGCACACGCAAGACCGGGAAAGAAAAGTTTGAAGTTTAGTCGGTGGGGGCCATTGGATCTGCATGACAAGCGAGTAATTCTCTATTGAACCCCACTGAGAGCGATTATATCGCTCAGCATCGGTGCTGCGTCCAAAATTCGAAGAACGTCGCCCGCAATATTGTGGAGGTCTATAATGCATCCGTGAGGAATAGCTCGGTGTCCGTGGGCTTGCTCTTCGTATACGGTAGCCGGCCGCTGTCACTGTCTGGCGAAATGCACCCTTCCCTTGCAAGCATCTTGACACGCCATGTTTCAACGCAACCGTGACGGGAGACAGGGTGGAAAGCTGTGCATCCGACCTCCAAACCATGCGGCAGGGATCAACGATTCGACGAGAATCTGCCACAGGATGACAACCTATCACCAAGGTCAAGGTCGACACTCGGACTATGGCAGTTGAACTCACTCGAACTACGGCAGTCATGGCCTTCCACGCTGTTGACTCTCGACATTCTAGAGTTCAGGGCCGTGTGCGCTGCCCGACTGGCCGGGTCGTCGTGTGATTGTTCGTTGACGGTCCACACTTACAGCATTGTTCGTGTTCCCTGTCATTCTTTCTTAGCACCCGAGCAGGCCCCCGGTCACTCACCCATAACTCCGTCCGCCAAAGTTCGCAATTTTTGCAGATTTACTCTATGAAATTTGGCCGTCCAGACTCCAGAGCCTGATTTACTCTGTCGGACCGACTTTTTGGACAAAAAATACTCAAAATTTCTTCTGTGCCCGTTTTTAGACTTCTTTTGACATATGTTGGGTCAAGTTGGGGCGCAACAGCATCAGCCAGGAAGTTGCAACCAGTTTCGAACATGCCCGAGCTGAAAACCGACAGAAAAACCTCAATCCTGGCTCCTGGACACTGCCAAAAAAAATCTGGCCACAGGCCAGATTTACTCTATGTCGGACCGAGTTGAGTCCTCCAGACCTTGATTTACTCTATTTCCCAGACCGAAAAACACCAATTTTTGAGGCCTGATTTACTCTATTCCGGACGGAGTTCGTAGATAGTGACCGGGGGCCTACCCGAACTTATTCCCGTCATATATTAAAACTCCATTCACAGAGAAGTACTGAAGGAGCATTCAACAACATGTTTCTCCCGTAGTTATTTAATGCTGTAGGCGATAATAAAACAAGGTGTCGGTATTAATGAATTCATACAATGCATCCGTATATAAGATGAGTCCATGTCCATACGAAGTGAAACCACGCCACAGGTCCCGCGTCGAGCCCAGAGGGGTGGTGTAGGCGGAAGAATAAGCCTAGTTTTTTCGGGCGTCAGAACGTCAGAAGGGCGGAATCTACCTGCAAGCCCCAGAGACCACGTAGTAGGGATTTCCGGAATTCCATAAATTGGAGAGGAGACAAGCTGCCAAAGGTATTCGCGGTCCGCGAGCGTGTGCTTTGATCTCGGCATCGGGGGCCATTTGTTTTCGTCGCGTCGGGCAGTGCGCTGGGGTCGGGGGGGAGGTGGTGGTCAGAGAAAAGATTAAAATGGCGGGGTGGTGTGCCACGTGTCCTCTGCCGAAACGGTTTTTCCGACTTTGATAGTGTTGTTCAAAGTTGCTCCTACTTGTTATTTCTCCGTCAAAAATGCAACTTTTTCTTTTGGGTAAAATCCAGTCCATCTGAAGTGTTATTCTGCACCCCCCAGTCAATTTTGAGCCATATATTCCAAGCCATTATTGCATGGCAAGGAGTAGGGGGTTTAAATGTGACGATTAGTAGGAGCTTAAAACGGGCAACTTTGAAACCACCCCCCCACCCAATTTGCGAGTAGGAGATTAGTAGGAGAACAAAAACATTGCAAATGTTTTCTAAGGTTTAAAAGGCCAAGGAGTTGGTTCTATAGGTCAGTGTATGTATAGAAATGCTACAACTTTGTGAAAAAATATCGGGGAAAAGAGCAATACTCATTGAGAAGGAAAGTCCAGTAGGAGAATTTTTGCTAAAAAGGAGCCCTCGAGACTCCTACTGGCAAAAACTCTCCTTTTTGGGCTTCCTACTCGTGCTCCTACTCGGAGTAGGAAAATGAGTAGGAAAGCGAGTAGGAGCATGAGTAGGAGAGAAGTAGGAGCAACTTTGAACAACACTAATGGCAAAGTGGGCCTGCACGGGAGTTCTCAGGGACGCGGAAGCCTAGGCACGAAATCCCAGACTGATTTTCGCGTCAACATTTGGAGCTCTAACTCTGTCCGTTCCCTCTTGCCTATGCCTCCAGGGAATTCAGGATTAATTATAGCCCTTTCTGCTGACCATCGTTCCATTTGAACCATTTGAATCTGAAACATCGAGTCCCCAAGAATTCGTATAGCACTCCTGCCGATATCTATTACGGGAAGGGGAATGGAGACGGTAGAGATCCCCGTGATGTCGGTGTTTAATGGGCAGGGCTGGGAAATAAATGGGACGTGACAGCAATCAGGTTTGCCGCGGCACGATCCAAATTTGCTCATACCGACTTTGGGGCTACGGTGACGGCTGCGGATTTAAAAGCCGCTTTGAATGCGCCTGGCCGCGGCGGACTTGAAGTGAATGAAGGTGGGGCAGTCAGCCCTTAATGTCAATGTCAATATGCCAGGTCCGCACTGCGAGACCTCGTGCTCGCGACCGGGTAGAAGAGGGCGAGAACCGTCTGTGGAAAAGGTAGGTCCGGATCGCGGGCTGGCTATCGGCGATCTGGGTGTCTGTCCGGGGTAATATTGCGAAGCATTTTGAGGGAACTAGATGCGGGTCCGTCGTCCATAGTAGATGTAATAGCGGATCACAAGTCAAGGACTTTGCAGGTCAAGAGACACTAGTTCACCCCCTTTCGATCTTGAAAGGAGTCTTTAAGGTTCTGTCCGCGATCAGAGCAGCCAGCGCCCCATAGTATCCCCCTGGATAACGTTTGACCGCTGTCCTGGGTGCAATTAGCTCAGCGCCCGTGACGAATCGAAACTGGGGCCCAAATTGATACCACGAATCACTTGACAGCCATTCGAGCTTGGTAGTCATGAATACACCCACAATCGAGTGGATCAGCCTAAATCGTACTTGAGCTCTCGTGTCGGATATCAGCAGTGAGCGGGCTGTTTCTGACGTCCGACGTAATATTGATACACGCGAGGTCGAAAACGACTCACACGTTGAGCCGGCTCAACCTAGGAACGGGAGTGATGTTGGCGTGCGTCTACCCCACCACAAAATTTCAATCTATACCGACTCGAACTTCAAGCCGACGTTTCAAAACTGACAGGAACAATGAATTGCACTGAACGCAGGAATGAAAGGCACGATCTTTATCCTGGCACTCACCTGCCACACATTCATTTCTCGCCTTATAGTATACACGTCAACCCCGGGCGTATATTGCAAGACGTAAATCCTTCAATAGCGGGAAGAAAATCAACTCTCAGCATCTCCCATAATGAAAATAATTCAACTCACTGCCCTCCTCGCGCCATTCATCGCCGCGGTTCTGGCTAGCGTGCGCATCGTTGTTCTCTCACACATCATTCGAAAGCTTACCAGCGAATTTCTAGCCCTCGGTCCTCCAGCGCTCCGCCGCTCTCGAGCCTGTGAGCACCCTTTCCCGTTGCTTTACCTTTATCGTGGCGCTCACTGTTTTGGTGAGAACAGGTCCCGCGCGCATGCACCACCACCATGGAGTGCCAGGGCGGCGCACACCAAGTGGCCCGTTGCAAGGCCAAGGGATACCTCGCCGAGAACGGCTGCCCGATCGCGACGGACAACAAGACGGTGTGCACCGGTTGCAGCTGCCTTATTTCGTGCACGATCGACCCTTGAGCTGTTGGCTGGGAGGAGAGAATGGATGTAATCCAAGCTGATCAATAGGTGTATATGTAAAGCCTTGGGAGCGTGTTATGCATTGGATTTCAGGAATACTGTCCTCGCGTTATTTGAGGAACGACGTACCAATGAACGCGTCCGAGGCGACAGTGGGCCAAGAAAGCATGCAGCCATGGTGCAGAGAGGTGAGCAATGACGATGAGCGGGCGCACAGGATGTGGCATTATGGGGTCTGGGGAGGCTGCCGCGTCCAGAGGCGCAAACACGGCGATATATTTCAAGTCTATGCGAAGCAGCCGATGCAGGCACAAGCCGTGGGCTGAAGTGAGCTCGAGTTCCGGGTAGCGAGAGAATTCCGCCCCGAGTGACAGGACAAGCGGCGGAAAGAGAATGACTCAAATGCCAGGTCTAGAATCAGTAATTGTCTGTCTTACTATTAAGTCCAATGGGTCTGGAAATGCACAATGGGTCTGGAAAATCGATTTTTCTCTCTCATTTCTTGCTCTTTCCCCTCGGAGTTTTTTGCAGCAGTTAGATATACTAGTATGCTATGGCCGTATGAAATGTCTAATGGATACAGCAAGAGGAAGGTATTGAGAATGCGTCGCCGAGCCATCAAATTTTGTGATGTTGAGAAAGGGATCGGTATCCTGGCCTCGCAGCTCACCTCAGACCTCCGAAAATTTTTAAGGGGCACTTTATATCATATCTTAAACTTTCTATCTCCTCAGATTATTTTTCCGGGGTGCTATTGCGGTGCTTTGGAAAGGAGGGCCGCAAGTGCGTGACAAATCAATCAGCCAAATCAATTGTGACATTGTGACACAACTGAACCCTTCCCTCCAAAGCACCAGAACAACGTCCCAGAGAAATAATCTGAAGAGACAGAAAGTTTAAGATATGATATAAAGTGCCCCTTAAAAATTTCCGGAGGTCTGAGGTGAGCTGCGAGGCCAGGATACCGATCCCTTTCTCAACATCACAAAATTTGATGGCTCGGCGACGCATTCTCAATACCTTCCTCTTGCTGTATCCATTAGACATTTCATACAGCCATAGCATTATAGTATATCTAACTGCTGCAAAAAACTCCGGGGGGAAAGAGCAAGAAATGAGAGAGAAAAATCGATTTTCCAGACCCATTGTGCATTTCCAGACCCATTGGGCTTAATAGTACCACCGATCACCAGCCTTTTCCCCACACCTTGTTTGCATTTGCCATTCCTCCCCTGATACCGCCACCTGAAACACTGGACCGACCGTATTCACTGCACCCTTCGTTAATGATCCTTAAATGCTGATTAGATGTTTCAAATTGTTTGGTGGGAGCTCAAGTGATGCCGTGGCCACTGAGTCCCGCGGCAAAGCTTGCCGATGTGCGCCGACCAAAGTATTCGATGGTTGCCGCAGCTGGCCCGGCATCTGCCGAGATCGAGATCGGCTCGGACCTCGGCAGACCGTTCGGCACACATCAGCTCGGGGCAGCACAGTGTGCCGTTTTACCTTTTACCTTTTCCACGAAAAAAAGATAGAGTTGCAGGAACTAGAGGCATCAACATAATTCCTGGGATCTTGGAGAATTACCATTGTGCAGGCTTGCATCAATGTGGCACAGTCCGGACGGAATCGAAGGGCCAAAGACTGCCCTGAGATCCCGCAACAAAATAAAAATGAAAGGAAAACTCAAACAAACCTGGGCCCGGAGGGCGTTACTATCATCATTCAAAGGCCGCAATTTTACGGGAGCTTGAGACGAGAGGTCGAAACTGGAGACGGACGCATAATTGTCAAGGATCATTTGACATGACGAGCCGTCGTATGATCCGCGGCGTATTATGTACCATGTAGATTTTCGCACACATAATCTGTGTAGTTATTTCCCAGGAAGTTGGAAGCATCATAAAATCGACGTCAGGTGTATTTTTATTGAGAGAGGGGAGAGACAGAATATAGGTAATAGTTGACTGTAACTTGTGATTGATTCGTATCTGATTCTAAACAAACGGGCGAGGTAGACCGCCCAGATTCAGTGACCTAGGAGCGCACAACCGGCCTGACGAGCAAGGGCATCTGGAGACCAGCCTCCATGTTGCTGAGGAGGATTGGTCCTTGTGTAACGCTCGTCATCTTCTTCCCTATATCGGAGATGGGGACAGCCAATTCGAACTCGAAGTCGCGGATAAGTGTAAACAACAACGCCTTCATCCTTCGTACGAGGTTTAATTCGGCGACCAAATACAGTATATCGGCGAGTACTCACTCGATTAGGGCAAAGCGATAGCCAAGGCAGCTGCGCGGACCGCCGAGGAACGTGAGCATGTTCCCCCATACACCCGGGATGGCATTTGCAATCGGAGATTCCTTGGATTCCCAGCGTTCCGGGCTGCAAGCATGATATCGTCAGCTGCGGCACATGCGAAGGCGTGGACATCGAAAGCGCACATGAATTCTTTAGCGTCGGAACCCCAGATCGCCGCGTCGCGGTTCAACGCGAGGAGTGGTAGGACGACGGTCATGCCCTTGGGGATTCTGCCCCATGTTAAATGGACGAACGGAATTGACGGTGGTTGAAATACCTGAGATTTTCGTGCACAGTTCCTTGCGCATCGGTGAAGGGTTCCGCAAGGGGTACAACATCATCGGAGAGAGCGACTCGCACTGAGGTAGAGCGAATATGTGGGATTTAGTATAGCCTTGTATAAGAATTGGGAGAGGGAAGCGCACCACTCATAGAGACCGGCGCGTGCAAGCGCAGGGTCTCCCGCACAACACAGTCGAGGTACGGCAGACCGTTGAGCTCATCCATCGTGGGATTCTCCACATTGAGGGAGAGTAATTCCGCACGGACGCGGGCTTGAGCGGCCGTGTTCTGGGTAAGTGCGAACAATGCCCACGTCACCGCCGTACTGAGGTACAGATTAAGTTAAAGCCGTCATAGATTTGGGCTGTACAGCTGGTCGCTACCTTGTAGTCTCATGTCCTGCGACGAGGAAAGTAGGAACCTCTATAGATCTCGTGAGGCTCAGACCATGGAACGAGGAACGATTTGACGAACGAGCCAGAACATCTTCGTCGGAGAGCTGTTGGTTCGCGGGAATCTCTTTCGACGCATTCGCGCGGACGAGTAGATTGAGGAGGTCGCGCGCTCGCCCAGTCTCGAACGTCCCTGTCTCGGCGGTGTCTCGTTTGCTGTCGGCGAGCAGTCGCCGCCCAATGCGCATCATCGTGGCTTGCGCGCCGCGCGTTATTCTGTCCGCCTCCGTTGACTGTTACCCATTCGCGTGAGGTCAGGTGCATTGGTGCGATCTCGAGGAATGCATTACGATGTTCCGAAAAATGGGGTAGAAACCTTGCAAGAAGCGCAAGGCGCCGAACTGGTTGTCCGTAGCGAGGAGCGTCCCGAATGCCGTCCCGAGCTCATCGGGCGTGTCATCATTCTGCGCCCCCAGCGCGTTGATGTTGTGGTTGAACCCTGGACAACCGGAATGTTTCATTTGTTGGACAGAAGGGCAGAAAGATGGTACCTGCGAGCCCAATGATGTCGAGTGTGGCTTTGCTCAGCCACGAAAGGATCTCCACATGCGCGACGCCGCCGTTCTGTGTCGCTTCGGCGGCCCAGATGTCTCGGAGCTAAGGGAGATCCCGAATGTCGGTACACGCACATAGTCCTTCTAAGTATAAACTTACCTGGATGGACTTCTGCACGAAGATCCCCGTGAGTTCGCGGATCTGAGGGGCCCCAAATGCGGGGTTCTGCCGGTCACGGGTGAGGAATCGATGAATGGCACAGTGCCTGTCTGTCGTACCATAATTTTGCGCTGGCAATGAAGGAAAACAATCAGAATACTTGTTCTGAGCGAATTCGAAGGCCTAACAAACCTGTTGTTTATGAACATCGCCTTCCACGACGAGAATCCCTGCAGCACCATGGATTATTGGGCGAGCGGCAACATGGCAGGGCGAGTAGCCACGCACCTGGTCCGACGATGCGTCCGAGATTGTACCGTGCTGGGGCTGTTTTCTGATAGATATGTGTGTTGAAGAGAACGTGGTGAAGCGCCTTGGTATCGATGGTGTACAGGTTCCACGCCCCCTGGCGCACACATATCATCGCCTCCCACGCAACCCCGAATGTGTGGACTCCCAAAAAATCTGTTAATGCGCATAGTACGCCCATATTGTTGAACCCAGTGCTCTTCGATACCAGAGGTTGCCTGGGCACCTGCATTTAAGAATGTAGAGCAGGAAATTTCATAAAATTACACGCACGCCGTCTCTCAGCTGCAGCACATTCCCCGCCAACAGGTTTGTGGAGCTCGGTCCGCGCAGATGTCGCAGCGGCGATCTCAGCCTTGCGTAGAAGAACCTGAGGGTACGATAAAGAACATAGGCTCCAAGGGTCTGAAGGGTCGCTATCGCCAGTCTGAATAGCATGTTGAGCTGGGGGGACTGGTTTGCCCTCGGGAGATATATGTCAGGCGATACGCATCCGTATGACTAATTCGGAGCAGCTTCCGCGACACTTCCGAGATCAAGAACCAAATCAAAAACACACGCTTGATATTAGTAGCCGTCCCAGACTAAGACGCACTGTAAACCGGGCTCTCAAGCGCGACAGAATGATGGATATTTCCATTATGAACTAGACATTGAAGTCGGAAGGCGAGGAGCTCAGCGAGGGAAAACAGGCAACTGGAGATGGCTGAGAGATTACGAGTCCGAAAATTTTAATTTTAGACTCGTTTCTTTGGCATCCCGCCCGTCCAACTCTCGTCGTTGTTGGCCATGACGTAGTGGATTCTTTCCTGAACATCTGCTCAATTATGCCTCCTTTTGGCTCCCTCGCGTCAGGAAGCCGGTCGACCGCGTGTGCAAGCCGTTTGGTTTGCGGCAGGTACTACGAAAGCCGCGTCAATACGTGTGCGATCCGGATTCATTCGCTTGCATGCCACAGGTACACGCGTGAAGGCCGAGCGGACGCGCGTGCAGGCCGAGTGAACGTGTGTTCCCTATAGTGATCTTTTTTATAGTTTCGGGTCCGAGTTTGCCTCTAGATTGACTACTTTGCCGGGATTCTCAGATACGCCCTGGACTTTGCGTAGGGCGTAATGCGTCTGTCTGTTCGCATTTTGCACTTCAAGTTGGTTTTATCTGTACTATTGTAAATTTGGGCAACGAGAATCTTTACAACTCCATCAGCTTTCCTGGTGTGTCCTCAGGTACTAGTGCCCACCACCTCAGCCTCCTGGGCCACCCACAATATATTATGTATAGGGTGTGACACGGGTGGATACCGTGACCCTAGCACTCCTTACCGTACCCGTGACCCGTGACACCATACCCGTGACCCACCCGTGCCCGCGGGTACAGTAAATAACTGCGGGTTCGTGAAAAACCCGCAGTTATTGATACTGCGGTATATTGAGTATGTTTGACAGGTTATAATGGTCTGGGACGTACTCCTAGCGATGTCTATGATTTTCTACGAATTTTCCCGGTATTATTCAGTGCCCAGATGCCCCAGTATGAGCCAACATCACTGCATCACGGCCTATTTGTATATGTTAGTTTCTGGGGAAAGGCACTACGCTTTCGTCCAAAATAGGAAGGTGATGGTTTCTCTTGCCTCCCTGGGCGCATTACAAGCTGAATATGGCTCGCATACTTCCTGTTAGTTGTATAGAGCATTCCTAAGTATTTTCTAGCACCAACATCTCACTAAAAACTGGCTAATTGACACAACTCTATAAAATTGAAACAATTGGCATAAGTGGCATATAAATTGATATAAGAGCATATAAATGGATATAAAATCGTAGAGTAATAGTATTATCAATTTCAGATATGATTGGACAGCCGATAACAAGCAGTAGAGGTAGAATGAGTGATTTTGCCAAATTTGGAAAACCCGCGGGTTTGTGAGCATATTCACGGTATCATGGGTTTCCCCAGCATCCGATACCGTACCCGCACCCGTGACACCCATACCCGTGACACCGCGGTAGTGCGTAACACCGTGTCACACACTAATTATGTAAACAGTACCTCATGTCTCCGTGCTGTCCAGACACATTCAGGACATTGGGTTCGACAATCGGCAAACATCGGGATGCTGTCCCAGATAAGATAAGATGTCTTGGATTACATTAGATTAGATTGGATTAGATTGGAAGGTCTTCCCCAAAGTTCACATCGACTCCCTGCCAGAGGAGTCGGTAAGAGCAGGGGTGAAGAAGAGATAAGGGTTCCCTACTCGCTGATTCTACATAAATCCTGCTGTGCCAATGTCGAGCGGTAGGAAACCCAAGGTTTCGAACACATTTTGGGTCTATTATATGACATACGCAGGTTTGAAGCAGAGTACTAACAGATATGATGCCATGTGGAAATCTATATTCGTGGGCGAAGTGCACATGGAGGACTTGAGGAAACTATACTACTAGTGTCCCACAGCCACTCGGCTCGTACTCGGCTTGATGACACCAACTGTCTGACTCACGTTTCTTTCGCGCGCAATCAACCTTCTTTCGTGCGCGCTGGGTTTCTTTCGCGCGCGCCGGATTTCTTTCGCGCGGTTTTTTGTACAAACGAACCCTCATAGTTAGCTTGGTGAGGGTAGGACTAGTGATGCCCGTGGCCTGGCCTGAGGCCCTCAGGCCCGACAAGCCAGGCCAGGCCAAATGTCGGGCTTGATCGGGCCCAGGGCTTGGGCTTGAAGATTTTCAAGCCTGAGCCAGGCCCGCAAGCTCTGGCTTGGACAATCACCCATACCGGTGCGACCCAGTCGATCTTCAACGAAGCTCAACTTGCTCAAACTTCCGACTTCATTCCTTCCTTTCGGATTTACAACATTTTGAACCATTTTTGACATCGTGCGAAGAAATTTCCGCTTATGCGGAGTTCTATGAGACTCTAAATTAGCTACCAAGGCTCGAAGATGGATGTGGATTGTAACTATCACCTTAGTTCAACATTTTATGACATTTATGTCTCTTTCGTGCAGGTCTACATGGTCAAAATCAAGCGGTGGCGGGGGTACCTACGGAGGCCCTGGCTCAGGCCCGAGCCAGGCCAGGCCAAGCCCTACTCGCGGGCTTGGGCTTTGGCCTGAAGAATCGTAAGCCCAGGCCCGCTCAAGCCAGGCCAAAGCCCTGGCTTTCAGGCCAAGCCAGGCCACGGGCATCACTAGGTAGGACGGCGATTGAAGGAGGAGAAGGAGGATAGTATTACTGCGAAAGTCCCTATAAGGAACAAGCAGGTACTGTACCGACGTACACAGCGCCCTAATGTACGCTACAGTCGTCTAGGGCCAGATCACTGTGATAGCTGACATACCGAGTAGTACATAAACGTCTCACGAAAAAGCTTGGGAGACGGGGAGAATCAGAAATCACTGTCCAGGGATCCGAAAAACCACGGGGAAGTAGCGAGGGAACTCCTGGAATAAACCAAGAGTATCAAACACGTACATGGCGAAGATTTGCACCGCTTTGCGGGATGCCGTCAACTTCAGCAAGAACTGATAGTTCGGCATTTGCGAGTAGGACGCCCGTAGTACTGGATCACACTTGTATAACTTTGCCAAGAAACGACCTCGAA
The DNA here is from genome assembly GCA_029289555.1 of Mycena latifolia. Classification (NCBI taxonomy): domain Eukaryota; kingdom Fungi; phylum Basidiomycota; class Agaricomycetes; order Agaricales; family Mycenaceae; genus Mycena; species Mycena latifolia. The sequence goes on along the minus strand of JARJLE010000017.1, from coordinate 290,054 downwards.
TTTCCACGAGTCGAGGTTCGGACGTGCAGTCAAATAGTGCATACACCTCGTCCTCGACCGCTCCGCGGCAGAATCTGCATAGCCGAAAAATGCGCGGGACAGCTTCCCTATACCTTCCAGGATAGCGAAGACGTTCGATGCTTAGGCTGTGATCCCCTAGTAAGAGGCCCGTGAGCGCCTTGCGATGCGCGGGCACGGCAACCATCATAAGGTAGTGTCGAGTGACAAGTGTCAGTGACTTGTCCTGGAGCTCCAGTTGGTTGCGCAAGAGGTGAGTTTTGACCAAGTTGTCGATGTCTCGTTGCAAATCATCGTCAAGTACACTGATGAAAGGCTTCTTCGCGACGCCCTCCATGGTTTTGGAGGAGAGGAGATCATCGACGGTGACCTCGATAGGCATCGGCAGACGTTTAAGCATCAAGATCAGATCGGACGCCCAACCTGGCTTACCCTCACGCAAGAGAGAGATGGAGTCAAGGAAGGCTGCCTTCACGACACGTTCCGAGGTTGCTGCAATTAGGTATTGCAATCGGCCGAGTGCATGCAAGATCCGCTGTATGCGGCTGGACTTTTGACCAGTCTCTGTGAATAAGACAGCGAGTATGGAGTGCGGGTTCAAACCGAGCAGCCGACGGAGGAAGAGATGTCGGTCATCCATCAGTGAGGTGTCGGTGTCGAGAGAGAGCTCACATCCAGAAATGAGGTAACAGTCAACGCAGGCTGAGTAGAGCACGAGCCCTTCGCGCACTGGCAGTGAGCCGATGCGATGTTGCAGGCCGAAGATTGCGTTGCTGGTAGCTCGGGCTTTGGACGCTTTGATGGCGTAGTGCGAAAATATTCGAGTGAACGGAGGTGAACCAAATGCCGACATATTTGAACTCGTGGACGAGCTCCACGACAAGGTCTCCGACGGGATCACAGCGGGGAGTGGCCCGAAAATTATCCATTTGGATTTTGGCGCGCTGAAGAAGCATCTTTTGTTCGTGCACCACTTCGCAAAGCATGTAACCTTGTGCTGGAATGCTGGGAAGAAAGTGGACATGACGAGGTTATCATCAGCCTACTCCACTTGCGACACTGGGTGGCCGTTGAGCCGGATAACATCCTTGTGAGGGGAAAGGCGGAAGTCTGAGAAGTATATGTTCCGTAGGTGAAGCTGTGTCCCCCGTGAAGAGACCGATCAGGGAACGAAAAGGCATCGAGTGGTCGTCTCCGAACTTGACAGCGTACGACATACGCGCGTAGAGCATGCGCATGAGGTCGAAGAACGGACCCGAGACACCGGCAGCATACATGTCTGCCCAAAGTCTGCCGACATCAGTATACGGGAACGCGTTCGTCATGTCCCCAAAGAAGACGCATAGTGTCTTACCCTCCGCACGCGCGCGCTGGATGGCACACAGGAGGACCAAAGAATTATCGTCTGTACGCGGCCGGGCTGGAAGCCATTTTGGGAGTTCGGGATAATACTGTTTGCCGCCGCCCATTCGCGAAGTCGGCCGTCGAGGAGGAGAGTAAGCACATTGAGGGGGCAGCACTCCAACCCGACCAGCCAGTAGCTCTCGGGGTCGTCAACCGCGCGCCCTTGCTTCAGAATGAGAAGAGTAACGAGCCATTTTTGTGGTGCGTGCACGCTATCCAGGCAGGCGTGGAAGAGAGTGACGAGAGCGTCGTTCGGTATGGTCATGATTTTCGTGTAGGAGACGGCATCGATACCATGTGCGCTACGGAACAATTTGCATCGCAGCTTCTTGATGTTCTGGATATCTTTGATCGTGATTCTTCGCGAGAAGCCCTGAGGTGTACGATGTTTTGTCCGCCTGGGGATAGAGGCATTTAGGGCTTTAATAACTTCGTGCAGGTCGGCTTCGAAGGTATTGAATGAAGAAGTCGCACGGTGATCGCTGCTGTGTTACATTCGACGTTGATCGAACCATTATTCCTGCGACGAAGTGAAGTTGGTTTGATAGGTGAAGGTTGGACGGCGATTGACGGAGGACGCCCATACGGTCGATTAGGAGCTTTGGGGCATCAGGTGAATGACTGACGCACATATTATGAAGTATTGAGCAATTACTCCTGCGATGACCTCAGCAAGACCTCTAAATAAAATGGGGGAGATATTCCGGGATGCGAGGATGATGGATATAGGAGGACGGGGGAGGAAAAAATCACGAATTATACCTATACGGTCCAACCCCGAATCGAACGGGCGTAGCCTGCACACTATGAATCGCACACAGAAAGGTCAAGCAGGTGCGGGCCTCTCCGCAGTTGGACCTTGTTAGTGTGGACCTGAAGCTGGTTAGTTTGGTGAGGGTTGGACGGCGATGGTAGATTAGGAGCTTTTGGTAATTGAAGACTGACCCCTGTCTTATAATTTGTGCGTGATTCCTGGGACGACGTCAGAAAACAAGCACCTCAAAAAATGGTGGACAGAGTCAGGTGAAGGGAGGCGCAGATTATGGATGCAGAAGGACGGAAACAAAAGTCTTCCGCTCGCGCCCATGCGGTCCAAGCCCGAGTCGAACAGGCTTCGCCTGCATGTCCATTCAGTGCGGCTTTTGCGAACGGGAAGCAGGCGCGGGCCACTCCGCAATTAGAAGCCTTACATTGGACCTCCGTGTATAGGCGTATTTCCGCGGGCGAGGGCGGCAGCGACACCGGTGATTTCAACTCCAGAGGTGCGTATTGCTGACAAAAAGTCCCAGATAAACTACTCCCATGGTCCAAGCCCGAATCGAACGGGCGTCGTCTGCACACACTACAATGAACACATGATGTGAAGCAGGTGCGGGCCGCTCCGCAATTGGACCTTGAGAGCGCTGTGCAGAGCCTGAATAGGTGAATATCTTTCAAGCTGGAGGTGGACACGTACTTACATAACTTGATTATTTCATTCACTGAGTGCGATAAGTAGACTCAAAACTTGTCGGTGGTAAGGAATTGGGGGATTGCGATAGATGGGTCGATGACCAACCCAATGTGAGCGAACAGGTCTTGTATTAGAAGCGAAATTGACGAATCCTAACACCAATCTATCCGAGTATGAGAAATACGCACGAGTAGGCGGGGAACCTTCAGGACGTTGACGAGAAAAAATCAAAGCGGCCCTAGAGACATAGGCGCAGGAAAACCCCGCGGAATAAGAGACACGCCACGCATACGAACGGCACTAGCAATTCTTGAGATCTTCGCGGACTATTGTGAGGATTGACTCGCACGACTCGGGTGAGGACAAAGAGACGCGGAAAGACAGAAATAGCTCGGGTGACAACCAATACCGCCGGGGGAAACCGAACCCCTGGCTTCCTCAGATGCTTAAGAAGCTGGGGTAACGTTTCCCGGACGACCGGAAAGTGTTCGACGACGGCTTGTTACCCAATGAATACCTTGAGTACCTTGAGTAATATTGCAGTTGGTGTGACGTGTCCTGGAGGAATGTGCGAGGAGTCACCAGATCAGCGGGTCCAACGTGCGCATGCACTGCGCCGCGGCGCGCAGAGAGGGCGCGCGACAATCCTAGGTTCGGGCCGCAGAACGAGATGCTAGGCGCTGCAAGCTGCCCCACCCAGCTGTGGAACACGTGAGGCTCGAAGTGGCGGACGCGGCGAGGAGTGTGCAGCGGGGATATCAGCAAGTTTAAGCAAGACAGGACGGAGGGCGGCGCGCCGAGCCAGAGCATACAGCGGAAGACGGAAGACGGAAAACCGAGAGGAGCGTAGTCAGTGAAAGATAGCATACACAATGTCAACCGCTTGCGACTGCCATATACTTCTAGTGGCATACAACACCGCGGCGGTGGCGTGCACGGGAGGTTTTCTCGCCCCCTTGTGAGCGGTTTCGGCATAATCGACTACAGTGAAAGACGAGGCATCGACCGCTGATCTTACACGTGGCAGAAATGCGTTCCGACGTAGCACAGCGCAAGCACTCATTCATCCTCGCTGCCGCACGACTCGCTGGATGAAAGCTGGATGAAAGTGCCGCCGCGGGTGCGTCACTGGCTACACCTGGCGCAGAAGCTCTTGAGCGCGGCCGAGACACTAGTCTTATAGCTAGGTTAAGGCACAAGGACTTGAAGGAGGTTCGATGCGCGAGATGGTAGACGAGACGGTGGTGGGCGGAAGGTGAGAGGCTCGGCCTGATCCGGATGATGCATGACGCAAGGGTGATGTGTCAGAAATCTTTCGGGAAGAGCCCGGTTTCAATTTATTCGATTCAAACCGTTCGAGGGTGCGTATGCGCCAGGTTTGGCCGGTAAGATCTCCTGTTGATCCTCCCTAGCTCAGTATAAATTGCGCACAGAGTGAAGGCGGTCGCACTTTGGCGGCACACGCTCATCAATATCACTTCTTGAATCAACAGTCGCGGTGGGCGGTCAACGGAATACGTCCTCCGCTGGAAATCAGATGAGTGTTCTAAGGAAACGGGGGCCTGAAAATCGCACCTGAACAATAGAACAACATAAAACACTTTGAAATTAAAATGTATGGTCCGAGCCCGGCTCGAACGGGCGTCTCCTGCGTCCTGTGCTTACTGTGCACGGATGGATATTGCCGGCAATCAAATGCTACGCGACGTCTAGAGTTCATACCGGACGAGCTGCTGGGAGGAAAAAGCTCCTTCTTACTCCCCATACAGACGAGGGGAACCGAACCCAATCACAATCGAGGTAAATTACGCCAGGAATCCTCAACTGAGCGACGGCGCATTTCTACTGTAGTATGAGGTCCCTGAGTTAAGGCAGAACAAAGAGACGCGGGGAGTAAGCGTGGACGTTTCAGTAGACGAGGAGACCGACCTTATCACTTCGTCCGAGCAACGACAACCGAAGAGCTCAGGGGCGAAGTTCGTGGAGCGTATAGGGCAGTGGCGCGCGATCAAAATCTCATCAAAATCTGCCTCGGAACATTTTCCGGTGGTCCAATTACTCCGGTTAGAACTACTACCCCCACGCCCGCGAGCGCAGCGAGCGGACTATAACGTCGGGACGATTCGAGACTACCGCGACCCCGGAAGCGACTGGGTCTTGAGGGGCACAATGACAAGACCTTCAAAAGAAACTTCCCTTGGCGCCCGCGATCATGGTTCAAGCCCAACTGGACGGTCGCATCTTTCACGTGCGTACGTCCGCGAATGCAGATGCGGACCTGGGCAATACTCTGGTTAGATCGTTCAATTTTTGCGAGCAAAAAGGAACTCACACACGGATATATATGAAGTCTTATATGCAGAACCGTATCTCTATATAGCGAAAACCATACGCGAGTAACGTGACCGCAGCTTTTGACAAAGATCTCTCTTCCTGCGGCGCGGTGGGCATTGAGCACCAAAGCGGTGTTTTCTGCGGACAGGGCAATTCACGAAACTTGGCTTTCAAGCACGAACCGCCCCATGGCTTATTTTTTGGTCAGCTCGCAGTCAGTCGCAGTTGTTCGGAAAGTCCGCGGAATCGGAAATTGTGGTCTAAACTGGGATAGTGCACAGCGCATCACTTGGTTTGATTGCGGCGTGGTGCGGAGGCCGGAGTAACGGAAAAAAGACCTGAATGGAGAAGGTGGCTGTTGATGCGATCAGAGCAGCGCTGAGGTAAGTGAATGGGGGATTTCGTTGAAGAACAGTTTATGGGTATATGAGGAAATAGCACAGCCAAACGAGCAAAATTTTAACGGACGGTTAACATATCTAAGCCTTAGCATTAGGACATGACTGAACGTGCGGTGCAGCCAAAGCGCAGCCGCAGCATCAACAACCGTATACAGCCCTGAACGCGTATGTCTCGGCTACTCTTACTCGATATCTCGGCTAATTAGTAATCATACTCGATGACGTTGGATGAGGCGAGAGAGGGAGAGTCAGCGCATAAGATGAGCGGAGCGTCTTCCATAAATTTCCGCATAGTCTAGATCCTTGTCTTCTCAACGCCACCATCGTCTTCGCCCTTTTCGCGTCTAAACCCCTTCTGAGCAACCCACACCGTTACATTTGTTTCCTCACCCATGAGTGCCCGACTCCCTTCTTCAACAGAAGTCTGCATCGTCGGCGCCGGCCCCAGTGGTCTCGCCTGCGCCGCGGGCCTTGCAGCGCGCCAAATCCCGTTCGTCATTGTCGATGCGCTCGAAGCAGGACACAACAGCTCGCGCTCGGCGCTCATGCAAGCCAGTGCGCTCGAGGTGAGCTCATCTACTTGATATCTCCCATCGTTGCTCACTGCGATCCAGGCCCTCGGTGCCCTGCATCCCCCACTGTCTGAACAGCTTGTGTCTGACGGCATCCAATCCAAGACGTTGACGGCCTTCGACTCGCAGGAACGGCTTTTGTTTCGGATACGCATGACGGAGATTGCACAGTACACCAAATATGCGTTCTCGCTGGTGATTCCACAGCACAAAGTCGAGCTTCGGATGCGCGAGTATGTCGAACGCAGCGGAAATAGCATCCACTGGAAGAAACGTGTTGCTGATATCAAGGAAGTCGCCGAGGGCTCGCAGTACGAGCTGCGATTCGAGTCCGGCGAAGCTCTGAGGGCGCGCTACGTCGTCGCGGCGGACGGTTCGAAGTCACTCTTGCGGAGCTTTGCGGGAATCCCTTTTCTCGACCCATACACGCGGAAGGAGGCTGACCCGGGTAAGAGCGACCTGTCCTTCGTGGTGGCGGACGTACTGTTGGCGTTGCCACTGCCCGCGAGCATTTCCAGGGACGGGCTCCAGATGATGATCGGCGCTGGCGGCGTCATATTAACAGCACCGATGCTCGACTCGTCCCTCGCTTCAGACCAGAGTCTCTTCCGACTCTACCTCGGTGTTCCCGACACGCCGCCCCGTGCCCCGGACGCAAACTATCTTCAGGCCATCTTGAACGCGCGGGGGCCTGGATCGCATTCAACGCAGCACACCGTTCCAAAGATTGTCCAAGTCCTGGACAGCTCCCGATACCGGACCCGGCTGGCGCTTGTCGACCGGTACGTGCAGCGCGCCAATGGCGGCGCGTACATTATACTCGTGGGTGACTCTGCGCACAAGCATGGGTGAGAATTCAACCCAATTCGTTGTACTATTACTCATCTCGATCTCCCCAGTCCCGCTGGCGGACAGGGTATGAATATGGGGATCTGCGATGGTTGCGAGCTCGCCGAGGCGATCGACGCGCACCGTAAGGGTGCCCTTGACGCCGAAAAATTGGGCGCTAAGCGCGATGCCGTGGAGATCTTCGATGCATACTCTACTCATCGCCGCTCCGTCGCAAGCGAAGTCATCGCCATGGTGCAGGACATGACGGAGTTAGAGAAGGGAGGATCAGGCTGGGGATTCTCCTTACGCGTAAACGCTGTGCGGTTGGCCACCAAGATTCCGTACGTCAACAGCTTGTTTGCGTGGAGGATTAGCGGGCTGGGTCATGCAAAGAAGCCCTGAAATATGTTATGCGGCTATAGTGTATTAGAATTGTAATCAGACGTGTTCATCCTCACATTCCAATCATGTACCTCCAAATCGGCCCATGACTCGTTGCATTCAGCCATTTCTGTCACAAATCAGCACTCCTTTCAAGCATTTTGTACTGCGGCGAGGACCGGCGAACGCACCATGGTCATCATCCGCCACGGCTTTCTTCTCCACGCGCCTGCCATCGGGCCGCCTGATTGCTCTGAACATCAATCCGAATAGACCGAGCCAGACGCCCTACAAGGTAGGGAACGTTTCGCTTCAGCGTTTGGACTCGGGAAGAGAGGGAAGACTTCCGTCCTGGTACTCGATGTCCTAGAAGATGGCGAGGAACTGTGGAATCTGGGTGATTGGCGAGAATTGATGTTCAAGCTGTTGCGAAAACGTACCTTACAGTCGTCACCTTCACGGTCAAAGTTGAGGGGTAAAGAGATATCGATGAAAAGGCGGGTGATGGCCCGGAAAACGCTGAAGATCTTGTCGATGTCTGCGTCCGAGACGCTGCGGAAACAAACGTATAAAGACGTGGTGTGGATAGCACTCGTGGACCGACAGATGTGTGAGGGTCGGCAAGGAAAGGACCATATTGAGGGTCTCGTAGATGTCGGTGTATTTTTTGAGCTGAGAAAGAACAGGGGATGTGAGAAGGTCATCGGGTCCCAATCGCATCCGGGTCCCATCGACAAGACCTGGAGTCCCGGAAATTTGGACAGCCGCCGAAATGGCTCGGAGGCACCCGAGCCGTTGATTGTGTAATTACGCGTTGGAGCAAAGAGAGGGAGGTCTCCGAATGTGCTCGCGAGGCTGGTTTTATCAGCTCATCCAGTTCAGGCGCGGGGAGGAGTGGGATCCATTCATTCGCACGCTCAGAACCGAGGTGCCCGCCCTCGAACTCGAAGAGGGAGAGGTGCTGTAGCTTTAATGTTAAAACGTCGATGACTTACCCTGGAGCAACGAGCTGCCGAGTTTCATCTTCACCGCAATTGTCAGATGCACATGAGGGAAGAAGAAGAAGAAAAAGAAGACATGTGTCCCTTCAAACCATGGCCCGAGCTCGAACCGGACGAACGACATCAACACTTGCAGTAAGAGTTTGCTTAGTCGGTGTGGTTGCGGACCAACATCCGAATCATATTCTAGTTGCGATGAACTCACCAGCTTTACAGGAAAATGTACCGTCTTTGCAGGTAGTGCGTCGTACTCAATTTGATGGAGCATGACTTCATAGTGGGGGTCCAGGGCACATTCAATTTCTTGTCGGATGCACAAGAGGAAAAAAGGGCTTGCCCATGTCGTGACCCGAGCTCGAATCGAACGAAAGACGCCTGCAGACAAGTGTTTTCTGTGGCCAATGTGTGCGGGTGCGGACCATCCGCCGTCGGGCCTTGGCGTCCGAGCTCTGAAGGGGGTATGGTACGAGTTGACTACCTCGGGGATGTGCCGGTGGTTAAGGTGCGAACTGAAAAGCTGGAGAGACCACGAGTAACGGGGAAAGGGATGAGAAAGTTAGCATCTCCAGGGAAAGAGACCACCGTACCTTCGAATAGTCCCGGGCTCGATTCCAGCGAGCTATCCTCGCAGATGCAAACCCATGTATTGAGAGCGAGTGCGGACCTTCTTCTGTCAGCACGTGCTTACCGAGCGAGTTAATGGAAACCGGACTGGAAACTCAGAAGTAACGAAAGTGCAGATGCGTCGAGATACAGTCTGACGCTCTTCCAGAACTAAAGTCGGATGCGTCGAGATACTCCAGATCGTAGATCGATGCCGGCGACTTTGAAGTTTGCACAGGTCCCAGGAGACAATCCAGGTGCCTCGATATGTCAGAGAACGGGCTCAAGGAAACTTGTGGGCGGGATTAACACGGAATCGAGAGTTCCAGCAGGGATGGAGCGCACAAGGGCAGGTTTGGGCAAACGATGATGAAGGTTCGGGACAAGCCGTCCCTTGTTTGTCCCTGTCCCCCCATCACGCCTTTCCCCAACATATACAAACTCTCCTCCTTCCTCTTCCGTGACTGTAGTAATCCGACCAAGTGTTCAGGTGACGGGTGACGGCGTCCTATGAACTGAACACTTGGGACATGGGTGACAGGTGACAGAGCCATTTTCAGGCTCAAATAAGCCTAAAAACTCGAATATGCATGCGCGGGTGGTGGTTGTCCCTGTGCATCTTTCCTTTCTCTATTCTCTTCTCTTCTAGTCTACTCCATCCAATCATTGTGATGCGAATTTTATTTCACACAGGGCGGATTCACTCCCCTCGGCCTCACTCTCCGCAAATCCCTCGCAACCCGAGGCGCGCACAAAGTCGCCCTCACACCCCTCCCCGTCCCCGATCCAGCCGTCTCGACATACATCGACCTACTCCAGTCGAACGAGAATATTTATCCGGAGACGTGCGATCTGTCGAGTCCGCCCTCGATACATGCGTTCGCGAGACTGATCGACGGCGCATTTCTAGCCTATGAAGTCCCTGAGTTAAGGCAGAACAAACGAACGTGGGGAATAACCGTGGAGGATTCAGTGGACGATGAGACCGACCATATCACTTGATCCGAGCAACGACAACCGAGTCCGAAAAATGCAAGAGCTCAGGGGCGGGACTTGAGGGAAATGATCAAAGTTGCTTGACATCGCAATTCGTGGAGCGTAGTATTGCGGTTTAACGCCGCGACGCCGGAAGCGACTGGGCCTTTAGGGGCACAATGACAAGACCTTGAAAAGAATCTTCCCTTGGCGCCAGTCATCAAGGTTCCAACCCAACTGGACGGCCGCATCCCGCTCCGCGATTGGACCTGGGTAATGTCCAGGTCACTCTGGTTAGAGCATTCAATTTTTGCGAGCGAAAGGATCCCACGCACGGATATATATGAAATTCACGCTCATGGTTTCTTGACGCTAGAGGGGTCAATGAATGACGAAAGCGCGCGCCATCCCAGAGGGAGGGTGACAGATATAAGCTGCCCACATCGAGGTGGATACGAGCGCATAGGGACCCAGGAATTCGAGGCGTGCGGAGACAAAAAGTGCAATATGAAGTTGGAAGCCAGGGAACATCCTGAGGCGCTTATGGATCAAGCGCAAGCCGGAATAGAATCAAAAAAAAAAAAATGAAAAATGAAAATGAAAACATTGAACAGCAATGGGTGATGGTCCAAGCCCGGATCGAATGGGCGCCGCCGCTGGCATGTACATGTTCTTTGTACAACGGTGACGCAGGCGCGGCCTCTCCGCAATTGGACCTGGATCATATGGAGGAGAAGCTTGATAGATGACTACACTTAAGGAAGGAAGAGTATCATCGCGCAATACTCGCGAGACCGAGACTCCACCGAGCAACGGGAGTACTAGGCAGAACTTGCACGCTAAAAAAAGCGAATCGGCGCCAACCCGCAGTCTAAGCCCGACTCGAACGGGCATCGCTCGCATGTACATCGTGATCCAAGGGAAGCCCCTTCCCAATTTACTGTTGAGGAGGGGCGGAAAAGATGAGTAAATTAAGAGAGTACAGGTAGCTAACGATCCCGCGGAGGGATGTCAATGGCAAGTAGCTTATTCAGAATAGTCCCCGATCGAACATACACACCGAGTGAAGAAAGGTGGAAGAGCAGACGGTGCCCGTACTTCTCCTTCTCCGCCCTCCTGCACTTCTAGTTTCGCATTCCACGGAACCGCTTTCGAGGTCGAGAAATCCAGAAAGAACGTGAGCCCAGAAGTATACGAAGTGGGAGAGAGACTTTGAGATATCTCGTTTATACCTGTCCTCATTGACTGAGATTAAACGTTGTCGACAATTGACACCCGCTTTCCAGGAGTTAGGGCCAGCGTACCGCGCCATAACTCCGGGTATCAGCAGTGTAGTCCCGCTGCAACAGGCTAGGGTGAGGGTTGCTTTCAAATATAAAGCGCGAACGAGGCTTTAGAGTGCCACGCGTTCTTCCTACCCCTCATCCTGCTTCCGGTGTCCAGATGAATCTCCGCGCCGAGCCTTCCGTGGTCGACGATGGATGGGATCATGCCTTCGGGTTCGCTTACTGTGCAAGTAACGGTGATCTATGCGCACCCCACAGAGGCGGTCGTCGGCGACAGTCTCCGAGGAGGACGGAGTGCCTAATAACCCTCCGAAGAAACAGCAGATTTCTTTTCGACTGACCTGCAGTGAAAGTTTTTGGTTGGGCGCCATTATTTTCATTCCAATCTTCCCGATCTCAGTTGAATACACAGTGTTGCAGCTCTGCCTCCTTGACTTGGATGGCTCCCCGATTCCCATTCTCATTTCCAACAAATTTCCAAGTAGAATTTGTTGAAAATTTGGAAAAAAAGTCGTCTGAGAGAAATGGAAGATAATAAGCTCGCCGACTTCGCATCCCAGAGATTCGAGCTCTGACCAAGGCTCTGAATGCCTCTTTCGTTGACGCGTTGGCGGGCGGATCCGACCCATCAAACATGTGGGAACATATTGGTTGGTCAGGTTTGGCTCACCACGTGGCTTCCAAGCCTCTGTTATGTCCTCCATCCTCGAAACCGCCAGCTCGCCCGCAAACTCGCCCGCTTTAGCTCGAGCTCTTCCTTACGTGAAATCGGGAGCCTCTGTCATCATTTCTTCCTCACTTGCCATTTCCCGTGCATCTTTTGCTGCCCTGGCCTTCATCGCCAAAGTCGTCGCACACCCGCTCGTTTTTCTCTCGCCATTCCCGTTCTTGCTCTACATCCTTGCTCCAGTCATCGTATTCGTCCAGTTATTTCTCGATGTCACTGTCTACACGCCGTACCGCTTCATAGTCTATCTCTCGGACGCGTTTTACCCGGCGTACATCTTCCTCGGCGTGGCGTGCATTACTGGGGCGCTTATGGGCTTGAGCGGCCGGCTGGCTGTCCTCGGGGTCGTTTATGTGCTCCCACCCGCACCGAGCCCGACTCCACTGGATTCGCAGCAGAAGAAATCGAAGAGGATCTCATGACATATAGGTACACGATTATTCTGAAGAACAACGCACCTTTTTTAATATATTTTGACCCAGGCATTCATTCGATATCATAATTGTCCACGCCTATTGTCCTCCCGGTGTAATTGTCCTTACTCTATGGTTTCTCCTAAGTAACCTGACAGTGTCCGCCAGGGCGCCTCCTCGCGAGCACCGGTACAGCTCCCAGGACCAGGTGTATGCATATGCATTACTCTATCTTGTAACACACCCCCGCGTGCCCGGGCCTCGTCTAATCAACTTGTTTCTTCACTCGCTTCTGCTCCGTTGCCAGGGGAGGGCTGTATTGTCGTTACTTCCGAGCACAACACCGAAAAACAAAGCGAGCCGTAACGTTTGTCGTATCCCTCTGGAAACCTATTGAGTTACGTTAAGCCTTATGTGGCCATACAACCGACCCTCGAACAAGGAAAGTTGGCCATAGTCGTGGATAAAAACAAAATGCGCCTGAACAACACGCGTCACACTGGAAGATAAAAGGTGTGCGTAGTCTACTATGTCCCGTATTTGCACCCAGTATGATGTGCACTACCCCGTCTATCCGAGAACGCGATCATGAATCCCGCTATCCGCCCCGGGCACTGAAGGGGAAGAAGTTGGAGAGGAATGGCACGTGGACGGTCTGCCGCGACATCGTCTAAGCTCAACCGCAAAGGGATTCTTAAAACCGATCACGATAGGTGCGTCCGTGTAATTCTTTGCAGGGATTTCCTCATATCTGTCTGGGCATTGAACGTAGCACAACAAAGACCTTCGAGGAGTTCGTGGGCGAAGCGAAGGCGTGCGGGATGCCTGTGCGACAGTGGAGGACGACTGTCCCGGAGCGACGACGCCATCTCGACGAGGATCCGCGGGCGCGGGTGGTGGATGTACATCGGTGCGAGTGCCTGAGGTGTGGGACGGTGGGCGGATACGCGGGGCGAATACCGACTGGTGCATTGGAATAAGCATAAGAAGGTGTGTCCAGGGAGGACAGCGACCACTTATACACGAACCGTGGTCGTTCCAGCACTGAAGCTCAGCACCAAAAATCCTGATATCGATACCGACTTGAAGTAAATTGTATGACACGCGATGGAAAACGTCCTCTGGAACGGGACCAATCTCCATAATTGAAACCCAGGCGCAGCATTTCGCCCCATGTGCCTCGACTCTTCACGAGTTGAGTCACCTACGGCTGGAAATTCCCTCCCAATTCGCCGCTAGGGATAGTTATATCAGTATTCAAAGCTGAATATCAGCCCCGTATTCCCTAGAGCCACACACAAGGAACTCCCAACGATTCGCTTCGACCTTAATAAATTATTCGGAGTCCAAATGAACTCGGTAACGTTATGCACGGGTCCTTATCGCGTCGAACATGTGCTGTAACCACTTGGTCAGCTCGCGCTCCCAAAATTACGTACCGATCTGCGGCTCGCGCCCGTTCCTTGTGAGAATAGTCCGCAGAAGGGGAAGATATGTAGGACGTATCTGTCCTCGTCCTCCTGCACTGGCGTGCCACCGGGGAGGCTGGTTGAATCAAATTCAGGGTCGCGCCGCGCCCGTGAATAGGCGTGTACGTATGTCATAGCAATTAGGTCGTGAAAAAACGGAATATACCACGTGACCGGGCCCACAAACATCCCTCCATCCCATCCTCCCACTGCGTGCCAGCGGTGCTTCAGCTACGGCAGTCCGCGCCAGGAGGACCTCGCAGATCCTCTGTGTCTGATATCCTGCCCTGATTACCGCCGCTGAATCGTTTGGGCTGCCAGGGAGTGGGCGCAGAAAACTTACAAAACCCTGGAGGCCCTTGTCCTTCTTCGGCCCCTGGATGGTCTAGCGGATGCGCGGAGAAGATGGGCGATGCGGAGATGCTCCGGGCCCTAGAGCCCATACACGTACAAGTCCACGATACGCTAGCCACAAGGCTTCATCGGAGGAGAGCCTGGGCTACATCTCGTGGTGCGCATCGCCGCCGTCATACTTTCAGCGACCAGCGACTGACATAGATGGCAGTGCTAGCAAGCGAGCATGTCGTCAAACATCGTTTCTCCACGCAGCTTCTGTCAAGCCATCCGACGCAGAGCGACAGGAAGCCAAAACCGAGGCCGGGGACATTGAAGGCAAGATGGTCGCTGGCCCCAGTACGTCACTGGCCAAAATGAGCTGGAGCACAAACCACAATCAGCGAGGGATCACATACCTGTCTGGAATGAGGTGGGTATCATACCCACGTATCCGAATTGTCGTTTAATTCCTTCTCACTACAGCGACTTGACAGTATATTCGCCGCTATCGAAGACGGAGGACCCAGGCGGGCTCGGGTGCTGTCATATAGAGCAGCGCGGTCCGAGGGAGAGGACCATGCTTATGTTGGCGCTAGAGACTACGTGCTGTCGGATCCGGTGAGTGGGGAAGAGCTCGCATTCGAACCTTCGTCGCTCATGACGCCAAGGTTTTCATCCATCGGCCGTCGCGCATTTCTGCACCTATGCGCAGTGAGCATCAGTGCCCTTCTTTAATGTCATAGCAAACCTGATATCCTTCTTCCCCCAGCTTGACTTTGCTGCTTCTCGCTGATCGCGCGACTATGCCTCCTCAGGACCTCGGACGCTGGCAGAAGCGATGGTCTATAATCGTGCCGGTCAGGACCCTCCGTCACATCTACAGGGAAACTGATAGTCTTACTCTCAGGTCGTCGACCACCACGGCCGCTGATCGTATTGCTCCGTGCGGTCGCCGGGTAGGGACAGGTTAGTCCCCTTCAAGGCTCTTGGATCGCCCCCGGCCTCCAGGGGTGTACTGCGGCTGGGTCCAGTGCCGGTAGTGCATACGGACACCAGCGTCCTCATTGCTTGACTTCGTTGCTTATCGCACAGCCGACGCTGATGGTTGCTGCGGTCAGCAAAGATTCCTCACCCCCTACCTCGATACGCTGTGACGCAGGAGGACGACACCGCAGCCAGTGCCATTCGGACCCAGGGTATCTCGAAGTCGACCTCATCCGATATGCCTATGATTCAAAATCAGATCGTTGGCACACAGGCAGTCCTTACGCCTCTGATCTCCCAGGCTCTCCCTCGAGACACAATCGCGCGCGACTATGGTCAGTGGCATACGACTCGAACTTATTTGGGATTGCAGATAGAATACAGCGGCGGTGGTGCTACAAGCGGTTGGGGCATATCTCGGTACATGCAGGTTACGGTCCTCTATAATCTGAAGGGCAGGTGAGTGAGAATCATGTCGTTCTCCCGATCACGATGACGGATGACTAACAAGACTTCTGCGGGGCGAGCGCGATGGGATCCAAGGGGACAAATTCGGCAGGGGGCGTTTGGTTCGTCGAGGGCGGGGTACTCGCGGAGGATGTCTCCGTGATTTCGGATGAGCCTTCCTGAAGACACAATAAGATCAGAATAACCACTCATATTTCGCGACTGGCACACTTACCTCAGCCTCTAGCTCTCCGCGCATTTTGGTCACATGCTCGCAGCGATCGCGGTGCTTCTCCCAAAGCCCTGGATAATAACGCGAACGGCGGTCAAGCTTGATGGACCTGCGACAGCCGCGGCAGACGACCTCGTGCGGAGTCACGTCCATCGTCCACTCGTCCGTCTCCAGTGTCTTTCGGCGCTCGGCTTCGCTGCGAGAGGACTTCTTCGCTGATATCTCCGGGGCTACGACGCTGGGTGGCAGGCTCTTCGTGTTCCGTGTCGACCGCGAAGACGTGCTGCTGGTGCCACTCTCGCTTGGACCCCCAATCTGGCTTTCCGCCGGCGGCGAGCTCCATCCTCTGCTTTGGGGGCTCAAGGAACGATCTTCGGGCACATTCTTGGCCTTATCGAGTGATAAATCGTCCAGATTTTGCGGCCTCGGGTGCCAGTGGGTATCGAGGGTGTGTGCGGCACTGTGCATGTGTCAGCGCGCCCCTATAAATGTTACCACGACTAAAGTGCAGCGTACACCGGCAGGCGACCAGGACAGACTTGATAGTGCTCATTGACCAGGCGCGATATGTTTTCGAGCGGATTGGGCCCTACGTATTCGATGATGTGGCCACAGCCGCGTCGTCCACATGGATTCCTGAAGCATGCAATGTCCTGTGGCGGTGGGTGGACTGCCTTTCCAGATGAGTACATGCTAACGCTGTGGGCGAGCAGCTGGGAGCGTGTAGCTCCCTAGGTGGTAGAGTCGTCGCGGGAAGGAGGAGGCTCACAAAGGGTCCACGTGATATCGATTTTTTTGGCGGCCATTCATTGTCCGTTTCGGACTCAGATTGATCGTCCGACTCATCGATGGTGATCCTGATTCCTTTTTCTGCTGAAACGCGACGACGTCTGAGACTGTTTTGTCTAGGTTCCGCTCAAAACCTTTTTGTTCTGGCTTGCACTTTCCCGATGCTCTCTTTGACATCCGATACGGGGAGGCGTCTTCTTATCAAGGGGTTCACACCCATCAGACAGCGCTAAAAACTGGGGTGGCTTCCCAGGTGTTCTTTCTCAGGCGAACCCAAATATAATTTGACCGACCAACGGAAACCGAAGAGGAGAAGGGTTAGTTCAATTCCAAGTTCCAGCTTTCCATGCAAAGTTCTGAACCACGGAAACTTAGATAAATTTTGCATAAATTCCAATCCGTCGTTGTTTCGATTACACAAGGCTTTATCGCAAAGACGGAAGATCCATATTCCACGGACAGCTGCACGGCGAAAGACAGTCTTTACTCAGCGTAGGGGTCCCGGTTCACCACAGCCGTTGATCGAATGGCATAGAAGTAACCGGCCAGCCTCCAGAGCTGATAGATGCGCTGACGATTCACGAAGCTCCTGCTGCTTGTTCTGGCCTGCAACTTGGGACGCTCGAATTACGACAAGTAAGCTTCGATTTTATGCGTCAGTCATCATGCCAGGCTGGTAAACGTCAGTCCTCGATATATATCTAGGACGGCTGATTCAAAGCCCTGCGTTCGCAGCTGAGGGCGCGCCGACCGGATTCTTAAATGTCCGCGGAGCGGGGTAACTCAATGATCTCAGTTCTCGCGGTTTTATTTGTGCCTCGACTGGTTCCCAGTCTCCGCCGAGTCTGAATTCTCTCATTGATTTATGTAAGACATCAATGCTTCAATCGATCCGCACTGCCCCAGATTCGAAACCAATAAGTTGTGGGTTGGAACCGCAAACTCTGCTTCTAAACTTCAATGCATGCGTCACTTAACATTCTAGGCTGAGGGATATCAACTCCCAGATTCGTACAACACAGCCAGCCGACCACAAAAGCTGCACAGATGCAGACGTATTTTCGATTATTCAGTGGCCGCGGACGTACCTACTTCAGCTCAATCATTACATCGAGCGATTATTTCCACTTTATTTACAACGAGGTTAATTTCAGTGACCCAGCGCCGTCAGAGTTCGGTCAAAACAGTCAGTTACCACCCTTCGATTTACATTTCGGCCGATAGTCGCCGAATGCTTGACGAATGCCGGCTACCATCCTAGACTGATATGCGTTGGCCCTCTGGATGCAGGACGGGCGAATTTAGCGGCCGGGCTCAACTTAATATTCGCGCTTATCGGACTATAAAATTTCCGCGGAGGGAGGTAGTGTCCTCATGTCACTCTTTCAAACCAGCAGAACAAATTTATTCGCTGATGTCTACACAGTCAAGGAAGCGTAATCGAATAGGCTCAAAATGGATTGAGATCAATGAAATTTAGGAATAAGCGGAACTTCAATTAATACGGCGCTCTTTGGGTAATTGTGACTTCGCGCTGGATTGGATTGAACGTCGTCACGACATTGTGGAGGAACACGTCGCCCCTAGAGGTAACACATCGTCATTTGACGAGCTGTGAGAAATGGCCGAGGCTCACAGAATCAAAAATCCCCCGGGGACGCCTTTCTGTGTGCCCGAGATGCAGACCAAGTTTCCATTCTCGTCCGTCCCTGCAGGGATGATCTGGTCTTGCGGATCGATGGTGAACACAACGCCTCCGATCTTGAGAGACAACACGGGCGCCTTCGCGTTGCAGGCTACAATGTACACATTGTCCTGGGCGTCGTACTGCGCCTTCGGTTTAAATCCGGCGTTGTACGCATCAGCGAGTGCGGCCGGGAGCACGTTCAAGGTGGTGCCAGTGTCGAGGATGATGCCGGGGCTCGGGATGTACGGACTGGCGCCTGGGAAGGAGAACGACTGGACGTCCACGGAGTAGAGGAAGTATTCGGGGTTTTTGTTGGTGGGGACGAGGGCGCCGCCGCGGATTGTGTACCCCTGGATGGGGACCGTGACTGAAGTTTTTTGGACGGGGACCGGTGCTATGCCGCCGAAAGCGAGTATTCCGAGGTTGGGAGTACGAGTTTTGCTCAACTGGGCGGCAAAGCTGGGGCGATTGAGCGCGATGGAAAAGTCTTAGGAGTGAATTAGTTGATGGTCGAATATCCCAAGGAGGAAACGTACACGGATTGGTCACTTTTTTCTCTTGAACAGCGGTGAAGAAAAAAGGATTGTAGTAAATTAGATTAGTGGAGGAAGATATGTCTTCGACGCTGGTCGCGTTGTAAACACTCGTCGCGTCGGGGAACGCAAGTCCGAGGATTCCCGAGGTTATGCCATCCCCGAACCACCCAGCAACGGTAGGCACGCCGATCTCCTGTTTCCTCACCGACAAATCACCGATGGAGACGGTGTCAAATCCAGCGGGCCCGTACACAAAATTACCATCGCCGTAGGAGATGGCAAACGTGACTTTCGGAAACTTTTGGAATGTTGTGGACTTCGCCGGTCTGAATCCAGGCCCGAGCTTACACGACTGCTCCCGCTGCGGATTGCCAGTATCGGGGTCCAGGCAACTGAATCCCTGCTGTATAACCCATGTGTCGGAACTAAAACGATAAGATATGAGCGTGAATTTGTTGTGGACGGCAAAACGAATGGCCCAACCTCCCGGTGTCGACAATTAGCTTGAACGTTTGTCCGCCGAATGTTACATCCGTAATGTATTCATGATCGAAATTCGCGCCCGTGAGCGAGACTGTCGTGCCTTTACCGATCAGGCCATCGAGTAGGTGCTTCTTCGCCCCCTTTCGATGGATCTTGTCCGTGAACGGCACCAGGAATTCAGCCTTAGGGAGAGCTGCGCTCGATACTGCTCGGCCCTCAGCGGGCGGGTGTCGCACAACGTGAACCTCGGCTTGAGCTGAGGCAACCAGACCGACGGTGCAGAGTGCGACGAGGGAGACCCGCATGATTAAGAAGGGAGATAGGCTGTGAATTGTGAGGCCTGAAGGCTCTCGTATTTATCTGGTTGAATGCAATTAGTTCCAAAGGCAGTACCGAGTCCAACAGGTGCGAGGGGCTAGCATTTAATAGCGAATAGCGAAGATAGCTGAGATCGACATAAATGGCGCGGACTCGGTGTTTGAAGGCGGCATTCGACACAATTTCTCCTTCGCAGTTAACGTCCATGATTCAGGGGGTGAACTGTCCAGCGGTGGCGACCAAGAAGATCGGACAAGCTTAACGGATCGGGCGATAATTCGCTTTGGAAAGCTGCGAGCCTGAGCGACGAGCTTACGGACGAGCCCATTTCTTGCCAGACGGTTTGTTTTTATATGAGATTCGACCTGGTCGACTGTAGGAAAAGCTGTTTTTTGTGAAGTCGAGGATGGTAGTCGAGGACCTGCAATCATCAGCCGGCCACAATGCCGAACAGCCAAAGACAGCCAAACTCTCGCACGGACTTGCGCACGGACCATCGGCATCCTAATTGGTCACGCATCTACCTCTTGTCTGCTTCCATGATCTTGGTGGTATATTACGCGCCGCGCTTTGCAGTGGGGCAATTCAGGCGGTAATGGCTGGTGAGGTCTTTCAAATTCAGTTTCGAGGATTCTGCCAAACGCTGACATTGCGCTGACGGACGGCCCTGTGCGCTGTACGTTGAAGCCACATAGGAGCTCTCGGTTCGGGTGGCGCAAGCCTATCTGCACACGTACGTGCTCGAGCCGCGAGGCCCCGCGAGGGGATCCAGTAACTCCGATGCCATTAATATTGTAACGGCGTCACGGAGCAGCACGGAGCCCACCACCATATGCATGCATGCCATGATGAAACGACGGATCTGCGCTGCTGCAGGTGGGCCGCTTCTCTGAGCCACACAAGCACCTTACAGCACCTTACACTGTGCATCGCTCATCTCAAGGAATTACTCTCCAGTACGGAGACTTGACCGAATCAATACCTGCAAGTACTCTCAGTCTTCCAATCGTTGGTCCCGACCGAGCACCAAAGAAGATGGGATCCTCATTCATCCACGGGTGCCTGGAAACCAGTTCGTACGAATTGAACTGGACTCCGCATCAGCGATCTTTGATGCCGATAGGAGGCGAATTTCTGTGGCGGATATCTCTGGTCCGTGTGTCGAATGTCGCGGGCAAGCTGGCGGAAATCCAGTCGCGAGTATCTGGAGTGCTGATGCGTCCAGCGACGGGATCAATCCTAATCGCACGGAGAGCGCGAGGCGGCTAGCGGGACGAGAGGTGAGACGAGATAGTGCGAGGAAGTGAGAATGGTTATTATTTGAACACAAAATCTCTGAGAGAAACAAAATTGTCCGCACGCGAGTAGTATTAGTTGCGGTGTTCACATCAGACTCCCGAGCTGCAACCAAGCGACTGCGCGGGATCGCCAAGCCAGGCAGAAGGACCAACCATGGAATCTCGGCGAGGGCGCCCTATATGCGAGGATTCCCTCACGGTAAAAGTCAAGGAAAAAGGTTCACAAGCCCGACAAGTATAGTCCAAGCCCGAATCGAACGGGCGTCGACTGCGATGCGAATGGGTTCCTGTGCAGGCGCGGCCTCTCCGCAATTCGACCTACAAACCTGCCCCGTACATGTGAATTAATTATGTTACATCAGATAAACGAAGGATAAAGGAGGTACTCCGGTACAATTCCATCATTGACTCGAAAGCTCGTGGGGGCGTCTGGGACGGACTGGGAAACAGCACCATGGCAAAACTCAACCAAAAACGAAGGTTACTCCAATCTACGGTCCAAGCCCGGTTCGAACGAGCGGTGCCTGCACGGAGTTTCTCGTAATGTGTCTAGGTGCGGGCCTGTCGGTATGCGCAATTGGACCTTACGGGGGTGGAGTCGAGCCTGAATACATCGCGATTCACAACAGCGGAGTAAGTCAGGTATGAGATGATTGTAAAAGACTCGCGATGAAGTTCTGCACCATCTAATACGCATCGGTGAATATTTAGAGAGGGATGCAGAGAAGTTTACATGCGAATTGTAGCGCGCGTAAAGACAGGATGTTGGGCGGAAAGAGACGCCAAAACCAAAAAACGCTCGAGGAGCATGGCCGGGCCGGGATTGGACTTACTGTCTTTCTCGGATGTGCAATGGAGTTACAAGGTAGGTTGCGAGAATGAACGGCCGATGGTCGAAAATAGAAAGAGACGCAGAAAGAAAAAACGAAAAAGACAAAACCCAGGTTTAATGGCGAATACCGTCGGGGAGGTTCTCCCTCACTTTTTTTGGCTCTTTTTTTCGGGACAGTTCCAGGACGACCTGTCACTGGTCGACGACGGGGTGGTGCCGTATGGATACTGCCCGTCATTTGGGGTGCACTTGACGCGCGCTGCGTGGGGGAATGTTCGGAGGGGGTGCACAAATTCGACGGGCCCGATGTGCGCATGCACTGCGCGGCGGCGCGGAAGATTCGAGCCACGGGGCAGGTCCCACGTAGCGCAAATGTATAATGCATGCCGTACGGCGTGGTGGGTACGGCGGAGGCGCGGAGGGTGTGGCGCCGATGCAATCCACTTTAAGCGGCGCGCGCGCATGACTCTGGGGGCGCTATGAACAGGCTCAAGGCGGAAGCGCAGAGGAACGAGGAGGGGGAGACTTGATGACCCAATGTTTGTGAACTCGAGATGAGGAAGAAAGCAGAACCGAGCGGTGCCCTGGGAACCGGTCAAAAGCACCAGCTAACTACTAATAAGTCGCTAGGAGTGTCAAATGAAGATAAGTCTTTGGGAAGAGGAGCCCCTGAAACAGTGTTTCTGGGTTGAGTGAGGCTTCCGGATGAGCACTAATGTGACAACCGAAAACCAAGACTCGGGCGTGGCGGGTGGGCAGCAAAAGGCTCGAGAGAGCGGAAGGCAAGGTGAGTTGATCGACATCGATCGATCAGCGTCACTCCTTCACGCTCTCTTAGTCAGCCGGCTGTGTGCGTTGGTTCGCAGGCTCGCACTCGCTGTCAGCCAGTTAAAGCCACCCCTCGATTTACATTTCGGCCGATAGCCGGGTGCATGACTAATTGGTTTGGCGCTCGAATGCTGGACCATCCGATGAGCATCCTAGACTGATATGCGTCGGCCGACGGGCAAATCTAGCGGCCGGGCTCAATTTTAAGATTCGCGTTTACCTGATTATAAAATTTCCGTGTCCTCATGTCACTCTTTCAAACCAGCGAAACACATTTATTCGCTGATGTCTAGATAATCAAGCAAACATAATCGAAAAGGCTCAAAACGGGCTGAGATCAACGAAATTTATGAATGAGCGGAACTTCAATTAATACGGCGCTCTCTGGGTAATTGTGACTTCGCGCTGGATTGGATTGAACGTCGTCACGACATTGTGGAGGAACACATCTCCCCTAGAGGCCAAACATCGTCAGTGGGCGAACTTGTGAGAGATGACCAAGGCTCACAAGATGAAGAATTCACCGGGGAGGTCCGGCCCACCACTCTGTGTGCCTGAGATGCAGACCTCGTTTCCATTCTCGTCCGTCCCTGCAGGGATGATCTGGTCTTGCGGATCGATGGTGAACACAACGCCTCCGATGTTGAGAGACAGCACGGGCGCCTTCGCGTTGCAGGCTACGATGTACAGATTGTCCTGGGCGTCGTACTGCGCCTTCGGTTTAAATCCGGCGTTGTACGCACGAGCGAGCGCGGCCGGGAGCACGTTCAAGGTGGTGCCACTGTCGAGGACGATGCCGGGGCTCGGGATGTAACTGCCGCCTGGGAAGGAGAACGACTGGACGTCCACGGAGTAGAGGAAGTATTCGGGGTTCTTGCTGGTGGGGACGAGGGCGCCGCCGCGGATTGTGTAACCCTGGATGGGGACCGTGACTGAAGTTTTTTGGACGGGGACCGGTGCTATTCCACCGAAAGCGAGTATGCCGAGGTTGGGAGTATTATCATTACTCAATTGGGCTGCAAAACTAGGGCGATTGAGCGCAATGGAAAAATCTGCAGGCGACGGTGAATCAGCAGATGGTGGAATATTCCAAGAAGGAAACGTACACGAATTGGTCACTTTTTTCTCTTGAACAGCGGTGAAGAAGAACGGGTTGTAAATCAGACTGGTGGACGAAGATATGTCTTGCAGATTGGTTGTGTTATAAACACTCGTCGCGTCGGGGAACGCGAGGCCCAAAATTCCTGAGGTCAGGCCATCCCCGGCCCACCCAGCAACAGTGGGCACGCCGATCTCTTGTTTCGTCACGGACAAATCTCCGATGGAGACGGTGTCAAATCCAGCGGGCCCGTACGTAAAACTGCCATCGCCGTAGGAGATGGCAAACGTGACTTTCGGGAACAGTTGGAATGTCGTGGACTTGGCCGGACTGAATCCAGGTCCGAGCCCACACGACTGCGCCGGCTGCGGATCGCCAGTGGCGGGGTCCAGACAACTGAATCCCTGCTGTATAACCCATGTGTCGGAACTAAAACGATAAGATATGGGCGTGAATTTATTGTGGACGGCAAAACGAATGGCCCAACCTCCCGGTGTCGACAATTAGCTTGAACGTTTGTCCGCCGAATGTTACATCCGTAACGTATTCATGATCGAAACTCGCGCCCGCGAGCGAGACTGTCGTGCTTTTGCCCATCAGGCCATCGAGTAGGTGCTTCTTCGCCCCCTTTCGATGGATCTTGTCCGTGAACGGCACCAGGAATTCAGCCTTAGGGAGAGCTGCGCTCGATACTGCTCGGCCCTCAGCGGGCGGGTGTCGCACAACGTGAACCTCGGCTTGAGCTGAGGCAACCAGACCGACGGTGCAGAGTGCGACGAGGGAGACCCGCATGATTAAGAAGGGAGATAGGCTGTGAATTGTGAGGCCTGAAGGCTCTCGTATTTATCTGGTTGAATGCAATTAGTTCCAAAGGCAGTACCGAATCCAGTAGGTGCGAGGGGCTAGCGTTTAATAGCGAATAGCGAAGATAGCTGAGATCGACATAAATGGCGCGGACGACGTGTTTCAAGCGGAAATTGGATCCATTTCTTCCCTTCGCATTTAATTGACATGCTTCATGTGGTGAGCTGCCTAAGGGATCGGACGAGAATTCGGTTTGGGATGCTGGGAGCGACGAGGACCGCCGATTAGCTACGGATGAGTCCAGTTTCTGCCATCAATTTATTATTGTCCAGGAGATGTGAGCCGGTCGCCCGTAGAACAGACGCTGAGGCTTTCGTGAAGTGGAGTGGGATGGAGAGATGCCGAACAAAGACAGCCAAACTATCGCACGGACTTGCGCACTGACCATCGGCATCCTGATTGGTCATGCATCTACCTCTTGTCTTCATCCATGATCTTGGCAGTATATTACGCGCCGCGCTTTGCAGTTAGGCAGTTCAGGCAGTAATGAATCCGGTAGGGTCTTCCAAATTCAGTTCCGAGGATTCTGCCAAACGCTGACGTTGCGCTGACGGATGGCCCTGTGCGCTGAACGTTGAAGCCACATAGCTGTAGGTTCGGGTGGCACAAGCCTATCTGCGCACGTACGTGCTCGAGCCGCGAAGCCCCGCAAGGGGATCCAGTACTGTAGTAATCCGCCCAAGTGTTTAGGTGACGGGTGACAGCGACCTGTGAACTGAACACTTGGGACATAGGTGACGGGTGACAGGGCCATTTCCAGGCTCAAATAAGCCTAAAAACTCGAAAAAATTCTGGCCGGCATTCGCCGGTCATCCATATATGGGAATTGAGGGTGATTGCCGAGGAATGAACACTCGAAAATGAACACCTTTGGTGACGGGTGACACCCCATGAACACGGACTGCCAACTTCGTGTACACAATGACATACGCAGCCGCCAACGCGTCGAAATCAACCTCGGCTGCTCTTATGAACATCGGGGTACCCCCTGTTTATTTACACAACGGCGCGGCCCCCACCTCCTCGGCATGCCTGCGGACCGATGCTACACGTCACTCTGAAGAACCAGCGAAGATCTCCCCAGAGTCAGCTTTGCGGTCGCTTCTCTTGATCTCTGTCGATATCCATGTATACCATGCTCCCCAGAGAATTAAATCTAGGATTTCGTAGTGTCTAATGGTCCGTTATTGATCGTAAACACGAATCATCGTCCGCTCGAGTAAGATGGACAGGAGCCAGAAAATACAACGCAAATGGGGTCCCATCACCGCGAAATGTCGAGACAATAGGGGATCACGAGTACAGGTTCAAGAGGTTTGCTCGGACGAGGCGCCTGAAGCTCTTTCTGCGGCTCGGTGGTGGTCATGATGGCTTTGATGTTCAGCAGGGTGCGTGAAGCAACCGTCGAATACACACTTGAAAATCAAGAATCAGTCTGCGGAACATACATGGTGGGATTCCGGACTTGCGTAAGGGCGGGGCTGAATTCCATGTCAACTCATGAGGGTGTTACTCTTTCAGCGAATGGCGAACGATACTCACACTACGAATAACTGTTTCAGCTCTTCCTTGTGCATTGCCCATATCAACAGGTCTATGCCGGTGGCAACTACACAGGGCCGAGATCGTGAGGCCATTGACGCATTAAGCATGTGGACAATTGGCTCACCAGACACCGCGAGAAACCACACCGCGCCGTCCCGTAGAAACAGCCTCCAAAGTGGCATGACATGGCAGGTGTCCTGGCGCAAAGTCGAACAGCATTTGTAGACAGTCATGATGAACAAGATGATGGTCTGAACATGATCATGCTACACACGAATGCTCGGCGTGTGAATGCGACACGTACCACGAGGAGTGAAGGAGTTACAGCGAGCGCGAGGGACTGGGATGCGTCTGTAGAGCGAGATACGGTAAAGCGGAGCTCGGGAAGAAGAGCGGCGCATACGTGTATTGGTTTTAGCATAACAGCCGCTGAGAAGTGGTCTGCCGGAAATGAGATGTAGACCTTCAAGATTAGGAATGTCACGATACCCCACGTGTACATAATCTGGCGTGAACCCGTCAGCAACGAACTCAAAACGGAAATCATAACGAACTTATCATCTGTGAGTAAGAAACGAAACCCACAATGAGCCTTGATGATATGGTTGATAACTGAGCGGAGGAAAATGAAATTCAGGGACACACATTCCCGCAAGTTCCGCTGTGAATTGAGGAAAGCATCAGCGAAGGGGTTGACGAAGAGTTGTCTCACACCTATTCCCATGCAGGCAAACAACCAAACGAGCTTTATTGGTCGCCCATATAATATCCACACCCTGACCGATGGGAAATAAGAACTCTGACCAGTCTGTTGCGCCATAGCATACCTCAGCATAAGTACGAAGTCGACGGTCCCGATAATCACTGCGGAAGTTACACATTGCACCTGGGCCCACGTTCACCAAGCGTCAACACTCGGCCGTCGAAGATTTTCTGGTACGCACCGTCAGCCAGGTGATACAGCTTCCCGCGAGTCAGTCGAATATAAGATCTGGGATGTATTGCAGACATACGCCTGTGGCGGAATGCTTAGCAATCGTGGTGTAAGAGGTGCAGGAAATTAACTCACGCTGTCAGTGGTGATCTCTCGGAGGACGGCTTTAAATTCAGGTCAGGTTACGCCCCCAAGACAAAAGAAATACGACCCGCCGCTCGTGACAAGGCTGATGGGAAACCTGGTTCCATTTGACATAATATGAGAGTTTGACTTCGTACCTCACGCAAATTAAGCTGAAATAGCGGTTCCACAACTATGGAATGAATCAGTGAAAGGCGGACCGTCGGATTCAGAAGGGGTGTCACATATATAATCTTCGCTAATCGCCAGCGACTTTTCCACATTAGTTCGACCTGTTTGGAGTGAGCGACATCGATGACCAGTATGACACGCAGAAGATATTGACCTCTCCAGCGAAACAATCGATATGATCATATCTATTTTGGAGTTAGTGACCGACGTGGGCGTCCGGGAGACAATCCGCACATCAGCACGCAGAGCGAAGCGACTGCTCGGATTTTTCAGTCCCTGCCTCTGTTTGATAATGAAGTTACATACCTGCAAGGTACCCCGTGAGCCTTGAGTCCTGTACAAGCTGCAGTAGCTCTGTCGTTTCACCCACACTGCTCGACATGGGAGGAGGAAGCGAGGCTGGATAGAAGCAGGTGAGGGAGCGGAGAAGGAAGACCGACGAGTACTTGGATGCGCTGTATATTCCTGTGCTGGCCCTTTGGCAGCTCTCGGAGCACTGAGAGGGACCCATCATTCCGCTTCAAAAGGATTCTGTTGGACTCGGGCCACGTGAAACCTGCCATACAGATCTGATGCCAAGAATAGATGCACCCACCCGCACTAGCGGCAAGTTCACCAGAGAATTATTAGTGATCCCCTTGAATCGCACTGAAACCAGCGAAAAAGGCGCCAGGGGCGATGGTGAGCCGGACCTGTGGAACGATCTGATTCACAGTAACAGCGTCCGCTGGCGGAGCAAACGGTATACGTTTCCCGCAGGCATGGTTCGACGCTGCAAAGGGCCGTATACATTCGCGCGAGGATATATGCTACGACGTGAATCGGAGGTGAACGAGACGCGGCGAAGGATAAAAAAAGATGGCTACTCGATGCTTATCCGCTGTCTCATGTGGGTCGGCGTATTTAAGTATGGGAGTCCCACGTTTGGGGGCTGCAAGTTCATTGCGGAGGGCGGAAGCGGGATGATCAGTTGATGACGATCAGCAGTGATGATTCAGGCAAGGGGAAGGCCGGTACCTGAGATATCAACCGAGCGCCCGGATGGGCTTGATTTCAAGCTTGAGAGCCAATCGAGCCTGAATGTATGATGAACGTTAATTTGCAGAAAAGGTCGCGAGTCCTGTGTGAATAATGGCGTTTAAGCAGTCGACGGCGGAGATGCATGAAGTGCCTCCGGCGCCAATGCTGCGCGCTCGCGAGAGACGCGGATGGAGTCGCCCTGCATGGTACGCGATAAAGATGGCCCGCGATCAAGAGTGCGAGAGGGACGAGACAAGGACTCAACAGGTCCCTCGGAAATAACGATGGACGGGCGCAATGAACGGTGACGCACTGCGCAGGGGGGCGCACAGCAACGAAAGGTAAACGAGTAACGAGAGAGCATACCGAGGTCCGGAAGGCACGCGGCCGCGGAGATGCATGCACGGCAGGCGGAAGGGGCGCGGTGCGCCGGAAAGAGTGTATAGGTACACCACCAAAGTGCGGACATGTTTACACCACCCGGAATTGACACATAGGGCCCACCTGTCATGAAACCTGCACCCAGGTAGACACCAGGTAGAGGCCAGCTGCGCACTTCAGTTAGAATGCCAGCCTTCCCCCAGCTGGACGGTCACATAAATGTAACCTTGTGCGGCCAGCCGCTAGTTTGAAAAAACAGTCTCATTGTAACACGGTACTATATATTCTGAATCATAAACTACTTGCAATGCTTGAATATTTGGGGGCCTCGGCTTGCACTGCGCGTACAGTTCGGTAAGCATGCTGCATAAGAGTAGTATGCACGACGAGAATCAGACGACTTGCTCAGTCTGGCTGAGACATCTCAGAAGCCCGATCAAAATTCCCGCCGCAGTTGAAAAGAGCTCTGTTGCCGGAGTGGTGGTGATGCGGAGTCAAGGGTGGTCCGTGCGTTTGTTTGCCACAGCATTCCTCATCACGTGCATGTTGCTCGCGTCAGACGCATCTCCTTCTTTGCCCCCACTTCCACCCTGCCCTTCAATGTTGCTCTCTTCGTACCGACACCGCAATGATGCCAATTTCAATGCCCTAATTCAAGCCCATGCTCATCTACCAATCCCAACGAGATGAGCGAGTCTTTCAGCTCGGCTTTCCTCTATGCTAGTCGGAGTCCTCCCCCAACTCTCCTATACGTCTACACGTGCGTGACGTATGTGGTGCATCGCTCGGTCAATGCCTTCTGACTCCACTCTCCTCGTCAACCAATCCTCAAATCCATTTCATGCTCAAGTTTTCTTCCACTTTGCCTCCGGTCAAGTCCGCATTGGCTGGAGACCGTCAAGCCGTATCAAGCCCTCCTCAAACTTAGTATTCAATCCTCAAGTGTTATTCTGAAGACACTCAAGCTTGCTTGGTTGATGTCCTTGTACTCCCCTGTTTGCACTTAAGTTTCCACTGTCAAGGCCTCGTATCAAGTCCTCGTTCTAAATCTATCCGTCTATCACGCATCTTAGTAATGGCCCGACGGCGACGACGGTAAGTTCCACGCTTCCTATTCATCTGTGGCATTGACCAATCTTTTGCAGCGCAAATCAATACAGCCGCCTTTGATTACTCACTCTATCTATGTGTGTATATCGGGGTGTTCTTCTCACCATGTGTATGTTTAGTAGTTGCTGCAATGGACTTTCTTTAATCCATTTTATTCAATGCAATGTGGAATAAAACCAGTAGTCATGCTCCTGGGTCTGCAGGCCGTCTCCAGCTCAAGCTGACAGCTGGTCGCCAGTTTGACCTGGACCCAGCCTGGACCCATAGGGGATTAAACCTGGAGACCAGTGCCAATACAGCTGGCCACCAGTTCTCGACAACATGTGTCCTACATGTCGAGTTCAGCCGTCGGCCACGTGTCTGACCGTTGGCGGTGTAGGAGATGTGGAATGCATGTGGCGTGAACTGGCGTGTATGCCGAGCGGCAGGGGAGCTGCTGCGAATGCGACAGGGATACACACCACGTCGATGCGTATCGGAGCGAGGACCGAATACGGGCAAATCAGGGCACCGGCGAAAAAAATGAGTAGGCGGAGAATGCATATCAGCTAATCCTGCACCAGCGTTCATCCGACTTGATCCTCGCCGCCGAAAGACTCGCTAGAAAAGCATCGCGGGTGCGTCACGTTTATCCCGGGCCACGTTGGTTCCGGAACTTCCAGGCCCCGGAATGTGCGAGACGGGCGGCGCGAAGAGACCGCTGACGAGATGGTGGTGGGCGGGAAGCAACCGTGACGATCGGCTTGATCGGCAGAATTGTCCACGTGAGTGATGGATGATGCTGGGGTGATGTGTCAGACCTCTTGAAACGCTCGAACCGTTGGAATCCACCCATCCCTGCGCACGCACGCCCAGCCGGGAA
Source organism: Mycena latifolia (assembly GCA_029289555.1). NCBI lineage: Eukaryota > Fungi > Basidiomycota > Agaricomycetes > Agaricales > Mycenaceae > Mycena > Mycena latifolia. The sequence continues at coordinate 259,286 of JARJLE010000017.1, read as the reverse complement.
GACGGCTAGCCATTTCTTTCAATTCGTCGTGGAACTGAGGACCCACAGCAACGCCGCAACGGGGAAATGTTCCCGTTGGCTTGATCCTGGATATTTGTGCTGAGCCTGGAATTGAAGGAAATGAAATGCCTGGAGCGGCGCACCCCAAAAAAAGCGAGGCGCCCTTTCACGGTCGAAGCCCGAATCGAACGGGCATCCCCTACAGGGATTGGAAGCACACCGCGATGCAGGTGCGGGCCACTGCACAATTGGACCTTGCAAGTGTGTAGCTGACGATGGTTATGTCAATAGACTTTGGACAGTCCTTCAAGGCAGATGCATACCCATTGTCATGTTCCAGATTCGGCGCTGACCAAAATAATCGTTTTTACAACCACGACTTCATGCCACTTCAAGAACTGTTGAGAGAATACGCACGGTCTAATCCCGAATCGAACGGGGGTACCATAAAGCTATAGTTCTTGCGTGATGTATCGTCAAGTGAAGGAATGCAGGTGCGGCCACTCCGCAGTTGGACGTCGACACCGCAAATGACGCTGATTAGATCGGTCAGATCTTGACAGTATTTGAAGGCAGATCAGGCTTTTTCAAGCGCTGATCAAACGCTTGTTATTCTTGCGACGAATTGAGAGAGAACTCACCTCGAAGAATGGTGGACCGAGCGGGGAATGAGCCGAATCCACGGAGGCGACGATAATGGACGCAGGAGAACGGGAAAAAAAAAACTTATTCGACTCATGGTCCAAGCCCGAATCGAACGAGCGTCAGCTGAATCTCCACTTCTGCAACACGGGAAGCACGTGCGGGCCGCCCAGCCATTGAACCTGGCGAGTGCTCCGTAGAACTTGACAAGGTGGATAAATTTCAAACATATAACATGTGGTATCATCGTATCCGCCCTTCGGTGAAGCCATCATTGGAAGCCGGGGTTGCTGGAACTGGCTCAATTGACTGAGGCGGCGCTGAGGCGAACACAAAGTAAATCAAAAGGTTACCGAAAGTCCTGAATGGCCGACGCTCGAGTCGACCGGGTTCTATTGGGTAATTGGGGCGAGACGCGATCCCGCTCCGGTCGCTCCGCCATTGGACCCGGGGATTCGCAGATGAGCAGCGATCCAAAGGAGATGTCAAGGAAACCAATTATACCACACGACCGGAAACTGTGCCAACTTGACTGTCTCTGCGCCGGATCCTCGTAGAGTAGAAAGAAACGCAGACAGACAGAAAGAAAAGATACCTTACTACACTATCTGCCGGGGTTCATTAGCTATTCGTCGTCAGATTGCGCACAGCACAGAAGCCATCTGATGGCTCGAATGACTTTTGCGCATCCTGTCTAATATCCTGTGGGGGACGACAGCTTCGCGTGGATCCCGAAATTCGAGTGGAAGCGAAAGATACAAAGAATACCGTCGGGAGGAATCAACCCCGCGCCTTCCTCGGGACAGGCTATATGTGGATTCTTGGCGAAGCCGACCTTGCAGTGGTCGACGACGGCTTGCTCCCCACAGAATATGCTCAGTGAAGGTGGTGAGGATGGGATCAGGTTACAAGTGCAGGACGGCAAAACATCGGGAGGCAGAGCACAGCAGACCGTTGCCGTCGTAGATGAGAAAGTGGCGACGAACGCGCGCGCGTCGCACGCTTCCCAGCTGCACGCATGGGGCGCGACGCGGCGGGCGCTTCGAGGAGCGTGAAACAGAGATACACTGTGCCATGCGTGAGTAAGACGCGAAGGAGGGCACCGCGCCGAGCCAGAGCACAGGGCGGAGGACGGGGACACCGCAGAAGCCAGGGAGGAGCTTAGCCAGGGAGGGGTAGCACGTAAAATGAGAATCGTTGATGATCCCCAGTGCCGTACAGTATCGCCGCGGAAATGCTGATCGTCGCCCACGACGAACCGCACGACTCGCTGAAGGAAAGCGCTGTAACGGTGCCACCGCGGGAGCGTCACTGGCGACGCGCGTACGAGCTCGGCGGAGGCGTAATTTAGTGCGTTCGAGAGGCTGGTTTTGGGCGCAAGGGGCTTGGATGAGCGGGATGAGCGGCGTGCGAGGAGACAGCCAACGAGATGGTCGGGCCAGTGCAAGCCTTGATCCGCGCACTTCTCCACGTGGGCGATGGATGACGCGAGGGTGCTGTGTCAGAAGTCGTTTGAAGACAAACCTGTTCTATTTTATTCGACTTGTACTGTTGAAGCGTGCGTATGCGCGCCACATATCTGAACCGGCCACCGCAGCGAGGAGACACATCATCAAGTGCAAACTTTCAGCTCTAGAATAAACATCTGGGGCATGTTGGGGGATGAGAGGAAAATGCCGGTGTTCGGGGAAGCGACGCGAACCAGTAGATTCTAGATCCCCATGCTGGGAATTGCCTGGAAAGAACTTATATTCCAAGTAGGGTAAGGCCGTCGACGCCGAGGCGCATAGAGGCGGGAGGGAAAAAAACTCAGCCATCAATCCCGCCACGGTCCCAGCCCGAATCGAACGGGCGTCGTCTGCACGCTATGAATCACACGCGGAAATGTCAAATAGGTGCGGCCTCTCCGCAATTGGACCTCCCTAGTGTCGAAGTGAAGCTGGTTAGTGGGGTGAGGGTTGGACGGCGATTGAAGGAAGGCGCACGTACGGTAGATTATGTAGGAGCGTTTGGACCGTAATTAAAACTGAAGCACATACGGAGTGCTGTCTTAGATTCGGCGTTGAATCGAATAATTATTCCTGCGAGGAATGCAAAAATCAACCACCTGCAAAAATGGTGGAGAGAAGGGGGATAAGTTGAACTGAGGGAGGCGCAGACTATGGATACAGAAGGACGGACGGAAAAAAATGTATTTCCACTCAATGAAGGATCCAAGCCCGAGTCGAACGGACGTATATCCGCGGGACGCTTGCAACGGGGCGCAGGTGCGGGCGGCTCCACAATTGAAATTGAACCTTGGAAGTGAACCTGGTTACATTTGTGAATGGGCAGTTGACGGAGGAGCTTTGGGATTGGGCGTTGATCGAACAGTTATTCCAGCCACGACTTTCAAACCCAACTACCTGCAAAAACAGACGGGGGAACAAGTCGAATTCAGGGAGGCGAAGATTATGTATGCAGAAGGACGAAAAAGAAAGTATTCGTTTGCCAACATCCGGGCCAAGCCCGGATCGAACGGGCGTCGCCCGCATGCCCAGCCATACGGATGGTGCGATACGGGAAGCAGGTGCGGACTGCTCCGCAATTAGACCTTAAGACTACTAAGTAGAGCCTTAATAGGTGGATAAATTTGAAGATAGACGCACATGGCATGTGGATTGACTATTTCCTGGCTGACACTGCGGGCAAGAGCCACCGCATGTGAAAATCACATGCACCGGAGGCATGTATTCTCGTATGATCTCGCACCCAGTGGAACATTAGAGGACAGACAAAGGGCAGCTTTGTCTGCTGGCAGGGCCCCGACAAAGCCCCCCTTTGTCTGTCTCATATTCCTTTGTTCGGTGTTTTATTAGATGCCGAACACACACACAACACATGCCTCCAGTGCATGTGGAAACCACACAGTAAGACTCGGACCGGGTTTTTGTTGCCCGTTTACCGGGTCATATTCCCCATTCACCCGCTCAACGGGTGAAGACATGGTGAATCCACATCTGGTTACAATCCCCTGGCTCATGGCGCATCTGAACATGTGGGGAGATGCAATGAAGATCAAACTCAACACTCCGACGGCCAAGACACTGATGTGCGAGTGGGTCAAACCATGCTCAGGACTCCGGGACGGCATTGAAGACGGGGAGGTGCGAAGATGAAGTGGTGGGACGTACAAATTGACCATAAGCGACGAGGGACAAGATGAGAGTGATGACTTGAAGCATGAGCGCTGGCAGAGGCAGTAAATGAGATCTATTCTGTGGGGCACAACTTCCCTACTCTGCATCGGAAAGTACAGTGGCTTTTATGGTCAACGGGTGGGAAAGGACTAGCTAAAATGGAATACACAGCAACGTATGTGACTCGGATAGTATCCGAAACTCCATGCGGACTTTGATGAGCGGAGGTTGTATCTCCGCGAAATAGGGATCGTGCGAAAGCGGAGATCGTGAGAATTACGGAGGTCGGACTTTGGTGAGCCGAGGTCGTCCGAGAAATACTGTACAATTTCGACTGAGTGTTCAAGTGACGCATGACGCGGGCCTCCGAACTGAACACTTTGGGTACCGGTGACAGGTGACGTTGAATTTTGTGGCCCAAATAAGCTCAAAAAACGCCAAAAAATCGATCGGCCATTTGCCGAACTGCCAATTATGGTAATTATTGATGGTTGTCAGAATGAACACTTGAAAAAGTGAACAACTTTGGTGACGAACCATGAGGAAGGCGGAGGAGGTCGTGAGAACTCCGGAGGTCGAAAAGGAATATGCCAAACGTGAGAACTCCGGATACAGGGAGCGCTCGTGCGCATCACTGTGCTCGCACCGCAATACTGTATTCAGGGAATCTGACTCTATCTGACTCTTGAAATTGACTTGAGCTGCTTGCTCTCGGAAACATGGTCGGCCCGCTTGATCCCGTTTGGGTGGAATCTGGATCCCCTCGGCGAAAATCTGCGTGCTTCTTGCCGGTGCACAAATCGACGACTCTCCTTGAAATCTGATCATCACTGCTGATCTTCGTCAACTGATCATCCCCTCTGCTTCCACCCTCCGCAATAAACTTGCAGCCCCAAACGTGGGACTCCCATAAATACGCGCACCCACATGCGACAGCGGATAATCATCCAGTAGCCACCTTTTTTTATCCTTCGCCGCGTCTCGTTTGCCTCCGATTCACGTCGTAGAAGATATCCTGGCGCGAATGTACACGGCCCTTTGCAGCGTCGAACCATGCCTGCGGGAAACGTATACCGTTTGCTCCGCCATATATTTGGCACCAATTATACGATGCGGACGCTGCTACTGTGAATCAGATCGTTCCACATGTCCGACTCACCATCGCCCCTGGCGCCTTTCTCGCTGGTTTCAGTGCGATCCAATGGGATCACTTGTGATTATCATTTCCTCTACTGCAAAAGTCCGCAATGCTAAAACAGTACCGCAAATGATCTGGCGGTGCGACAGCTCGTTTTCCTTTTGTTTATCCTCTCATCTTTTCACAGGTTGCCGCGGGCTCGCACCATTGCCTGTTCTCTGTCTCGCCTTTGGTCTCCACTCCCAACCTACACTAGAACCCTAGCGTGGATGTGAGATAGAAGATCATCGTCGCTCTGGCATTCCCTCTCGACATTATCCGAACGCTACTAGCTCCGGAAGTCCCCAATTCTCGTTGATAGGATCCAGGAATAATTCTCCGGTGGACTTGTCGCTCGTACGGGTGTGTGCATCTATTCTGGCATCAGATCTTTATCGCAGGTTTCGCGTGGCCCGAGTCCAACATAATCCTTTTGAAGCGGAATGATGGGCAGCGTTCGGTCCCTCTCCGCGCTCCGCGAGCTGCCAACGGGCCAGCACCGAAATACGCAGCGCATCTAAGTACTTGTCCATCTTCCTTCTCCGCTCCCTCACCTGCTTCTATCCAGCCTCGCTTCCTCCTTCCATGTCGAGCAGTGTGGGTGAAACGACCGAGCTACTGCAGTTTGTACAAGACTCAAGGCTCACGGGGTACCTTGCAGGTATATAACTTCATTATTCAACAGAGGCAGGGACTGAAAAATCCGAGCAGTCGCGTCGCTCTGCGTGCTGATGTGCGGATTGCCTCCCGGATGCCCACGTCGGTCACTAACTCCAAAATAGATATGATCATATCGATTGTTTCGCTGAAGAGGTCAAGATCTTCTGCGTGTGATACTGGTCATCGATGTCGCTCACTCCAAACAGGTCGAACTAATGTGGAAAAGTCGGTGGCGATTAGCGAAGATTATATATGTGACACCCCTTCTGAATCCGATGGTCCGCCCTTTACTGATTCATTCCGTAGTTGTGGAACCGCTATTTCAGCTTAATTTGCGTGAGGTACGAAGTCAAACTCTCATATTAAGTCAAATGGAACCAGGTTTCCCATTAGCCTTGTCACGAGCGGTGGGTCGTATTTCTTTTGTCTTGGGAGCGTCACCTGACCTGGATTTAAAGCCGTCCTCCGAGAGATCACCACTGACAGCGTGAGTTCATTTCTCCCACCTCTTACACCACGATTGCTCAGCATTCTGCCACAGGCGTATGTCTGCAATACATCCCAGATCTTATATTCGACTGATTCGCGGGAAGCTGTATCACCTGGCTGACGGTGCGTACCAGAAAATCTTCGACGGCCGAGTGTTGACGCTTGGCGAACGTGGGCCCAGGTGCAATGTGTAACTTCAGCAGTGATTATCGGGACCGTCGACTTCGTACTTATGCTGAGGTATGCCATGGCGCAACAGACTGGTCAGAGTTCTTATTTCCCATCGGTCAGGGTGTGGATATTATATGGGCGACCAATAAAGCTCGTTTGGTTGTTTGCCTGCATGGGAATAGGTGTGAGACAACTCTTCGTCAACCCCCTCGCTGATGCATTCCTCAATTCACAGCGGAACTTGCAGGAATGTGTGTCCCTGAATTTCATTTTCCTCCGCTCAGTTATTAACCATATCATCAAGGCTCATTGTGGGTTTCGTTTCTTACTCACAGATGATAAGTTCGTTATGATTTCCGTTCTGGGTTCGTTGCTGACGGGTTCACGCCAGATTATGTACACCTGGGGTATCGTGACATTCCTAATCTTGAAGGTCTACGTCTCATTTCCGGCAGACCACTTCTCAGCGGCTGTTATGCTCAAACCAATACACGTATGCGCCGCTCTTCTTCCCGAGCGCCCCTTTACCGTATCTCGCTCTACAGACGCATCCCAGTTCCTCGCGCTCGCTGTAACTCCTTCGCTCCTCGTGGTACGTGTCGCATTCACACGCCGAGCATTCATCTCCAGCATGATCATGTTTAGACTATCATCTTGTTCATCATGACTGTCTACAAATGCTGTTCGACTTTGCGCCAGGACACCTGCCATGTCATGCCACTTTGGAGGCTGTTTCTACGGGACGGCGCGGTGTGGTTTCTCGCGGTTTCCGGTGAGCCAATGTTCCACATGCTCAACGCGTCAATGGCCTCACGATCTCGGCCCTGTGTAGTTGCCACTGGCATAGACCTGTTGATATGGGCAATGCACAAGGAAGAGCTGAAACAGTTATTCGTAGTGTGAGTATCGTTCGCCATTCGCTGAAAGAGTGACACCCTCATGAGCTGACATGGAATCCAGCCCCGCCCTTGCGCAAGTCCGGCATCCCACCATCTATGTTCATCAGACTGATTTTTGATTTTCAAGTGTGTATTCGACGGTTGCTTCACGCACCCTGCTGAACATCAAAGCCATCATGGCCACCACCGAGCCGCAGAAAGAGACTCAGGTGCCTCGTCCGAGGAAACCTCTTGAACCTGTACTCTTGATCCCCTATTGTTTCGACATTTCGCAGTAACGGGACCCCATTTGCGTTGTATTTTCTGGCTCCTGTCCATCTTACTCGAGCGGACGATGATTCTTGTTTACGATCAATAACGGACAATTAGACACTACGAAATCTTAGATTTGATTCGCTGGGGAGCATGGGATGTATGGATATCGACAGAGATCAAGAGAAGCGCCCGCAAAGCTGACTCTGGGGAAATCTTCGCTGATTCTTCAGAGCGACGCAAGAGGGTCCAATGATAAGAAATTTCCATATATGGTAGGGGGGGGGGAGGACCCCTCCGACCGCGAAAAAAAAAATTATACCCTTTTACGCAACTCCATTTTAGAGGTCTGCGGATGCTGTGGAAGCACGAAAACTTCGCCTAAGTCAACCTAAAGCTCATTTTGGGCGTCTCTGATCAATCTCTGATGTGGGTGGTGATATTTGTCTGTAGTGCGGGAAGCATCACAGCCGGAATGAGGCTCAACCTTCCCCGAATGTGAACAAATCACCAGCAAACGGTGTGTCGGAAGCGAGCACGGGGGGAAGGGTTGGGTGTGTGCTGCCTGTGGAGGGGGGAAACGGTGGTATACGGGGCCAGCGTAGGTTACTTCCAAGGTTTCTGTGGGGTGGCATCCGGAAAAGGGAATTGATGGCACGTGTTGCTTACAAATCGCTTACGTAGGAGGGGGGGGAGTAGGCCCGACCCTCTGAAAAAAAAAACCGACCTACTGTATATATTTCGGGTTTTCAAACCCTCTTGGAGCGGCGTGTGGCATCGGTCCGCAGGCATGCCGAGGAACTGGGGGCCGCGCCGTTGTGTAAATCAACAGGGTATACCCCGATGGTCATAAGAGCAGCCGAGGTTAATTTGTTGGCGGCTGCGTATCTCATTGTGTACACGAGGTTGGCAGTCCCGTGACCGTATTGAATTTGATTGTGATGTGACCATCGTGACCTTCCCTTTCCTCTTCGCCTTCAAGGTACTGAACGAGCGCTCACGTCCTCAAATCATCCTCGTATGGACGGATCGCGAATATCTGAGCACCCGACCTCCAAACTCTGCTCACAAAGCTCTTAATCTTCCAAGGATCTTCTACGTCGAAATTTTCAATCCGCCACTGGCACGCTCAAACGTTGTCGCTTCCACAGACTCCCAGTCATTTATGCGAGTCCTTCGCTCCCGCTGTCAGAAAATACAACAGACCCATTATTCCCGGCGATGAAGATACTTCTGTCTCGGCGACGCCCCGTGGCCATCGCACGTCCTCTCAGCGAGTCGGTCCCCAGGTGCGCCCTTTAAATGCAAGAAACTATTATTGTATTTGATCATCTCCATGACTTTCAGGGAATATTTTTACGTGCCGATACAAAGTTGCATTGCAACTCCTTTTTGGCATCGGTGTGTGATAACACCCTCGCGAACTATCGTCGTCTACCGGGGCCGTTACCCGTCGATGTGCTTCGCGCATGTTTCTTTGACCACGCGATCCCCTCATCCCCGCTTTCACGGCTCGGATGCTGAGCAATTCATTCGACCATCATCTCACGTTATTGCCCTGCATTCAACAATGCCATCGGTCAGTTGTAAGTGAAGAGGCGTACCCAAACACGCCTTGATGGAGAAGGAAGGATGCAACGGGAGCTCGTCATAGCTCGGCCAGTTGGCGTATATGTTGGACTTGTTGAATGTGCATGCCACGAGCGTCCGTGCATGGGGGATACCGGCATTCGTGAGTACGGCAATGAGGAGGCCGAGGACATGAGGAGATCTCTGAGACTAGAGCACAAGGGCTGGGCTCTTAAATGCAAGAAATCCCGTTGGAGTTACGAATGACTAAAGAGCACGGATAGAACCGCGTGGTGAATTGTTCGGTAACAAAAATTCCTTCCCATGTCTTCCTCGCAAACAAATGTAGCCGACTAGAGTCATCCTCAGCCTGGAGCCGCAATCCATTTTATCATGCATGACGTTGTCGGACCACTGCGGTTGTTACTCAGCCAATTTTTCGCTTATCTGTAGGTTGACATATGAGGCGTACACATCGCAGCCTGTCTTAGCCAATGAGCTCAACTTCACGGTCATCAGCTGAATATTTTTGATACACTCACACATGTTTACGGCACTGGAAAAAATGCTGTTCAATGGGCCATCAAGATGGGCAGTTTGTCTAGGACTTCGAGGTCCTCCAGCGCCTGTTCTTCATTCATAATCGCGCGCGTAACCGGATCGCGCTGCAACCCGCGTGATATGCGAACTAGCCCATCCTGGATGCGCGCGTCGGCTGATCGTAGGGGGAGGACGAGATCCGGTGGCCAGGCCAAATGCACGAGATACAGCTCGATGCGCCCGTCGCCGCGGGCGCGCGCCTCGAAGTCCGCCTGCTGCGCTGCCAAATCGGAGTGCTTGCCCCCGTACTCGCCTACAAAAGGCGAAAAATCGATTAACGCCTCGCTAAACTTGGAATAATCCAGCGTGACGTAGAGATGCTCGCCGAGCTTTTGCATCTCTAGGAGCTGTCCAAGCCAGATGTCGCGCCTGAAACGCCGGTAATCAGAATGGATTAGAGCGCGCAGGAAGGATCTGTCCCGGGTCGTCATGGGGTCGCCTGAATTGCATCAGGGTACACCTCGATTGGAGTAGGGGGGACGTACTGAGACGGAGCGTGCGAAGCCGGTTGCATAAGTCACGGTGCATCGGCCAATCTACTCGTTGGCAAGATTGATCGCAATAATATCTCTTTCTGCAGCGAGCACAACATCTGAACTTCTTCCTTTCCATGATTTGACCGCACTATGAATAAATGTGTGAGACGGAGAGCGGTTGATTACAATTGAACAAATCACTTCAAGATTGTCGCACGCGTTCGAGGGGACATAATCCTCCGAATCGAAGTGCCTTTTGAAGTCCAGTCGCCGCTTTGCGTGGATGACGAAATCACTCCACGACCGCGACATAGGCGTCCCCGGGAAGGTTGCGACCCGTGCCTCCGCCTCTGGCAACACCTCTTCCAGCGCCTGCAGAACCGAGTAGTACATCGTCGATGGCTGCAGGAACTCTGACAAGAGAGCGCTGAGATATGGAACCTCGCTCTCCGGGGCCAGATTTGTACAGAAGGGGATAATGGCGCGGAGGAGCCCAGATCGAAGCGCCTCGGGGATCGACAGATAGCCAGTGGCACGCCGAAACTCTGCTACCAGGATCGCGGTGCATTCACGCAGTGTGTCTTGTGCATTCTCGTGCTCGAACATTCTGGGCAGAACGTGCAAGACTTTCGCGAGGAGGCCGAAGAATCCTTGGGCTCGGAGCGCCGCGTGAAAAGGACCATCCGGGGATTGCTCAACCTTCGATACAAATATGATGCCGCACCGGATGAAGAACGGGTCGTCAAATCGCGAGGCCAGCGCCAGATGTTTCACGACAAGGGATGCGAGATCATAGAGGTTGCCTCCTGCTCCTTCCACGTACTCTGAGACCTGAGTGGGGGACAATTCCCCTATTCCGTATCCCAGGAATACGCACAGCTCTCCGAAGCCCGGAGTGTCCGTGTCAGTGGAGATGAATGCCGCCCATACGCGCGAGACCATGATGTGGACCTCGGGCTGCCGTTCGATTATAGACAAAGGGACCCGAATGATAAACTGGAGGAGGGCGCCGCCTACAAGGTGCTCGGGAGGAGCACTCGGGAGTACCTCTCGGTAGGTGGAAATGAAGGACATCCAGGCCCAAGCGCGTGGCCAGAGATCCGCTAGGGCTCGCTCTGTGATCTCCTTGATAGAATGCACGATTTCCAGATACACCAGCGGCCGCATCAGAAAATGGCCCAACTGAGGTGTAGACACAAGAATCTCCAGTTCGGCGGGGCCAGGAATACCCAATGGATCGAGATTCGCCCAGCAGACTGGGAGGAACAGTTGGGGGTGGGGAACGGCCGGCGTCCCACGAAGGAGGGATAGTATCTGTGTTGCGTCTGAGATGGAACCTTCAGCGGCGGACATTGCTATTCTCTGGTCGGGCATCAACTGAATTGGACGAAGGGATGGATGTGAGATGTCGTACTTGAAGCGAAAGTGGCAGGCGGGTAAAGTTCCGGGCGTGCAGAGATGGATGCATCGCCGGTGAAGTCAGGACGCAGGGTTGGCCAGTGGAAAAAAGTCGGAAGAGAGGTTCACGATCAAATCACGACTAAGATCACGACGCCACAGGGCAATCACCACGATGAATTGGAAATACTGACGCATCTTCAATTGATTGACGATTAGATTGCGATTACATGCATATGAATCATATGATCGATGGCGAGGGTAGCTCAACTTACGAAATGCAATGAAACTTTTGATTCGAATCTCTGACAGTCCCGCACTTGTCAAAGTGGCTAAATATCAGCCAGTCAAACTTCCAGGCTTGCCCCGACCTGCACGGACTCTCAAAATACTTGAGATTTCACGATATCACAGGCAACCAATACGTACAGGAATTACAATATGCTACGAGATTACTATAAAACCAATCGCTGACGCCACATTTGCCGACGGTGAAGTCGGCTTTTCCAGAGGACCGGTAGCAGGTCATTTCAATTATACATATACTTTGGATGCAAGACCTCCCAGTGCTTGCTTCAAAACTCGCGCACGGGAATCATGATCCCGTCCTCTGTTTCGATCTCTGTCTCTGGGGCTGTGTAAAATACAAGTAAGTATTGCCCAAGTCCAGCAATGAAGGGATAACGCACCCTGTATGAACCCCATTTGATCCTCATTCGACAGGACTTCGAGCGACTTCCCCTTCGTTTCAGGCACAAGCAGCGTCGAAAGCACGCCCGTAGCCATAAATCCCGCGAGGATCTCAAACCTTTAGATGACTAGTGAGTTTGTGCGCGGCTCAGCTGTGTTGGATGCGTACGAATTCCCCAGGAACTTCTTCGGGTCGTTGGTTGGGTCAACGAGCTGGTTGAACATCACCTGTGCGACAATCGCGCCCAGCTTCCCGGTGGCGGCGGAGATCCCATGCGCAGTGGAACGATAGCGCGTTGGAAAAATTTCGCCCGGGATGATGAATGTCGTTGTGTTTGGTCCGAAATTCTGGAAGAGATTGGCCAAGCAGAACATAAACACAAAGAACTTCGTCCCCGCTGTTGGTGCGGTCGTGGTGCCTTCGAACGTCACGAGACGAGGAAGTGCAACGCCTCACGGGCATGGTGTATTTCAGCAATGACTAAGAGGGAGTTGGGAGAAGGACGCACCCATAACAATGAAGAGCACGGTGAGAACGGCGAAGCCCATGAGTTGGATGGGGCGTCGGCCCCAGCGGTCAATGAATAAGAAGCATAGCCAGTATCCCGGGATCAGCCCCCCGACCCCGAGAATCAGGTTCCCGATGCACAGATGATATAAGTTCTGGAAAACGTCTCCCGATGATCCAAACCCGATCGCCTCAAGGATCACGGAAGCGTTGAGTCCTAGGGTATAAAATGCGACCTGTGAAGCAATTGGGGTTCAGCGTAGGAGGAACTTGAGCGTGACATACGTCGATGGCGAACCACGAGTACGCGGTGCCGATGAGCACACGGAGGTTCTGCCACTGGCCGAAGTAGTGCAAGAAGTCTCTCCGCGTCGCCCGCGGTGCGTTCGCCCGGTGTATCACAGTATGTGTGTTACGCGCGATGTGTCCGGTCCTGAGCGCGGTATTGATATCCATGGTGGCCTGCATGACATTGAGCTCGATATCCAACGTGAAGCGCGGGGTCTCGGGGATGGTGAGCCGGAAGTAGAGCGCGAGGGCGGCCGGGACGCAGCCGAGACCGATGAGCAGGCGCCACGTGTAATCGACGTGGTTGAAGGCGCTAGGTGAGGTACACAGCGGGCGGATTAAAGCAGTCGGGTCGCAGGTGCACGCGCTGGCAGGGAAATCCCGGGTCATGGCATCTCTGAAGGCGAGGGTGATAATTGTCGCGGCCAAGGAGGCGGCTGGGTAATGGATGATTAGGCAGCGGATTCGAGGACTGGATGCGGATACACTTGCCGAAGTTTCCCCATCCCTGAGCGGCGAACACTGCAGCCATCATCCGACCCCGAATGCGAGTAGAGGCGAACTCAGATGAAATTGTGGCACTGAGTGGATAGTCTCCCCCTATCCCCAGTCCAACCTGCGACGACAGATGAGCATTGGCGCAGCGGTGGAGAATTCGCCATACAATGAAGCGCCAAAATATTAACATCGCGATGATGTTCATGGCCTGACCACCGCCCGCGGTTGCTTGGGCAAAGGTGCCGACAATCATGATTATGAGCTCGACGCCGTCTGCAGCAGACTTCAGGATCGCGAACGAAATAGGAATGGGCGACTCACACATTCTCTTCCGGCCCCAAATGTCCGCCAACCACCCAAAGACGAGCTGCCCGAACAGATTTCCGACGGGTGTGGCGATTTTGAGAGCGAGATTTTGGTGATTATTCAACGTAGGCCGGCCTAGGGATTATGAGTAAGGAATGACCAAGGGAAGGGGGACCACCACAGTTGTGATCGGGTGTACGCCCATAAACATATCCGAGCATGATGACGGCGATGTTGATGGCGAACAGGTCGTATCTGATGTAGCCCAAGTCAGATACTAGACGAATGATATGCAGGACCGCCCTTACGCATCTGTGAAAAATCCTGCACCAGCAACGAAACAGACTTTAACGTGAAACCAGCTACGGAGGATGTGATGAGCCGTGCATTGCTCAGCATATCTGGATCATACATGAGATTTGCATTGTCCACTTCTGCCAGCGCAGCGATCCGAAGGTTGTTAAGAATGGTGGCAGTATCACGTCCTTCGGGCTTTGTGTTGGCCGGGGCATCGTCGTCGTTGGTAGCCATTAAGAGAGCGGTGAGTCTATGGGAAGGGACTTGGGGGATAAGAGCGTCGGGTTCTACAGCAACTTGTCAGAGATCTTGAGCGACATGATTCAGGAACGGGAAGAGGCATATTCGAGTTGATCGGATTGCAGCTGTGATCCTGATTTTGCTGCGTGTACTCACGCTCTAGGGCCGTTCCACTCCTCTCGTAACTTTCTCTGGAGAATATATTAACGAATCCGCCCCTCTCGTAGGATTTCAGTTTTGAGGTCCGTTGTTAATAGCCTCGTCCTGCGTAGAGATCCTGCTAAATCGCGACCACTGGCGGAGGAATGCGTCGGTCCAAGCGGTCAGGCCACTTAAGTGGCGTCTTTTCTTAGGCGATATTTGACAGCGGCGGAGGCGGTGTGACCAATGGAATGCGGCGGCATTTTAGTACTTTCCAGTCGTCACTAGAACAACGGTACCGCCCCGTATGCATCGCCTCCTGGTTGATCCTCATCGAAGAAACAACAGCATCGAACGTGCGTTCTTGACGTATTTCACCAGAGCAGTCAAGCCAAAGATGAGAAAGACAGTTCCAGTGGAGTGGGAAAAAAAAAAAAGAGAGAGAGATCGAGGTTCCTGGTAGCCCAGGATTCCCGGCACCGAGAACAGGTGAGTTCCCACTGTCCAGAATATTCTTCACAGCGAGTGCCCAACAGCCTCAGGTAAAGATCCAGGAGCCTTACGTCCGCGGCGTTTGCAAAGATTTATAGCGTGGCAGACAAAGTCCCAGCACAGCGGCAAGGAATCAGAAGTTCGTTGGCAGTTTCGACCGGAAACAGACGATGTGGGAGAGGACAAGGAGAGAACGATCTCGACCGCCATCGACCCGGGCCTCGGATTGATCCGAAGGCTACCATACAGCGACAAATACTGCCGTTCTGCGATTAATATTCGCGGAATCAAGTTCCGCCAAAAAAGGTGCATTGAGCCCCAGCTTAATACTTACCTCGCGAGCTCGGAATCCCAGCTCATGAGAAGTGATTAGCATATGAGTTAATGCCACCGTGAGTTACCTTGCTTGTCAAGGTCTCTCCACCCTCATAATCACACGGCAAAAAGTATGGCTTCAGCGGGTCTCAAAACGTATCTGAAACCTTCAGTTTAAATACCAGAATAAGTTGACCTGAAAATGTACCTGAAATGGATGATTTCCGCGCGCCTTAAGCTGATGCCGAAACTATCCTATTCGGGTATGTTTTGAGTGGCGCAGAATTTGAAGCCGAAACGGGAAATTTCAGCGCACCTGAAGCTGCTGCTGAAACGATAGGTTTCAGCAACCATTTCAGCACCCTGTAAACTTATTGTTTAGGTTGCTCCGAAACGGTCACCGAAGACAATAGTTTCGGCAACCGATTCGGCATCACCGAAACAAAGAGAATCGGCCACCATTTCGGCAACTCCGGCATGGTGGCCGATTCTTATTGTTTCGGCCCCTACGAAACTCATCTGCAGCTGAGCTGCAGCTGAGCGGCAGCTCATCTGCAGCGTACGATTCTCTTCCGTTCGACTCGGACAATTATAATATTTTCTCTTTTTGATTTATTTCATTCATAACTCATCAGAGAAATGAGCACAGCGCGTATACGAAATCATATACTTTACAACAGGGTCTTCAACGACGTTGCCCAGAAGAACCTTGAGCACCGCGAACAGGTCCTCCTCCAGCGACGCGGGGTAGTCTGCCTCCTCGACACTATACCCAAGCATCTCGACCAAGAGCTGTATGCTCCGCTCCACGTCGCCCAACTGGCGCGCGCACGCGTACCAGGTCGCGAGCAGCTGCCGAAGGAGCAGCCCCCACTTTTCGCGGCGGTAGCTCTTTGCCATGCGCTCGAAAAACCTGTAATAAATAAATGAATAATGAAATCGCAAAGGGTCGCGGCCGAAAAAAAAAAAGAAAGCAACGCCAAGGAGCACCGCACAACCATCTCAAACTTGCCCGACTCTAGTACGTCTGCCCAATCCGGTATGCGATCCACAGATCAGGCGCCCCTAGTTCTACGCGTTCCCCGGCGCCGCCACGTACTTCTTGAACAGCTCGTACGCCTTCGTGTACAGCTCCAGGATAATAATGAGGTGGTCCACGTTCTTCTCGTTCATGACTTCTACAGGTGGCAGAAAACCAAATGAACACGAAAAGGAGGGAAAGCGAAAAGCGAGAACTGCACCTCGTCCTCCAAGGCCACGGCCTTAAGGAAGCGCTCCTGCCGCGCCTCGGTGCACTTGGCCCCGGGTGCTGCAGCGCGTGGCTCGGGTTGATCCCCATCCTGCGCATCGCGTCCTTCTCGAATACGCTGGCCGGCGGGACGGTCGGGGGGCGGCGGGGGAGGGGCGGTGTTCCGGGATGACGAGCGTCGACTGCGTGCCGTGCTTGAGGAGCTCCGCGAGGATGCAGTTTCTGCGCGGATGGCGGGGTCACAGCTGAAGAACTGCAAGAATTGAGGGGGAAAAACGCACTGCCTCGCAACCCAGCTTCAAAACTCGAACGTCTCCTCGCCCGCGCGAAAAGTCGCCAAACTTGCGGATGTCTGTGTTGTGGTGCGACAGCGCCAGCGTGTGCTCGTTGCTGTACAGGTACAGTCTCACCATCTAGCGCGGGTTTAAATGAAAATGCAGACAGAGAGTATTACTTATTTACCTGGAGTTGATGCAATCCGCGAGCACCTTCGCCTCGGCCCAGCGCTTCGTGCGCGGGGGCAGGATCGCTGTCGAGCCAAACATGATGACGAGCATGCGTGCGCACCTTTTAACAAAGTCGCCGAGCTCGGCCTGGCTAACGAGACTCAGGCCGAACAAGGCCGCGTGTGAGTCGAGCCCGCTTTAGTAGCAGATGAACGTCAAGCAGTTGTCCAGTGTCGGGTCATCTTGGATATGACGAGCCCCCAAAGCTAACTGCAACGCACCGAGCATCCGTTGGGAGGCCATGAGCATGACCGTGAGCTTGATATTGCGCTCGTTCGTGCTCTTCTTGCGTAGCGCGACGTAGGCCAGTGCATGCCCGGGACGCGCTAGATGAAATGGAGGATGGATGCACTTTTTGGGGTGAAGGGCATCTAGGTTCATTAGTTGATCTCACTGCAGCATTAAATCGAATGAAGAGTCATGAATCATTGTTATCAAAGACCATTATATGTACATTAGTGAAGTTCTGACGGCGCGTTAGTTGGAGGCAATGAAGGAAAGGTAGGTGGCGCACCAGTTGCACCTCGTTTTCACTCGCTCGATTCCCCGACTAGACGACATCCTGCAACTCGTATTCCTCCGACTCGGCCTGCGCGCCGAAGATACCACGCACAGCGCGCGCCAGGCGGGCGAAAAAGGACATCGGGCAGCGTGTCTGCGGAAGAAGCTCGAGACCAACAGTTCCCGGCGAGGATGGAAAGAGACTAACGGGAGTGTGAATTGGGATGCTCGCGGAGGCGGTTTGGGGTGACTGGCTGGTTTGAGTCGGCTCCGGCGTGTACAAGGGCGGCGTGCCCAAAGGATCGCTGACGGAGTATGCCGGTAGTGCGGGGCTCAGTTTGTACTAAAGCCGCTAGTCAGTAACACGTAGTGGAGGGTGAATAGAACTATGCTTACTGACATATATGAGTGATCTCTGGTGGTCAGTGGCAGAAAAGCAGAGAGTTGATAATGTTGGAAAAAGACTCGGGCAAACAGAAATACAGCACCTTCCTTTTTGGGAACCACAGTCCTCCCAGAGCCGTGATGACGGCGGCGGGAATACCAGCCTTGCGGGGAACTCTCGCGGACGGTCGTCTCACTCGAGGCACCAAGACCGAAACAAAATGAATTAAAACCCTGCCAGGTGTATACATTTAAGTGATGTTTGTTAAGGTGATCGATTTATTTCACTCAGTTTAGTCCTGTCAGTCATGGTCAGCCTAAATTACAGAGAACGAAAAGCGAAATTACCCGAGAAAGGGTCAAGATGACGGCACGATTATTCGAAAATTCGAATTGAGCACAGTGGGAGAGAACTGAGGAGGGATGAACTTTGTCAGGCTCGCCGCTCATCATCTTCGAAGAATAAGTTTTAGCGGGGAAGTATGGGAAAGGCTTGAAGGGATCGAATGAGCCGGGAGGAAGCGGGGCTTGCCGACGGATTCGGAAAGTGGCGGTATTGTTGATGACCTCGATCTTCTCAATGCTGCCGGCGATTGGGGATTTCGACCCCGGAGGGTAGTACATCACCAGACTATTTCCGAGGTGGGTTGATGCCCGAGAGAAGTTGACGCCCTTGTAAGAAAAGTGGGCTTTTTCTCTATCTTTCCCGGGCACCGAGTCATCTTCATCCCGAAAGTTACGGCGGGTGAACGCAAGGTCAAAAATACGTTTGAATTCGCGTATCACTACCGGGCAGTCTTCCCTATTGAGCCATCGACGCAGATTAGCCCCGCGCATAAACGACTTGAGGATGGTGGCCTCCATTTCGCCTGAATTCTTAGAATCAACAATTGACATATCCTTTTATATCGATTTACTTACCGCCGATCTGATGGTTGGTATTGATCTTTTGTAGAACTCCTATAAGGCGCTCGAAAGGGAAGCACCACCAAGAAGTGACCGGACCAAAGAGGAGAAGAAAGTCATATACATGGAAGGCGGCATGAGGGTTGGGCCTCCAATGGTGATCCTCCGTATGGGGATGATGTTCGCCCAGACCGTCGAGCCACTCCTTCATGAAGTTGCGATAGGCTGTAGCACGTTCGCGGTTCATGGCGTATCGGCAGACGATGGTTGTGGCTTGAAAGATAGCCATGCTATGCTTTAATATGCCGTAAAAACGAGCACTGTCCGGCCCGCTGGCATTGTCGCCCCATAACAGGACTAGAGCAATGGGAAGATAAATGGTGGCCAAGATCCTCCATTCATCTGCTTTGATGGTTCCCGCGTGACTCTCGCCATAATTTTTAGGCACCGAGTTAATCCAGGAAGGTGTGGCGGTTTTCGCAATCACCTCCTGTACAAACTGTAGATCTTCAGTGGTGATAGTTTTGGGTTTGAAGTCGTAGTCAGGGGAAACTAGCGCTTGGGTTTTACGCTAAAATATGGGGATCAGCGGGAGCCAAGGTTGGCGTTCGTTTGTACTCACCCAGGCTATCAACTGCGTTGCATACTGCTTTTTTGTTGCCTTGTGTTTTTTTCGTACATCATTCCAGTTCGGGGGCAACACTTGCAGGGACCAGCACACAAATCGAAGAGTAGGAAGGTTTCTTGCCAAAAGCCTAGTCTCCAGAGTTGTCTCGTTGATGGTACCGTCCTCGAGTCCGTCACCAAGAGCTAACATCAATACTTTCTGAATGGCTTTGATGTCGCCTATTTCCTTATCTGACTTGATGTGAAAACCCTCCGGCACCTCGTTTTTGTCGTACTGCACCCACTGATAACAGAAAGCCTGCTCTGGCTTTTCTGCCTTCTTGGCAATCATAGCGTCCAGTTCAAGGACATGGCGGCAATGATAGTGCACACAGCCTTCGAGGCCGGCATGCATCGAGTCGACGACGAGCATCCTGGGCGGATTCCAGTAAGGCAGGCGCCAGAGCTCTGACCAGCGGACACCATATTGTTCAAAAATGGCAGTCCGCTCTTTTAATGTGGTGGCATCCCGGTAGGCCTCCGCTTGTTTACGAAGTTCATCGACGTCTCGAGGATTCCAGTCGGGATGCTCGAAGTCTGTTCTTTTGCCAGTGGAAGTATGGTGGCATTTACAACGTGTACAGAAGAAGTGGGATTTGTGACCTGCCAAACCCGCAATCTTGCGAGCGGCGGGCATGTCGTTGACGGATAGCACAAAGGCAACATCGACATCCCGCCCACTGACGGGCGAAGCGCCGGTGCTGGAAATATGGATACCTCGTTTCCAAGCAATAAGCGCTTCATCGATGATTGGCTTCAGCCACGGGTTGATTTGGTGGTAATCCGGTTCGCACGGACCTGCGATTATGCTGGCATGCATATACTCCGGTTTGTATCGAATCGTTTCGTCGGTTATGCCTAGATTAGCCGCCGAAAGGATACCAATTGAGTTATGATTTCCATGCTTTCTGAGGCCTTCTGGGTTAAAGAAATCCATCTGCAGAGCGCATGGGATTCGCATCCGATCTCCCCGGTCGATGAAGAGCTTTCCCGGAATAGGCCCCTCGAAGTTTTGCATGAACTCCGCCTGAAAGATGTTGGTCGTAAACGCTGGAGGAGGCTTTCCATGCGCAGCCCAGGCATCATCACAAGCTTTATCGCACATACGCTCAATCCGCGGGTCCGATAACGTCCTTGCTAGATAATCTATGAACGAAGCCGACAGAAAAGTTTTGATAGGCCGCAGGTGCCCTTGACGCTTTTCCACCAACTCGGTAGCACAAGCTTCAATTTCATCTTTTCCCAACACGTGATTCACGCAGCGTGAAGGATAGACGGGAATGGCAGCATCTGCGTCGATGGGCAGATGCATGTGGTGGCAGGATGGACATACTGCGTACATTGTAGTCTGGCCATCTATGTTGAAGGTATTTAACGCCGTGTACAAGCTTGACGGCAGTTGTTTTAAGATGTCCTCTTGGTTCGGGCCATAGCTTTTGGTACCTTCCGCGTTCGTCTTCATGTGCAGAGACATCGTGCATTTGATAATCATCGTCACCGTCTGGATAATGAAATTGCACGGATCGGTGGCAATGCCAATGATGACATGGCAGACGACGCCCAAGAGAATCAACATTTGGGCAATTATGTCCAATTGTGCGATTGGGTCTTCGAGGAGGTGAGCTTGACCATGGATATAAGTACAATGATGAAGGTATGTGCGAATACGAGGAACTTACACGCATCGTAGACCATGGGTGTTGTTGGTTCTGGTGAAGGTGGGAGCGCCTTGCCGATGAAGTCGATCTTCATATTTAAGGCTTGCAGTGCCTTAAGTGCATCGTTTTTTTCGGCGCTATCTTTGTTGAGGCGGTCCAAAGATCGCTTGCTCGTGCGGAATAGCTGCAGAGCAGCGTCTAGTCTCTCGCGCAGGCGAGAAACCGCCGCCAGATCCTCCTCGGAGTAATCGGAAGGTACCACGAGCATTGTGTGAGCCTCGCGGATTTTGTTTTGGACCGCCGTGATGATCTCCAAAGCCTGTCCTTCGTGCCATCCGCGGCGAGGGGCACCCAGGAGGACATTGATGCTGGTTGTGGCCTCGGCGATAGGCACGGCGTCGGCATTGAAACCAGTCGGAATCTGGGCGGCGCAAGCTTCTTGGAATTCGTCACGGGAGGTGAAAAGCTTGGAAGGTTGGGTGCCCGGAATCGGTCCTTCGTCGGTTAAGGTCAAAGCGGCGACGAAATCTGCAAGCCCAGAGAGCGATGAGAGGGTACCTGATGATTCCTGGTGGATTATTGGTTAAATACGGGCAGAGAAAAGAAGACTTTCACTTACTTGGCCTCCTGATCCATTTCCTTCACTGGTTTTGCACTGCGCCTCTTTTTCCCGTTGAAAGTCGGCGAGCTCTTGTTCGTGGATATTCCTGTTATTGACTCTCACCAAATGTCGGGCGGGTTTCAGTTCACAGGTGCACTGGTACTGCTTGCCGCTCATAGTCCCTGGCAAACCGGAACAAGAAAATGGCTCGCTGGCGCTGAACACCAGCAAGTCGAAAGCTGGAACAGGAGACTCGGATTGACTCGCTGGCGCTGTACGCTGTCAAGTCTGGGAAGGGAGGAGATGGGTTGGGATGAATGGGCCGTCAAATCTAAGGAAGGAGGCGCGAGTGCCGTTCTTATACGAGTCGAGATATATACGAGTCGAGGCCCCGATTCGTGCCTCGAGGCAATTTTTACGTAGCGTTATCCTTGTATTGCAAAAGGGCCAATTTTGCTTTTGTCCGAAAATAAAGTACAAGATGCCGCATGGTCCTCAAGAAACAAAGAGTAATAATACAAGGCATCGTCACGTCCATTCAAGAAGGGGTATTGAAAGTCCGCCCTTAGCAAAAGAAACAGAAGGCGGCTCCGATGAGATGAGGGATAATGAGTTGCCCCCAGCTGCCCATGAGATACCATTCCGCGACGAAAACGACGATAGGAAAGGCTACGGGAACCGTGGCAGGAACCTGTGGAACTGAGGAGGGGTTAGCCCGAGATGCAAGGAGATGAAGACAGGATTTACTTGATGTGCGGATCGGAGGAGGCGCTGGTGCCTTAGGAGCCGACCCACAAACGGGACATGGATCACAGTGCTCGCAATAGTATATATAATCATCGTCGACATCGGAAAAATCCTCGACTTTGATGGGGGTCAACGGCTATAGTCGAGTGAAAGGTGAGCAGACCGTACCGGAGGATGGGGATGGGCAACGAACCATGATGGGATGAGTTTGGTATGGGCGTTCAATGAGTTTGGTATGGGCCTTCAATGCGTGAGGTGGTATGCGCAACGTCGAGTACATAGCCGCCTTTTATCCAGTATTGGCCACGAGATAAAACAATAGAAAGTACAAGATTCCAGAATATGCTTCCACTCCGCTGAGAGCAGACAATAACCAGGAAGGATGGATGACTGGACAGAAGCGGTGGCGCTTGATTAAATTACAAAGTCGATGGAAAGGTGTAGGTCGAGTTCCAAATTGGAAAGGAATATGAAAGACATGCTTAGTGCGAGGGGGACGGGGTGGAAAAGCGGGAAATGAGGTTCAGTTCCGCGGGGCGCTAAGCACCCAATGAGGGATGCCACCACTGAGCAGCAAGCACTGGGGCGAAGATGAGGCGCGTGACACCAGGAGGTCGGGGCGGTAAATGGAAGGAAAGTTGAGTTACACCAAGCGATAAGCACCCGGTGTAAGTTTGGAGAATGGCCTCCACTGAGCGGCAGGCACTCAGTGGGTAGGCGGTGATGAGCGGTGGGCAATCGCCTCGCATGACGCCAGGAGGTCGGGGCGGTAAAGGGAAGGAAAGTTGAGTTACACCGGGCGACAAGCACCCGGTGTAAGTTGGGAGAATGGCCTCCACTGAGCGGCAGGCACTCAGTGGTGGGACGAGTCTGACGAGATGAGCAGCGGTGGCAGTGTCAGTTGGGACGCTCACGTGGTGGCTCGGATCCAATTGTGGACTTAACTCAAGCTGGACGATATGCATACCGTCGTCCAGCTCGCAAGCCCACATCCTTATGCCTCATTGCACGCCGAACCTCTCACTGCATGATGCATACGTCATGCAGCTCTCCTTTCCCTGTCTCTCGCCAATTGTGGACTTGGACTTCAAGCTGGACGATACGCATACCGTCGTCCAGCTCGCAAGCTTCCTTATGCCTCATTGCGCGCCGAACCTCTGACTGCATGATGCATACGTCGTGCAGCCCTCCTTGCCCGGTCTCTCGCCAATTGTGGACTTGACTTCAAGCTGGACGATACGCATACCGTCGTCCAGCTCGCAAGCCCACATCCTTATGCCACATCCTTATGCCTCGTTGAACCTCTAACTGTATGATGCATACGTCGTGTAGTGCTTCTTCAAAGCATTTATTTCAAGAAATGGAGATACACTTTTTAGAAAAAATGAGTAGACACCAGCGTTTTATACAGAAGGGCCGCCCCACCCAACAACATCAGCGCATTCAGTAGCGCTAGGACCGTAACCCATCGGCGGCGCCCACCGATGGTTGTTTTACGCCAAACGACGATGCCGTTGGCCCCGCCCCAGTCTCGAGATCTTGCTGCGATGATCACTGTAAACCCATCGAGCTCGGTCGCCTATGAAATGCGCGTTAGCAGTTGAACCGCCAACCAGTTTCAGTCTTACCGTGACCGTTTGGACCCAATCGGTCGGGTCGACACGCAGGGTATCGCTCGTTTGGCCTGTCCGGCGGTCGAAGACGTACACAACGCCATGGTCACTCCCACTGACAACTGAGCTGCAGTCGTCCGCAAAACAGACTTGGCGGGGACGAGGGAATGGCTTGGTAACCTTCACCTCAAATGTTTTAATACGTCTATCCGATTCGAGTCGATAAAGGGCAGGGCCCTGCCACGGGTCGTCGAAACACACGACGCCTTTGTGCGCATTGTAGTCGGTATTGCCGCTGAACGTCGAGGCATAAATATCAATGACAATGTGGCTTATAAACACATACATCATGCTGCCGACTTGTCGAATGCGCTCGATTCCGCCGGTTGTCCCGTTGAGGGTCAAGCTGCCACCCAGGTTCAGTAGGGTCCAGAATGCATGAGCCGTGCCTCACATTTGACCATCATGGTAGCCAAACGCCATGACCTCCCGAGTAGATCCTTTCATCTCTCCGAACGCGATTGCTTTCGGAACGAAATCTTGGATCGAGACAGAGAAGATTGGCCTTGGGGTCAACTTCGAGTCCAGGGTGTGTACTTGCACCGTGGACTTCCGGTGGCACACAGCGAGCCGGCTCGCGCCTGCATCGAACGCAAGGCCGGTGACCTCCGCCGGGTCCATCATTTGGAAGACCGCGGCTTCCTCGAAAATCTTGAAACCGAACGATCAGTAGTTATCGATGTGGTGCACTGGGGACTTGCCGAGTTATCCTCACTCTGTTTCCAGACGACGACATACCCCATCTGGGTTCCATATACAAGGAGTTCTCCCGGCTCATCCTCTCGGCGGATCCAGAGGAGTGCTGAGGTCGCCCCGCGGATACCTGCACCGTTTGGACGCAGGAGGTCGGCCAGTTTTGTGAGGTCCCAAAGCTTGACTCCGTCCGTCCCTACATGCCGTTGGTAAGTCAGTGGTCTTTGCCGCTTGTATGCAAATCTAACCTCCGCTTGCCAGGATCTTTCCATCTTCTGTTGCCTTAAGGCAGTTGACAGAGCCGTGGTGACCATGAAGCATTCCCTGCTGAATATATCTGGTAGTATCCGTCGTATTTGAGAGGAGGACGGACATGGTAGAAAAGCAAGGTGCGTGGAGTGTACAGCGAGATGTGAGATATTGACTTGGCAGCGGCAGGCACTGAAAAGCGGTTGGGCGTTGAGAATCCGGGGACCCCTATTTAAATTTGCGAGAACAATAAACTCGAGCAACCAGGACTGCTTATTTTACGTAGGAGGCTCATTACGTCGTATTGTGCCCTTGTTTTTCCTGGTTCTTTGAGTCGCACCACCATCACCATGAGCACTCTTGCCGCCGTTCCCACTATACGCGCTTTCTTGGAGGGCGTTGCCCCGCCTCCTCCTGTCGTAGTTTTACTCGCCGACACAGATATAATGCCGTCGGCGCCCCCTCCCCTTCTCAACCAAATAGACATTCGTCGCCGTGTCGGAGCTGCCGCGCTTCTCCGCCTCCCAGTCGCCGCCATCAAGCCAAACCCATCACGTCGTACCCCGCGACCCACCTCACCGAAAAGCCCGAGTCGCCGAGCGACTTCCTCCCCTCTTACCAGTGACGACGACGAGCCTACGGATCCTCTGTCACCTGTCAAGGCCACCCTGGTCAAAATCCCCCGACCTCTCGGAGTGCAGTCTGTCAACATCGCGAAAGCGGCCAACCTTGAGAAGATCCTCCTAAAGGACATTACAGTAAGCACGACTAGCACCAACATTACATTTCTATCCCTTTAATCATCGCGTGCGCAGGCGGCAGTCGCGACGGTCGCACCCGAGAAGCTAAACTTGAATATACCCCGAACCTCACAAGATAAGACCGCTCTCGCGTCGTTCAATAAAACGGTGCGTTGCCTCTTCATCTTGACTTTCCAGTTTCCAGCGCTAACATTACAATGTAGATGCACAACCAGTTCCCAGTCCTTGATAACTACGAGGATTCCTGGGTCCTTACAAGCATCCTTACGACCTACCTGAAAAATACTAAACCCAAGCTCATCAAAGCGGCCAAAGATCGACAACTCCAGCAAGTGAGTAGCGCTCTGGCTAAAACCTGAATGGTATGTTATGTGCACGTGTCTGGTCTTCGCTGGTCTCATGGTCTGCAGAACTCGGCGCGCACATTTTCTTGGACATTTGCGCACATTTTCTTGGACGTTTGTCTCATATGTACGCTAGAGTACGATTTTTTTAAAAACCATTTGTTTTTTCAAGAGTCGAGCAGCAGATACCGATGTTCCTCAAAGAAGGCGCGAAGTTTAATTTAAAGCAGCTTATACGGCCTGTGCGCCACTGCGGAGACGATTTAACAATAATAAAAAGACACGATGTGCCTCTGGACTGTAATCGCCCGATGCCTCCGGATCCGCTGAACAATAGCGATGGCGCACGATGCAGATCTTCTCGATAACGACAGCGTGCCATGCCCTCCTCCAGGCAGTGGCTTCCTCGGGCCCGACGCCGCAAAGACGTAAATCGCCCGAAACACAATAACGGGCGAGAGCTCCTCGCAATAGAGAGTTTGCGCAAAAGCCGCACGAGCCGCATGCGGCATTTTTGCATTGCGCAAAGCCGCACGGCAAATTTGAAATGTGAGAGGTGTCAATCAATGTAAGCTTACCTGAGGCGAAGGAGAGGTGCTGTGGGGAGAGGGAACATCCTCGGCATTGCCTCTGCTGCGTGGCAGACACGAGAGTGTGGGAAAAGAAAGTGGAGCTCGAGTGATGCCCTTGTGATGCGTGATAAATGCGGCCTCCCACAGTTGCACATCCAACAAATAGCACTCTCAGGAGTGGAATATGGGATTTAAGGGGCATTGAATTGTATTTAGCAAGACAAGAATTAAAAACGGCAAAGAAAGACCCGCGGCTTTGCGCAATGCACAAAAGCCGCATGCGGCTCGTGCGGCTTTTGCGCAAGCTCTCTAATACGAGACTTCTGGATAGATTATTGTCTTGGTTGCCTCGCCCCGGTGTAATGGGGCTTTTTTAAGTCGGGTTTTTATTGCGCCTGAAGACCAATCATCTCCGCCATGCCCAACTCCCGCACATTCATTCAAAGTCCACCACGAGTGGGCATTCATCTTCCTCTGTTTTTTAGAGTCTTACCCGTATTTCAGCCCCGCGACATTTTTCTCCGCGCACTGGTCTTCCCGGCGACGGCCACTGCCCCCACCAATGTCTCTGTACACACGCTCTCGCAAACGTCTGACCCACAGAAAATTCGGTACCCTTGCGTCGAATCCATCATGAACTATACGTTCCAGCCCCACACGCACGACCTCTGCGTCGTCTTCAAGCACGGTCGACAGACGACGAGGTTCCGCTTCTTCTTTAAGAGGCACGTGCGGCTCCCGGCGAATGGATCTCTCGATGTCTGCGGCGATCTCCTCGTCATGCGCATCGCGTCGCGCAGTGACGATTCCGTGGTCAACTTGCGGGCAGGCGATCGGCGGTTGGCAGAGTACGCTGCGAAACAGTAAGCAGACCCTCCTTCACGGTATTTCGTTGGTCTAATGGTCCCATTCAGAATCGCACCGCAGCTCGCGCTGTTCCAAGGCGCCCAGCGCATCCGTTTGCCCCGTCGACTCCAAGTTTCGAGGCGGTGGTAGATCCAGTATACTTGCCCCAAACTTCATCTTGTATCTTGTATTCTGCTACAGTGTATATTCTTGTATTCCGCTATAGTGTATACTCCCAACGCGCTCTAAAAACGGCCCTGCCTCAAATCATTCAACACGTAAGAAGAAGAAGAGTAACGATACAGATTGAGCAAAGAAGTATCGAAACAAGCGGACAAAAGAACAATAAAACCGTTTCTATATAACAGACTGCATGCATTCCCGCTGAATCCACCTCCCACTTCCTACTTTCCATCACCGTTTACGAGCGTTCACGCCGTCGACGGTCCAATTCCTCCTACCTCTACCAACTTCCCATCCCTCTACCTACTTTCCATCACCGTTTACGAGCGATCATGCCGTCGGCGGCCCTATCTTCCACTTCTACAGTCCATTATGTCGGGCGAGGATTCGGAGATGACCCCAGCATACACTCCATCCACAAACTATGCTATTCGACAGCCCACGACAAACCACCCGTTGCAAAAAGAAAGGCACGCAGTGAGCGGGTCAATCCCGAAAACCATGCCCCAAACAGTGGCAGTAGCGGAGAGTAGTCAAGCCGGTGCAAAAAAAAGCCAAGTTGTGCAGCAGCCACACAGGGAGCAGAGACGCCGCCCTGAAGTAAGTTTTCAATATTTCAATTATTCAAGCCCTTATATGGACGCTACTATTCAATAGGCTGATGAGGACACTGAGACTGCCCAGACTAGTAAGCGTCAATTTGTGCCAGCGCCCGATCGAGAAAGCTACGATCGTGATAACTGAGATCCTGAGCAGGAGGTCGAGTTCTTAAGGCAAAAGGCTGAGCAAGAGAAAGAGCAGCGAGAGGTCCTTCAACGGCGCCTGGAAGCCGTGGAATCGAAACTAGCCCAGGCACAGGCACCATACGGCGAGCAGCAGTCTTCCACTTCTCGGGGGAAGCGCCCGGCCCATTCCATACCTGACGAGGAAGATATGGAAGAGGAGCAAGTCGTTGAGGAGCTGGAAGCGGAACTGCAGCGCGAAAAGGACCTGAGGGTAAGCCGGTCTTAAAATCGAAGGATCTCAAAGATATGAATGAATTTCTTTAGTCCGCAGAGGCGACGGAGTATGAGAAAGCAATCGTACGCCTTGAAGTTCTTCGTTCTGATCCATTGGTTAACAACGAGGTTTCGCAGGCCGAAAAATCTAGTGAGATAGCGGCGCTTTTGGAGAAGCAGTGTCCAAGCGGCCGGCCAGTGGAGACACTTCAGCCATCCTTCCCACAGCACCCTCCGCAAATGGTGCCCAGATTTGTTAATTCAACTACACAGGAAAAGCGACAACTCCAGGTTTTAAAAACCTCAAGTAATCGACTACCCGTGGTTCAGATGAAGCCCGTAGGAGGGAATGAAGGAGGAGATCCTGAGAATAGGTTTCCGGACGAGATATACGACTTGAACGACCCCAAATGCATGGAGTTCGTCAAGAAAGTCGTCGAAATCGTGTTTGACCGACTTGGAGTCACGGCGGTGACAATTGAAAAGAGCGCGAACCGCAAGCGGACACGACCACCATCGGAGCGGGTAATCCACCGGAAGGCCCAGCAGTCAAAAATGACGAAGGAGGATGACCACTGGTGGAAGGTATAAAACTTGAACTTTCCAGTGCTCCATGCTTATGTTATCTGTAGCGCGCCCTCCGTGAGATATGGCGGGCAACATATTCCAGGACGACGGCGGAGGAATTTAAAACGTACACGCCAGTCTCTGAAGCGAAGGTTCAGGAGTGCAACGATGGTATCAAAGGGCCGGCCCAGGATGAGTACAGACTC
The DNA here is from genome assembly GCA_029289555.1 of Mycena latifolia. Classification (NCBI taxonomy): domain Eukaryota; kingdom Fungi; phylum Basidiomycota; class Agaricomycetes; order Agaricales; family Mycenaceae; genus Mycena; species Mycena latifolia. Next base: position 229,689 of record JARJLE010000017.1, on the reverse strand, counting down.
GACTTCGGCTCGGGCTACCTCACCTCGCTGTGGAATGCCGATGTGATCGACAAGCTGGTGGCAGCAACTCAACAGGCGCGAGAGAATAGCCCTGATAAATGGGGTATTCCCGATGTCGAGGATGAATACATCTCGGCAGAGTTTTTCGGGCACTTGAAACGGGCACAAGAGGCGTGGGCAAAGTGGCGCCCACGTATATTGGAAGGGGATGGGACTGTGGGGATGGAAACAAAGACTGAGGCTGCAGCGCGGGTGGAGGCGATGCGAAAAGCGCGTCTCCGCAAGGTTAAAGGGACATCCACGAAAACTAGAGTGAGTCATGGATTATTCTGGAGTCAATGTGGTGTAAATAAGAAACAGAAATTTGAGAGACGCAAGAAATGCGTATCCAAAACGCTGTTAATCAAATCCGATAGTGGCGCCATTGACGTCGAAACTTGGAAGTTTTTCGAGCTCGTTCTCAAGTATCTGGGGAAGGACGGCATGTCCTCGGAAGAGGAGCATACAGAGGATATAGACGGGGTCATCGTCCCCGTCTATAGAGTCAAACTTTGCGTTTGGCGTGCGGAACTGATTACCAGGTACTTCGATGATAAGGCGTGCATCTTTGCGCACCTGAAATCTTTGTTTTCGTACAAGTACAAGCGGATGGCTAGTACTTGTGACTCCAGTAAGACTAGAGGGCACTGGTTCAATCCCGGAACTGAGTGTTAAGCCGTTAGATGCATTGCAAACTAGCATAACCAACAAAGGAAGACTGGGTTGCCGTCCGAGGTACTCTTCACGGGGGCTTCGGATACTGGCCTGGCTTCAAAACACACTAGCTAGCCATAGGACTCACCCGGCGCGGAGTATTGCACAAATGCTACAAGTTCGGTGTCAGTATGGATGTTAGGCAATCAAGGGACTTTGGAAGGAAACGGGAAAGACTAGCTATTGGCGCGAGGCTTTGAACCAAGGCCATGGAGATTATAAAGGGATTCATGAAATCGGGTCGAGTCGGCGCCAGGAAAACGACAATGAAGCGGGCGCGCGCCAGTATAAATTGGAGCGTACTCGAACGGGTCAGCACCAGGCTACATGCTGAAAAGCTGGTGCCAACCCTTGAAGTAAAATAAGGAGCAAGGATAATGCATACCTTGGCGCGAGGATCTCATAAGGAAGAAAGAATCCGAAAGAGGAAATTTGCACAAGTCGGCGCCAAGAAGTGTATAAATAGTTGGCGCCGACTTCCCTCAAATTCCCTCGACGAACTCAAGGATGCCCTGAGTAATGAAGGCTTACCAGGAGGCTTGGCACTCGCTTAGAGAAGCTATTAGCCGATGGTATTAGCAAGGGACAATTATGAAGTAGAGGGGTTTAGCGAAGCTAGCCGACGAAGGATGGCCCTCTTTGGGTTGAATTCGCTAAGAGCTGGCCTCTCATTGGCCCAAGGAAGTACTGTGGCTTTCTAAGGCTCGCTAAGGAGATGGACTAACCGAGGGATTGAAGGAAATGACAAGGACGATATTAGGATGAGGCGTCTAAGCGATGCTAAAGAGAAAGGTGCACCCGAGACAGAGCCAGAGAGCTCGCTTATACCTTATTATTACTCATTCAACGTTTGTACATCTCGCTTAGTTCAGTAGTATAAAGCCGCATGTAAACCAGTAGTTAGGCAGTGAAAACTCCCCCGTTATTGGCACATAGCTCTTTTGAGCTCAGAGCTCAGCTCAGTCACTGGACAACTCGCCTAAGAGCCTGCACTATACTCATCTGCCGTCCCAGTCACTGAACCCTTGCAAGTTCACACTCGGCGCCAGCCCAGTCACTAGTCGGCGCCAGCTTCCTACCACACACTCATCCCGCGCCAAGTCCCTGAATTATTGCAAGAGTTCAAACTCGCGCCGGCCCAGTCACTGTGCTAGAGCCTTAGAGCCAACCTTCCACACTCAGCTCCTCTACCCCTCTTCGGTGTCCGCCCAGTCACTGGCCTAGGTGTCTAGTCGGCTTTGTCTATCACACTCGGTTGCCTGCTCAGTCACTGAACTTACGTTCAAACTCGGCGCCAGCTCAGTCACTGTGACATTGCTCAGCCCGCTCTCTGCATACTCGGTTCGCGCCAGTCACTGAACCTTGCAAGTTCACACTCGCGCCAACTCAGTCACTGTGTTAGCTTTCTACGCCCTTCCCCACACTCATCGGCCCGTCTTCTATTTATAAGTCCAATCTCTGGCGCGAGCCACTTCACTCGTAGACTTAAAACATCTACACCCTCGTCGATAAGACATCTGGAGACACTGTTATATAAAGGAGGATCTTCCACCCACTAAAGTACCTGTGGTCTTTCTACTGAAATTGAAGGGTCGATACGAGTACCCGTCTCCCCGAACTAAATAACGATAAGACTGTTGGAGTGATTGGTTGTTGAAGTTTAGTGTGATTAGAGTTAAGACTTATTGTCTTACTCTTTTGATATTAGATTTCACGGCTGCACGCCACTGCACCGTTTCATTGACTTGATCGACGATACCGCAAAGACCACGAAGACGAAATCTGGGGCTCCTCGGTTACCCCGAATCCGGATCGACAAGGAGGGCTCAGCCGCTCCGCCGGCCGGAATGCCTCGAGCCATGTACGACGAGGATTGGCTGGCAGAAATGGAGAAAAACCGCCTGCGCTACGTGAAGGAGCTCAACATATCGAAGGAAGCCTTTCAGTTGCTGGTAGAAGTGACTGAAGGCATGGATCTCGAGGACGACGACGACGTATAGTGCGAAGCATGTATTTTTTAAAAATTTCTTGAATTCTTTTTCTTGGGATACAAGGCTGAGGGAACACTAGGTCTGCCGCACTGTATAGAGCAGCCAAAAATACGCTCCCACGCGGTAGGTATGCAGTAGCCGTTGCTGGCTAGTGGTAAACACCGTACAGTGCGTGCTGAAGAGCGTAAGCTGACTGCCGCGCGATAAGCACACGAGAGACACCCATTGCATCCTGCATGGCGGCACCGTACAGAAGTTTTACACTGCATGGCGGCAAAGACCATACAGTTGGGCGAACTACAGTAGCAGATCGCGAGAGTAGGGTCCTCGCATCCGTTTTAGGATGCGTCACAATTATAACCGTAGTCACAAAATGAGCGTGAGGGTCCTGGGATTACCGGGGGCGCCGTACAGATATTTTTAAATGGCTCTAAACAGCTTCGAATTTTTAGTGCAGAAATTTGTGCTATTCATTCCGGAGTGAACATTCCTCCCTATTATATTGCGCAAGAAATATGCGAGCCACGGTAAACTGTGGTTGTGACGGGTCACGTAACCATTCTACAGCGGTGGCGGTGCTGTCATCAATCCTTTTTGTCCACCAACCCTCACCAACCTATTGTCCCCACTGCAGCTGCGCTATCTGGCGACTACCGCCAGAGAGTGTCCTGCGGATTTCCCCCTCCTTTTAGGTCGCACAGACGACTGAAAGTGCCCACCAACCTTGATCCTCTTTTGTCCCCAGCACCTCCCGCAGCTGCGCTATCTGGCGACTACCGCCAGAGTGTGCCCTGCGGGTTACTCCCTACTTTCAGGTCGCACAGACGCCTGAAAGTGCCAATCGACCCACCCTGTCATCCGTTGGATGTCCGCTGCCCTATGGCGTCGCACTGATGCCTGAAAGCACCCACCGCCACCGTCTCATCCATTGAAATGACTACGCTAAATCCTACTATCCCGGTAAGTTTCTAAATTATTCTATTTGTCTGCCACCTAACACTCTTTGTTTCGAAGCTCGATGAAAATGGTCTCCTCGGCCATGCTCGCATCGATGAATCTACATGGACAGTCTACAACGGGGATCCGGTCATGCTAATAAATATGCCACTACCCGCTGATCGCCCCGCTCCCCATTATGGGTCCGTCAAGGGGGACTTTTGGAGGCCTTCCTTTGTCTCCCCGGCGATGCCCTACATCATGTTTATTCCAGCGGGCTTCCCCTGGTACGGTTTCCTGTTTAAGCGGCTCGATTATCGGCGTTCCTCCCTTCCCATAGTCCAACGACCTGATGGGAAGTGGTCCTTGGCGCATGATTTAGCGGCCTCCTGGCAGGACCTCGAAGGAATCCTGAAGCGTGTTTACTTCGCAATGATGGCAGTAACGCACCTCCCTAGGCCAGACCCCCTAATACCGTTTGGAATGCCTTACCGGTTTGGATACCTAAGAGCCTACCGAACCGAGAACGCTGCCCGAGCTGTTGCGTTCCGCTCTATCCACGGGTTTCTGTCTCTCGTTGGTCTCGTTGCTTTCTATTTTTGGTACATGAAGATGACGGAAAAAGACGTGCCAGACTGGAGGGACCGGGTGTGTCAAAAAGCTCAAGTCCATGCGCAATGGCTTGCGGATCTGGAAGCGTCAGCCGCCGGAGATATGACGGTTCGTCGAATCGGCGGAATCCTCGACTTCACTGCCCCACCTGGCGACTTTCCCCAATTCTTCAAACCTCCGAAACTCTTTGATTTCATCATAGGACGAATCATATCGACACACCTTCCTCTCCCGCTGTATATTTCCTGGGGCCCCATTGAGGACACGCCCTCTGTCCCCATCCCTACCCATTTCAGAGATATGAAATTTGTGCCTGGCCATCGGGAAATAAAATACCTCCGAAGCCTTCCAGGTCGCGTAGCGTTCAGCCAGTGGGCCATGTCCGTCAACGACAAAAATGAGCTGATAATTTCAAGTCGCCACGATAGCCATCCTTATGTCCCTCCCCCACCCACACAAACACATTTGATGCCCGCTGTACACCCTCGGGCGGAACCGTTCCCACCCGTGGAGCGTGGCACCGGCCAACGGGAAGGCGAAACTATGGAGATGTTCCTCTCTCGGCGGCAGAAACAAAACACGGTAACGGCCACTCATGAAAGCCTTGAAGTGAGGAAGATCCGTGAGCAGCGGACAGCAAATGCGGCGAAGGGCCAAGCCCCCAGGCGGAAAGGAGCGTGAGTGTACGTTTGGGAAAAATGTAACGGGCATTATGTGCGCCGAGCAGCTGGACGCGATAACTATGAAGATGTTTGGACGGAATACGGTTCCCGCCAGCGGCGTTACGACCCTTTTTACAACGAGTGGGACGTTTGCGAAGAATTTGGACCTGCGGACGACGTAGATGATGGTGATGACGGTTTTGAGGATGACACCCTTCTTCCGTACGAGAAATCCTCCAATAATGCCTCGTCCTGCTCCATCTCCGGTACCTCTGTCCAACCGCCTCCTCGTATCAGCCTCGCAGACTCCGGTGTGTCCTCCAGTCCTGTGTCGCCGTTGGTGGACACAGTCCTCCAAGTCCCGCTGTTACATGATGATGAAGACGATGCGGATGTACCTTCTCAAATGCTGCCTGCGGACGAGGAGCTGGAAGAAGGACAATATCCTTCCTCTGAGGCGGACCTGATCTCCATTCACGGCCTTGCACACCGCGAATCTGAGGCTGACACTATCAAGTGCACGCTGGTGGCATCGTCCCTGAAAGAGATGGTCAACTTGCGGTTTGGTTGCACCGTGGCCAAGGAGCCAGTCGAGACTCAACTTAATCTCCCCCTCCCCGCCGTTGCTAAAAAATTCCTTGGTGACGCCGAGCTTGCAATACTGGATGAAAATCAATTTCAAAACTTCCGCGCATTCCTCGCTTACTGCGTCAAGGCCAAGTCGCTGGCGGATATTCCCACACCTCTCCTCGACTTCCATCAGCCGACAGCGGAGCTCCATGACAATTGGACGGTGCGAGTTCGGAGAGAAACTCTCAATGGCAAACTCCACTATGTGGTATCTCAGAAACAAGACTCATGTCAGCTTTATCTCTTGTTTCAGAGCGCCGTGACTGTCCTCGAGATTGTCAGACAAGGATGGGGGCCAAGTTTGAGGGATGTTATGGAACACCTTCTATCTCGAGGGATATCCTTCCTCACATGCTATCGTTCAAACGAGGTCCCAACTGGGAAGCCAAAGGGTCGCAATTGGTATTCTGGTTTGGGCCTTCGACCACAAAACTACGAGCCCAACAGGAATGATTACCAATCTTACATTTCGATACGCGATGGGTTTTTACGGAGTCCCCGCGGTCGCGCCGCCGTGTTATACGGTGGCGTGATAGGCCGTCTTGCTAGAACAGTGGTTCCTCCCGAAGAGGTATTGCAGGGACCCAGTGATGATGCCACCATCGACGGTGTTTGTTTGTGGGATGGACATGCTCAATCAGCGTACTGGGACGACGCTCTTACGGAGCAAGAAATCGACTTGATTTGTGGAGTATATCATGTAGCGACTGGTTTGTGTTCCTGCTTTTTTTCGGTGTTTGCGAACTGAATATCGTTTTAGGTCAATGCGATCCCGGCAGCATCTCAGGCAACCAGACTACGACCAGATCTTGGTGGCCAAAACCGAGCGCTTTCGCTGGTTCGGGCCTCAATGTTGGATGGTGGACCCCGATGTGCGAGATGTGGTTTCAACGACGGCTGAGCCAATTGGATGCTGAAAACCCGCGTCTGGCAACACACCAACAATGGCGACATAACCTCAAATTAGAGAGAAGATGTCCTACGTATGTGGAAGCATCGGAACGCTGCGCCGCCGAAATTCTGGCCGTGCTACGTCCTTAGCCTTCCTTCTTTCACATCGTCCCCGATTCGAGTTTTCGAAGGCGTCATCTGGAACTTTTCTTGGGTAGTCTCGCTTTTCGTTCTCCGTGGTTTAAGCTAACTACGACTTCCAGGACTAGCATGGGTGGACTAAATCAATTTCACCGTCATCTCTTTAAAATGTATATGGCAGAGCGTTAATACATTGCATTCCGGTCTTGGCACCTCGAGTGGAATTAGAATTTTCCCGTGGATTGCGGGTGCGCTGCGGGGCTTGTATTCCGGCCGTTATCACGAGTGAGAGCGAAAGTCATCGAGGACTGGTTTCATAAAACGAAGGTGCCGTGTTTCTATTTGCTTCAGCCTTTATTCTGCTGCCATTATCTGTTTCCTCTTTTGCAAACGACCACCAGAACCACATGCCACCGAATACGACTCACAGTGACGATTGGACAACGTGCCTTTCTGGAAATCACATCAAAGTCTCAAGCTCAAAATTCCCGCGCCTTTGTCCCATCGACCACAACTTGCTCTGAAACGCAATATTCTTGAATCCGCGACTATTGATGTTGGGAACGTCGACTCGCTTCCCGCCCGCGCTCCCTCCCCTGATTTACACTCTAGTCGGGGGTGACTCTCTTATACCGCGGAATTACCATGGAGGTACGTCACCATGTCGCTGGCCCGGACTTGTTTGCTGATGCGCGAGCTAGTTGTACTCGCGTGCGCGAAAATACAAAGAGAACGACACGGCCGTGATTTATTCTATTTTATTTTATTTTCCTCTGCATGCAGAGGGCTGTAAATGCAAGTTCCTCGACACGCGTCAACGCGCCGTAATGGAAATCACACCAAAGTTAAAAGCTCAAAATTCCCGCGCCCTTGATTATATCTCCAAGACCATCCTGACGCAACTCTCCTTCAATCTAGTCTACACAATGCAGGTGCGTGATACAGCCCATTCATTAGATGCTTTACTAACTATTCCTGTCCTCTTTACCCAGTCTGCCCCGCCGCCGCCGCCTGTTTTGCCAACAACCCACCTCACTCACCCAACAGTCAGACCCCGAGGTCCCCGCTCGCAGCCTCAGCCCCCAGCGCCCGGGACAGCATCTCCTGCGTCCTCTGGACCCCCTGGCTCCGCTGCATCACGCCCGCTGCCCCCGTGGCCGATGATGGACGCCTCGACCTCGTTTGTGCAGACCCCGCCCCCTGCGCACGCCCTGTACGCAAACACAAAGGCCAGGGTGCACCCCGACGGTGCCCGACCTCTCCCAGTTCCACCTACCGCCGCACAGCGCTCGTTGACGCAGTCCGCCGCCTCCGCCAACTTTGTGCCCGCTGCCACCAACAACAACGGCGCTTACGCTCCATTGCGCGCGATCGGCACCAGCGGCGGGCCCTCCTCGCTTGTGCCCATCTCGCCCACGTCCCCCGTCGCCAATGACGCCGACGATCGCGCCCCCGCCGTCGAAGATCGTGCTTGATCAGCGTGCGGCGCTTGCACAAGGCTTCACTCCAAAGGAACTCGTCGTTACATGCTCTCCTACTGCTTTCTTAGCTTTCCTACTCCTCAGCCCTTCGTTCAAGTACTAACCATTTTGCTATCCGACGCATGTATTCTTTCATAGACAATGATACTACTTACTACTCATTCACCTCCCGCTCCCTCCCTTCCCAATAAGGGTGTCCATGTCGATCTGCGGCGCGACGTTGGCCTCCTTCTCGCGCTTGCGCTTCAGCTTTGCGTAGTCTACCTCCCCGTCAGCATCTACCACAGCGGGAAAAACAAGAAGGGCAACGCACGCAAGCCACACGCATTGCACAGCACGCGCCATCGGGGCCGCGGCGCCACTCGGGCGCCTCGCGGATGTTGCACGAGTGGCACTTTCCCGTTTCCCTCTCCCCTCATACTTATTTCACTTATAATACTTACACCACGGACAACACCCACAACGCAGACCGGACCATCTATCATCGCGCACCACACACAACCACGCGCACCCTCCCGATCACATTTTACCATTTCAGTTTTACTTCCGCTCGTACACACCATTTAGACAGTAAACCCATGTCTCTGATGAGTTATGAATGAAATAAATAAAAGTGTTATAATTGTCCAGAGTCGAGCGGTAGAGAATCGTACGCTGCAGATGAGTTTCGTAGGGGCCGAAACAAAAAGAATCGGCCACCATTTCGGCAACTCCGAAATGGTGGCCGATTCTTTTTGTTTCGATGATGCCGAATCGGTTGCCGAAGCTATTGTCTTCGGTGACCGTTTCGGAGCGACCTAAACAATAAATTTACGGGGTGCTGAAATGGTTGCTGAAACCTATCGTTTCAGCAGCAGCTTAAGGTGTGCTGAAATTTCCCGTTTCAGCTTCAAATTCTGCGCCACTCAAAACATACCCGAATCGGATAGTTTCGGCATCAGCGTAAGGCGCGCGGGAATCATCCATTTCAGGTACATTTTCAGGTCAACTTATTCTGGTATTTAAACTAAAGGTTTCAGATACGTTTTGAGATCCGCTGAAGCCATATTTTTTGCCGTGTGAATTGACGCACTTTTCGTCGCACCCGGTGATCCTAAATCCCCCGATGAAGCGTAGACTTGGCCCAGGCTTCAACTATTTGTCAAGTCGGACTCACATTGACGTCCCACTCCCGCAGCCGCAAAACGCGAACCCGCAACACGGAAAACACCGAAGCGCGGATAAAATAATTGCAAAATAATCTGGATGGATGCATTGAGCTGTTCCAAGCAAGGTATCTGCCGACAGAGTCGGCGCTCCCTAGTAAGTAACGATGGACGGTACTAGTGACCTTCGATTGGAACCTGAAGATGACGGAACAGAGAACCGGATTACATAATGCAACGGCCAGAGATGAAAAAATTCTGTGGGTCACTGACAACGGTCCAAGCCCGAATCGAACGGGCGTCGCCTGCATGAGGAAGCTGTCATTTGACACGAAGCAGGTACGGGCCACTCCGCAATTGGACCTTAGGAGTGCTGAATATAGGCTGGCTAGATGGATAACTTTCAAGATAGACGCACTCCTTGGATGAGTCATCCGCGGGGAATATTCACATATGTTAACTTCATGGTCGGATGGACGTTGGTGGATATGACAGCAGAAATCGGAGTACTTCGGGCTCAGAGGCCCCTGTAAACTCGGCACAAAGAGGAAAAAGAGAAAAAAAAACCACATTGAAAATTCTGGATCAGCCAAGGCTGAATCGAAGAGTACGTGTATTGGCAGCTTCACCAGATATTCTATGGAGACGCGGGCCGTTCCGTAATTGGATCTGGATATTATGCAGACCGCCCGGGATATGGAGCAATTTAAGAAAGGCAATCACCGAACGACGGAAAACCGGGCAATTCGTCCTGTCCTTGCCTCCTGCATACAAGTCAGTGTCAGAACTAAGCTGTCGTCCCTCGCGGTGCATTGTCGGTCGATGACAGCTTCGCGACTCCCAGATTCAGAGGGAGGAGACCAAGGAGGAGACAGGGATGCAGAGAGAGGGAAAACATGTTTCGTCGGCAAGGACATACCGTCGGGGGGACTCGAACCCCTGGCTTCCTCGGATGGTGAAGGAGTCACTTTCGAGGATTTCCATTCCACTGGTCGACGACGGCTTGTTACCCGATGGACACCGTGAGTGAATTTGGAGTTCATTTGACGCGCGGGAGCGGAATGTGCGAGGTAGACGGACGGCCGGGAGGAGAGAAGAAAAGAGGCGACGTGCCCGGACGGCGGTGTGCATGGCGACGCAGCACGCGAGAGAGTCTAAGGGCGCGGAGAGCGGAGCCGGTCGAGGGGCGGGGCGGGATAGTACGCGGAACAAGTGTGGAACGCACGCCCCGCGAAGTGACGTGCACGACGGGCGGAAGGGGTGCCGCGGCGAGCGCAGTCCTAAGCGCCACATGCAGGAAGCAGGCGCACAGCGAAAGCGTGCGGCGACCCGAGAGGAGCGATGCGAGAGCGTAGCAGTAAAACGTGCGGAACGGGTACTGCGCGAACTAGCGTGCACGCCGGGACCTGGGTTTTCCGCGAGCACGGCAGGAATACACGCCGCGTCGGCGTGTGCCGGAGGGAAGTTCTACGAGAGAGAGCACGAGCACGCCGGGGGCGCCGGCGGATAATAAAAGGGGCGAAGAGTGCAAATTTACTCGTATATGGCCAATGGTGCATGAACATATATAGCTTTCTGGGACGCAGCTAGTGGGGCTTGCACACCCGAATGAAATGTACCCGCGATGGACCGCGACGAGTGAGGGCGCAGACATGATGCGTAAAGGCCTCCAGCGTCCATCGTCGCCCAAGTGGCAAGAGTAGCCGCACGACCGCGTGACTCCACTCGACTCCCAGTCGCCGAAGGCGAGCGCCGCCACGGGAACACGCAGCGAAGGAGATCTTGCGCGTTGGATATGCTGGCTTTAGGAACAAGGCTCCGGGACGCGCAGGACGGGCGGCGCGACGAGACAGCAGACGAGGTGGTGGTCGGGAGCAGGCATCGGCTTGATCCGGACACTTTCCACGTGCGTGATGCTGGCTGATGTGTTAGGATTGGATTTATTCGATTTAAACAATTACGGCGTGTACTTATGCGCGGCATGTCTGTCCGCGGACCGGAGAGAAGGCAGTGCAAACCTCGTGCTCTGGAATAAGGACCTGCGACAACGGCGCGATGGGAAAATGTTCATTGGCTGCATCCCGGTTGTTTGCCCTGCGACTCGGAAGGAACGACATTAGCAGGCGTATGGCGTCACGAAGCAGGCAGAAGCCATTTGTGACGCGCATCATATCAGTGCAGGCAAAGAAAACACGACAGCAAGAGGGATTACCCACAGTCCAAGCCCGAATTGAGCGGACAATTCCTGCACGGAATTTCTCGAACTGTAAGACGAGCAGGTGCGGTCCACTCCATGATTGGACCTTGCTACTCTGTAAATGAACCTGGATACCTTCCTAGTTTCTGGCAGTCAGTCAAGGCGATGCCTACTTATTGCTGGGTGCCATATTCAGCGAGATTATTACTCCGACCACTTTATAAACAGCCCATCTCACAAAGGCTGGCTAGAACGCAGCCGGCGGCGCGAGGCGTATTCGAACGGGGGAATAAAGCCGAATTCTCAGAGGCGAAGATTATCGGGATGTAGAGTCAAAAAGAGCGCCAAACGCGAGCAGCGGTCCAAGCCCGAATCGAACGGGCGTCGCCTGCAGGTAGTGTGATTGCTGCCGACTCATACGTTGCAGGTGCGGGCCTCTCCGCCATTGAACCTGCATCCTCTGCAGCAGAACCTCATTGATATTGGCGGAGAAATTTCAAGGGCGGCAGGGGTGCGACGAAGTGATTGACCAAACTCGATATTTGGCGCGCAGACTGCAATCTCAACGCCCCAAAGGTGAAGTGTCCGTCGGCAAACGGATGTTCAAGAGTGGGGCTCAGGGAACCTAAAGGAGGAGTGAGATTGACTGCCCCGTGAGCTGAAAAGCAGGAATAAAAACATTTCATAAACCGTGCCTGATGGTCCAAGCCCGAATCGAACGGGCGTCGCCTCCAGGTATATATTCGTTTGTACAGACCCAGGTGATGCAGGTGCGACCTCTCCGCAATTGGACCTCCCCAATCCTAGTTAGAGCGCGAACAGGTGGACAACTTTGAAGATGGACGCACTGGCACACTTAACTTGATTATTTCATTCGGTGGGTGCGATAAGTATGCTCGCAACTTTCCGGGGGAAAGACATTTGGCGGGGAATGTTGCTAGATGGGCAATGACCAACGCAAGGTCGGCGAACAGATCTTGATTATTAGCATATAGCAGAGGCAAGATTGAAGAATCCTAAGACTGATCTACTGCAGCGAGCATGGGCGCAATGATCGTAGTAGCCCGCGGAGATCAGTGCAATGTCTTGTGACTGTGGAGTAACGTGTTGGCCAAGCTCTCCTCTTCTTCGACCGCGTCGCTCCACCAGGACTCTAGCTGTCTGTCACAAACAGCAGCCGTCGTCTCTGTATTCTCGTTCCCTGGCTGAGACCACAAAAAAATACACGTGAATTCCGAGGAAAAAGGCCGTGAAACCGTATAAGTCACTTACTGTGGGACGCGATGCACGTTCGACGCCTCAGTAACTGGACCTGGGTATCATGCAGATGATCGTCGGTTTATGGATGAATTTAAGGAGGCCATACCAAACACACCTGGCGCCGGAAGCTCCATCCAGAGAATCAATATCCGGTGGTCGACGACAGCTTCACGAGAGTCGCGAGACTCAAGTAGAAGCGAAAGACACACTCATTCGCCAGCGACTCGATATTGACTTTCCTCTTTGTGCACGGTTTCAATCGTGCCCTCAACTTGGATCTGACGGTCGCGCCGATTTAAGTCAGAGACGGATACACTGGGAGGGAAAATATATCCACTGCACACCTAAACAGCCGCCGAGAGGACTCGAACCCCCGTCTTCCCCAGATGGAGAAAGCGTCAGCACCCACATTTCGAGGATGACCTGTCCGCTGGTCTACAACGGCTCCGTGCACTGAACGACGACGGATTCATGGTCAATAGAAGGAGCGAAAAGGTAGATTTATTCAATACTTTATAAGCCGCCGAGGGGAATCTAATCCCCGTCTTGTTCGCTCGGATGGACAGCAAGCTGGGCCGACATCCAACGTGTGGATGCACCGCGCCGCTGCGCGCAGGGAGGGCGTGCGACAATCCAAGATTCGAGCCGTGGCGCGAGATCGTCCGCGGCGCAAATGAGGAACGCACGCAGCTGCTAAGTGACGTGCATGGCGGCGAGTACAATCCTGACCTAACAGCTAGACTATATATAGCCACGGCGTTTAACAGCGCGGCTATCAACTCGCTAGACGCAGTGTTTGGCGCCAATGCGTTACGTAATTCACTTTTCCCATGAATGTCAAGAACAGCTACAGCACCTTCGCCAAAGGCGGATAGCAGTTGGGCTGTGCCGACATAAAATCCGGTGCATCGCGAGACCTCCGGTCCCTTCCCACATTGCTCTCTGCCACTTACCATGTACCACCCTTTAACTCGCCAACCCACCCGCGATAGCCTGCGTAGTTGGTGGTCAGACAGGAACCCACTCGGTCCAAACATAGACCTCCATGCAGCGGCGAAGCCGTTGATGCGGTTCCTGTACCGGCGCGACGTATTGGCCTTCATCGCAAAAACCCGCGGTAGTCCGCTCTCGCGCGAAGACATGGAGATTTATTCCAGCTATCTTGCGTATGACGTTTCATTATTCCTTTGCCAAATATTTTCATTCACTGAGCGCCAGTTATAAATATATATCTTCGTCCACCAAGGCCGCCATTCTGATTGAGCTCCAGGCAAGAGTCGAAGATGACAGTGACGCGGATGCCGTCGGGGATTCACTGGTATTACATCTTGCCGACGAATTACTTAGTTCGCCCGATGCGGAGATTCGCCGACCGACGTGCAGGATTTTGGCCATTTTAGCACGCCGCGAAACAACAGCACCGGCCATCTTGTCTAGGAATCTCTGCCCCCGGCTCGTATCTCTCTTACAGTGAGTCTCTCGGATGATTTTCTCTAGACCAGGTAGTGATTATTGACGTTCAAACCAGCGACACTGATGTCGAGGTAATCAAGAATGCGGTACAAGGACTGCGCTCGCTATCCAACTGGCCTGACGGCGCGCAGGCTGCCGTGGACGCAAATGTGTTGCACTCTTTGGCCGAGCTGCCTGACTCCCCGAATGGGGAGATCCGGGCCTCAACATGTGACATGCTGGAGGAGCTCGCTCGTCTACCCGCCACATCCACAGCCGTGTTGCACTCCTTGGCCGAGCTGCTTGATTCCCCGAGTGACAAGATCCTGGACTGGACATGTGACATGCTGGAGAAGCTCGCCCGTCTACCCGCCACATCCACTGCCGTCTTGGAATTGCTCGTATTGCTCTCGTTGTCTGTGCCAATTTAGGGTTTTCGACATGTGTTGACTTTGAACTTAGTCATGACAATTCTTATGTCGTGGACGGCGCAGTGAAGCTACTAAATCAGATTGCCACCTTTCCTGACGGTGCGCGGGCGATCGTGGATGCCAATTTTCTAGAAAATGTGGCCCAATTGGTTGACTCCCCGCACAATGGAGTTTGGAAAGGGACCTGGGAACTTCTGGAACATTTGGCACGCGAAAGGCTGACGGCGAAGGCAGCAGTAGCACAGATGTTATCTCTATTGTGGTGAGCCTCAATTCCTCGCAACTGGCACGACCTGTGTATACTTCTTCAGGAGCGAGAATGACAGGGTTGCCGCGACCGCGGCACAGACATTGTATCACACAATCCGCTTCCGTGAAGGCGCGCAGACTGCGGTGGAGGCAGCTGTATTAGACTGTGTGCCTGCCCTGCTTCAATTGCCGAACCCTGGGGTGTGGAGATGGACGTGGGAGCTTCTCGAAGAGTTGGGTCATCGCGCAATCACAGAGAGGCTGGCTCTGAGGCAAGTGGTATCTCTCCTTCGGTGAGTGTCACGTTCCAACTGCTTGTGAACACCATGTATATTTTGCCTTAGGAGTGGGGATCCACCGATTTTCCAGAATGCGGCACGGATATTGTCTCACAAAATTAAATCATCCGAAGGCGCGCAGACCGTCGTGGAACTAAATTTGTTGGAGTGTCTACCTGAACTGGTGGAATCGCCAAACGCTGCAATCCGGGACTTGACGTGGGACATCTTGCTGCACCTCACGCAGCACGAGACCACAGCACCAGCGGCTCTAGAATTGCTGGTATCATTTTTGCGGTAGGTCTAATCATGCTGTTCCTATACAAATCGTTAATGCTGTATCCAGGCACGACAACACTGACGTTGTCGTTTCCGGCGCGGTGGAAATCCTGTCTCACATTGCAACATCGCCCGAGGGTGCTCAGGCCGCCGTCAACGCTGGTGTATTAACATCTGTGATACAATTGCTGGAATCCTCCGTCACAGGACTAAAGGTCTGGACATGTGAGTTACTGGCCAAACTTGGACTGCACACGTCTACGAGGGACGCCGGCTGGCAGGCAAAGCCCTGCCAGGCACTGATATCCCTCTTTCGGTGAGCAATATTTATATCTCCCAGAAAACAGCTTCATTTGAGTCCAGTGACGAAAAGCAGATCGTGGTGGATAGGGCGGTCAAGGCACTGGCCATACTCACCAGATCCAACGAGGGAGCGCAGGCTGCCGTTGACGCAAAAGTTCTCGATTGCATGGACGAACTTCTCGCATCTTCGGATCCACAGATCTGTAGACGGGCTTGTCAGATCATAGAAGCGCTGGCAAACCAAGGAATGACTGCACCGGCTGTGCTGGAAGTAAACCCCTGCATACGATTAACAGCGCTCCTAAGGTGAGTCCTTGCTTGTTAGATAATGGAGTGTTTATGTTTCATCGCGCAGGCACCCCGATCTCACAGTCTGTAAAAGTGCAATGGCCGCACTCGCCCAAATTTACGAAGTCCCCGGCGGCCTTGCGGCTATTGCGGCCTCAGATTGCTTGGCGGTTGTCGGGCACTTAATGCAGGAAGTTCCGGAGTTGGCCGGACCGGAAAAGCGACCGCTGTGGCAGCCCCCGGCATATTTCGAAGTTTAAAGATTGCTAACTCCCGTATAGGGCAGGTACTGGCTGACTATACGGTGTTTATGTCTGTGCTCAGTACATGGTCCCGGTCCTCGTTAAAATGCCAATCTATTAATGTCAGAATTCAGACCACGATATCTAAAGATTACTTATGTTAAACTGCTCACCTCTATTCATTTTGCCAAAGATCAGATGCGTGGCCTTTTCAATGCAAGTGACGAATATAAAGAACAGCTTCATCAAATGCAATTCTCTATTGTACTGCAAGGGTATGCCCCAGAGGTTCCGCACGCCGCAATGTAAGAGGGACATCAATCAATTATCTCAAGGAAAAATCACGATAGGAAGTGTTCCAGCTGGGCTTCGGGGAGGAAACGTGTTAAACTACAGCATTGGGATTTCACAGCCAATTTATTTGAGGAGAAGCACAATGATTATGCGCTCAAAACGACACGACGCGATCATCACGTGGTCGTCCCAGGTGGAAACTCCGACGTGACCATCACCGGCATCAGCGGCCGATCATCCACGACGCCGGTGCCGCCGGGTCTCGGCGCAATTTCCGACTGGACTCACTTGATGCGGTTGGAAGATAAAGTCCCGTTAAAGATGCTCGCCAGCATTTAATTTGAAAAACCATGTCTTTCTTGCTCGCGACCAACCTTCACATTGGGTAATCTAAGGGAGAACAGGTAGCTAATGGACCCGCGGAGCGATGTCAATTTCAGAGCGTGAGGCGGCTAGAGAGCTGAGACGTGGGGCGAGGTCGCGCGCGCCGCAGGCTGCCAGAGTTATTTGGGACGGAGCCGAATTCAAGGAAGTAAGATAGTTGTCATTCGAACCCAGAAGCAACAAAGACCTGGGAATCCACATGGTCCAAGCCCGAATCAAACGGGCGTGTCCTGCACAGACTTCCTCGGGATGCAATCTTGCGCAGGTGTGGGCCACTCCGCAATTAGACACTGTTTTGTGGAACCATGAACGATGTGTAAATTCATCGGTCGGAATGCAGTATGAGGCACATGATGCAGGTAAGGTTTACCCCGCAACTGGACCCGAAAAATGGGCCGGAGAGATTGGAGGGGAGGCTGCAGTTCAGGAGACGACCCCCGTGAATGGATACAGTTCGTAGCGTGATGCGGCGACGGGCAAACACAGCTGTCGATAGATCTGGATTTCAACGTTAAATGAGGTATTGACGGGGAAAATCTGCTGCAAAAAAAAAACCGAGCGTCAGTCGATGGCGGCGGCCACGGAAAATACGCACAGTGGGAACACCTGTTTGAATACCAGCAGCGCCCCAGCCCGAGTCGAACAGGATCTGTATGGCAGGATGCATGTGCGGGCCGCTCCGCGATTACACCGTGCATACCTCCAATCCCCGTCTTCCTCGGTGGTACTCGCGGGTGGTCGACGAGAGCTTCGGCACTCCGCCGATTGAGGTGGAGTAGAAAGTGATACCGAAGTGACGCCAAAAAGAGAGAGAGAAAAGACTCCACGGATAATGGATAATGCCGCCGAGGGGAATCGAACCCCTGGCTCCCTCGGATGTCGAACAGGTGGGATTCAGATACAACTTGCGAGGATGACCTTCCACTGGTCGACGACGGCTTATTCTCGTATGGGCACCGTAAGTGACGCTGGAGTTGGTTTGACGCGCGGCAGGGGAATGTGGGGCCCTTGTGCAGTGCCCTGGGAGACATAATCGCCCGATTTGGACATGGCTCATGTCTAAATTAGGCATGACTGGCGCCAGCTCATCTCCCTCCTCCTTCGTCCCTACGTCGAGTTTGAAGCCACAAAACCCTAGTTTTAAAGCTAGCATACCAGCGGGCCCACCCTTGGATGTCCACCCCCCGCACCTGTGTCCGCAACAACCTGCAATTAATCCCGAATCTCGGTGCTTCGCCCGAGCGCTTTCCCTGCTCGACTCTCTTGTTTCATCCCTAGCAAAGACACCGGGACGCGAACCCAGAGCGTGCAGAAGTATCCCACTCACATTATAACACCCACCGGCGTCGCACGGATGACAGGCCTGCGCGTGGTCGTGCACATCCGCCGATCCGCGTGTGTCGGCCCTTCGTCCGCCCTTTTGCTCTCATTTTGAGCCTTTCTAGCGCGAAATATGTGCCGATGGTCTCTCTACGCGTCGTGTACGGCCGAATGTGCCCTACCCCGTGCCCTAGCTTACCGCTAACTATCAACACCTTGCTCGAGAAGAACACTTTCCCGAGCCCCATGCCCATTCACGACCAAGTGCAGCGTGATCGCGGACCCGCCCGTGGGATACACCGGCCTGCGCCGTAGCACGCACGCCATTCGCGCCGTTGCCGTGCCGCTGCACGAGCGAGTGGACGTGAACTCACTCGCTGAGAACACCTCGTTGCCAGTGTGTGTCGGGCGCGATGACAGGCGCGCGCCATGTCCTCGTTGTCATCCGACTTCGTGTCAAGCTCGATGCTGTCACACCATCTGGAACTGCCTTCTTGAGCCGGTGCTATGACGTTGTTACATCGAACGATGCAGCAGGTGCGTGGCCGATACACGAGTACGGGCGCACGCTAATTTCGTCCCGTGTAGAGAGACTTCGCCAGCATTTTCGCCTGCAACGTCGCTCCTGCCACCCGTGTTTGCATTCCGAAGGCGGGGGAGCAATCGGGCCTAAACGGTCAATTTATGTAAATGGCCGGTGAGCAAATATAAATCACTCCAAGCATGGGGCGGGCTCCAGACTTACCCAGATAATTCACAGTGAGAAATAGACCTTCTCAGGTCCCTTTGTGCCGTGCAAAAGCAGCCAAAGATGTGTACCATACTGTTAGAATAAAAATGTCCGCGCCCACCGCGATTACTTACAATACTACCAAATCTTCGTGCAAACAGAGTTGTTGAGGGACGCTTGCAGTGCCTCCAGAAAAATTAAACCAGCTATTTAGAGTGAGAACACCCTCCTAAGTTTTATTTATCAAGGGCGAGCAAGACTTCGGGCCAAGCTGGGTGAAGAGAAACAAAAAAAAAACCAGCAAGAGGGTTCGAACACAGAAACACTTACTGATGGAATTTTTGAAGACACATGCAGACTTCTAATAGCGCGGAGGGTCCTTTCGGTAGATCCGCCCTAGAGGCACCTCATCCGGCCTACGGCCGAATATTTGAAAAAACTTTTTTTCAAATATTTCCCAGGACATAGCACCAGGGCCGAATGTGGGAGGTAGATGGACGGACGGAGGAAGGAGAGCACAAAGGAGAGAAGACCCGGCGCGGCCGGCATGCAGGGCGCAGCCCCGGGATAGCACACGGCGACCCGACAGTCAAGGCGCTGGGCAGGAGAGTACGCGGAGCGAAGTGGCGTGCCCGGCGGGCGGAAGGAGAGCTGCGCCGCGCGCAGAGGAAGCAGGCGCGTGGCGACCCGAGAGGAGAGAGGTGAGAGCGAGATTCTATGCGGGGCCTAAGCGGAGCTACAGCGAGCGCGGCAGGGATATACACCGCGTCGACATGAGCCGCGACGGGCAGTTCAGGGAACGCAAGAAGACGGACAGTGCACAATGGCTGAGACGCAGCCGTGCGCATGAACCCTGTTCCTGGGACGCCGGCTCGTGAGGTTGGTACACTATGGAATACAGAGGGACGCACCCACGAACGAGCGTCCAGCATCCAACATCCAACAACCCATCGACCGCGATGAGGGATGTGATGTGTATAGGCGTGACGGTCGCCGAGCGCCAGCGTTCATCTCCGTGCGTCCTCGCGAAGTGGTCGCGCTTTCCTTCAGGGAACCGCCGCGGGTGCGTTACCGGCGAACAGCGCTCTGGAGTCTGGAGCATAGGGGTATTAGGAGCTCGGATGCGCAGGATGGCAGGACAGGCGGTGAGAAGAGACGGCAGATGAGATAAGTCTCACCTTGAAGTGCGGTGGATGACGCTGGGGCGATGTGTCAGATTTTATTCGACGCGTACACTGCAAGTAGAATCTAGAGCCCAGCTAGCTGACCGTACAAAAGGTGGAATGTTTAAGAGCAACCTACAGGCGGAGTGAGATTGGCTGCCGCATGATCTGAACAGCAGGAATAAAAAGCTTTTATCACCCGGACCAAATGGTCCAAGCCCGAATCGAACGGGCGTCGCCTGCAGGTATATGTACGTCTGTGCAAACCCATCTGATACAGGTGCGGCCTCTCCGCAATTGGACCTTGATAGCGTGCAATTGAGCGTGAGTAAGTGGTCAACTTTACTCGGGAGAAAGAGACCGCGATATCTGCTTGAATCACGAGGACCTACGCTAATTTTAACAGTCGAGAGTGGACGCACACGAATCCCACTCACGCCTGGAAACTCGATGGGGGCACTCGGCAAAGAAAAACAGCACTGAAGCAGGGCATTGGAAGGTACGTATCCTGCCAACGAGTTCGGTGATCCCCTAGATATACGGCAGCAATTGGACTTGACCATCCTGCAGTGAGACGCGAATAGATGACCAATTTATACAGCGGACCAACTTGCCTGCGCTGCTAACTCCAATGGAATTTGGACCGATGGGCGGTGGGCCGACGGATCCGAGGGACCTTGGCTGCTGCCGACCTCAAAAGCGAGTTGAAAGCCAGGTAATAAAAAAAGATCGGCAAGTCCCATCTGACGGTCCAAGCCCGAGTCGAACGGGCGTCGCCTGCATGCCCAGTAGTGCTTCTGCAATAGGGGTGCAGGTGCGGACCGCTCCGCCCTCGGACCTTAGGACTGCTGAGTAGAGCCTGAATAGGTGGATAACTTTCAAGAGGGACGTGGACACGTACTTGGCTTGATTATTTCATTCACTGACTGCGATATGCTCGGAACTTTCCGGGGGCAAGGCATTGGCGGGAATGTGCTAGATGGGTCGATGACCAATGCAAGATGGGCGAGCACATCGGGATTATTGGCGGATAGCACAGAGATTGAAGAATGCTAAGACTCTTACCGGGGCGAGCATGAAAAATACACGCAAATTCCGACGAGGAAAAAGTGTATGAAGCGCTTGAATGGCCCAAGCCCGAGTCGAACGGGATTTATACTTAACTGCGGTGGGACGCGATGCAAGTACGACCTCTCAGTAATTGGACCTGGGGAGTAAGCAGATGACCGTCGATTTATGAGTGAATTTAAGGAGATGCATTACCAAACACACCTGGTGCCGGAAATTCCATGCGGAGAATTAATATCCAGTGAGGGACGACAGCTTCGCAAGAGTCCCGGAATTCAAGTCGAAGCGAAAGATACCCTGAAAGCAAAGATAAATACACGGGAGCACAGGGAATACCATCGGGGATAATCGAACCCCCGGCTTCCTCGGATCCAATGCATAAGTAGCGGACTAGACCAGATTCGCGGGCTACTCGACGACGGCTTGTTATCTCATGGATCCTTTGAGTGATGTTGGTTTGATGCGCGGCAGCGGGCTGTTACGAGAGAGGAGACACAGGATTCAACGGATCTGACGTGCGCATGCACGGCGCGGGGTGGAGACGCCCGGGACAAAATAGTATGTGTCTCAGATGCTGAACGTGCGCGGCGGAGCCGCGGAGAGCGCTCGTGGCGGCGATACATTTCTAATAAGCAGGGCTCGCAGCACATTGGATCCAACACGGAAGAGGCGCAAGGTGGAAGTGCAGGGGACACCAGGAGGGCGGAGAGTGTATATCGGCTCCGATGCGGCGCCGCGGTGCTTGAAGGCCAAACCTTCCTGGGTTCTGGATAAAGAACGAAGCACGCTCCACGGACGAGCATCCAGAAAGAGGCTCGGGGGGAACTGGACGCGCCTGTCGACGCCGCTGCCCTGCGTCACACCGTGCGCTCGAATGGGAATGATGCGTCCCGCAGCGCCACGATGTCGCGCACCCCGCGCTGCGCGGCACGCCTCCTTGACGATACGGAAAGCCTGCTGACTGTCTGCGGGTCGACGATGGGTTCGTCCACCGCATTCAGGAGTAGAGAGCGGCGCAGAATGGACCAAAAAAAACAAAAACACGGTCGCTGCATCATACCGTCGAGGGGAATCGAACCCGCCTTCTCGGAAGTGAATGCGCGTCACATGGCGAGGATGACCTTCCACTGGTCGACGACGGCTTGTTACCCTATAGATGCCTTTAGTGAAGGCGGTCATTACGGGATGCATCGACAGGGAAGGCGTGACACAGACGAAACACAAGACTCTACATGCCCACCGATTGTGGCACCGAAAACAAGGTCAGAGGCGGGCATGCACGGCGCCGCAGCGAGCGTGGAGAGCACGCGGCGAGCTGAGAGGTCGAGCGTGGGGCGAGATAGCGGCGTAGGTGCCAAACCCACGCAGCGCGAAGTGAACAAATAGGAGATGGGGACTGAGGAGCCGAGAGCATGGAAGAGATTCAAAAACGGCGCACCCAGGAGGCGCGAGAGGAGAGAGCACCCACAAGCAGGGGGTGCCGGGACCAAGGAGGCAAACCAGGGACGGCCGCTGGCAGGGTTAGCGCACTCAACGGAATACAGAACGAAATCCGCATCCACATCACCAAAAGCGGAAAGACCTTCTAAGGGCCTCGAAAGCCCCTTGGAAGGTGCCCAAGGCCTCACAAGGCCGTCCAAGGCCTGTGCACCCCTCCCAAGGGGTTCCCGACGCACTCTTCAAATTCACAAGGCCATACAAGGGCGTCCCAGGCTCGACTGCCCTTGGCAGGCCTTGAATGCCCTTGGAAGGCCTCAGGGCCCTTACAAGGGCGCTCCAGGCCTCCCAATCCCCTTGTAAATATTTTCGGTCTTTACAAATAATGACGAAAAAAGAGAAAAATATATATTGGCATGTAACAGAAGTACAAGAACGACGAAATAAACGTGCGATGGAACTGTCAAAGAACGTTGTGGTCAGCATTATGAAGCGTATACAGGCGAGAGGACGTACAGAGACAGTCCCGGCAATATATGACGTCAAGTCTTAAGTTTGAATGAGCAATGAGGAATCTATAGAGCAGATGTGACTCACTGAGGCTGCGCGCTGGCCGATAAGTTCAGATCAATGATATCCGCGCGCCGATAAACACGTATAAAGCAAAAGAAAAGGCAAATGCACGTACACTTGAACGGAACGACGATTTGCAGAATCTGCACGGGAATGTGGTCAGTAACGCGTAAAAAGAAGGAAAGGATAACGCTTCACCGTAGAGTGGAGTGGAGCCGCTCTGTACAGGACAATAAATCAGACAGACATCAGAACCAAAGATACGATCATACCAATGGCAGCGAGCGTCGATAGAAATACGGGTAAATGTCCTAGAAATAAAGAAGTTCACTCAACGCTTTCAGCGCGTGACTTACCCACAAGGAATTGGGAAGGCAGGGGCTTGTCGAGGACGCGCGGCAGCGGTCTCGGCATTGAGTGAAGTCGGCACTGAGAAGGAGTGTCAGCGAGATGGATTACGACGACAAAGTATTACCTCAACTAGGCGAAGAAGAACCCTAGCGAGCGGAGAGTAAGCTGAGTATATGGATATATGCGCGTTAGTTGACACATACCGCGGTGGGAAGTGCACGTACCCGGGCGTCGCGTGGCTAGTACACCAGCGTTGGGCGAGCTTTGGCGCGTCTTCGTGACTTGAGCACCTTTGGGAACGAGTCGAGCGCACTCGGCTGCGCGACTTTGGCAGCACTTTCTTCGCCACTGCCGTCACGGGCGCGGGTCCGAAGCTTGGGTTGGGGAAGGACGAGATGGCTTGACGGCGGTTCCGAGAAGGGGAATAGGGACGGGGCTGAGTAAGTGGTGTAACAGTGCGAGAGGGGGGAGGATGTAGATCAAGATATAAGATGACCACGCACTGTGTTCGTCCACCCGGGTGTGCAAGATGTGCACTTCTTTGCCAGCGCCGTAACCCAGCAGCAGCGGGCCAGTACTCGCGATAGAACGATGCTTGGCGGCGGCGGGGTGCTCGTCAAGAGCGCTGCAGCGTCGAGGGGGAATGGAAGCTGCCCGCATCGACTCCAAGTGCCGTCGCCACACGATTGGAGTACAATTGGCCTTGATGAAACGTCAAGGCATGGTAAAAGGAGGGGAGGGGGAAATGGCACATCGAGGGAGAACAAGTGGAACGCACCAGTAGCGCTCTGTTCATCCTGAAGCTACCCATGGCGCTCCCGGCATTTCGCTCGTAGAATGCCAGCTTTCGCCGACCGACAGGGTAGGAATGAGAATAGGGAAGGGTCCTGGAACGAGGTCGTAGCGTTAGAGGAGGGTATAGTAGGTGCTTGAGTCCATGGTGGTGGTCAGAGTGGAAGATGTGACTGAGGAGGACTTCGGTGCGCTCGACTTTTGAAGGCCGCGCGGCCGACCTTGATAGGGCTTGGATAGGCCTTGAGAGTGCCTTGCGAGGCGAGGAAAGGGGTGGGGTATCCTCGCGAGGAGGTCCAAGGCTGGAAGAGGCCTTGGAAGGACCTTGCAAGACGCGTCCAAGCCCTGGAGTGCGCTTGATGGGCCTTGTCAAAGTCACGAGGCCTTGCCAGGTTTGGACACTTTTGGTGATGCACGAGCGCCCATCTAGCGACATGGGCCCGCGATGGGTGGCGATGAGGGTGAAGGCGCGATGGAGACCTGCGCCTTGATCTGGGCGCTAGCGTTCATGTCATCCTCTCGCTGAAGGAAACCGCCGCCGCGGGAGCGCACGTTCGATCCCGGCGGAAGAGCTTTTAGGTGCGTCGCAGACGCTGATCGTATGCGCAAGGAGCTTAGATGCCCTGGATGGACAGCGCGCGAGGAGGCAGATGGTGGCAAGATGGCCGGGTGGGCGGGAGCAGGGCTCGGCTGGATCATTGCCACGTGGATGATGGATGACACTAAGTGATGTGTCAGAAATTATTGGGAAGGAGGCCGAGGAATTCACACGGTTCGAGCGTGCGTATGCAGGCCACGTCTCCGCCGATGGCCGCTACGATGATCGAAGGTAGAGGTGCAAACCTGGTACTCTGGAATAAGGACCTGCGGCGACGCCGCAGCGCGAAAATGTTCACGTTGGCTTGATCCTGCTGAGCCTACGAGTAGAGTTGAAGGGAATTAGACTCCTGGCGCAGGCGCGAGCCATTTGCAAGGCGCATCATATCATTGCAGGCAAAAAAAAACAGCAATGTAGCCCAACGGTCCAAGCCCAAATCGAACGGACGTCTCCTGCAAGGAGTTTGCGCAATGTGAGTCGAGGCAGGTACGGTCCACCCCGCAATTGAACCTTCCTAGTGTGCAAATGAATCTGGTTGGATTCCTTCATTTTGAAAGTCAGTCACGGTGGAGGCAGACGTTCCGTCTTCAGCGACCATCCAATGCAGATTGTTACTACGACGACCGAATGAAGAGGAACGCGGGGATAGATTAAGGTGGATCGAACCAGAGGGGTGAAGAAAAAAGGACCGTCAGTCTTCGACGCCATGGTCCAAGCCCGAATCGAACGGGCGTCTCCTGCACGTAATGTACCATTGCGCAATTTCGATCCGACGCGGGTGCGGGCCTCTCCGCCGTTGAACCTAAATATCGGAGGGTCAAACCTGAATAGGTGGAAGAGGGGTAGGCAGAAAAGGCGGACGCAGATCGGAATTAATTCAATTGCAGCGCTGATTCGGGGGATTGGCGGGCTTGTGAGGAACAGCTTAACCTGAACGGTCAAACCGCACTGAAGTCAAGTAGAATGGCACGTTGGAACGAATGAGATAGAATCGTTGGGGCAGAGCCAGAAAGGCCAACGGGCGCTCGCGGTGAATAAATGCGAAGTGTGCAGCACGCGATGCAGGTGCGGGCTTCTACGCAATGGGAGCTGAGGACTGCTGGGAAGAGCCGGAACGGATGGAGTAGTGAACGGCCGGATGCGCCCCCCGAAGAATTGCCCAAAAAAAAAAAGCAGAAGGTCCCAATACATGGTCCAAGCCCGAGTCGAACGGGCGTCTCCTGCGTGCGTCTATTATATCTCCTCTTTGGCATGCGAGGCAGGTGCGGCCACTCCGCAATTGGACCTTACTAGTGCAGAGAGGAACCTGAATAGGTGATTAAACTTTCGTGAGGAAAAGGAGTCGTAGAAATTGGACAGTTAGACCTCCATACCGCGGACTATGTTCCACGGGCACGGATAACTCCGAACCAAAACAATTACTGCGATGCGCGATAATTGGTCCAAGCCCGAATCGAACGGGCGTCGCCTGCGATACGAAGGGGTTCGTTTCTGTGGCATGCGAAGCAGGTGCGGGCCTCTCCGCAATTGGACCTTGCTAGGGTGGAAATGAACCTGGTTAGATTCATGAGCTTTGACCGGTCATTCAGGGCGGATGCAAACAGATTGTTAAGTTTAAGATTCAGCGCTGCTCCAGATGCTTGTTATTAATACCAGGACATCAGACGAACCGACCATTTGTAAGCAGTGCAGCCCACGGCACAAGGCGTCCTCGCTTGAGTCGGAGTCGCGGCAGCTGCCAGTGTAATGTCAACGCATAAGCAAAAAAAACTCTGCGAAAAAACTCTGCGACCTTCCGCGGTCCAAGCGCGAATCGAACGGGCGTCGCCTGCACACTATGATTCGCACACAGAAATGCCAAGCAGGTGCGGGCCTCTTCGTAATTGGACCTCCCTGGTCCTAGTGTCGAAGTGAAGCTGGGGAGTTTGGTGACTCTGAGTTGAGTGTTGGACGGCGATTTAAGGAAGTCGCACGTACGGTAGATTAGGAGCTTCTGGACCGTAATTGAACCAAGAACCCGCTGTGTTAAATTCGACGTTGATCGAACAATTATTCCTGCGACAACTTCAAAAACCAACGAGAACACCCTGAGCCGAATTCCGGGAGGCGAAGATAATGGATGCAGAAGGACGGACGGAGACCAACCTTTTTCAACTCGGCGTAGGGTCCAAGCCCGAATCGAACGGGCGTCTATCCATGGGGCGGGGAGCAGGTGCGGGCCGCTCCGCAATTGGACCTTCACAGTGCTGAGCAGAGCTTGACTAGATGGATAAATTTGAAGATAGGCCGACGCATGTGGACTGACGATGTCCTGGTTGGGGTGAGGCATCCACGGGGACAACGAGTCCGAGTATCATCGAGACTGGAAGCGAGCAACGCAAGTCCGGGCGCTCCGCAACTGGACCTAGATTACGCAGAGGGTCGGTTCATGGATCGGGGAAGCGCGAAGGGAGCTATTGGCAAACGATCGAAAGCCCTGTCAATTGTGTCTGGTACGAAAGGCACTCAGTTCATCCCTCCGCATAATCTTCGGAAGTTGTAAGCGGTGGTTCTGCACGGGTATTTCGAGGATTGACTCGCTGGATGCCAAGAGAGGCAGAAAGAAAAAATCGCTGGAGAGACAGCGAATACCGTCAGGGGGAATCGAACCCCCATCTTCCTCAGATATACAGTGGATCGGTATTACATTACGAGGATGACCTTCCAGTGGTCGATGACGGCTTGCTACCCTATGGACACGGTGAGTAAAGTTGGAGTAGATTTGACGGAATGTGCAAGGTGGAGGGACGGCCTGGGACGGGACACATGTACTTTGTGGCAAGAATATGAGCCGTGCGCATGCGAGAGTCAAGGTACCGGACAATGGAGTGGGCGGCGCAGATGCGGAACGTGCGCAGTGACCAGCCGAGAGTCAAGGCGCCGGGCGAGACAGTGCCCGGCGCAGATGCGGAGCCGCTGCGAGCGCGGCAGGGATACGCACCGCGGGGCGTGTGCGGAGGGGAGCCTCGACGAGCGATCTCGTGCGCAAGGTTTCCCATTCCGAGGACGTTGGCTGGTGCGGCTAGCGCACCCAATGAATATGGACTGGGACCGTTGAATGCCGTGGTGAGCCTAATCTTGAATGTTTTTTGAAGGCAGCGGAAGGTCAACTTTTCTAAGGACATGCAAGTCCTCTCAGTAGTCAATCCAGGTATACGCTCATTGATTGTCGCTGCTACCACTGTGTTCGAAGAATACAGTAAATCCGACTATCGGCGAGAGACGGAAGTAAACGTGGGGGTTGAAAGAGGCAAATTAAGAGACAGCAGAGTCGGTGCAGGTCCCGACACTCGAGTGGGAAGGGGAATCCTCCAACAATCGATGGCTGCGGAGGAAAGTCGCCAGAAGAACCTCGCGCATTGGGATTTGCTGCGTTTTTCCATCCGCCTAGTGCATCTGGGTATGATCCGACTAATCGGAGGGAGCAGTGATCGACGATGTGATGCCATAGAAAACACCGTTACCGTGTTCCCTCTCTGTTCAGATCATCATGATAGCCTTCAGATATCCCAAAGAAATCCACCAGTCTGTGCTCTATCAATCCATTTAGCACTAGACAGCGTTTTCCCAATGCAGAATCGACGCAGCTCGGACTCTCAGTCTCTGAATGACTTATTTCCTGTTGAGACATAATAATTATGTCTCAGAGTCATTCAGTGAAACCGTTGCGCAAATGCTCTCTCTCTTGGCACTACGCGCGGTAGATGTCTTAGGACGCCCACACTCCCCGACATGCTCTCTCGATTTCTCTGCGCCTTATGACCGATTCTGACTGCCTGCCTTCGGCTGTTGAATGACGGGTGTAACCATCTTAGACGGTCGGTGGAGACGGGTCGGTGGAGACGGGTATGCACTCCACAATTTACACTGTAACCATCATGAAGTTGCTAGGATACTTAGAGAAACTCTTGAGGAATACAGACCATCGCTGCAGGAGGGCACACGTGGGACCTTCGAGTAATGTCCTGCCCCTCCGGATCTGTCGGCAGGTTACCCACGGGATTGTTTGAAATATTTGAGCCCCTTAGCCGGCGACACAATATCGACAGTGCCATTCCGCCCCGTCCCAATAACTTCTACATCGGACATACAAGATTCTTCGGTGGTTCTCTCTCACAGCTCCTCGTATTCAAATACTTTTCGTCCACCGACCGGCATAGTGGGTAGATCAAGACTTGATCGAGGCCGTGGCAGCAAGATTGTTGTACGGACAGCATGAGAACCTATGGGAAATTTCTATTAATACGGTTTGGCTCTCACCTGGTCTGCTCGCAGATGGCGGGGAGATAAGTCCCGATGTGTTCTTTGTACACTAATGCGGAGCTTGGAGGTCACATCGCAGAACTGTTTCGGTCGTTATGTTGGCTTTACGGCTCCGTTGCTCAGTTTCATCCCTCTTGAAACGCTCAGGAGGGCTCCTCAAGCTTGCTCATCGGAAATGATGGCCAGAATTATGCCTTGGTAGGCGTCTGAATTAACGTTCGACCCCCAACCCGTCACTGGTGGCAATACAACCAGAAGTCGGATGTACCGAGCAGTGACCATAGCTTGTTACACCTTTACAAACAGGTTAGTACAGCGATTGGGGTATTTTCTATATAAGTGGGCCTGTGTATGCATCTTCTATTTCTCATGTCCACTCACACGCGGCCAGACTCCGCAATGGCAACGCTCACTAAAGCCACAAGAATCTACATGGCGTGCGTGAATTGCCGAGCAGGGAAAGTCAAAGTGGGATTTTATGCTGCCCCCGTGCGATAATATTGATCTGCTCATTAGTGTATATCCTCGGGAGATGGCCAGCCTTGCGCGCGCTGCACCAAAAAGAGGCTCGAATGTGAATACTTGGCAGTTCCTAACGAGCAGGCCCGGTCGGGGACCACATCTGACAGCGGACGACGTTCACGGAGGCAACCACCTGCACCCTCGGCACCCGCTTCCCACATGTCGGCAGGGTGGACCCAGGCCCCTCATGGCTACCAAGCATCCCCCAGAGGAAGCCAACCACAGCCGAATCCGGGTTTTGGCCCACCCCAGACCGCCTCGCAGTGCAATCCGAGTCCCAGCGTCTCTGCACCAATCATCCAGCCAAACCGTTATCCCCCTCAGCCGCACCATTTTGCCGGTGGAGACAACATTCCATACAACTACGGCGGCACTGCGCCCCAGCCGCCTACCCCTCAGCTTGCCCATCCGTCGTCAAGACAACTCAACCAGCAGCCCGGTGCGTCAGGGTACCCCTCTGAGTATCAAGGATACCTTGCCAACTTCGGCCTCAACGATGCGTCGTACCCTGCAAACAGGTATCCCGGGTAATTGAGCACTATCACTGCTAATCCTCGCATTAATTTACTGCTTTCCAGGCTTTGCCGCTGTATCCCTGGCGGTCCATGCTACTGTAGTACAACCCGATGATGAACGAGTGCAGATGACCTAACGCGGGCCCGAACAGCTTCAGTGAAGCAGAGATAGACACAAAGAAATCATGAGGATCTGGAGGCCGGAGATCAACCCTGTGAACTGCATTTTATGAAAATTACGAACAGTATTTGCTGCCTTCCGGTTAGTGAATAGAGTGGAAATCGTGCCGGCTCATTTGCCAAACCCGGTTCCCCGGCCATCCTCATTGAACCATCGCTATTTCGCAGCGATTCACTACTGCTGCACCATCTGTCTCCAAAGTTTATCGCGGTTTGGGCGTAAGAAGTACTTCTCAGGGTCCAAGCGAAGTCCACTATCACGGTATTTTCAATAACGTCCATGTGGATGGTCCGTGCTTGGTCCGTGCCTTTTGGGGTATATGAGCACAGCCTAGATAAATCTTGACTGCTTATTATGGATGAAACGGGACCCATGAATTGTGTATCAATTAGAGTGTTTTTACTGCGGCTACTTGATCCATCTCACGGCTTTGGCGCTCTGCGCAGATGATGCACTGCGTTCCGCCCCTCTTAGTCAGAGAGTCTGACTACTCCCCAAGTCAGAGGGTAGTCAGAGATGTCTGCCTACATTAATTTACACCCGTAGGCGATGGTGCGCCTACGACTACATTGGGTAAACCAATGTACGACAACGACGGCACCCCTTGACTACGCACCCTGCCTACCGGGATCGGCAGAGGTAGATTAATGTAGACCCGGTGTACGACACCATCGACAAACCTCTGTCTACGAGGGGCCGGAACGCAGTCATGGACGGTTGATGAATCAATACAATGCCTTCTAGTGCAGCATCATCGATTTACAATGAGGAATCTCCCATCACACATCTCGTTCGTGTATTCTGTCCCAACGTGGCGGATCATCAACGCATGGATCTAGATTGGCTGTCTATAACTGAACTATTGTTGAGTACGGCGCACATGAGCATGTGTTGCCGGCGGCACAACGAGTACAGGAGTTCCTCAATGGCACTCGATTCTGTGAGGCCAGTACATAGAATTTAGTTTGGCACCCACAAGGTCAGCTGTAGTTCATGGATGCCATTATCGTTAACGTTCTGAGGAGTTCGATTTGAACTAGCTTCGAATGCTTGGATCATAGATACGAGGCCAGAGTTGGATACGAGAAAGGGTCCGTGCCTAAATTATGCATACCGGTGCTGTGCTCCACCATGCGTTCTTACCCATGTGTAGGGACAGTTGGAGTAACAGCCCGCGTCTGCGTGAGACGCCCGCAAGGGTAATGCAAAGACCTCAGAATAATATGGACTGAGCTATTTACGGGCATGCTGCACGACAGAATAAATCGTGCTCTAGAAATGCGCTCCGAGGAGTGAGGGTCGGAGAGTTGAAGTCAAAGCGCGCGCCCTCTT
This sequence comes from Mycena latifolia, assembly GCA_029289555.1. Classification (NCBI taxonomy): domain Eukaryota; kingdom Fungi; phylum Basidiomycota; class Agaricomycetes; order Agaricales; family Mycenaceae; genus Mycena; species Mycena latifolia. The sequence continues at coordinate 197,906 of JARJLE010000017.1, read as the reverse complement.
GATACGTCCGAAAGTCCGGCGCCAAGACCTGAGCCTAATATGGACTGAGACGGTTACGGGCATCAGGCACGACATGATACGCTCTAAAAATGCACTCCGACAAGTGAGGGTCGAACGACAGTGCGCGTTTTCGTGAGACGCCATAAAGTCTGATATCAAGACCCCCCAAACGCGCCAGGGAATTATACGCAAAAATACAGTCAGAGCAGGGCGGGTCGGACAGTTTGAACCATGGTTAAATACTTTGCAACAATTGTAGCACCGGGCAGAAGGAGTACTTATGGATCGGGAAGGAGCGCTTGAGGCCGTAGCTCTGGAGAGCATCGTGTTTATTGAGGGACTCAGAATTGTGCCTGACTAGATTGATCTGAAACGCAGTGACTGCTTCCGGCGTACTAGTAGCCTAAACTTACTGATACTATCGACTGGACGCGCGCCCTGATTGGTTCATCCATCTTTATGTCACCCAGTAAAGTATTAGCACCCGCATTCCGCCTGAAAATACCCTCAAATTATTATTACCCGGAGAGATCGTCCAAAGAGCACGCTCAGGTGGACTGCCATGTATGAAGTTTTTGATGGTGTAATCCTGTTCTCTCGTCCCAGCAGAATCCAGGCGAGACGATATGATTGCCACAGCTGTGAACTCGATGAGACATCAATTTCGGGTGGAATCCCGCTCATGAGAATAGTCTACGTACGAACATCGGGAAAGTTTGCCCTTCACCTAAGCAGCACCTCCCCGACACCGGTCAATCTGTGTTGATGGATTCTTAGGATCCTTAAGAAGATGCGTGCCGTGTGTCAGTCTTCTTCAAGTTTCAGATTCAAAGATTGGAGTAAATAATAGAGAGCTTGCGCAAAAGCCGCACGAGCCGCACGCGGCTTTTGTGCATTGCGCAAAGCCGCGGGTCTTTCTTTGCTGTTTTTAATTCTTGTCTTGCTAAATACCATTCAATGCCCCTTAAATCCCATATTCCACTCCTGAGAGTGCTATTTGTTGGATGTGCAACTGTGGGAGGCCGTATTTATCACGCATCACAAAGGCATCACTCGAGCTCCACTTTCTTTTCCCACACTCTCATGTCTGCCACGCAGCAGAGGCAATGCCGAGGATGTTCCCTCTCCCCACAGCACCTCTCCTTCGCCTCAGGTAAGCTTACATTGATTGACACCTCTCACATTTCAAATTTGCCGTGCGGCTTTGCGCAATGCAAAAATGCCGCACGCGGCTCGTGCGGCTTTTGCGCAAGCTCTCTAATGAGACACGAATAGGGCGAACTATTCATAAACCCCCACAGACATATGTATTTCCTCCTCCTGGCCTCTCATTTCTTATCTGATGCTATAGCCTCACCAACCATGGGAAGTCTTTTGGTAGTTTGAACCAGATCCTTCGCTTGGGATGATCGTTCAAACAGCTGTCGGGCTTCTTTCCAGAGCTCCACCGCCTGTCCCAGATCTCCCCTTTCTTTTGCAATGTCACCCAGCCAAAGCATGCAGTCGGCTCTGCCGTGATATACACCCATCAAGGTAAATCCTCCCAATGCGACCGCAAATAGGCTCTGCGCTGTGTCCGACACCCCTGGCAATGAACACATCACCCAGAAATTAGAGTGACTTATATAGTGCCAATTTGTCCCGGGATTTCGTTGCATGCCCCATATACAGCACGGTCCAGGTACTGGTCCAATCAATATTAATGTCCTCAAGATTCCAGCGGCTGCTGTCACCGAGTCGCTGGAGACGGTGGGGAAGGGACGGTCAAGTGACTCAGCGCTAATCAGATACGGATGATGAGCGCGACGAGTGAATAGAGACCCCACCTCAAAAATGCTCGAAGTCGCAGACGTGGCACGAGGCATAGCGGAGACGGGGATAAAGCCTAATTCACGGACGCGAATATTGCTGATTCAGAACCGAAATGGAAATATTCCTTCGAACCAGGCTCACGGTCCAAGGCCGGATCGACCGGGCGTCATCTGCAAATAAGGGACTTGCAAACCAGCCGAATATGAAGCATGTGCAGGCCACTCAGCAATTGGACCTCGATGGTGCACACTCGACTTTGAATAAACAGATAGATCAATATCTACGGCGAAGAGGAGGAAACCGATACTGACCGAACCGGCGATCGAATACTTCTACCGAAACATTACATGAAAACAACTTACCTTGAAACACAAGGGCGCGCAGAAGGCAACAAGCGTCCAAGCCGAGTGAGATGCAACCAGAATTAAGGAGTCTACTTCCACTTGTGATCTCAATATTCATGAAAAGTAAAAATACCATGCGGCAAGCACACACGGTCCAAGCCCGAATCGAACGGGCGCCGCTTGCTGGCGAATTTATTGCGACATCATATGTGGCAGGTGCGGCCTCTCCGCAATTGGACCTGGATACTGTAGAACACACGTTCGATAGATGACCAAACATTTAAGGAAGGAAGAGAAGGTGACTAACACACATAAATTGAGTTTAATTCTATTCTCGAGCGGGCCATTCACTCTGAATATACCCGCGCAATGCCCACGAGACCTCCGAGGGTCCACCGCCATACGAGAGGTCCAGGCAGAACTAGTATGCCGAAGAAATTAAATCGCCGCCAAACGCATGGTCCAAGCCTGCATGTTCATTATGATCCAAGTGAAAGATGATCCCATTCCGAATTGGACCTGAATACTGTCGAGGAGAGGCGGAAGAGATGACTAAAATTCAAGGGAGAGAATGTAGCTGCCGCACACGCAGAACGGATCAATTCCACAAGGCCCTGATCGAACACACGCTCTGAGTGAAGAAAGTTGGAGGAAAAGACCGTACGGGACAAACCCCAACGGCACGGAGAGCGTGAGGCGGCCAGCGAGCTGAGTTGCGGGGCGAGATCGCACGCGGCCAGAGCTGTATGAGACGGAGCCGGATCCGTACCACCACCAGCTTATTCAGCCCGTGCGGTCTCCACGGAGAGTCCTCAATGCCCAGCAGATTCTCACTTTTGCTAGCGCGGCGGATTCCGAGTTCGAGGGTTTGCCGCAGACACGGCTGATTCCGAGATCGTGGGAACGCGCGCCTGACAGGTGGCTGTGTTCTTCTTTTCTTTAATCCGTACCACCATCATGTCGCCGTCGCTGCCACAAGAACTCGTCGAGGCCGTCGTCGCCGAGCTTGACGACGTCGAATCTCTCAAGGCCTGCTCTCTTGCCGGGTCCCAGTTCCGCCATGGCAGCCAGCGCATCCTCTTACGCTCGTTGACCGTGAAGACGCCTCTCGAGAGCGTGACCCCAAACTACGACGCAGCTTGCACTTTTCTTTCAGAAGCGCCCCACGTCGCGGGATATATAACGCACCTCCGCATCCAGCTTCCAGTCCGCGTTCCCACTTCTGCGGACGTCGAGAAACTCCAGCAAGTGCTTGACAGACTGGCGAATGTGCGCTACTGCATCATTGTGGGAACAACCCGTCGCCTCAGGGGCAGCAGCTTAGGTGCTCTCAGTCCTGCTGGCACCTCGGCTGTCTTGGATTTCTTTTCGCGCCAGCGGCTGCGCGGCCTCTATCTTCGCTTCATCAGCGAGATCCCGATGGCTGCGTTTTGGCAGCTTGTCACAGCGGCGCCTATGCTGTCTTTATGCTTGGTGTCTATACAGGATGGCAAAGGAAATATGCCAGGCCCATTCTCCCCTGCGGTGCCACTCGACACTTTGGTTCTCGACAACGCGGCCCAGAATGTCTGCGCGCAGCTGGTTCATCCCAAATTCAGATCGTGTATAGTGTCGCTACGCCGTCTTTCCATTCCGATTCACTGCGAATATAAGGAGGACATCATGCTCGCCGCGGCCAATACGCTTCAGCACCTCCACTTCTGCTGTCAGTCTCATCCTGAGGTGTAGATCATATCTAACATTGTCGCGTGGTCCCACTAATTTAGGCAAGGAGTATTCGACCGATTTCGACGTGCAGCTCCCGCAGCTCCCCAAGCTTCACTTCATAGAGTTTGCAGGAATATACCACTCGGGGGTCCCGCAGTGGATCAACATCCTCTCCCGCTTCCTCGTGTCCACCTCAAGTCCTGCCCTCGGGGAAATCACACTCACGCTCTTCCCGATACGGTCCGCCTCTCCCCACGCCGTTGTTGCATCTCTTTTGAGTCCGCTCGACCTGGCGATCATGGCACACCCGGGAGCCCCCCGCATCCGCTGGCGCATGAGCTTCGCCGCCGCGGTCCAGGCTCAGTTTGACGAGTTCGTCCTGGCGGTGCAGGACGGGATGCCGAGGGCCCATGCGGCGGGTCGGCTCGTTGTTGAGTGGTATGATGACCGGCAGGAATATCGCGCCGGCTTCCTCCCTGATATTTGGTCTGTGGTCTGACCACAGGGCATCATCTGCATTTTCTATGGCGTACTGATTCTTTTTCTTGTCTATAGATTCCGCGGATCATCCACACGTTAGCTCGCACAATGAGTTTCGGACGCTCTCGCAATCTAGATATTGTAGATCGAGGCCTGTCTACATTTGTGCGCGGGTTAGGTTAATCTGGTTGATCACTGCCACTGCTCTATGCCGCAATCTGGGGGTGCTTTCGAGTCTTTTCGAGCTGGCTGTCGGTACTCTTCGTCCCATCCTCTTGTATGAGTCATTTTACTTGTCGCTGTATGCCCCCGCCCCCTGGATTCAACGACAGTACTACCCGTGTTCCTATAAAGTGGGTAGGGCCGACAAGCCGCACAGCCCGCTACCGGCTTTGTTTATATCATGCGTATGACTGGGACTTCGAATGGGAATTTTTTGGAGACTCGGAGCCGGCTTGTAGTCAGTGGTACTCGTCGGTCAACCCAAACTCCCTGAACAGTCGTCAGCTATCGATTACTCCATTTTTTACTTGGCACACAGGACCCATATTACTCCAGTGGAAGGCTCAGCATTCGCTCTGTCCTGTCGCCGCTCTCGCGTCGACCAGCTCACATCGAGCCTCGTAAAATGCCCCCAAGAGAAAGTATGTTAAACATCGAACATTCACCCTAACTTGAAGCTTGGCAGGCCATTTGATTTTTTGAATGAGTGTTCAATGGCCGGACTCACCTCAAACAAAATCCCAAGAGCAGATGGAATTTAAAATCGATCGGCCACTGCCGCGGCCTCGACCAGCTCACATTGAGCCTAGATAACACATGAGGGAGCAAACGAGATTGGAATAAATTTTCTGGACCGAACTCTAGACTTTGCTTGAGACTTTGAACTAATTAGACAGCGGTCGAAGGTGTGCATCATACGGTGTTTGCAATTCGATAGTATGGCTGTAATAGTGTAACATTATCATTTTGCGCACCACTTGCTGTTTTTTGGTTAAATTTGACACCACCTGCCGACATTTTCGTCTTTATACACAGGTTCACATGCCCGTGGTACAATTGACACACCCTTGTCATTTGAAAAATAACACACGTTGTGACATGGCAAAGACATTTACACAGCTCAAGGTTCTTGCCAAAATTAGCACAGGCCCACAGGGTGCCGCACAGGAAATATACACCCCTTCAAACCTCATATAAAATTCACTGCTGGTTATGTTTATCGGGATACACAGCTGTTTCTGCAAGCCAAAAATACGCACACCTCGGGTTCCCTCTAAAAAAAACACTGGGTTATATATTTACCTGACCCTATTTTTATATCAAGATCAGTGCGATGACCGGCCATCACAACACCATCACTTGCGGTTGATCGTTGGATCGGAGCGGCATTGCGGCAGCCATTTGCAGCTCCAACGCCGCAGCGCATAAGGAGGAGAAGCGCGGCCGTAATGACAGATCCTATTCATGTTTTAAGCCCCAGACTACCTCCCTGATGTACATATCTATTGTCTAGTATTTTTCTGCAACCAAGGGTCTCCTTCGTGTGGGTCATCTATCAGTATGAAGTCCGTCAGTCACCAATTCACATGGAACGGGATGGTGCGCAGCGCCAACAACCCATTGTGAGTACATTTCGCCTTCCTATAGTGCTACTCCTTCCTTTGAAGCTGAGCCTCTGCCTCTTGAATATTCCGTCCTGTAGTACCCACACGTGCACAGTCACGCCGCCGCCGAACGGCCACTGTGAGTCGCATTACACAGCCCTCCGACTGACTCTGCTTCCAACAGAGCCGTGATGTTTAATCAGAATTTCGACTTGGCGGACCAATAGGCTCAAAAATGTGAGTGTCATCACAGTGCCTTTTTTTTTTTTGAGATTTGCTGACTACCTATGTGGTTTTGTAGACCTACTTGAACTGAGGCCTCAGTATTCAGTAATTTCGCGTATCCACTCAGTTTCCCTTTCCTTCCAAGTTACTGAGCCCCGTTGGCTTTGCAAACCTGATACTCCCAGGCTTAGACTGACCGACGGCCCGGTCGGTCTTCCGCTGGGGGCTGACATACGGATCACGTCCATGAGTCCGCGCTATGCACTGTTACTCGTCTTCTTCATCTTCTTCATCCGTCTCCCGTTGATACCTTTATTTGGACCTAGGCACCAGAATGTGCACGAGTGGTCCAGCGCCTGGAATTGGTGCAAGCTCGCAATCAGAGGTGAATATAAATAGAGTCCCCCCCCGCGATATTATCTTGTTCAGTATGGTCCAAAACGGCCCCCAGGCGATTGGCTACATGCGCTAACCTATTGATGAGCAGATCGAACATATCAGCAGTTGGTGTATCAACTGGGAGGGAAGGGATAATCCGCACCTCGTGCAGCATCTCTTGCGCAAGAACCCCCAGGACTGGGAGGACAAAATCCCTTCCACGCAGCGCCCTCTGACTGTAAGCTGACAGTTCAGACCCTTCGGAAGCTAACCCTAGCTCACATAAGATGGTTCAAACATCCAGCGGCAACGATCAAAACCACTAGCATTCGGCAACGGCGGCGATCAGTCATCATTTGATCCTAACACTCACTTCTCTCCTCGGGCTCAAACCGAACTACTATACTACTAAATAATCGTTGTAGCCCGTTTCGCGGCAGGGCCCGCTATCTCATCTCTTCATACGTGCTGCGTTTGGGGGGGGAAATGCACCCCCAACGAAACCCAACAAACCTCAAAGTACACAGCAAAAAAAAAAAAAAGGAATACATTGGACAACGTGGAGCCCCCGTGTCGCCGGCAGATACACCTCCAGGTTGAACCAAGACTCCCCCAATGTCCTTGACAACGTAGTTGAAGTGGGGGGGGCCACACGTCGCCATGTTCACAAACTGGACAGTTGTGCAAGACCCATTCATCTCCACGTCGGTCTTCTTTCTGGCAGTCTGGCAGTGTTTCAGCATCATTGACCCGTAAAACCCAGCGCCCTTAGTGAAGAACTTCCAATGGCACTCCTTACAGAAAGAATGGCGGAAGTCTGAATCCTAATTAACTGTGAACTCATATTTAAACTAAAACCTTCTTAATACCAGACCTACACGAAGGTTCAAATCTTTGCACATGCCACACTCTAAAGCGCGGTCCAGTTAGCCCGCAGCTCCTGTAAGGGAGAATTAGAAGGACATGTCGTCAGAGAGAATTGTGCTCTGAATCGGAGTCCGGTTTCAGTTCACACAGTTTCCTGCACGTGGCTGAGAGCTCAATTTGCATCTATTCCGCTGCAAGTGCATGTTGCTGCGCTGCGATCGATGTTCAATTTGTGTTGTTTTTTGTTGACAGCATGAATATATATAGCCATTGCTGTGGCTGCCCTCCAGAATTATGAAATGAACTCCGCGCCACTCGTCGCCGACCTCCGGTCGCTCCTCGCGGCACACGTTACTTTTATGGACCAAGCTCCATTCAGAATTCTGGCTACGAGGTGGGAGTAAAAGCCAAAATGTCAGTACGATTTTATCGCTACAACATGAAGGTACAATCAACGCGGCAAATAAAACGCCACATTGTGTATTGGTCCCTATAGCCTGTGGACGCAGCAGTACAACCAATTTAGTACGTCCTCGCTTGAGGTGAATATATCCTCAGATCTAGATGGGATGCTCGAGGTAAAAGGATACATGGGAAGAGGCTATATCGAACAGTCGAAGGTTTGTTAGTGATGGGTCTGGTGTTCCAGGCGCTTGTACTCGGTGGGCCAATGCTTGTCCCCGTGCTTTAAGAGCTCTAGAGTGGCATGGTTCTGTCTCTCGGCGTGGATGAAAGCTTAGAAGAGTTGAACTTCCTTGAGGCTTTCCAGTTGAGAGTGGCAAATACTTGGTCCAGACTCCAATGCATCCGGGAATGGTGAAATAACCCATCACTAAGACTGGCCCGGGTGTCAAGCTTGTCTAAAACAGAGGATGAAGGAGCGCTAGATGCGTGGCTGGAGACGTGAAGGTCGCGCCGGGAAGCAAGAGATTGCATTACGCGGGCACGTGACTCCGAAACGTGGGCCGGGAGACCAAGACACACACCAACGGCACATATATGGCTGTCCGGCAGCGTGTCAATGCACGCAGACAGCAAAGTGCTCAGAGCAGCAAAAGAGAATTCCTGAGCAGTATTGTAAGGAAGTGCAAATGTTTGACAGGAACACTTAGTTTTCGCGTGCGACTGATCACAAGACGAAACGCAGGACCCTAGCAATAGATGGCTCAAAGGTGCGTGGCAGGAAGCCTCAATGAACAGTGCTGGATTGTAGTCAAGATGTGCAGGCACATATGAGCCGCCAAAAAGTCAGCATCGGCGGTGAACAAATTTTCATTAGGGGCTGGAGAGAGGAGAATCTTATGCAACGGGTTATCATTCTGAGTAATAGACGAGCCCGAGCGCCGCTCGGAGGGACCGGATACAGAAGCGGCATTATTCCTGCGGCTATTCTGGGCTCGGGACGGGCGATCGGCACATTGGATCGAGGCGTAGGTACTACCTGGGGGTTGAATCGAAGGATGCGCAGAGGCAGAACCAGCGTCAGTTTCAGTAAATGACAGGCCATGGGCAGGGCTTGGACGACCTGCCACGCTGTTAATAGAAGGAGAGGGCGAGAAGGACCAATGCTCACGAGAGGCTACAGACGTATTCTGGACCGAAATGGGAGGCCCGACGGGAGAGTAAGCATAAGGTGCTACTAAGCGCTCAGCAATGGCATCACGTCTTGCTGTGGAGCTGACCTGGGTAACTGGGGGTGGCAGTAGCACCGGCCGACGATCTGGGAGGTTGACCGCCACGAAAGTCTGAAACGATGAGGGGTGGGAGCGGGAGAAAAGACGCCCACGCACGAGATGAAAAGAAAGACCAGGCGTCGAAGGAGCGACTGACGTAGAACCCAGATGTGATAAGGCATTCGCGGTAGTAGGCCGTCCAGTCAGTGCCGAGGACGACCCCGCAGGGGGAGGCTTCGTAGGAGAGACAGTTGAGCAAGGAGGTATTCTGTGTCGGGGGCAACAGAGGTGAACAAAAGAGCCCGAGCGGAACCATACGGAAGCCGGGAGATAAACGTCGGGGATAAGTACGTTCTAGGCCAGCCAGAGTATGAGACGGAGGCGACGGAGGCGACAGCAACTCCATCGATGAGGAGGGACATGGAGGGCGAGAGGAGACGAAGGCAGAGGTGGCCACTGAGATATTTATCCACGATCGAGTCGGTCGGGCGGATCAAGGGGGGGGGGGGGGGGGGGGGTAACCTTTGTTCGGAGCAAACAAGTTTCCAGAGAGGGAAAAGAAATGTTTGAGGTAGCCCGTTCGGGAAAACAGGAGTTTATTTGTACAAAAGGGATGATGTTAGGAATCTGAGTTTCCTTATTGGGCTCTCTGAAACGTTAGTGGGATAAATCCAAAAACCCACTACTAAAGATAGCGGGAATTTACCAGCGGCGAATCCAGGCAAGGGAGGAACCAGTGTACTTTTCCGAGGTACGACCCAAGCAGTGAATCTTTTTGAAATCAAAAGGTGTGTAAGAACCTGTACCAGTGAGAGTGGTGTAAAAAAATATGAAGGCAACAACCAGCGGAGTTTATTCAAAAACCAACCTGTGCATTTTTTCTTACTTATTTCCACCTGTGTAAATTTTCCTATGTGTCTGAAAGCAGTGGTGTAACTCTCAGGAACAGCTGTGTAGATATTGGTAACAGGTGTGTAAATGTTCGAGAAATTTGGAATAACAATGTTACAGTATTACCCCCATACGAATAGCGTTCAAACTTACGTTTCTACTACGCTCGACAAGGTATATAACGGCTCCTGGTCCACAATGCGAGTCGCCTCATCAACAGCAACGCTGTGCCCTTCTCCCTACCATGCCACTTATGCCTGCTCCCGAAAAACTCGACGGATGCGCCTCACAGATCTCTGAGGAGACGGCTTAAGAGATCTTCCAGCCTTGTTTTTGGCGCAATTTCTTGATAAATCGCCAGAGATGGCTGCAGCGCGCGCGATGTACCTGGAAACTGTATTCGGCGGAGTAACCGCGCACGCCATCGTCATATTCGCCGTATTCTCGATCTACTGGGGCGCAGTGTGGAAGGCGCCCGAGCACACCCGCCCGGGCTGGATCGTTATAAATATATATTTTCTTCTCTTGGCGCGTTCGGATCTCCCGTAGGACTTCGACGGCGGTGTAATAGGTCATGCGGTCTCCGCCGCGCTTAGTGGATAAATCCTGGGAAGAGCGGTATTTGCCGGGGTGTCGTGTCGGCTAGCCAGTTCCCGGATGGGATTCCCTAGCTGGAAAAAGCCGTAAACGCGAGAGGTTGAATGCTGGGATACGGTCCGCGGGCAAAACGGCATAGGGAGAGGAGCAAGCTGGGAGTCGCAGACGCGCGGTCGCGCTGCCCGAGTGCCGCACAAGCAGAGGAGGCGCCGCACGCGGGGGGAACCTCGGCACGGCAGCATCAGCACAGTGGGGGACTTCAAGATCGCTCGCTGGCGGGTAGGTGAGCTATCCTGACTACTGCACTGGACGCAGCCAGCACGCACCGGGTATTCCTACTCAGCGCAACACGGCGCCGTCGAGCGAAGGTGCACGCACTTGTGACTGTTGTACTGCGCACCACGACATTCACGGTGCAGGCGGATGGAAACGCGGTGCAGTCGCATGGTACACGGTACATGTAAAGCGATGAACGGCACTTGCAAATTCTTGAGATTGTCGCAGCCTATTGTGAAGATTGACTCACCGGATCCGGGTGAGGCCAAAGAGACGCACAAAGAAAAAATAGCTCGGGCCAGCGAATACCGTCACGGGGAATCGAACCCCCGTCTTCCTCGGATGTACAGTGCAGAAGAGCAGCATGTCGAGGATGACCTTCCAGTGGTCGACGACGGCTTGTTACCCGGTGGACACGGCGAGTAAAGTTGGAGTTGGTTTGACGCACGGGATCGGAATGTGCGAGGTAGACGGACGGCCTGGGACGAGACACATGTACTTTGTGGCAAGAACATCAGACAGGCGCAGATGCGGAACTGCGCGGCGCGTGACGTGTACGGCGGGCGGAAGGGGAGCCGGGGCGCGCGCATTTCTAAGCACCGTGCGCAGGATTTCGGCGCGTAGCGATAGTACGCGGCGACCCGAAAGTCTCGGTGCGAGAGCGTATACAGAGGAAATGCGGGGCTACAGCGAGCGCAGCAGGGATACACGCCGCTTCGGCGTGTGAGAGGGGAGCTGCAACGAGCGATTTCGTGCGCAAGGATGGAGTCCATGGGACACAACAGGGCGGACATTGTTATGCAGCCCGTGCGTACGCATGATGCCCATTCCTGGGACGCCTGGTGGGGTTAGCGCACCTGAATGAAAAACAGAACGAATCACGCACCCAGGGACGCCCATCGAGCAACATGCTATCGGCGATCGACCAGAATGAGCTCAAAGGCGTGTGTCGTACGTGCCTTAGCGTACATAGCAGTGCGCTAGCATCCATCGTAAGTTCATCCTCGCCCCAGAGAATCCGCATGACTCGGGAAAGCGCCGCCGCGGGTGCATCGCCGTCGATGCGCAATTGAACCCGGCGAGGGAGCTCTAGAGGGGGGATGAGCTTGGCTGCGCTGAGCAGGCCTCGGCTTGATCCGGTCACTTTTCCACGTGGATGATGACCGTGACCGTGATGCGGGGGTGATGGGTCAGATTTTATTCGATTCGCACAGTTCGACCGTGCATATGCGCGCGATGTCTCTGACCGTCTGACGCGTCTGGCGCAGTCGGGAGTGATATCGGTTGCAATCCTCTCAGGAATATAGAGGGAAGAAAAGATCAAAGATTGCACTCCAATGGGAATAGCTTTGAAGGTGTCACTGGTGGAGTATTCATTGAATCATTCCACTTGTAATTTGGCACCACATTCCATGAATCACTATGCGCCTCACACGAAGTCATACCGGGATTTCTAACGCCGGCTTCCTCGAATGGAAGTCAGAGACTCGCTACCGATCGTTCTTAGTGAGCAGCTTTAATCACGAGAGGAGCAGAGAGATCGCAGCATCTTACAAAAGTGCCCGCCACGGCCGCGCTCCGCTCATACCAGGTGACTTGGAATGGCCGAATACACATGTGCTCGCTGAAAACATATCACCGGACAAACGTTCCTGCTGTCCCGACTCTTCCGGAGACTTGGAGCGACGGTGCCGTGAACAAGTTCTAGTAGAGCGTTGGGAAAAGGAAGAAGGACGTCAATCCAGGCAGAACACCAGGAACGATGGGATACACGATGACGTGGCTGGTGAAAACATAGAACTGGACTAGTTCCTCCTGCCACTGGTTCTCATGGAGACTCGGAGAAACGGCGCCTGGAATGAACACAGCGTTGGAGAAAGGAGGGGGGATGTGATTCAAAGTAGACATCAGATACCCGAGAAAGAAGGCTTGAGAATTGTAGTACGATAGAGTTCCTCGGGCCCTGGATACGGTACCTTTTTCCAAAAAATGAAATATGCTAAATGTGGAATGGAAAGCCTACCGGGATTATAGATGCCACGCCACGATTCGCCCGACCAAGAAGCATAAGTCATGTTGTCCAGAAATTGGTAGATCTGCTGCTCGCCTACCAGATGTGGAGGATCCAATGTTCGATAAAGGTGCCAGGGAGCAGCGAAGCAGACAAAATACCGGCTGCCCGTGTTTGGCAGCGTGAACAGAGAAGATAATGTCAGATGGTGCAGTGGACGGCGACTTCCTCAGCTGTTATGGGATATTGAATCATTCCAGTGTCAAGCGCGAAAGAAGCGAGACAGCTGATACTCCGGAGCCAGAATCTTCCGAGTCGCCATCTTGGTTTCAATTCGGACAGCGGAACGGGAGTGGGTATAAAAGGCAACACTCGCTCCATGTCTCACAGTCCTTCAGCAGCTCATAAAGCACTTCGGTGAATCAACAGGCAAAGCAATGGCGACTAATACTGGGCTGAAAACGTATGCCACACTCTTGGCTGTTCCTCCCGCCTTTGCGCTGACCTGCCTGTCAATAGAATGGTCGTCCCAACCGATGGCATCACCCTGGCATACTCCGGGGAGACGCCCTTGACCATTACACCCAAGGTCGGCACCGGCGAGCTGAACACGAATGACAGCATCACGCTCCCACCCGGCGACTACCAGTTCAGCTTCCAGCAGCTCCAGGTTGCGGCGATATCGTACAAGGCGGACCCAGGCACTGGCACTGCCACGATCACACTGAAGGGAGGAAACTGCCGTCGCAGGCACCGGGCCCTTGATCGTCAGTGCGAAGCTTGATGCAATATAGCGGAGAAGAAGAGACCAGCCCTATCGGAAGCTGCAGGATGAGACCCAGAGTAATAGTTTTGTGAACGAGGTTGAGAATTGATTGATATGCGTGCACTTGACTGTGACGATTCCAAGCCAGCTTCGTATATACCGACCCGTTGCCCGTCCGTAATAAGAACATTTATATGCACCCATGGTAGGAGGATTTAGACTCAGGGTATGGAGCTAGCTTTTGTCTTCGAGATGCGGAGGAGAGTATGTCAATATTTTGGGGAACAGCATGAAAGTCTGAGAATTTGATTATCTAATTCTGTGAAAAAGCAAGTTGGTTTCTCAAGTTTCGCGAGATTTTGTCCAAGCGATTTAAAAATCTCGGCAAATCCCCTCCCGTAAAGCCCAGATTCTCTTCCAGTCGCTATTTACCCCTACTGTTGATCGACTGTCATTAACTTCACGGGTCCCCGGTTCGAATCTATGTAAACTACTAACTAGAGTTTTTCTTGAAAGAGTGAGAGAGGCGGAATCTTCTATACTAAAATATGAGGGACCGGGATAACGAACATTCTATCATGTCCCGTGTCCCGTCGAAGTCATGGCTATGAGAACTTCCGCGGAAGATGCCGCTTCGGGTTGCCGTGCAACATGCCGGTTCAACAGCGATACATAAAATTCCAACGGGGGCAAACTTCAACTGATACATGCAATAGCAGTGTGTACAAGCACAGGTGAGCCGCAAATAAAATTTCGAGCTTCAACGGGAACATGGAGTAGCAAGGAAAATAGGTGCTGGCAAGCACAAGCAAGGGGTAGACAGCAGAACCCGGTACATGGGAAATCCCCATATAACCAGTCAAGTTTAAAGGGGTACATGCAGTTAGCTGTGGGCACAGGATACACTTTGATGAGTAGCTGTGAATTTATTCACGGGGGTATGCTAGCACTAACAATGGCAAGTATTCCAGTGGGGCATGAGGCTAGAAATGCAATAAAGTTGCAGCTGGTATGCAGTAGCAGTAAGGAGGAGCAGAAGCCCGAGCGCCACAGATGAAAATTCGAGCCTGAAGCAACATCAAAGTGGCTTGAATGCCACAATCCCACCAACCCTCCCGCTTTGTCAAGCAGATGCTCTCTAATGTATCGGGCGATTGTATTCTGGTAGCTATATACTCCTCCGCAAATATATAGCTCCGTGCCAGCTATCCGTACCGGTCCATTTTTCGACAACGAGAATCACGGATATACTTCCTTTTATTTAATACGGCGCCAGTTCACTGCCCCCACTGAGCTAGCATCGGAGTGGGCATACCCACACCGGATAAAGCAAAATCTTGACATATGTCAAGAGGCTAGCTGAAAGTCAGTCAGGTGTCCAAGCCTTTGGCATCGATCTATAAAAGACCCAGCAAGCGTTCGAAGACGGTCACACCGGATAAAGCAAAATCTTGACATATGTCAAGAGGCTAGCTGAAAGTAGATAAATCGAGAGACAAACAAAAAATTGTAGAAATCTAATATATTCATTTAATACAAGACTACAATGGAAGTAGCGGCAATCAGCTGCTGTTTGAAACCGATAGATTTATGGATTGTAGCTAGCTATGAAAGGACTGCTGAAAGATGAACTTTCAGCAGTCCCTGTCCAGTGACAAGAAAGAGCGTCTTTTCTAAATTTACAAGAGACTTTGTTTCAAGCAGTGCTTTTAGTGAGAAGAAAGAGCTTCTTTCCAAAATTTACAAAAGTCTTTGTTTCAAGTGGCATGTTACCCTAGTTTAACATGACACTTGAAACAAAGACTCTTGTAAATTTATAAAAGAAGCTCTTTCTTGTCACTGGACAGGGACTGCTGAAAGTTCATCTTTCAGCAGTCCTTTCATAGCTAGCTACAATCCATAAATCTATCGGTTTCAAAACAGCCGCTGATTGCCGCTACTTCCATTGTAGTCTTGTATTAAATGAATATATCAAATTTCTACAATGTTTTGTTTGTCTCTCGATTTATCTCCTTTCAGCTAGCCTCTTGACATATGTCAAGATTTCACTGTATCCGGTGTGACCGTCTTCGAACGCTTGCTGGGTCTTTTATAGATCGATGCCAAAGGCTTGGACACCTGACTGACCTCGAGGCTGGACCGAGAGCCAACCAACAAGCTGGATCCGCATCGCGCTCGCCATAATCTACTGGAACAAAGTAACCAGCTCCTCCCTATAATTCATGACTCCAGTGGCCCAACACTCTGATTCCCCGTCGTCTCAACAAACTTCTTTCCAAATGCCTGCACCTCGGAGCGTCTGCCAGGTCTGCCGATCCGTAGCGGAGCTTCGACTTGGCTATTTGGGGCATGAACGCAGCGACTTTCATGCCGCAAATACTCAGCCTCAGGCGTCGGTCCCGGGCTCTAACGTCAACTTGCCCAATGATTGTTCCCCATGTCGCAACTTTGCGAAACCCGTTGTAAATCCACTCCGGCTCGGCATGCCTCCTTCTTTCCTGATACATCCCCACTGCACCTGCCTCTTCGCCGAGATGCCATCCGACTTCTCGCAGTCCAATCAGTCTGCCAGTGCTATTATTTGCATCCTCGGCCCCTTCCAGCCGGCGGCTTGGTCACGATGCCCTTGACCTTCTTGTGCTCCCACATGTCCTATCGCGCTTCCGAATTGCGCCATTTTTTTCTGTTCCTTCAGTATGTATAGAAGCTCGCTTCCATTTGACTGTCTCTTTGCGGAGTCAGCGCACCCTCGCAGCCATGTATACCCCCACTATCCTCCTCATTGCTCTCGGGCTATCTTCCACGGTTCTCGGCCAGGGATCAAACAGCGTACCAAACTCGTTTCCTCACGCGTGGCCTGGTCAGCCACAAGGCACCTTCAGTCCCGAATGGCAAAGCTGTGAGTCAAGACCTCGCCTGCGTCTCATCCGCCGGAAACAACATGCGTTGACATGCCTCGGAATGGATCTTTGCAGACTTCGCAGTGACCGAAAAGCTGCCTAACATAACCGGCACGCTCCCGCGCAACTTTGCAGGTAACATTCCCGTGAACCGCGCCGGACACCCCAACGACACGCTCTTCTTCTGGGCATTTGAGCACGCCGGCAAAAACGGCTCCCTCACTGCCCCCGCCGATGCGAACAACACTGACCCGTGGATCATCTGGCTGCAGGGAGGGTGAGCGTCTTACATAGGAACCGATACTGATTGGAGGTGTTGAATTTTTCCGGTATCAGCCCAGGGTCTTCCGGTATGATCGCTCTTACCACTGAGGTATGCGGCATACCACAACACAGCACCTCCTGCGCACATGTTGAGAGCGACAACGTCAACAGAACGGTCCAATCCATCTCCAGCCCAATAATAGCTGGTTCATCAATGAGTTCAGCTGGATCACCCTCGCGGACACCATCTGGATCGACCAACCCGTCGGCGAGTTTTCACAATTTATTCCTCATTATTCCCCTCTACTCCTCACGAGGAAAGAAACCCATTGACTGCGGTACAGGTACCGGCTTCTCGACATCGGACTCCACGGGCTACGGTACGCATTCCGCCTCTAGCCCGGCCGCCAACGTTCGCGAACGCGGCCTGGCTTCGATTATTGCTCTCTCACGCGCTTCTTATTTCGGATAGTATCCGACGAGGATCAGACAGGAGAGGACTTCGTACGTTGCATACAGGCGCCTTCTTTCCGTGCAGACGGGCGTCTGACCAAACACCTTTTTTTCAGGTCGGCTTCTTGTCGAACCTCGTCAAGGTCTTCCCAAGCCTCGCCACCCGACCGTTGTTCCTGACGGGGGAGAGCTACGCGGGCACATACATTGTGAGTCGCGCTGTCCAATCTCTCTACCGACTGCCGTGGGCGTGTGTCTCATCTTCGTCGCGGACATGGACACAATACTCCGCAGGGACCCGTGCGGACGAGTACCAGCGCACATTGCTAACGAAAGTCTCCGCGACAGCCCTACATCACGAAGCACATTTTCCAGACTCCAAACCCGCCGGTGAAGCTGCACAAAATTGCCATTGGAGATGGCTCGCTCGGGTCCGATGCTACCGTGGAACATCTTCCAATTGTAAGCGCCTAGGTTGAACATCCACCACAAGACTGACAAGCGGATGTCAACAACTCGTAGCTGAATGTGATCGAGACGTACCCTGCACTCATCGGTTACGACCAGCAGGTGTTCGAGTTCTTCCGCGAACAGTGCGTCCTGGTGCTGTACAATGGCCACACATACTGGGGCTTAACCCCGTTCACAGGACTCATTTGTGCGGATTTGACTTGAACCTGACCTACCCCCAGAACGGTCATTTCCCGACGCTGAGTCTCGTCAGGCCTACTGCGAATTCAGCACTCAGCAAGTCGCTCCTCAACCCCACCGAGTATCGTGCAAGAACATTGCGCGAGTCCGTTTCTACCAAATTCACCGAGGTACACGGCCGGGATGCACTCTTCAAGCGATCCGACTTTCATCAGAGACGGAAGGCGGAGCACCAACAGTGGAAGCGCGACCTGTCTGGGCGCGCAAACGGGACGATTGATCCCTTCTACGGCTGCCTCTTGCTGGATGAACTGATCGACTATGCGGTCAATTTCACCTTCCGATGGAGTAAGTGCCCCTCAAGTCTACCACAGATATGACACTGCATACTAACCAGCGAGGACTATTACAGCGAACGGCGAATTCGACGTGTACGACGTTCCCGACGCGACGAACCCCGAGCCCTTCAAAAACGCGTCCACATTCTTCAACGACAACCGCACACGTGCCGCGCTGCACTCACCCACCTCCAAGGACTGGATCCGCAACTTCAACTACCCTTTCGGTTCTGTGCGCAACGGTCGCGACCCGTCCGTCGAGCCGATCGCCTTTCTCTCCGACCTCGCGACAAACGCGACCGCGAACAACATCTCGATCATCTTTTACTCAGGAAACGACGACGCGCTCGTGCAGCACCGCGGGACGGAAGTGATCATCCAAAACATGACATTCGGAGGCACGCAGGGCTTCACGCGTAAGCCGTCTACGCCGTGGTTCGATGACGACGGCAACTTTGCCGGGATCGTGCACCAGGAGCGAGGTGTGACCTATCTACTCGTCGATGGAGCGGGCCACCTCGTGCCGCTGTGGAAGCCTGCGCAGGCGCTGGTGTTCCTGCGCGAGTTCGTGCTTGGATCAAACTTGAATGGCACGGTGTTGGGGAACAATGTGGTGGGTGGAGAGAATACGACGCTTGCGAACGACTTTCTGCCGGGCGGAGACGAAATATTCTTTGGGTCTTCGACGACCGCGGGGACGTCGACTATTCCTGCTGCGACGAGGTCTGCATGGGCCTCGTTTATTGCGACTGCCACGGCAAGCCAGCCGCCTTTGGGTTCAGACACCAACACCAACACCAACACCAACAGGGCGTCGCAGGAGGGCGTGAGTGTGGTAGCGGGTGTGATCGCATGCTTGTTGGCGGGTGTGATGGTCTACTAGTGAATTCCTTACTGTCATTTGTACAAAGCCCATATTTTTTTCATTGTGGCTGCTGGAAATGGCACTGGCTCTCGTACGCCGTTCTCCACGCGAGCGGCCGGAGGGGCCAGTCCATGTATAGCTGCGGCGAGCCAGGGGTAGTAACCTAGCCGGGGTGGATGTGCCTGAAGCCGAGGTCCGGATTGTGCGCCGCAAAGTGCTGTAGATCAAGTGAGATATGTACTGGGGGGAAACAGGGGCTGCTTGTTGCCCCTAGGCCGTCGTTGTATGCGACACCGCGGATCATTCCCTTCAGTGCTGCGAAGGACCGCAAGTGGCACATTCGAGATCAGCACAGAGCGTACAATGAATACTTCTGGCTCATCAGCATAGCATCAGCAGTTTGATGGTGATCTGTCGGGGGCCGAGGGGGATCGTGGCTCCACAACCGGCGCCCATCAGTAAAACAACATGTTTGTCTTTGATATCTTTGTCTTTGAGACAGCTCTTTGGGGATCTTTGTCTTTGAGAATTGCATCTTTGTCTTTGGATCGTATCTTACGAACGTCTTTGTCTTAGGAATCGTATCTTAGTCTTTGACCGCCATCTTGCTCACAATGGTGTGCAGATATTCTCTGGGCGGATAAAATTCCTGTGAGTAGCACCCACATCTCATACATGTTTCTACAAGGTTTTCGGCCTAAAAATTGGTGGGAAGGACTAGTAATAGGTCCGAATTGAGGTGAAGAAAAAGGGCGGGGGAAGAGCTTCGGATCAGTGTATAAATGTGATCTTGTTCATACCGAATTGTTTACCTTTAACCACACTTTACTGGCAGCATAGCAAGGAGGAAAAGGCGCGGTCCTTAGGATGGCTGTGGCGGCGAGAGTTGACAAGTCATTCAAACTCCGCTCGGATCAAGGAAATTCCGGATGGCGTGATTTGGGTGGCGTGATTCGACGCCATCAAATGGTTGGTCGTCGCTCTTCCTCTTCCCCCACCACTTTCCCCCTGCCCACCGTCCTCGAAAAGCTCATCAAGCTCTCCTCTTCAAACCCTCGAGGAACGTCTCAAGCCTCAGCCTCAAGCCTCAAGCCTCCAAGCCTCCAAGCCTCAAGCCTCCCGCTTCCAGCCTCAAGCTCTCCTGTTTCCCCTGGCCCGCTCCTCTCCCTCAGCCGTCGTCTGTTGCGGCCTCACTAGCACGGTCTCGCATCTTCCGCTGCTTAAGGGGCCCTCCCGCTCTGCCTCGCGCTGACGTGCTTCTGCCGTGTTCCCGACCGTGCCTGCCCGTACTAGCCGCCGCTTGGGCCACACCTTCTTTCACTCCTCAAGCTTCCCCCGCTCGCTTCCGGTACATATGTTCTTGCCTCCACACCATTCGGCTGCTGCTCTTTTATCTTAAGTTCATGGCGTTTGAGGCATCGCATTCTATTCGGTGTGAGAGGTACGAGCATCGCTATAGCCCTTATTCATTACTCACCACTTATAGTCTTCTGGTCCCTGGCTCGTGCTCGCGATCCGCCCCGCTGCAGGCACTCTCACTCTCCACGAAAGCAACCCGTACATGGAGTGGCCACTCGTAAACTTCAATTGCCGTACCGACATCTTCCTCACGAGCGTCCGTATATCGGGTGCGAAGGCGGGGATCGGTTCTGTGTATTTAACCTTCTGTAGCCCCCAATATCAATGCTCTTTCGCCCATTCTCTCATCTTTCTGTTGTCTTAGAGCTGTCTTTCATTGTTTCAAGTTGTCTTTTACAGTATCTTGGGCAAGACATTTCCCATCTTAGAGGTCTTCCCCAAGACGTGCATCTTGGCTAAGATTTTGAATCTGCTTAGCCAAAGACGTGCGTCTTTGGAAAATTTATGTCTTACACGTCTTTGACGTCTTGGCCAAGACGCCAAAGACGCCAAAGACAAACGTGTAGTTTTACTGATGCCCAGGACAGACGTCGACATGACTCGCGCATGCTCGCCTTTCTACTGCGGGGAGATGAGGAGCGGAAGCAGCTCCTTCACGTACGTATTGCGCGAGTAGTACCTAGGCGGCGATGAATCAATTTCTCTGACACACAAAACTGACAGGCGTATATGGGGATTTGATAAATCATCCAACTGGTGATTGTCGGAGTGTGGTGATGTATTGAGTCCGCTCCCTTGTCGTGGTGTCCTGATATATCAATCCAGCATTTCTCCTGCCGCCCCCCGCGACCACGCGCCCGCTCGCCCGCCCGGCGCCCTCATCTTGGTCAGTGCACGGGCGCATCCCGCCCACTCCAAATCGGGTGAATTGTTTACACATGTTATCGATCAATGCTTTCGCGTTGCCCTTGCTCCCGCCCCCACCGCCCTGTTCCTCCTCTTCCCCTGCGACCCCCCTCTGCGCTGTTGGCCCCCCAATCGGTACTCCTTGATCTGCTCTACGCCGGCGCTCCCTCCCCCCGTCTCAACGAGCTCCCTGGCACCTTCCATCGGCTTTCTGCTGGCGGGCCTCCTGGGCATGGCGGGGCTATACAAGCGCCCCCTTTGCGCGGAATCTCCTCGCGTTGCGGGAATGCATTGTATATTGATTCAGGGTTGTCTTCCTCGATGCGTGGTCTCTTTATAATCCCAGTTGAGCCAGTACTGATCGTGCACCTTCAGCGGCTCCGGCGCTTCCAGTACTCCCCCCTGCTCCTCCCGACCCCTACGGCTCCTGCGGTGCCCACCTGCGCCACAATTCCATCCCGCCCTAGCATCTGGAGGTTTTCGGCGCCATTCTCTGCGCGCTACGGCGCCCCCCTCCTGCGGCCTTGCTTACCTGCGCTCGCGCTGCTCCCTGCGAGCTTCGGCGGGCGCGCATACCGGCGGAATCTCATAGAACCTCTGCCCCATCCCTTCTGTGCCGCTTACGACGCCCTACCAACCGCACAGCGTATAATACGCTCTAATTTCCGGCCCTGCGATCCCGCTCTTGCTGGCCCCAGCGCTCTGCGTGTCATACGCGCGCCAAACACCGAGCGGGGCACCTCTCCTGTCTCCTGTCGCTCCGCCACCGTCCGCTCATATGTATGGCGCCGCCGCAGCGCCTATTTTAGCACCCCTCTTGTGCCCTGTTGCCCGGCTGCTCGTGCGTGTGTCAGCAGTGACTCCCTCTCATTTCTATTGCCATCCTGCAGCCCGTCATTCCTCGTTTCATGCCCTGCACCTCTTGGCTCCCGCTGCATCGGATTTCGTGCTCAGCACCTGGCTATCGCGCGCCCGCTGGCTGCCTCTGCTCGTTGCACATGCCCGTACATGCCCTCGCCTCCGCGTCACTTTATCTGCTCCACTAATGACTTTCGAGTGGAGTGTTAAAGGTTTGGTATAAATTGCGTTGGAGTTTCGGGCACTTTCGGGCCCTTTCTAGAACTCCTGTCTATTTTTCCTGTGTATTGGAGGCTTGGCAGGAGTGTAATATATGTTTTACCATCGCTTGCTCGTTCGAATACACAGAATCTATCGAATCGTCAAGAACCGGGTTTTGCCGTGTAGCGAAAATCCTCCTCGCGAGAACGGTCTAGTGCTCCCCGCCCATGGGTGCTCCATACAGTGAAGAGAAGAGCACTTTCGGAGTTCTTCTAAAGTGTTTTTCCCAAAGAAAAAAAATTTAACCTGGGACAAGGATTCGAGTCGAACACGAGTGAAGTGCCATATAGGAATATGCCTCTAAAGAGGCACCTTTTGTGCAAAGTTTCAACCGCGGCCTTCTACCACCTAAAATTGCATATCCTCGGAGTCGGAATGACTCCCTGACACTGCTTATGATGTTTGAACAGGGATACAAAGAATTCTGGGCCCCCTCGACGCTGTTTTAGGTGTTACCTGGATTTTTAGTATCGACTTTTTCCAATTTTTTTACTACCACTGACATGGGAGCCAAAATACAAGATTTTCTACTGGTTCCGATATTTTTCAATGTCCCAGATGCTGCTGAACGAAGACAATTTTCATGTTCCCTGGCTCTGATGGGGTTCTGTGTAACGTAGTGACAGCTGTGACACTCTCTGCTTCCACCAGACGACTGACCTCAGCCAAGCGCTCTCCACGACTCCTTGGCTCAATCGGACTCGAGGGATATTATTTGGGGCATATTTACCTCTTCTGCCTGGAACCTCTTCCCCTCTAATGTTGCCGATCCGGTCCTCCAGCTCGTTACATCGCCCCGAAACATTATGGCCCTAAAAAGTCCAGAAAGCTAGCGCCCGGCCTGAAGCTTCCTTGCGTGCCCTGCGGCTACCTATGCGACATTGGCTTTGAGCTTTCTTCACCCTCGATATGCTCCATATGCCTGTACGCTCGGCGATAGCGGTCGATTCTGCAATGGGACGCAGAACTGAGGAGCTAAGCAAAGGAGGGCCACTTCTTGGCTACTAGGTGCGTGCACTATGTTGGCGAGACTTGTTCTATATCCTCATCGGTCGTAGATCGTCTCCATGCCCTGCCGGGCCCCGTTTTCGCCTAGATGCAAATAATGCACGGTCGCTACGGCTGCCCCTCAGCTAACCCCAGGGCCAGTCATGTCGGAGTCTTCGACCTCGTACGCAACGTCCCCCGCCCGGCCCTTCATTGTCATCGGCTTCGCCACCCGAGCTGGCACGGCGGGCAACATCGGTGGTGCAATGTCCCTATCGCCCATGATGTACTAGGCGGCTGTCTCATCGATAGACGTCCTGCCATCGTTCGCCGTAGCGCACTACGTCCACGAGGAGCGTCTCCCGTGATCGCCTATGCCGCTGAGCAGCGGCGACAGTATTGACAAGGCCCTGGAGCCATGCAGCTAGTGCTCGGGTCCCAGAGAGCAGGAGCTGGCTTGGCAATATGCTGGGCTGCACCCTGCACCGCACCGGCGGGATTAGCTTGCCACGCTGCACCCCAATACCTGGAGCCCGCCGCAATCAGAATCAGAGCCCACCTCGTTGCCTGCAGCGTCGCGCGCCCGCCGTGTGGCGTCTGTACGCCACCGAGTCGACGGCGCGGCGCATACCGCCGAGGGCGATTGCATGCCGCCTGCGCGGAACCGCCTGGACTGCCCGGGACAATGAGCCATCTCGCGCATACGGGGCGCCATATCACGCTCCGGAATCGGGCACCGCATGTGAGGACGAGCGAGGAGAGGTTCATGCTCAAGACATCGAGTCCATCGACCCCCCGCAAAGTCACAGGCCGGTGCTTCGCCCGTGCGTGCTTGAGTTCGCAAGGCTCTATCCGCGCGCAGGGTGGCCATGGGTAGTCGGCGGATCTATGTGGCGAGGCCCACATTCGAGGACGTCCTCACGCGTCGGCCGTGAGCCCGGATTTGAGCGGGGGCGCAAATGTCGGCGGGACCTAGTGTATTCAAGTAAAAACAGTATTTTCATCCTGTTCTGCCCACAAATATAATATTTATTGTGCGCTATGTATCCTATGTATCGGCCACACCGGCCCCAATTTTTTCGTTATTTTTGAAGCCTATTTTGTGGTCGCCGTCGCCGGCGACGTCCAGAGCCTTTGATCGTTGTCTTCCAAATGCGGATAATTGAGCTCATCGTGCAGGACAGCCGCGGCAGTGAATTGATGAATGCCAAATGGGCGGAGAAACGTCCGTGGTCTGATATATCATTCAGCCCGCTGAGGTATCGGTCTGGATGTATCACGGACTTCAGGTGATTATCGGGGGCTGATATATCACACCCCCATGCTACGGTCAAACTGATACGTGTCGTGATGAGCCACGTACCGAACAGACAGGTGGTGGTCAAGGCCCTCGTCCGTCGTACCTCCCCACACCATCGAGTTAGCCCCTGCGCTTCATCACCAGGAAATTCACGTGCGACAGAAGCGAACGGAGGTCCGCGCATGCGGCCCGCACACTCACCATGCTCGTTGCGTCGCATGGCACGAACTAGTCGAGCGAGGATGACCTTGCACTGGTCGACTACGGCTTGATATCGTAAGGATACAGTGAGTGATGTCTGGCAGTATCAGATCAAGTATCTGCCAGCGGGGAATGTAGGAGAAGGACAAGACGCATGACTCAGCGTAATTTGCGGCAACAACGTCCGATCTGGGGATGCACTGCGCTGCAGTGCGCAGGGGGCGCGCGCGGCGACCCAAGAGTCAAGGCGCGGAGCGGGATAGTATGCGCCGCACATGAAGAGCTGCGGCCAGCGACGTATATGCACGCCCCGCCGGCGTGCGTGTGCAGAGGGGAGTCGCGACGGGCGATCGCGTGAGCTCGGATGGAGTGCA
This sequence comes from Mycena latifolia, assembly GCA_029289555.1. Taxonomy (NCBI): domain Eukaryota; kingdom Fungi; phylum Basidiomycota; class Agaricomycetes; order Agaricales; family Mycenaceae; genus Mycena; species Mycena latifolia. The sequence goes on along the minus strand of JARJLE010000017.1, from coordinate 172,555 downwards.
GGGAACACAAGATGACGGACAGTGTACAATATAAGGCAGCCCGTGCACAATCACGCCGGCTGGTCGGCTTAGCACACGCAATAAGAGACAGAACGAAGCACGCAGTCATAGACATGGGGTAGCGGCGAAGAAGCGACCCGGACGTGTGCCTCGACGTAGCGCCGCGCCGAGGTTCATCCTCGTCCAAGACGACTCGCCGAAGGAAAGCGCCGCCACTGGTAACGCGCACTCTATCCCAGCGGAGCAGCTCTTGAGTGTCATGGAGATCGCGGAGAGACGGTGAACGAGATGGTGGTGTGCGCAAGGTAGTAAGCGAGCTCGGCTTGATCTGCACACTTTTCCGTGGGGTTACGAGTATCGTTCTTTTAATCAATCGAAATGAGATTTTTCGCACCTGTGTTCATCTTGTCCGCATTTAACCTTGCTAATGAAACTAGTGGCTATGCTATTGAATATAGCGGCTGTGTTGAAGTCTAGATAGTGGCGGTGCCTACAAAAGACTTCAAATTTGTGACTCATTTAGTGGCAGTGTTTGCTTGCATAAGATTGTGTTTGTCTCGCGTGTGTTCGAGGTCGGTTCATTGCACAATTTTTACTTTCTTATAATCCAGTTCCATCTCATGCAGCTGGCCTTGGGGCCAAATGTATTATTCTTATACCCAAAGGGATAATCAACAAATATTTCTGGGCCACAGAAACCAAGGGTGCAGGGCTCTCCAACTTTGTTTGTCCGACATTTGGCAACCTTCCAGATAAGAAGGTCATCCAGCAGAATGGGCTCACTTGAGGCAAAATGTACTATTCTCCTGGGTTCTTACACTTAATTTGACACTTGTTAAATCTTTCTGGGCCGCAGGGATTAAGGGTCCCCTCAGACCTTTGTTGTCCGATGTTTGGTGACCATCCAGAGATGAAGCTCACACAGCAAGATGGGTTTGCTTGGGGCAACATGGACTATTCCCCTGGGATATCCCACTTATTTTGAAGCTTGTGAAATATTTCTGGGCCACAGGGACAAAGGGTCCCATCACGGGGCTCTCTGACTTCTGTTTGTCTGATGTTTGGTGACCATCCAGAGATGAAGCTCACACAGCAAGATGGGCTCACTTGGGGCAAAATATATTATTTTGCTAGGATCTCACTCCCAATGTGATGCTTGTCAAATATTCCCGGGCCACAGGGATGAAGGGTCCCATCAAGGGGCCCTCCGACTTTGTTTGATTGGTGAAGAAAATTAAAAGGGTCAGACAGATGCAGTGTACCCTAATACAAGCTTCTTCAGCTGTGAGTTTAATTTACCACATCTACGTCTACATTCTCTTTTTCATCAGGACAAATTCTGCACTGGAGGGCCCCGTGATGGGACCATATCGATTGAAGCCATTTACTCTGACGAGGAGGATGGCCCTTGAACTCCAGCAGACCCAAATTGTGCATGGAATAATTGTTTACTTGGTTCAATCCCCAGTTGCCCAACTCCGGTGAGGTACGTGCATCAGCACTCTCGGATGTTTGAATCAGCACCTAAACAATAGGTCGCGAGGTGCCGTGTTGGGATGGCTGAACTAAATCGGCTGGAAACTGCACTGAACATTCCAATACATCCTAGGTGACAGTTCAAATATTAATTACCGACCCTGGTGAGGTACAAGCATCGGCACTCTTGGATGTTTGAAGCAGCACCGATGGCTGGACCAAATATGCTGGAAATTGAACTGACCATTCCAATACATCCTAGGTGACAGTGGAAATATTAATTACCGACCCCGGTGAGGTATAAGCATCGGCACTCTCGGATGTTTGAAGCAGCACCTGATATTGAACAACAATAATGTGGCGGGGTGCCGTGTTGGGATGGCTGAACCCAATGGGCTGGAAACTGCACTGAACAGTCGAATACATCCTAGGTGACATTTGAGATATTAATTACCCACCCCGACGCCTTAAATTTCCTTTTTGAAATTTCTTTAGATTACTGTCTACAGATGAACTTGAGGGTGAGGCCGTGGCGATGCCCGGCAAAACTCGTACTCATGTACTTTTTTGTTTTGTTTTACATCATTCTTGGGATGGCTGAACCCAATGGGCTGTAAACTGCACTGAACACTCGAATACATCCTAGGTGACAGTTGGAATATTAATTACCCACCCCGACGCCTTAAATTTCCTTTTTGAAATTTCTTTAGATTACTGTCTACAGATGAATGATGTAAAACAAAAACAGAAAGTACATAAGTACGAGTTTTGCCGGGCATCGCCACGGCCTCACCCCCAAGTTGATTGATGACGCGGGGGTGATGTGTCAGAGGTGACGTTTTCGATTCAATAATTCCAGCGCGCGTATGCGGTCTACAGCTCTTGCGCTACGGCATCTTAGTCGGAAGAGGGGTCCTCGGTTGCGACTCTGATGCTCTTGAATAAGGACCTGAGGCGTCGCCGCATTGGGAAAATGTTCACATGGGCTTGATCCTGGGTGTTTGGCCTGCGACTGGGATGGAACGAAATTAGAGTCCTGGTGCGGGCATACGGCGTCATAGAATAAGGCGCGACCCATTTGCGAAGCGCATCATATCAAACAACAAAAAAATGACTGCAACAGGTATTATCCACGGTCCAAGCCCGAATCGAACAGGCGTCTCCTGCACGGAGATTGATGGAGGTACAACGCGACGCAGGTGCGGGCCACTCCGCAAGTGAACCTGGCTACTCTGCAACTGACCCTGGTTATATTCACTTTGTGACAGTCATTCGAGGCGGATGCATCCCATATTCAGCGCTGATCAGATACGGATGATGACCGCGACGATTGGATAGAGACCCTACCACAAAACTCTTCGAAAGAGCGTAGACGCGGCGCGAGGAATAGCGGAGTCCGGAGGATAAAACTTGATTCGAACGGGCGTCATCTGCATATAAGGGACTTGCAGACCAGCCGAATATGAAGCATGTGCGGGCCACTCCGCAATTGGACCTCGATAGTGGACAGTCGAACCTGAACAACCAGACGGATCAATATCCAGGGCGAAGGGGAGGACTCCGATACCGACCGGATCTGGTGCTAATAGAATACTTCTACCGAAACATTACATGTAAATAGCTTACCTTGAAACACGAAGGCGCACAGAAGGCAACCAGCGGCCAAGCCGAGTGAGATGCCATACCGCAGCTTTCCTTGGTGATTAAAAGGTCTACTTCCACTTGATATCCTAACATTCATGCAAAAATAAAAAGACAACGTGCCCACCATCCACGGTCCAAGCCCGACTCGAACGGGCGCCGCTTGCCGGCAGAATTATTGCGACATCATATGTGGCAGGTGCGGCCTCTCCGCAATTGGACCTGGATACTGTAGAACACACATTCGATAGATGACCAAACATTTAAGGAAGGAAGAGAAGGTCACTAACACACATAAATTGAGATTGATTCTATTTCGAGCGGGCCATTCACTCTGAATATAACCGCGCAATGCACACGAGACCTCCGAGGGTCCACCGCCATACGAGAGGTCCAGGCAGAACTGGTATGCCGAAGAAATTAAATCGCCGCCAAACGCATGGTCCAAGCCTGCATGTCCATTGTGATCCAAGTGAAAGATGATCCCACTCCGAATTGGACCTGAATACTGTCGAGGAGAGGCGGAAGAGATGAGTAAAATTCAAGGGAGAGAATGTAGCTGCCGCACACGCGGAACGGGTCAATTCCACATGGCCCTGATCGAACACACGTTCTGAGTGAAGAAAGTTGGAGGAATAGACCGTACGGGACAAACCCCAACGGCACAGAGAGCGCGAGGCGGCCATCGAGCTGAGCTGCGGGGCGAGATCGCACGCGCCGCAAGCTGCAAGAGGTGTATCGGACGGTCCAATTCAAGCAGGTGAAGATGGTTGTTATCTGAACCCAGAAGCAAAGGAAATTCAGAAATCCAGCACACGGTCCAGGCCTGAATCGAATGGTCGTCGCCTGCAGACCGTGATGCTTGCGCAGCCGATGCAGGTGCGGTCCACTCCGCCGTTGGACCTTCCCAACGCTGAGTAGAGCCTGCATCGATGATTAGATTTCGTCAGCAAAAAAGCAATCAAAACTTTTTATACCTAGTGTGCCAAATTTCTCAGGTGGGTACCTCTTGCGCTACCTCGACGCTTGCAAACCGTCTGGGTACACAACCCTGCCGCCGATGTCGAAGCCTTGCTCCCGACGATCTTTTATTCTAGGGAGGGTTCTACAAACTGACTGTCAAGCCTTACTAAGGAATACATCAGATATTTTATGGTGCGCCAACCAAGCGCCAACAGAGCTCTCCATCATCGTAAGGATCCTTCGAGTCTTCGATTTTTTAACAAGTACGACATACTGTACCTCCACACACGTGCTCTGCACAGTCTTGTCGAAGGCGAACACCACGGAGCGTCTTTTTAAGACCCATCCGGAGATCACCTTATTAAGACCGAATGTTCACAGGACCGATGATAATGGGTTTGGAGGTCGGATCCCGGGTCCGGACAAATTTTCAAAATTTGCCCTGGCAGGTCACCACCAGAGTCGGGACATATGCATCCTGGGCAGGTAGCGGGTCTGTGTCGAAGTCCGGACAATGGGCTCCACTCACACCAAGGTGTGATCCAAAGTCCGGACATTTCCTCATTCGACTGATGGGTGGCCTTGGGCTTCGAGTTGTAACCAATTTGTGAGCCCATCGACAACGGTACGGAATGGTTTTCCGAGGAGACAGTGTCACAAAACGTGGAAGAGCTCACCCTGTTTCTTGCCGTTTCGACTCGCAGGGTGGTGCAGCACCGCCTGAATAAATTTTTTCAGGCCTAGTTTGATGGGAAGAAGACGATACGCACCTGCCTTATCCAGAACTCATTTTCCCGTTCTGGTTTCTGACTTGCTGGGTTAAAATACTGAATGCATCGGAGGCCAAGGACCGCTGGATCCATGTGGCATCTTGGTTAGACAATATGGGAAAACCCATAGACGAATTAGCAGCTCAGCGCGACGCTTGCAAAGGCAGTTGCAAGCCTGAATACCGTGCAAAGGAATGGGAAGGCAAATATCCATATTACGGAGTTAGCACATGATGATTGCGTAGAAGACTAATTCGATTTTTTCAACCCCTTCTTTGGCCTTCACCAGCGCTTTTTTTTTCTGAAAAATTCGAGGTCTGATCCAAAGTCCGGACAAAAGAAAATTGAGCCGAGGTCAGTACCAGAATTCGGACAAAATTTGGGACCGCCGGGGTTCCCAAAGTCTGGACAAAACTTTTGAAAAGCCCCAAAACCGGATCCGACCTCCACCATTAAATACTGTACCGGCGTGTATGGTAGCAACCATAACGCGTAATGCAGGCCCAGAAATTTACCTAAATTGTCAACATAACGCCTCAAAAGCGACTTTTGGTGCTATTTTAGGTAAATTTTGGGCCCTGCAAGGCCGCAGATTACCCTTTTTGGAAGGTCCAGACCCTAATAAGGCAACCAGTTGCTAACTTTCAAAAGTTGAGCAGCATAACACCTTCTCAGTGGTTGCTACCATACATGCCGGTACAGTATCACAAATACTTTGATTATACCAGGGACTTGGGTTCTCCCTGAACTTAAGTCCCTCGTACTCTGCAGTTCTAGCCCGCACTTGAGTCCCACAGAAAGCTCAAGTTCTGCCTGTGAACTTGAGTGCACACCTCAAATCTGAGCGAACTTGAGTTTCATTGCACACAGTAAAATCAATTGAAATCATACCTCTTTGCAGACCTCCTTTTAACTGGACTCTTCTCCGTGTATGTACCTCCTTCAGCACAGAGTTCTTGCCCGCTGAGCACGAACAGTGCCGACGTTGCTATGGATGCCATATCACGAGTCAGTGAATGGGGGAAGAAGGAGCGCAATACTGTCTGGGGACCCACCAGATATCAGAAACGGATATCAGAGGGGTATCCACATCCTCAGGTGGGTTGGCGCAGTGCCGTCGTTAACCGGGGGATGCTTCAGGCCGATTCGAGAATGCCACTGCGCGTTGAGCCATTCAGATGGGAGTGGGGGGGCAGGTGGGTAAAGGGAGATGTAGATCGGACCTGTATGAAAGGGTGGGGACGACGAGCACAGGTGGCATAGAGATGGTATGGGAGGAAGAGAAGAGATGGTACGTGACAGTAACGAGACAGTGATTTGATCGCCCACATCAATTCTATTGTCCACTTCTGTAGGGCTGCCACCCGTTGCCGCGACGGCAACGGCCGTCGAAACGACGGGTGAGCAACGGGCACGGCCCGTTGGTTCAACGGCCTGTCGAGGTCAGTTCGAGATCTCTGACGGAACGGCACGGTCAACGGCACGGCCGTTGACGGTAGCACGGCAATTGACGGCACGCAAAATTTCATCGATTTAGAGCTATAAATAGGCTACAACTACCCCAGGACCTCCTGGACTGCGTTGCGAGCGAGGCAAAGCCGTTGCTGGACCATTATCAGTGTTCTGATGGTTTCGGGTTTAAGGCTGGCCCGTCGGAGAGAGATCGTGTCACGGCCGCCTGAAAAAATCCGTTCTACTTACTGCAACCGCCGAGCCTATAAAAAAAAATAAGAGTTGATATTGCAAGGAATGAGATTGAAGATGCACCAGGAATTGTGAGGATATCACGAGCAAGGCAGAAATGATTCGGAAATTGGGCTTTGCGCGCAACCCACCATTGGACCGGATCACAAAGTTTGAAGTCCTCGTGCGGGAGACTGTAGTACTCCATGAGTTCATCGAGGACATGCTTGTGGACACGGTACCGGGCCGTGAAATCTTTCTGAGGTGAGCTATTATCAAGAGAAGATGACGCAGTCGGTGAAGCCGCCGCAACGTTGGGCTTTCGCGCAGCGTAGTTCAACTTGAAATGGTCCTCGAGAGCATTCTTGGAAAGGTCCAGTTGAAGGAGGAGCGGCTCGTGGTAGTCAAAATCGGACTTGAGCCCGCTGTACGAAATGCGAGGATCGAGGACTGGCAATGCGAGGATAATGCAGGGATAATTCACAGCACCTGTCGAGAGCCGTCGACACGGCCGCGACGGCCGTTTTTCGACGGCTGAAAACGGGTCATACCCATGCCGTGACCGTGCCGTTGGCCACCAGGAAAAATGACCGACGGGACGGCACGGGTACCCGTTGAACGGGTGCCGTCGAGCCGTGGCGACGGCAACGGGCGGCAGCCCTACACTTCTGATCGTTGGTGATCATGTCTCTTCTTGGTCCTGACTTCCACCTTCATCGACGCCACTCACCATTCCCCACCCACTGCCTAGGACTGAGCTGACGTCAACTTTGTGTCCATGCCGGTGCATTCTTGGGACTTCGCCTTCATGTAAGTCCACGACTCGGTGGCTCAGCCTAGCGAAGGGTGGCACACCTTGGGCACACCGTACATGGATTTTTTTTCATACTCTATTCTGTCGTTGTGAGGTGCCTGCAGAATCCCTTCTATGAGAGGCAATGTGCGCTGTCGCTTGGTTTGACTCGGGAGGCCACCGGCGTCTTTCATCGGCATCAATTTCTGTGAATGCCACCTCCGTTCGCATGTCATCAATCTTTTTAATATTAATTCTCATGTTCATTCATCCAACTATTCAGACCCAGTGTTTGCAAGACTGTACTCAGTGTGCACTCATGTTCGTTTCCATCTTCAGGTCAGTTTCATTTTCATTCTGGCTGGCTCCGCTGATTCTTTCCGCCGGCAGTTCACAATCTACTCGGCGCGCACTCGCGTTCATTTTCATTCTCCGGCGAGTTTCATTTTCATTCCGCCTTTCACTCCAGCTGACTCCTATTGTCGAGGCGGAACTCAAGTTGTCTCGACACTCAAGTTATATCAGAACTGAAGTATTCATGTAGGAACTCAAGTCCTCAGGTAGAAATATATGATTGTCTTTCTCTCTTAAGTTTGCGGATCTTAATGTCACAAATCTTAAGTGCGGGGACTTCAATCTTAAGATCCATATATAGTGAGGGTAAGTGTATAGTGTATATTTGGTGTATATAGTGTATTTTACACCTACATTACAGGAACTTAAGTTATACTGGGCGAGGACTTATGTTCGGCAGAAGGTAGGTGGCCAGGGGTATTATACGGTTTTACATAGTACTACGTAGGACTTAAGTCCCGCACAACTTAAGACTTTGGGCCGGTTCGGACCGCCTACAACTTAAGTTGAGCTGCTCTTATTTCATAGTATCATCGGTCCTATGTTCACACTATGTCACCAGTCCCCTGAGGGGGGGGGGGGGGATTTATTATACTCGCGAGGTCCACAACATGAACAGCGAGTCTACCGAAGACAAACAAGTAGGAATCTACGGGTGGTTAGCCGTACATAAACCTACAATATGCCAACGGAGCACACAGAAATTCCAGGGGGTGAGCATACAAGACGCTGGCATTCCCTGTACTGGCTGGCCTTTCGAATGGTGAGGTGTTCACTTTTTCAAGTGTTCATTTCTCGGCAATCATCATCAATTACCATATCTGGATGCCCGAGCGAGAAATTTTGACATTTTTCAGCCTATTTAGGCCTCGAAACCTCAACTTCACCGTCACCTACGTCCCGAATGTTCAGTTCACAACCCTCCGTCACCCGTCACCTGACCATTTGGTCGTAATAGTACAGTATGGTCCCCAACAACGATGCACCTCTCCACGCACTTTCCGTCGTACTAGCAGCATCCGAGGTCGGCGCAGTATGGCTCCTCCCTTTGGCGTACTGCCGTGCGGCCACACTTGTGCCCAAAAGGCTCCTGACTGTCGACGCGGATCCAATGGAGCCTTACGTGCAGAAGTGTTTGCTTGCACAGTTTCATCTATCCCGCAGTATCAATTCCTTGCGGGAAAGGCGAATACCCACAGCTGTACGCTGCTTCTCGAGCACTTCGCGTTCGTGAAGGACGGTGTGGATCCAGACCCACTCCGGCGGTGGGACGACAGCAGCTTCGATGCGCTGAGCGAGAGGGGGATGTGCAATTATTGCCGCGAGGACTGTAAGCGGGGCTTTACCCCGGGTACCCGTGCCGCGAGGGCTGTCTGGGGCGACGTCCGGAGCATATTCTGTCTACCCGCCTGGGATGAATTGAACGCGACGAAAAGGGCTGCGATGGGCGAGGAGGAAGAAGATGCCGCACCATGAGACAAGGGGGTCATAAACTTTCGGGCTGGATACCTACTCCCGCTGTTACTTCCCTGCTGTGTTTGCAAGGCCACGGCCGGGCCGGTGTCGATTGTTAGTTGCCCAACCGTGAGCGCTGTGAGGATGATCGTAGGAACTCAAAGCATCAAGTACGAAAATATTCTCAACGGTACATCACAGGAACGACAAAATCTCGATTAATGTGTCTAGTTTGACGAACGATTGAGCCCGGCCCTCAGCAATTGTAATAGCATTTCATGCTCTGCGCCCCCTGTGCATTGAGGCACCGATCCTCCACAATATTCCCACTGTCGGCGATCTCATTCTCGCAATTGGGATCCGAATAGGCGTGGCAGTCCGTGCCCAGGAAGCCATTCCCGGAGACGAGGATGCTATCGAAACTGCTGTACTGGTAGCAGTTGCCACCGCAGGTGGGTACGTAGTCCGTGATGTAGCCGGTGCTCTGGCAGTTGGTCCCGTGGAAGAACGCAACACATTCGTCGGCGTCGCAGTCTTTACCCCACGCGAACTGTGCGCCCGAGAGAACGGAGAGGAGCGCGGCGACGTGAACGAATTTCATCTTGGGTACTGTCACGGAATATATGTCGGTCAATGGGGAAGTGCTGAGTGCGTTGGATTCCTCACCGAAGAGTAGCGATTTCGAGTCTTGTCTGACTTGGCTCCTTCCCTGTTCAATCGCTGTCTTATATGTGGCTGACTTCCCGGCCTCGACGGCCCTCGATGTAAGCAGGGGAAGGGATATTAATGTCTCTCTCGGACTCTTTGATTTTTATCTTGTATCTGCGATCCTGAAGGACTAATTTTGAGTTGATAGCGCGGGGAGGTCGGTGTCTCGGAGCGCAATGCCACCCGGTTACTTTGCTTGTTCTCTGGGAGAAGCACTAGAGTATGCCCAGAGAGTCGAAGGCTACGCCCAGCAACCTCGCAGGGATTCCCGACATCCCCGGAGGTGACTTCGTAGATGGCTAATCCGCCGAAATTTAAAGCGTGAGCGGGAATAAACTGTGTTTGATTAGAGGTATCCATCATAATCACTGCCCGTTCTATTCAGTTGAAACCTGATTTTGGTTCAGTAGTAATAATCCCTCGTATTTACGAGTGCCACAACTAACCACCAGGATCGTGAGTATGGTCAGCTCGCCCGACTCGGAGGATAATTGAATCAGCGAACATGCCTGCAGTTATCTTACGAGTGCCATGTCATACATGCCATACATACTATGATTCTTGACGCCCAATTTTAACCTGGGTATAAGTGGCTTCAGATATATACCTCCTCCTGTTGTTTTCCTATCGTAAACAGTGTCTTCTCAGGCCTTGTAAAATCACCTCTCATTCCAAATCATCTGTTCATTTGCGAGCAGGAATTGGCTGCACACATTGATTCGGGGCTGAATATTCCGTCAGCGGAGTACGTCAGAAGGATGTCGGAATTAGCACTTTTCGGTGCTTCAGGGTAATACACAAATTTAAATCGGGGCTCGACTTTGAATTGCCGGGAGCTTGTACGTCAGTGGAGCACGTCCAGAAAGTGTCGCACTTGGAAGTTTGCGGGGTTGTCGGAGGTAATACATAAATTTAAACGCCAGGATGACTAGGGTCGCGAGGGAGTCGGAATTTCTTAGACATATATAAGCTGAAGGCTAGTCGGCGACCTCTTCAAGAGCTTTGCTAAGTCAAACCTCCACCGCACTAGAAAATCCCCCGGTAAGAAATACACTTGAAGTCAATCGCGAGGTGCTCACAACATTCACATGTCCGCAGACCTCGCAAAATGAAGATCTCCTACATAACGGCCATTTCCCTCCTCCTCCATGCGTCCATCGCGTTGTCCAAATCGTGCGACGGCGGCGAGTGTGTCTCCCTGTACCGTGGGAGTGACTGCCAGCCCGCGGGGGAGCTCACCGACTACGTCCCCACCTGCGGCGGCAATTGTTACCAATTCAACAGCTTCGATAGTGTCGCGGTGTCTGGCGGCTTCGCAGATGGAACGGATTGCCATATCTTCTCAGACATCAATTGCCAGAACGAAATCACCGACACGGGCAACGTGCACTCCAACAAGTGCGTGAACACGCCCGGGGCACAAAGCATGATATGCTACTATGCGTGCTAACGTAAGTATCGAGTTCGCCGTCGCCGTAGAAAATAATTCCTTACCTGCAAGCGAGTCCAGCCTACGCGCGAACATCGACAATGAAAGCAGGATTTGTTTGTTCCAAATTGTTTTCTGTTCTTTCCTAGGCAGAATATCAATTTTAACAAAGATTTATCTATGTGTGTGTCAGTAATGCGGCCCTTACCCTCCATGCTCGGCCGAATTCAGTTATGCGTGACCAAGCACATTGGACTCAGACGAACGTCACTATCCGTTGAGGAAGGAAGCTTGAATCGGTCTACTCACCTCCATGGGCCGAGCCGCTACCCGTCTCCCTTGTTACGCCAAACAAATCCGGTGCGGTGGAAGTCCTTGATCAATTCCTAGCAGATCCCGTCTTCGCTGGCGCAGTTTGGTACATGGATGGATCCCTCCTAGAGGTCTCTGCAGGAGGCGCGGCGGTTGCCGAAGGCGAGATTGAGGGATTGGTGGAGGCGACGAAACGGGCTCTCGCAGTCACATTCTGATCATCACTGATTCCCAGGCTGGTCAGAAGGCGGTTCTCTCCACCACTCCTCGTTCAGGCCAATTCCGCGCCATTCTGTTCGACAAGCTGGTTCACACGGCAGCAGTACGCTTCCCTCATCTCCGCATCGTTATTCTTTGGACCCCTGCCCACATCGGAACTTGTGGAAACGAGTTTGCTGACGCTGCAAAGGCGGCCACCCGCCTTCCTCCTTCGCCGTCGGTCCCGGTATCCCTTACTACGTGCAAGCGCGAGATCAACACTGTCATCCTCCAACGCTGGCAAAATCTGTGGAGGGTCGCTACACCCGGCAAGGGACTTCGGGCAATTGATAACAAGCCGCCATCTCTCATACTTCGGTCCCCGTACTCCTCCGCTGCTTCCGAGTATATACTAGAAGAGTGGGAGTGGGATTCCCCAATCCCACTATCAGAGCAATGGATAGTGGGACTCACCTTGGTTAGTGGGACTGGTTGCGACAGCGCGACTCGGGTGTAACTGCGCGAAACACTTCGGCACTGCGCCGCATCAACGGCATCGCATCATTGTTGTGACCCAGGTTACGACCCGAATCCGTCGCCCCACCGCTGTAGGGCATCTGAGCTTATTTGAAACGGGTAAAGTGCACTGTAATCAGTTACCCGTTTTAAATACCGGTCCGTTTCAAGAGTTCCCGAATTCAAGTCAAATATTCCACGAATTTCAACCACGACAACAAGATTCAACCACTAGCGGTGCGCTCCCGGTACATTGTGTGAGCTGAATCCAGTACCAAGGACAACGGATGAATACTCGAACTTCAAATGGCTGAGATATACGTGCATGTCTCGAAAGGTCCCCCGACTGCAGTGACCAAGGAAAAAATCTGAATTCTAATATAAGTATTGATACACCGACAGAGAGCTCCATCTGAAGCTATTGATCTTCCCCCCGAGCACGCCGGGATTTCATTTTCACGCGCCCACTGCCCGGCGGCAGTATGTTTGCCGGATCCACCTCCTGATGACCACGCTTTCGACCGGAGACTGTCGGCACATTCGTAATTTCGGGTGTTGCTGGCGGCGGAGGTGAAGACGCCGGCGACATAGGGAGGACGGGCAAAGGATCGACAGAGCTGGAATGCTCAGTAAAATGGAAAACGGGCGCATCGTCGAAGTCCTGGAGAAAATCGTCCATACCGACAGTTAGGGATGGTCACGGGTAAACCCGCGGGTTTTATGTAATGGCGACGTAGAGCTCGACTCTGCGAATTTTTTGAGCCCAAAAACATCCAGAACGGTTGAGAACTGACTGAGTTATGATTAAAACAAGTTTGAAACCCCAAGGTCACATACATATGTGACAGGACCTTTGAACATGGTTCGAAACCCGCGGGTCTCGGACCCGCGGGTTTAGGCACTAAATTTGCTATTGGAGACAGCAGCGTTTCCATTTCCAGCACCAAACTTGATAGAACCATAACTCAGTCAGTTCTTCACAGATTGTGCTACTCCTGGGCTCAAAAAAATTGTACAGTCGAGCTCAACGTCGTGATTACATAAAAGCGATGAAAAACCCGTGGCCATCCCTACCGACAGTCTCGAGTGGAGTGGGCGTCTAAGAAGTGGAAATTGGTGTCCAAAAGAAGTTGGTGAGCGCAGCCATGTCTGCGTCGTTGATGACAACATTTGCTTTGTATTCCATGGGGATGTCTCGTGCGTCCTTAAGGACCGGCGGGATAGCGGAATGTGAATCCAAGAAATTGTCTTATACTAGTTAGTGAAGGCAATCATCATGATTAAATAATTTACCTGGGGATGTTGGCTCCACTGCGGCCTGGTTCAATTCATCGTCCTCAACTGGACAATGGTAGTCAGATGTGCGTACAATAAATAGTGGGATAATGCTCGCTCACTGGTAGATCTGTTGGCAGCTGGAACTGATGGGTCCTGGGCAGGATCACCTTCTCCCGACGGGCGCTCGGTAGGCCGGCGGCCTTTAATGCGCGCCCCAGCTAAGGGGCCTTTCCTCAGCCCCTCCAGCTCTTCATCAATCTCCCCCCGACGGATGGCCCATTCGCGCCGTCCAGCCTTCTCAGCCTCTATATCAGCTCGCAACTCATTCACTGCCACCTTGAGATCGGTCCGATGTCGGTCAAGTTGCTGTTCCGCTTGGATCGATTTGATTTGCTGTTCAAGTATGTATCTTCTGGCGCTCGAGCGAATGTTTATTTTCCTCCGAGCCGGCGTCGCGCTCTGCTTTCAGTGTATCGAAGGTGGTGAGCTGATTATCTCGGACTGACACTTTGCGAATTTTCCACAACTTTCGTTGTGCTGATACTTTCTCGCATTCTCCAGCGCCATTCAATCGATGGTGCATAACACCGTCGCGCTCAACCTGCGCAATTTCTTCGGCCCTCTTATTGTCACGCTCTTGGGCCCTGGCCAAATATTAGCATAGTGACAATGGAGGGAGCTGGATGCACTGAAGAATTGCAGTAAGAAGTCCCACTCCGATCGCGGTTTCAGCGTTGCGCCCGGCATGAGCTGTTTCTACATAGTTGGAATGGAGCGGAGTAATGTTCCAATCGTCATTGCTGATGCTCGAGAGTAGTCGTTCGCAGCTGCGCGTCCAAATTCCCTTGCTTTGCACTGCCAAGTTACATTCCTATTTTGTTGAACATCGCGTGCTTCGGCACTCAAACAAGGTCGGGATCGGCATTATATTTCTTACAGCTTTTTAGTATTTTTCCCCACTTCCTCTCCACCCTCTCGTATCCCCACCTCTTTGTAGCAATCCCGATGCGAACTTCACCGCCAACGCCGCTGCTCATTCGGATCACGCCGGGGATAGACTTCGAGATGGCTTGGGCACCTATCCTCGACGCTGAGCTGGGCAGCGTTTGTCTCCCTATTCGTCTTTGCATGTACCCCGATGTGCGGTGTGCTGAGGGAGTGACTTAGCTGAAGGATTTATAACGGCCAATTTACATACGTTGCTCTGTTCCATATTTTTCTCACATGTCACTTGCGGGCTCCGGTGTCCCAAGAGAACGGGAGCAGCCGTCCCCTTATGTAATTATTCTACACCCTTTCATCGTACCACCATCATCCCAATACACCCACCTTGACTCTGAGCTCCCGCACACATCGAATTTATCAACAACCTTGAGCTAAGTTTCTCTTTGATCTTTTCGTTCTGATTGTTCTACTTATTGAGCCTTTCTCGTGCTTGCGCGAGGGAGGCATCGGATCTACGACTCGGCGACCCACCGGCACGACCTTGACACGGCCTCGGTCCCCCTCAGGACCAACCTTGTCTTCTTCATCGTGAGCCTGATTTTCCACGGTACAGGAGCAGTCAGTGAGCTCCAACGCGGCACGTACCCTCTGTGCTTTACGGCCGACCAATTAACGGCCGTTTCAGCTTAGAGCCATACCTGATGTCTCTGCCCGAGTGGTGCCAGGACAACGTACACGGGCCTATGCTGCCTGTATGCTTGCGAAGGAGATTAGTTACTTCCGTCCGCCATCCGGAGACAACATGGTTCATACCAAACACTGCTGTGGGTCGGGGCGGCAATCTCGCTGGATACATGTGAAACAAAGGTTAATAAACTCTGAAGCAATCCACTCCCTAAAGTTTGAAACTGGGGAGCAGGAAGGGAGCCAGAGAAAAATTATGTGCACTTGAAAATATTTCTGCTCCAGAAACACCTTTTTTTCTTCTTTTTGTCCAGCCATTGCAATTAAGCTGTACTATGAAATCCGGGATATTAACACTTTGGCCGGAAGTCTGTGAGCGGCCGTAGGCCTGCCTGCGAATGTGGCACAGTGAGATATGTGGGAGACTTAGACCCCTCCCCGACAGGTATGCGCTCGCAGGATTGTCTGTCCACTGTTGGTCCGTGTGGAAAACTGTGGCGGATATGCCTACTCTCTCTATGATTTCATATCACTGAGACTGTAATAAACATTCGACTCGAGGCTTAATGATCACCAATATTTTTTCTGGGCCATAACTCATTTGGCTTGTTTGCTGTTGTTATGTGATGGTTCAATTGACTGCCGCCTCGGCATGTTTCACTACACGGTCTGTGGTCACTAAAATTGAGCCTTTCTTCATAAGAGACCTTGCCTGGATGAGAACCAATTAGGGGAAGAGAACATCGCATCATGCAGTTAGCTGAGTTTGAATACCGCGTCACATCCTGTCAGATGGTTCGTGTGCCGAATCCCACTAATGACCTGCCGAATCCCACTATTGATATCGAGTCCCACTAATGATTGATGTCGAGTCCCACCAACACAGGTCAGTCGCACTATTGATTGCTCTGGGAGTGGGATTGGGGAATCCCACTCCCACTCTTCTCGTTGATGCTCTATCAAATCCCTGAAACCGAAGCTCGCATGCGGCCGGAAGGATGCGGAGGGAAGATGAAAAGGGCGGTGGCTGGGCCCTCGTTCTCAGCTACAAAACAGCTCGACAGATCAACATAGTGTTGTCCGTGATATTGTTCTCGTATGTCCTTGGAGTCACCAGACCCCATTTTCTTTTTATCTACATCGGTTTCGTATCCCCCCGGCAGCGCGTCATAATCACGGCAATCAAATGGATCATTCGAGGCGAATTGAAGAACCTTGAAGACTAATTAAATCACTTGGTATGCATCCCCTCGATCAGTTCGGTGGCAACTAGTGAAAGCGACCTGGATATATCACCGGGGAAAGTGCGCTGAAGCTACACGTCCAGAATATCGAGACATAGAAGGCAGTACCCCGGCCCTGTGCCCATTACGTGAATTTCACTGTCGCCATCATGTTATTTTCGGACCAAAAGATTTACCGTGACGGCCGGGCCATGTCACGGTTTTTATGGTGCAGTTGAAGGCAGCAACCGATGCTCGTAGAGCCTCTCTTGATGTCTAACCACCACCCCGTCCTCCCTGGATCCCCCCCCCCGCGCCCAGCGGCGGCACAACACAACACAACATGCACATTAGCCTGGGACCCGGCTGATCTGACGGAAAATCTATGAGGCGTTCGCCGCTGCTCGCCGCGATGTCTACGAACTCCCCGCGGCCTGCGGAACGTTTGGATTCCAGAACCACGGAACACCGACCGACACGCCGTCCACAGCGTCGATCACTGCCGCGAGTGACACACATGGCTGCCCCCGCTCTCGACGGATTACTCTCGGAAACAGTCCGGAAAGCTAAGGAAGAACGACAGGGTCAAAGCCGCGTAGGACTAGCAGACTAGTGACACAGGCCATAAATGGCCTGAGAATATTGATTTCATGTAGTGCTTGTACCTTCGCACCGGCCACTATCTTAGGTTTATGTTGAGCATGTTCTCCTCGAGTCCACTGACCTGATCAACGCCGGGAAAGATCACCGGTGGCGAAAATCCGGCGGGTTGGTGAGCGTGGTGAGTCATAGACCAGAGTGTCTCGCCGTGGAGGCCGGAGCGAGGCAATGCTGCTCTACAAATTCGTACATCCCAGTCAGGATCCTCGGAACCGCGGTCTATTTTAACACGGTTCCCTCGAGCATAGACAGATAAATAGGGGGAGGCCAACGGCTCCAAACCCCAGAACCATTCCCGGTCGTCCCTCGTCGAACTGACAGTTCCAACTTCGCTTCTTGGAATTTCCCACAGCTCTCGCAAGTCCATAGTTCTTCGTCCTTCGATATTCGGCTGACATTCGGGGAGCAGACGTCTCAACGAACAATCATGCTCGCTTTTAAGGTCCTTTGCATCGCTGCCACAGCTCCCCTGCTCGTCCCAGCCGCCTACGTCGTCGACATGGGGATGACCGCGAGGGACCTGGTCCCAGTGCTGTACGTGAAGACTGAGCTTGAGCGCTTCGAGCACAATAGCAGCGCGACAATCGAGAAACGCACCGACATCACCGATTGCATCAAATACGTGGAGTCGGGGACGGCCTGCTTTGACATCGCGAGTAACATCCGCACCATCGGCTCCACCATCGCCACCGTGGCCTTCGGGAGCTCCAGCGTCAAAGATTGCAGCGTGCACACCGGATCCATCGACGGCGTTCAGTGGCGCTACTACGGGACCGGCCCAGGCAGCGAATGTGACACCTCGGCGGAGCTCAAGACGATCCGCGGCGCTCTCGACGCGTTTCTGCAGGATTCGGTGGATGGAGAGTGTAAGGAGGTGTGCCTCCAGATGACTCATGGCGGGACCTGGACGGGCTTCCTATCCGTCTCCCCCGTGGGTTCCGCCGCCCCATCCGACTGTGGAGACAGTGGCTATGGCTCGTGCGCCGCGCACGGCGATTCGACCGATCTTGGGGCTCGCGCTGAAATCAACAAGCCCTAGGCGAGCATGGTGGGTCCCCAGTGTCGACGGTTCAGAGATAAAACTCACCGGTGCCGTAGCCCAGATTTATGGAAGCAGAAACAGAATGCATCGCCAATAATCGTATCCTTTCCTCAGTCCAGTCGAGTATAGATCTAACGCTCGTGTTTTTGACTCCCGTTTGGTAGTAACCACCCCTTCATTTAATTGTTCTTTATGCCGACGATGAGAGTGCGAACAACGAAATGAGCGAAATGAGCGGATCAACTCGCTATCGAAGCTGCAGGATACGCACTACACCAGAAACTGTAGTTCAGTGAATCCAGGCCTAGGCCAAGAGATGGAAGGGTACAGGGTGTGCATCGAGGCAATTATACTGGAGGCATTAATATTCGCTGCCTCCGACGTTGATACATGAGCCAGGGTCGGGGGCTCGAGTACGTATAGGGGCATTATGCGGCGGCATGAGCCAAAAACTGGGCGAAAAAATAAGATTCAAGGGCAATGCTCCCACACCGCACATAGAGTTACCGCCTACCTGTTTAACGCTTTATCGAGCACCCATTTTAAATACAAATCATTTGTTGTCTGCACCGAGGATAAGTGTGAGACCACACCGGGGTAAAGTGAATCATTCTACCATGGAGGTTGTGGGTCGACCACTAACGTCGGTATCGTACCCAAAATGAAGATTGAACTAAAGTAGACATTAAACATTTTGGAACGTCTGTATGAGCTCCCACGGGATTTGTCCCATCAGAGGAGTTCCATACAATCAATATTTCTTCCATGCCGCCAGTAGGTTCCAAAATAGAAAATTCATCAATAAACTTACACGCGCCCCGAATTACTATTATTATTATTTCGCTGGGATGAAAACAGCAAGTGGCGCACCTAAGATTCTGCAGTGAATCCTGGATGTACTTACGAGTAATACCAGAAGTCAACCACACAGACATGTGACGTGACCGGCGATTGCCATACACTCCCAACACACCAATTTGGCAGGCGCCTCTTGCGGAGGACCCCCATGTCGTCTTTGGGCTACCTGCAATACGGTGCTCCTTTATGGCTCACAGAATTTCTGACTGTCCTGTTAGCTCTCTGTATCACTTCCGTTCCTTTTGTCTCGTCAATGGCTCACCCTTGGCTCACACGGCTCGCACGCAAGGCAAGCCGCGTTTCCGCGCAGCAGCGATAGTCTCAGACCAACAGAGGGAAGCCATGTCATCCCTCAAAACCTGCCGCATGCTCCGCGCCTTCTGCTTCCTATCCATCCGTTCGTTCGGTCCTCTTCACCTCACGGACTTGCCCTCTTATCATTTGCTCATCAAATCTCCCAATTTCGCTCTCCTCTAACAATGATACCCGTCGGGTCCAAGTATGGCAATCTGCTGCTTCTCCTCGATGGGCAGGAAGCTTGTGGGGCGATGGAAAGAATGAGCCCTATGCTAGGCCAAGACTACCACTCATGTATTCGCGCCGATCCTGCCTTCTCCTGGGACGTCACCTTAGTACTGAGTCCGCTGCGCTTAACCTCTGGCTAATCTCATCAGCTCTCTTGGGCAGATCGGCCACAAGGAGCCTTCATAATCACCCGCCAGTCATTTTGCCCCAGCCTTTAATGAGCTCCTCTGCATCTGGACTTCGCTGCTCAATAATCACTGGACCAAATTCTCAATTTTCTTTCTTTCTTTTTCCCTTCACCCCGCGTTCCTGGTGCACCTAGTCTCTGCTTCTAATCCCCTATCTGGAAATCTCGCCTACTTCGCAAGCGACATTCCTCCCAACCGACGAGTAAAGCAAAACGCGTTGACGCACGTGGTACTCGCACGTGGTCGCGCAAATCCGATCTGCAATCATTCATTCTCTTCCTCGTACCACGATGTCGAGCGATACCTTGTCTGCTATCAGATCCCACCGTGGTCTTTGGCATCTTGATCAACACAGCACTGAGACTTTTTCCTTGCTGTGCGTACAGATTCACTGGGGCAACATGTCATTCGTCCTTACAACGGATGTAGATGCTCACCGCCCGAGCCATTTACAACCGCGGCAATCTCACGAGGTCATCAGCTAGCATGTGGCTGTTTCTTTGCGAATCAGCGTTGAGAATCAGGATACTTGGTCCAGCCGACGAAAATTTTACCCCAGCGCAAAGGCGGGTAAGTAAATTTCCAGTTACTAGCTTCATTAATCATGGCACAATCTTGGAATATTCATGGCCAGGTATTTCGGTGTTTCGTCGGTAGACGGAGAAGCTCACCATATCTCAGCCGGGTGGCATGGGGTGAAGAGTCCGAGTCATGCGGCGAAGGCCACGATAAGAAGAAGGAATGTTGACCCGCTGGGATATTTGCCAAGAACTGAGCTAACTTCGACATCAGTGATCGGGGCACCTTGGGACCCGCAGCACGAGCCTCCTCCAGTCAGCTGCTACGATTTAAATTGCTTTAATTTGGGAAGCTGGTTCATTTAACTAGGCTCCAGCCCTTCGCCCCAAAGCTTCTCCTGCCCTAGCATATTCCTGTCCATTTTCTCGGTTCCAGTAAGCTCCAACCTGTTTCTCCACATAGTCATTCACTCCGAAAATATTCAGGTATGATAACGAACCCATGGCTTCTATGTCGAGTGCTTCTCGTCCTCGCGGGGTGTGCATACGGGCTGTCTTCCGCCGTCAGTCGGGGATCGCACGACATGAGTCTTCGAGCCAACTCCGATAGCACCAGAGCGCACCTTCTCAGTCTCATCGTCTCCGTCAACGCAGCGGATGGGGTCGTGTACAGCGCAAAGGACAACCAAGGAAGGACGATGGACACAGCGAAGATCATCCAAGCACCCGAGGGCGACTACCTCGCCGTCTATCACACGCTGCGCGGCGACGGGCGCTTCCATTCCGCCATCGCTACCTCAAAGGACCTGCTGCACTTCACCTTTTCTGCTGACTTTGGTGCCGGAAGCAGGCATGGTTTCATTATCTCTCCCTCGAGCTTGTTGAATTAACTAGTTGAGCGCAGCCAACCAACACTTTTCTTCGTTGGCGATGGGAGCTACGTGATGGCATGGGAGCAGGACCCAAACAATCACATTGCCGTACGATACTTTGCGAACCGGGCAAGTCTTCTCTCTGCAAAGCCGACAAGGTCCTTCGACACCGCCATGACCTTGTCCACTTGTGCCGAAGGAACGCCCAACATCTACTCCGTGAAACTCAACCCGGATATCGACCACTCCTTCATCGATATCGGCGGACACTATTTCCGGGACTGTCAGGTCGACCGCCAGCAGCGGGGGAACCTCACGAATTTCGACCATTGGGTCACCTCTCCTCGACCAGACGTTGATAATGCCGTCTTATTCTGGGGTGTGCAGGGCAATATCGGGGACAGGGACGCCGTCGCTTTTGATGGCTTCCAATTTCAGCTCATGGAAGGCCAGGGCACCTTCGGTGATTTTGGATCTTTCCGCACATTTTTGTACGACTTTTCGACGGGGAACGCGGATCAGGTCAACATAACCACCGCACGGGGGAGTACGGCGTTTGCCAACCCGTCAATCAGCACCATTAAATCGCCAGACGGCCAGAGCGCGGTGGTTCTTGGTATGTTTCTCCCCAGTGAGGGTGCAGCAGCTGGAGAGGCTGGGCAACTCATCTACTACCGCAAATTCTGAAATATGAGGGTATGGTGTGTGGCCTAATTTCAATGGAAATCATTGTGTATTTACCGGATTGAATGATTATGTGTATGGTCGACGAGGAAGTGCGAACTACCGCTTTACTGTATGTTGACGCTCGGAAGAATGGACTTGAAGTTTTTAGCTTGCGGTCTAGGATTTGAAATTTTCCGCTTGAACGTTGCGCACAACATCAGAACCGGTGTCTTACTGCGCAAATCCGGCGATCAAATGCAAGCGAGCGTGAATGCCACCACATTAGGGTTGCGGAATAAACCGGGTTGTAAATTACAATGTAAGTTACCGCGGTCACGTGTGACGTAACTTACCTATTTGTGGTCGGGGGGTCGAAAGTGCCTTGTAAATTACTATTGCACGTGCCATGACCTTTGTTTTTTAGACGACGGCGTCGCAGGACAATGCGGAGTGTTCTGGACCTTTTGGATGCACAGTGTATTATTTACCCATTTCTCTGTTCAGCTGTTACCGTGATCTAGTGCGCATCGTGATTTCAAACTAGCTAGTTCTACCCGATCGGGCATTGTCACATCAAAACTTGCGCTCAGTAGAGTCAGCACCATTCCTCAAAATGTCAGAACTCCCAACTCCAGATCTCCCCAAACCCGGGGACCCCAGCTGGCGCAATAGTGGGCATGTGTTCGGCGAAGTGCCACAGACACTAAAGAATTATATCTCTACAAAAGTCAAAATGACACCAATATTCCGCTCGCTATACCTTCCAGACCCACGGCTCTCCGTCACCAACCTCGTCAAATTCTCCCTCCCTCCCATGGCACCTAGCATCGCGGAATACACTGTTCCCACCGGACATAGCTTCTTCAGTCGAGACGCCAATCATGCCGACATCGATCTTCTTAGAACTGTCAAGGTTCCTCCGCCGAATGTAATCGGGCCGTTGATTTTGGAGAGCCGTCAGCAGTGATTGGATGGTGCAGAGTCTATTAACCTGCCTGGGGGCCCGGATTTGTTTCCGCTCTGGGCTTTGGACTTGTGGAGCGAGTATCAAACAGTGGTAAAACCGCAGCGGGACGAATGGGCCGAAGCCATCGCTTGGCTGAGGAGGCCGGACCTGGCAGCACACCAAAAGGAGGTGAAGGACACTCTCCATGCCCTCAGCCGCTTGCCGTGGTCGGGAAACATCCCATACCTCACTAAAGAAAGGGGCAATCCGGTCAATTTCCTTGCGAGGTTCCTATCGCGCGAATGGTTTTCGAGCAGGCAAATAGACCAGATGACGGATCTCATTCTGTGGGACATCAAGGAGGCCGTACCATCCAGAGACGTACGCTTGATGGATACTATAATGACCACGGAGATCATGAAGCAGTACGAGCTGTCGAAGGCGGAGAATACCCACACATACGATCCCACAAACGACAAGAAGTGGTTGCAACGCTTCGGCCAAAGCATTGAAATCGGAACGGAGCTTCTCGGGATTTTTCATATCCATGAAAACCACTGGGTCAGCGCAACGATGGATGTGGTGGAGGAGGCGATCGGGTATGGAGACCCGATGGGACATGGCATCGAAGGTTCAGATGTTTGTTTGGCGCTGCAATGGTTTGCTGAACGGCATCACATCTTCGTTACTGGCACCCCCGCACCGGAAGCCCTTCTCTGTACGCGCCAGGAAGATGGCTGGAACTGTGGGCTGTACGCTCCAAATGCCCTCGCTCACAAATATCTTCCCGACAAGTATCCCTTGATCAGTTCGGACCTCGTCGATGGAGATCTCGGCCGGATGAGGATGTTTTGTCGCATAATCCAGAGGTTCCATGAGCGCAGTGTAAGCTTTACTGGCGCCTTAGTTTATTGTTTATTAACTTGCACGCTCTTAGCCTCCCACCGCCAAGGCGCTTCCCTCAATCATCACACAAGATTTCTACGAGTATGCTACAACCCCACTCTCGCAGCGGCATTCTCGGAGTCCATCCCCAGTGACACCCCCTCCTGTTGATACTCTATCTCGCGCGATGGACCATTTATCCGTGTCACCCAAAAAACGACCTCAGAAACGACGCAAGATCAAAGCTGACCCGTCTGATGACGAGTCCGTCATACCTTTCGCGCCCATCTTCAAGAAGGTCCCGGCCAAGAAGTCTGTCACAAAAGCTGTCGACAGAGCAAAGAAGTCCGCTGCAAAACCGTCGGCCAAAGTCAAGAAAGAGCTGAAAGCGCAGGCATGGGCAAAGGTATGCCGCTTCTCGGTCTTGTAATGCGCACCTGCTCACGTCCGAGATAGCACAAGGACGAAGCCCTGGCCGCGATGCCAAGCAATGTTTCTGATCAAGAGGGCGAGGGTTCCGCACCCGGTAGACCCCGCTCCGACACTATGGACCAATTAACCGTCTTCGGGCCCCACGCGGAAGTACCGATGCGCCGGTCCAGGGTGCACCAAAATCTTCTACCCTCGCAGTAAGATGCGGGTTTTAAGGCATACCAAGCGGTGTACAATGCTCACTTCGAAGCAACATCAATTCGCTTCCAAATGCAGCGCCGACACTTCTCCAGGGGCGCGGGCTGAAGAGCTTTCTAAAGGTCTCTCAGCTGCACAGCTGGAGGCACCGGTGCAGGAGCCAATCGAATTCTTCGGTTCCGCAGCAACAAAACAGATGCGCGAGCGTAATGGAACGCTTATGGATCTAGCCATCGTCAAGTTCTATGCTGCTGCTGGGCTTCCTGCCCGGCTCGCGGACTATGATGAATGGAAGGAGATCTTCCGTCTCGCTCCTCTCATTGGACCGCACTATGTCCCGGCTGGCCGTACCATCCTGATAGATAACCACATCATGAGCGAGCAGGAACGTGTTCGGGCTTTGCAGATTTCTTTTCTCAAAACCCAGACGCGGCTCAGCGTTTCCTGCGATGGCGGAGACATCCGGTCCGGCGAATACTTCTACAGTGTTCACGCGTCTACGCCGGAAGGACGCTCGTTCATAGTGGAAGGTTTTGAATGCACGAATATCTCTCATACTGCGGAGTTCATCGCAAACATGGTGATGGAGGTAAGTCCGGCGATGCTTCACTGTTCCATCATCAGCTAAACGTGCTTTAGGCTGTACAACCTATAGGCATTGAGCGCTTCATTGCCGTATCGGCGGATAGCACCGGCAATACCTGCGGCTTTCGACGCATCTTTTGCGAGAGAGTTCCGACGATTTTGGATCTCGCTGACCCAAATCACCATCTCAGCAACACAGTCAAGGATATCGTCCAGCTCCCGTACTTCAAGCTGGTGCGTTTCAGTCTCTAATTGACATCGGATGCTCACTGACAGTAAACACGACAGGCAATCAAAATCTTGCGTGGCACCGTCAAGTACTTCAACCAGTCAAAGCAGTCGAAGAACATACTCAAACAAATACGCATGAAGGAGTCTATTGGCCGCGGGCTCGAGACCATCGGCAAGACACGCTTTGCGACCGTGACATGGTCAGCAATCTCCTTGAGGCGCAATCTCGAGCCCATTAGCAGGCTCTGTACCAACGGCCAAGTGGATATAAAGGTAAGATGAATCGGCCTGCAAATGTTACAGTATCTGACGCCCGGTGCCGCGGTGCGCGTTTTAGAAATACGGCTCTTACTTCATCAGAGACACCCCCAAGTACCTCGACTTTCAGATAAAGCTTAATCAGCTTATTTCGGTCACCGAGGGAGCGGCAAAAGCCATACAATGCCTTGAGGCGGCATCATGCAATCCCGCAGATGTCTACCTGCTTTGGCTCGCCGTCACCACCCACATTCGAGCTGCCTTGGCCAGCTCCATGCTCCCAGAGGACGTATGCAACGAAATTAGAGGGATTATTAACCATAGATGGCACGAGTTCTTCGTCACAAATCCCGGACACGAAGCGTACCTTGCCACCTTCTACCTGAACCCGAGTAAGTTCCCTGCTTGCATCGAGTCAATTGACACTAATTTATCACCAGCCTACGTAAATTCAAGCATCTTCAAACGTCCCAATGCCGTTGCTCCCGTAACAATCACAATTCCCGGAAAGACCCCCGACGTCCCTATCGGCGTGCGAAATGCCAAGACGTTTCTTGCTGTGGGCCAGTATCTATTCCGTCAAGTGTTCTCGAGGTCGAGCACGGCATCGACCCGGTTCTTACGGCGTACAAGAAGAAGAAAACAGCATTCACCACGAAATTCAAGGCCCAATTTACCGCATATGCCCAAGGTGCCTTTCCCTTCAATACACCCCTCGGGAAAGACCATCCGATAACCTGGTGGCGCGCGCTTGAAGGGTCTGAGCACGGAGGGATCATCGCGGTGCGTCACAGCGCGCAATTACTATAGTCATTGTCTAACGGTGCATTATTATAGGCTTTGGCTTTGAAGTTCTATTCGGCTGTTGCTCATTCAATGGCCGACGAACGGACAGCTTCCGTCATCACCTAGATGAACCCGGCCTTACGCAATCTCGAAGAGGTCGATACCATATTCAGCTTCGCCCAGATCCGTGGGTGGTATCGCGATGAGAAGAAGCAAAAGGCCTTGAAGGACGGCACAGCAAAGGTACGTGGACTCTAGGAGCCGTCCACGAAATCTTCTCATGGTTTTTTTAGACTCGAGCCAGTGCTCGACCTCACCCAGAGGTCAAATTCTATAATATTGAGCGGGATATTCGCACCATAGACGACGAGCGCGAAGACGACGATGACGACATCGATGCGGATGGTGAGGATTCTGATGATGAGTTTAATGCTGCTGTCGGGGCAGGCCCGGATGGCCCAGGTGCAACGGCCAAGGTAGACTGGCTGGATTTGCCTCGGGAGATTTTCGCTTCCAGCAGCCATCTGGATTTAGAAGACGGGGAAGTTGATCTAGACTCTACTCTCCTCGGTGATATTTTGGCAGATGCGCCTCGGAGCAGTGCATGCGATAGCCACACTGCAGGTATGGAGGATGCCGGACGAGAGGAAGACGAGGATGACGAAGAGATGTCTTTCGTGTTGGGGCCGTGGGCTTAAAGATTTTCTAGTCTACAATTCTCCGAACCAGAATAATACCATTGGCTTCTTTCTTCACTCTCCCAGCTCCATTAAGCTTGAATCCGCTACAGAGAAGAGGCGCGCCGCGAGCGCGACGGCGATTTTTTAGAGGAAAATTAGGCGTGATTTGGGCACGTGACACCCTCAAAAAGGTAACTTACTAGGTAAATTACATATGTTGTAGGCCCAGAAAATTTTGGGTGGTAAATTACATGGTTTGTGGTACCCCCTGGAATTTGTTCCGCAACCCTACACCACATCGTCCAGCGCGAGGTCTTGAAGTCTTCCGCTGCTTCAGGGAGGACGCGGAAGAAGGCATGCACGCGCTTTGCTGTGGCTCCTCGACTGTGATTCAAGTCAGAGCGGAGGACGAGTTCCTCTGAGCCGTCGTGACCTCCATGGCACTCGTTCCTCGGAATGGTTGGACACGGAAAGAACGAGACTGGTAAGACTATCGCATACGAACTAATTTGCCCCTTACTCGCATACGTGACTCTGGCGCCAGAATCTACTCTTCTCACCGGAAACGATCGGGAAATCTAGTTGCCTCTATCGAGGATTCGTCTGACTCCTATTAGGTTGCCCCGCCGTTCGGACTTTCAAAGCTGTGGCTATGTCTAGACATAGCCACCCGTTCTGTACCACAGGACGGCGGAGTAACCTACTAGGGATGGATGAGACCACCTGGGTTGGGACCCGGGGATCCTAGGGCTTAGGTCTCTACACCCACCTGCCCAAAAACGGTGATTTTCCGCGCAGTTTTCGCGGGCAATGAATATTTGCAACACCTCCTGTTTTTTTCGGACGTCCGTAGACACTGGGATACCGCTGAGGCGTTGTTTTCAGCAGGAAATGGTGGCGGTTATGCGGATAACATTGCAAGAAGGACCGGCCGGTGCTTCATGACGGCTCTGGACTCTGTTTACGACGGGATTCAAGTCAGAGAGATGTACGCAGTGAGAGCGAAAAAGTAGTCCGTGTGTCACCTCTCAAGCTGCTGAGGGTGCTGGTTACCCTATCGACACGGTGAGTGAAGTTGGAGTTGGTTTGCCGAGGCAGGGGAATGTGGGAGGTAGACGGACGGGCGGGAAGAGAGTAGAGAGAGAAGACCCGGCATGCAGGGCGACGCAGCCCTGGGATAGCACACGGCGACCCGATAGGCAAGGCGGGGGGCAGGATGGTAGGCGGTGCAAAGAGGCGCTGGGCGGGCGGAGGGGGAGCTGCGGCGAGCGCATCCCTAAGTGCCGCACGCAGGAACAGGGGCGCAGCGAGCGTGCGCGGCGACCCGAGAGTCAAGGTGCCGGGCGAGATAGTACGCGATCGCGACTTAGTTGCGACGAGCGCGGCAGAGATTCGGGCGCGATGAGGGCCTTGACATAGCATATGATAGTGCTCGCGTTCATCCTCGCCCAAGAGCCGCACGACTCCGAGTCGCCGACGGAAACCGGAGGCGTATCACGACTCGGGTTAGGTTAAACTCTGGATGTCGTCGGCCCGCTGGGTTTAGGCACAAGGAGGTTGGATGCACGGGATGGGCGGCGCGCGTGAGGAGACTGCAGAGGAGATGGTGGCAGGAAGCAGGCCTCGGCTTGATCCGGCCACTTATCCACGTGGGTGATGGATGACGTGAGTCAGAAATCTTTCGCGAAAAGGTTTTATTCTATTCGATTCAAACCGTTGGAAGGTGTGTATACATGTCCTTAGTAGACCATGGAGCCTCGCTCGATCCGCAGAGTGAAGGTGGCCGCATATGCTCATCGATATCACTTCTACTATCAAAGTACAGTAACTGTTGAATCAGTAGTCACTGTAAGCGGTCAACGCAGTACGACCTCAGTCGGAAATCAGGTCAACGCTGGAAGGAAGGTGCCGCCCGCAAAAATAATAAAACATTTTACAAATCAGATGCATGGTCCAAGCCCGAATCGAACGGGCGTCTTCTGCGGCAGGTGCGGGCCACTGCGCAATTGAACCTGAATTCTGTGCAGCAGATCCTGGTCAACTGTTGTCGGGAAGTAAAGTCCCACCAGAAAAGGTACATTTCCGCAAAAGCTACAGCTGCCTCGCGGGGTAGCAAACTAGGATCTCAGCCGAAAGCGGCGAAGTGTCCCTGAGTTAACATGAACATGAGGTCCATGAATGAGCCCAAAAAGGGGGCCTCTAAATATCACGCACGGTCCAAGCCCGACTCGAACGGACGCCTTCCGTCCGCGAATTGCAGATGTGGGCCACTCCGCGATTGGACCTGAATATTGGGCGGGGAACGCTAAATATATGCATGTGGGCGACCTGACGAGGAGCCGCGCAAAACGCGTGGAAGCACAGCTCACCGTGGCATCGGATTCAAGTCCAGTAGAAACACAGACTGAACGATATAAAAATGCAGTTACACTTAGAATTCATTTGGAGGATTCCACGTCAATGATCCTTACCAGGGAGAACAGACATATAAAGAGACCGTTTCATGTGCAGCGAACTCAACTGCACCCAACAGCGGGAAAGTTCACCCGGGCGATTGATGGGACGACAGGCATCTTGAGGAGCGCTCTGCAAACCCATATTCCATCGGGTTCGTCCCCCATCGTGGCAGCTGCACAAATCATAGGTTATACTCGGACAGCGTTTGAGAGAGAGCACTGGAAGAGGCGGGATCAGACGAACGAACGCAGTGTTACTGCCAAAAACGATTACAACCTGTCGGAGAAGGGTCCAAGGATGGAGAAAATCGTATGCAACGTCAAAAGTTGGCCCAAAGACTTCGTAGGCATAATTCAAGCCCGAATCCAACAGGCGACATCTGAAGGCGACTCGATGGATGCACATGATATGGAGCAGATGCGGACCGCTCCGCGATTGAAGCTACGTATCACACAGGTGAGTCTTGGCATATGGGTAAATTTCAGGAACAGCACGTCCTGGCATCGAACTTCCAGAATGTGCGAGGTAGGGAGAACGCCATGTGCCCCACGACGAGGACCTGTACCTGGGCCTATGATATATCACACACCGGTAAGTAGCGTAAGGCGACGATGTATCAGAACCGCTACCTTAGAAGTCATTTTGATATATCAGCGCAGGTCCTTCCCCCTACCAATAATATATATTAAATACTCACCGCCGTAGTCCCAGATGTGCCGTCGTCGTCGTCCGCGATGATCAAGTGTATATAATTGTTGGCATCAAAATGAGCTATATTTAGCCGGCGACGTCGAGCATCGCTCGACGTCGTCGGAGACAATGACAAGAATAAATACCCCAAAAAAACGCATAAATACTGAAAAAAATGGGAGAGCTGCTCCTAAAGTCCCGCACCCGCCACCTGCCAGAACAAAGCTACATGGCCAGAACCTCGTCCACGTAAGACCCCCGAAGCTGCCCCTGCGGTACAGAGGGAATCGCCTCTTCCTCCTCCTCCGAGTCGTTGTCGTCGCTGCTGGCCCCCTCGTCGTCCACCCAGTCGTCCTCATCGCCCCGCACCTCAGCCCTGTCGTCCATCTCCACCTCGCCCGCCCTACCCCGCCGAATGAGCTCGGGGACGTCGATCCATTCCTTCAGGAAGCGGTCGCGCAGCTCCTCTTGCAAGCTCGCCTGCCGTAGCGCATAGGCCGATTCCCCCTCCAGTTGCGGTCCTTCAGGTAGGGACCTCCGGCCCACCTGCGCCCGCCACCAATCCGCGCGCCAGGTCAAAAAGACTGGAATTCGGTGCATCTCCTCTTCCCGCCAGCGCAAAGAGCGTGCGCGCGCCTTTGCCCACTCGATGCGCACCGCTGGCACAGCGCGTCAATCAACCATCAAATGCGTACAGGCGAGAGCAACGTACCTTCGTCCAGCGCCTGTCTGTCACCCGGCGCGTGCTGCTCTCCCCTACTGACCCAGATCCACGACAACTCGCGCGCCTGCTTATCCATCCTCTTCGCCCTCTTCGTCCTCGACCACCGGACCTTCGACTTCTTCCCCTTCTGCCTCTCCGGATCACTGAACGTCGCGCGCGGCAATCCCCTAATATCGTCCTCCTTTAGCTCCCGCAGCGACCATTCCCACTCCCTCCTCTTCAAAAGCCTCCCCAGTGCCACCAGCGCGCGCCGCGCCGCCCGGTACTGCGCCGCTGCCCGTCGGATCTGGTTATTCAGGGCAGCGATCTTGCTGTTCGACCGGCTGTTCGCGCGCACCCCCCTACGGTGCCTGTCCTTGAGCTTGAAGAGGTGGGTCCGGACGAGGAGCAGCCGCCGGAGTTCATGCAGCGCTTCATTCCCCTGCCCCACCCGCAGACGATACTCGTGCTCTGAGTCGTCCTCGCGAACTGCCACTGCCTGCGCGACAGGTCCCGGTGCAGCCGCAACCGCGGACGGAAGCCACAAAGCGATGTCGGAGACCTTGATCCCCGGCACAGCCTGTACCTCCGCCGCAAGGGCGTGCGCTGCGTCCTCGAGGTCCCGCAGCCTGCCGAGGTGGGGGTAAAACTTCTCCTGGACGTCCATCCAGGCGAAGATCTTCCGGCGGAGTTTACTCGTGCGCTCCATCATGGCGCGGCGCTGGTTGTCCATCGGGTGCAAACCGGTGGCAGCCACATCGAATGCGATGACTCTCCTGAAGATATAATGTCAGCGTGTCCGTTTACACTGCTTGCGTCCGACTTACTGCTGCTCCTCCAATTGTATGCCCATCGCGATGACCTCGGTGATGTGCATATCTCCCCTTACGTCCGCTTCGTCCGCCTCCCCTGCCTCCTCCCGCGCCAGCGCCTCCGCTGCCAAATCCCGGCGCACCTTCGCAAGGTGCTCATCCTTCCTCAGCGTCTCAAACGGGTTCGGGTGGGCACTATCCTTCTCCCACGCCTCCGCCATTTCGGTCCACTCCTTCAAAATCGCTGGCGTCAGCGACTCCTCCATGTCTCCCAACGCCTCCTTCGTCTCCACCATTTCCGGCACCGCGTTACGGATCTTCTTGCGCATGATGTAGCCTACTCTCGATTAGCCCAGCGCCTGGAACGAATTTCATGAGATCGAAAACTGACCTAGCGCAATGATCTTTTTGTGATTCCAGTCGTTAAAGTGGTCGTTGAGGGTGTCGCGTCTAGCCCCGGGCCCCATCTCCTTTGTGCTCCCTGCCAGGGGGTTTGCGTCCGCCCATCCACGTTCCGGCGCCTCGCCGTCCGTCTGCCCAACGTCGTGTGTGAGATTGAAAGAAAATTTGAGGTTGCAGGCTTCGATATGAGCGGGGAGGTGGAACTTAGGGACGAGGAATGTCATGAATTTTCCCCGCCCGTCGACCGTGAGCTCTTCGTTGTCGTACTTGAGCATTCGGTTCCAAATGTTGACGTGCCATTGACATGCGATGTCATATGACACGAAGAAACGGACGAGCTCAGTGCCCGCGATGCTCATGAAGAACATATAGTCCATATTGATGTACCTACGCACGAATCAGCCCCAATTTCTTCGCTGGTTAACGGAGGGGCTTACCGTTCTCCTAGCTGCAGGTCACCGACGGCACACGGGCGCTTCATATTGTGGCGAGCGCAATCTACTGCGCCAATGCCGGATGAGGCGGTCCCCCGCGCCTCTCGGTCTGGCTTGTCCACAGCGTCGTGCGCAACGCAACGACTCCGCTAAATAGAGCGTCAGTGGGCTTCTCGCGCTGAGGGCAATGTCACGTACCTCCTGTTTCTCATGCCAAAACTTCCTGACGTGCTCCATGTACTTCTTCACCTCGCAGAAGAACGCCCATCCCTTTCCCAGTCCCGGATCCTTCTCCTCCGTCGAGACATCCTTGCGCTTCAGCCGGAAATTGGCATCTATGGCCAGGAACAAAGCGTACAAAAACCTAGCGCCCCATTAGTGATCATCTCTCTGCGCAAGGTAAAACGTGACGCACTGTTTTTCCTCCGGCGCGTCCTGGAAATCCGGGGGCAGATTTTTACTCGGATGCGGGCACGCGGGGCACAAAAGCGCGCATGCACCCGGCGCAGTGTTCGCGATGCCCTCGGGGTCATGGGCACACCCCGCTCGCTTGAGCATATGAATGTGGCGCCACTCTCTCGTCATTCGGGCGAACTCGTCGTATCGATCCTGTCCGGATCTCGAATATAAGCCAAGTTCACAGGTGAGGTGAAAAAGCGTACCCTCATCTTTTTCTTCCGCTCCTGGTGCGTCTCCTGGCCCTTCTTCGGTTTCGCCTCTTTGTGGCGCATATTGTCGGTTTCTCGCGCAAGACTTTGGTAGAACTCGTAGACAGAGCATTTCGATTCAAAGGAAAGGAGGTGGTATCGGTTCAGTACCGCGAACGTTGCGGCTGATCTTGGGTTGGTCGTGGTTGCGGGGTACAGCTGCGCGCGCAAGAGCTGGACAGTGGGAAGCCCGCTTGCTCCACAGCCGCAGTAGTCCAAACCCACTTCGTGCACGCCGTAAGTGTCGATGATGACGAAATCGTCGCCGGAAGCGGGCGCAGGAACGGGGCACCGATGGTCAGGGGTATGCCAATGCCCTAGCTGGATGCGTAGCCCCATTTCCTTCAGTGTCTTGCGCACGAACATCGAACCTCTCCAATGCTTCAAGGGAAAATGATGAGGTCAATATCATGGCGGCGCTGAGGCAAAATATAAACACACCTGGATCTGGTGAAAGGGCAGATGCCGATGCTCCTTTACCATGCACCCGGAACAGAGCAATTCCCCTCCTCCCAAACAGTGCACGCATCGATGGTCCCCCGCATTCTTACAGCACGCCGCGCACACAGGGTTATGGTCGCCCCGCCCATCCAAGCGCAAAAACTCCGCGAGGAACCCGTCCAGGTGATCCTCAGCCCACTGGCGAAATGGATCGTCCTGTATGCGGCTTGAGCTCACTGTCATTCCTGCCGTGGTAGTGAAAATACGTACCGAATCCCGTAGATCGCGGCCCCCGTCGCTTATATCATCGCCACCGCTGTCGTCTGCATCCTCATACAGGTCGTACACTCGCTCCCGCGCCCTGGGCAGATCTGGATGCAATTTCGGCACCTGTTCTTCAGCGCCGGCGGCCACTTCCACAACCCTTCTCCTCTGCTTCACCGATCCATCCACAGCGACCCGCGTTTTCTCGCGCAGGATGCGGCTGGTTGCTGAAACCTGCACCGTGCTCTGGGTACCGGTGCTCGAAGTCTCGCTCTGGCTTATCGAAGGCTGCACGACAGACAGGCCGTGCGGCGTCCCCGGACCCACGTCACGCTGCTTGAAGCGTTCCACATGAATCCGTGCGCTGGGGGAGTCTGCAGCCGGCTGGACCAAGGCGGGTCGGGCTTCATCCGGCGCCGGTTCTGTGGGATCCCGAGCAAAGTGAATCTCGCGACGACGCTTGGCCATGTCGTTCGCGATAGAGGATATTCGAAGGTGAGCAGCAGGTTCCGAGTAGAGGTGAGACCAGAAGAAAGGTTATGGTCGGAAAGCGTAAGAAGCCACATGAAACGCGCCCCAGCGGTGGGCCGCCAGGGGCACGCCTCAGATCTCAGATGATGAGGCGATACCAACATTTGGCCCTGTTGCTACGCATCAATCTGTTGCCATCAACCATCGCCGCGCTTTCACCTTGAACCCAATGCCCTCAGACGTCGCGACTCCTTGCGCAATGCTTAGTAAATTTAATACCTATCGCACGCCAATAATTCTAACAATTATTTATTGATTCCTGTTCACAACTCCCTTTCAGACCTTGGAAAGTCTTAAGCATTGGGTTGAGCCGGAGTAGGGGACATATACTCACGCCCAGCGATCACATATATTACTTATCCCCGTCCATTCCTGCCATCACAGCTCCCATCATCTGTGCATTTTCGCTTGTCTTCTCTGCTCCACCATGCTCGCAGGTAGGTTCCCTCTGCTCGTCCCTTCCTGCCTCCAATAATT
Source organism: Mycena latifolia (assembly GCA_029289555.1). NCBI lineage: Eukaryota > Fungi > Basidiomycota > Agaricomycetes > Agaricales > Mycenaceae > Mycena > Mycena latifolia. Next base: position 137,879 of record JARJLE010000017.1, on the reverse strand, counting down.
ATTTACAGACCTTCAAAAAGGGGAAATATACACTAACCTCGACTTCATTTTCTATGATCGGCTCATCGTGTACGTGATTCCCCTTTCCAGTCATATCTACCATATGCATGCTAATCTTCCCTGCAGTATTGACTGGAATTTTTGTCAACGTCGCCACGTGCTCCACGACGATGTGGTGATCGACTCTCAAGATGACGACACTTACGACGACCTGCCAGGCCTCGAACCCTCCCTGCCGTGTCCCTCTCACTGTCGCATTTGCTACCCTCGCTCTGCCAAGCTTTGACCGTAGCGTAAATCTTTGTCTTTACCAATATAACTGTCCTCTCCATCTTGAAATGTGTGAATTTGAGAATAGCGGAAAGAAATTGAGCTCAGATTAAAGTTACAGCGATCACAAGTCTATGTACTGGGTTGCGGAGTAATCGACCCAGCCTTCGTCGTCACTGCCCACCCCCACTCCTGCCGCTACCTCAGCCAACCACTCCCGCCTCTTTTTCCTAGCCGACTCCCCGTCAGGAATGAGCCGCTTACGCCTCCCGGAAAGATATCCAGAAGGAGGGCCGTGCATGAGCCGCTCCTGCTCGTCGAGCTGGATAAGCCAGGTGCGCCTCTGCGACTCGCGCATGCCATCCATGCACACCTTGAGGACATGGTCCCACAACTTATCCGACTCCATCACGAGCGTAGGGTCGTCCGTGGTTTCAGCCGCAGCAGCTATCGCGTCCGCCACCGCCCTCGCTGCAGGAGTGGTTATCATGGGAGGGGGCGCAGACCACCGGCGCTCCCGTGGCTCACCGGAAGTCCGTGCCGCTTCCTCGAAGATCGTGTCGGAATCGCGGACATCGCTGAAAAACCACCAACGGATCAGAATTGGCAAAGTAAATAATAATGATAAACGGTGGCGTTGTACTCACTGCGAGGCTCCCTCGTGCACATCTTCCGTTGCCGATGTAGTCGTTGTGACGTCGCTGAAAATCAAGAAGGTCTGAATTAAAAACAATGTGTAGACAGTATGTCACTTACTGCGAAGCACCGAGACGCCACGCATTGGTCCACAATGCTATGTCCGCGGCCATCGCCAGCCAGCTGTCGGACGGCTGCCAGTTTTTCGCATCCTCGGCCGCCTGGGTTTGTTTTCGCGTCTCGGTGGCGAGGGGAAGTGAGTCCCGCCGCGGGCGCGCGGGAGTACGCTCGTGCACGGGGGCGGCTTCGGCTGGTCCAAGAAAACAATTAGCCCACCAAGAAAATAAAGTAAATGAGAAGCTCAAGAAGACCAAAACATACCTGAGCGTTCGCGTTGGGGATCAGGATCATCTAGTTCAACGTATTAGTCTGTGGACCCCAAAAAAAGGTTTAAACTAAGTGGGACATACCTGGACGGTGGCGTCGACGAATCCTGGTCACCGCTCGGGAGACTCGCTCCTGTTGTCTTATTTTTCGCATGTCCATGGTGAAAGGAAAGGAAGGTAGGTACGGATATTTTATGATTCAGAAGCGTGATTAATCATCGATGAGCATTGCATGCGGTATCGCTACTATCCTACCATGTCGCCAAGTGGGCTTCCATGTTGGAGGTAATCGCCCACAGGGGCTCACCGGTCGGGATCAGTCCCGCATCGATCAATTGTGTTTGTCGCGATGGCGCTTGATTGCAGGCGCAATAGACGATGCAGAGAACCTGCACCCCGCGGTGGGTGATCACGTTGAGGAAGCTCGTCGTGCCAGGGACAGCGCACTCCTCGAGGCTATCGTGCCCTAGCTGGATGCGCAGCCCTAGTTGACGCAGGTCGCTGTGCTCGAGATAATGACCGTTCCAACGCTATCAAAACGCCAGGCGCGCCCTGTTTCCAAAAGAAACCCTGTACCTGTATCTGATGGAGAGGCTCCAGAATGAGGCGGCTCGCCATGCGGTGGTTGGCTATGATACATGCGCGGCATTGCAAATCGGCATGGCCGTCCGCCGCACAGTCCGAGCAAGTGAATTCCCCCTCTGCATTGCAGCGTTCGCACTGGACAGGGGGAGTGGGCGAAGGTAGGTGCTCCTGAGTGTGAGGTAAGAAACTGTCTAGCAGAATGGACCGCACTCAACGAAGTCATCGTCCGTGTTGAGGTGGGCGTCCATTTTGGGGATCTCCTTGGAGCGGCGATCGAGAATCGCAGGTTCTTTGATCATTTATATATAGCGCGGGTCCTGTGTAGCTGTAAGCCACAGCTCGGCTCAAGATCCGGTTTGCAGGTGGTAAACCTCGATGGATTAAGATAATCAATTTTTATTAAATAGAAACAAAAACAGGGAAAGAAGCCGTAGAGAAAGAAATGTAATTGATTAGGCATACTTCGGGTTGAGATCCCATGGACCGTGATCGTCGAGTGTGGCGTACGAAACCTCCTCGTGGTCTTGGCCCCAATTTCGCCAAGTCGCGCAGCCGTCCAGGCCGCAGAAATGGAACGTCTGCAAGGCCGAGGAGCGCGACAAAGCCAGGAACGTGGCGCAGAAGTTGGCGCCATCGGCGACTGTGACGCGGGGAACCCAGCGGCCCAGAGCGGGTGCGCAGGTCAGCGTCAAGCTCTTGAGCACGGGGGTACGTTCGCGCAGGTCGCGCACCGCTCTAACGACAACACTCTGTGAAAGAGAGTCAGCGCGTGCATGAGAGGCATAAATGAAACCATACCTTTGAATTGAAACGACACCAGCCGAGGTCCTCGTCCAAAGTGAGGTGCAGCAAGCCATCCAACAGGGAAGGCGCGGCCTCCATCAGGAGCAACAGGTGGGGCGCCATGATCCGCAATGTGAGCAGGTGACTGGGGGATAGAGCGAAGCGCTGGAGGTCGGTAGTTTCGAGGGTGAGGCGCCCGCGGGGAGGCCCCAGCCAGAACCAGATGTCGTCGAGACAATGATTACGGGCAAATCTCGCGACATCTTCGGGGCGGCCCTTGACGCTGCGCAGCATCGGAAGTTGAGAGTGGCCGGGCGCGCGACCGAGGAGGTCCGAGTGCAGACCAATCTCCTCGAGTTCGGGCTGACTCGCGAGGAAATCGGCCCACGCGCCGAACACCGAACACACAGACAAGAATACGTGCAGGCGGAAGGTGATAAGTGGTAGGACGCGGCGGTCGAGAGGGACGTGCTGGTTGACGATAAGGCGACGTAAGTTCACCATAGCAGGTAGCACGAGCGCCCATTCTGCCTCGTTAATGTAGTAGGTGTAAGCACTGGAGCGAAAAACCAAAGATTGAATCTGCCGGTATGTAAGAGAGGAGAAGGGAATAGAATCACTGAGTGCACTCACCATGGGGGGGAGACTGTGTTTGCATGCCAGTGTACGTACGAGCTCGCCTGCCTCATCACCTACAGAAATGTGACGGTAGATGAGGCTGCAGACAAGATCATGAGCCGAGGAGGAGAGCCGGGCAAGCTGGCAGCGGGTGTGCGAGTCGGAAGCGATGGCGATCTCCCAGATCATGTCGGGGGCGAGTGGAGGCGCCATGAGAGAGGCGACCAGGGGGCCATCTGTGGCCTGCTGAAGAGAAAGGACGTACCAAACACGAGCAATGTTGGGGACAGCCACATGACACGGGAGCAGAACCCGATCTGGCTTGAATCTGTCCCCTTCGGGATATCAGTCGCCCACGGAACGAAGAAATACCGAACAAATGCAAGGCAAAAAATATTGATTAATCATAAGTAGCTCTACGGAGGCCCGATGATGTGAGCAGATACCGGGGGCCGCGTCCCGATGCGCGCTGTCGCATCAACAACGCTACCCGCGCGCTGGCCGCAGCCCGCTCCTCCTTGCGCACTAGGGCCGCCATCGCCGCCTCCTGGCGTGCCTGTACGTCGGCCTTGCGTTTGCTTGCTGCCGCATGGCGGGCTTTCTGTTCTTCTTCGGCAATCTGGCGGAGTCTCGGCCACCGCCGGCCGTGTTTGTCGCCGCGCGCGTGCAGCGCCATCAGGGCGTCGACGCGTGCCTTCCTCGCGACAAGGTTGGCGCGCAGGCGTTCGAAGTAGGGGGTTGGGTGGGGAGCGCGTTTCGTGGGCATGTAGCGGTCAAGCCAGTTGGTGAGAGGTCCGTCGATGGGAACGTCTGAGTGGTCCAGGTGCCGCATCACTTCTGTGAAAAGGGGAGAAAAAAGAGGGTTAGCATAGCACACGGGATGGAGACAGGAAAAATGGCGCACCACGTTTGAAGGCCTTGTCCTGGGCAGCTGTAAGGTTCATCGGAATGAGGTCGCGGTTGGGAGCAGCGTTATTGTGGCTGATTTGGGGGACAACGGGTCCAGGGGAAACAGCTTCGGGCATGGTTTCGTCGCTGTGGGTAGCGTTGAAGAAGATGGAGGTCTGAGATCAACAATAAATAAATACACATGGTGCGACCGAAAAGGATGGATAACACACTGTGACTGCGTTACGCCGAGCCTGTTTTGCACTCGGAACCAGAAAGAATAACTTCGCACAGATGCCCCAGGATGCCCATGGAAAATCTGAAGAGACAGAAAGTCTTTCATTTCCTAACCAGATGGCAGGGTACCTGTATTATAGATTATTGGCAACAAATCGGGCTAGAAGGGAGAGCCGAGACGGTAATATTACAGTCAGAAGGGGACCAGCATAAGTGGCTCGGAATTTGAGGCAAGGGAGGAGTTATTCTGAACTCACTGAGAGATTAAATCACCATACAGGAAAACATTTCGACATGGAAGGTGGACTTCAGGAATTGGAATCCTAGAAAATCGGGGCTAGTGAGGGCACAGAATTTTTGGATGAGCTTTTAAAGATGGTAAACGAGCTCAGAGGAACTCACCAAAGAATATAATATCAAAAGTTGCGCGGTTTCCGAGAGACATACAAATGCCGTCGAAATGGTAGCCCGAGACAGCTTAAGACGTAGTAGCGCAAGAGTCCCCACGATGGACCAAAATATCGCGCTATCTGATTCGCCGGCAGGCATTTTTCTCGTGTGGAGAGGGTTGAATAGAACTACCAGGCAGCATATGAGGTCCAGTGGAGTCGAGATAACGAAGGGGTGGCCGGGATTTGAAGATGGATTGTGAATTGGAATCTGAGAAAATGAGGCGTGGGAGGGCACCAAATTGTTTGATGAGGTTCCAGATTTCATTAATGAGGTCGGGGGAGCATACCGTGCGATGTAGTATAAGACTCGGCGGGGGTTCGGGAAGACGTACCCTAGTCATCTGAAGGTAGGTCAGGATAACCTCACATGGAGTAGTGCAAGACTACGAACGATGCATGAAAATATCTTGTGCACTGGCAGGAGAATTTGCGGGGTTGAGAGGTTTAAGTGAAATAATGTTTGCAGCTGCTAGGTCCAGTAGAGTCGACGCGAGGAGGGGGCGACAGAGAACAATGACAGGTTTCGGACTTGGAATCATGGGAAAGGGCGTTGCATGAGTTAAGAAATGTGGATAGTCATTAATGTTGATAATTCAGAGTAGCATATGAGCGAACCACTCGAGTTAAGAGAGCCGCCGAGTGAGGGGGAGAAGAGCTGCGGAGGTGGGAGTGAGGACGGAGGGAGTCAGGTGATCTGCCAATGCGATCAAACCTGTCTCTCACCCGACCGTCATGGCCAAACGCAGACGCAAGGCGGGAACGAAGGATATTGTGGACAAGTAAGTATCTGCTGAAAGTCGAGAGCCATTTTAATTCTATATTAGGTCAAAGGAAGAGCAAACTGACAGGATTCGTGCGACAAACAAAAGATATTACCAGAAGTACGTGGATATTGCGCTCAATTTTCTCACCTGCTTAACAGGAGGCGTAGTCACCCCGAACTTCGTGAAAAGAAGAGACTACAGACAGCCCAACGGCGGTAGGACCCAGATCAAATTATAATTATGCTAAATAACAGGAAGCAACTAGGGCTGAGAAAAAGGCAGCGAAACGTCGCTGGGATCCACCGAAGAAAAGCAAGCCGGAGGTTGAAGAGCATGAACGATCTTACGAGTCAGCGAGCATTACAGATGAACTCCGAGTCGATTCACCACATCTTGGGGCGCACAGTCAGACACCCGTCGTACCTTTTCAAACCGCAACCGAAAGCGGCGCTGTCTACCTCACACCAACACCAGCAGAGCAAATAGCGATGCTGGCGCTTGCCGAGCTCGCGCAAGGACAAATCTCCGCGACTTCAAATGACGAGGCGGCCTCGGGCCCCGCTTTGGCTAGACAAGTGTTATCCACCAGGTGCGCATGCAGGTTATTTCTGAATTAATATTTATTAATTCTACGTATGTTATGTCCAAGGTCATCGGCGATACACTCGGGCCTCGCTTTGGCCAGACAAGTGTCGTCCACCAGGTGCGCGTGCAGGTGATTTCTGAATTAATATTTATTAATTCTATGTATGTTATGTACAAGGTCATCGGTGATACAAGTGCCGGTGGAGGTGGAACTCATCTCAGGGGCAGCCCAACAGGTTTCGCATCGGGGAATCACACCCTCCAGCCGGGTTCATGCGGCGCAGATGATGGTAGCAGAGCTCAACTCGGGCCCGATGACCCTTCCAACCGCTGCCGAGGCCACCACGTGGGGGGACAATTATGCGCCCGTACCACCCTACTGTACGACGATGGGCTCAAATCGGTGGGACGAGTACTATTATTGGTCGGAGGCGGTGATCGGGCAGAATGAGTGGGACAGGCCGGCGCAGCTGGCCTTTGCCAGAGCCGGGAAAACGTGAGTCGAAGTGGTTCTTGCACTGCTGCATTAACAATGATGACATTTTCCAGGACTCCTTTGTCGCGTCAACGGTCTAAATGATAGGTCGGGTTAGCATCAAGGAAGCTTGATAACCCCTCATGGAATATCATTAATGCAGCGGCGAGACAACAAGCGAGATACAACAATTGATTGGGAGGCAGGAGCATAGACAGATAACAAGGTCGACCGGGCACAAGAGGGAGATTGGAACTGAGCAGGCGCGATGACAGAAGAAGCAGAAAAAATAATTCTTAGACTAGCCCGAGGTGCGTTCGGGCGGCATATGTCCATCTCAGCAGCGACCCATCTGACCATCGCAACAGTGTAACATTATCGCGCCTACAGGATCGCTCTGAAACATCGCTTCGAATATAAGGTTGTACCGAGGTCGGCTCCATGTACCGATAGCCGCAAGGGGATTGGGCCGATGTTGTGTGTAGAAAAAATCAGAATGGAGATGCACATCAGTTTTTCTTTGATTCGGGGTCTTAGTTTAAGCACGACAGAGCAAAAATGATTGCGGCGACAGGTGCACATTCAGCAGGAGACTACACGACGAACTACATACAACTAGTTAAGAGAAATGAATAACAAAAACAATGGTAAAAAAGCGGGGGAGACTTGCCAGACTAGCCCGAGGTAGACGCAACGGCCTGCTCGGCCGCTGCGTCAGCGAGGGAAATCTCAACCATCTTGCGCACCAGATTGTTCTCATACATAGTGCGGTAGTAGGCCAACGCCTCCGCCCTGCCATCCTTCTTGCGACGCCCCTGATGAGGGACACCTCTGACTTGGTCATCGGCGTCGTGGCTGGGCGAAGAAATTAATGATGGAAAAATTAAGAATAAACAGAAATGACGGACGGGCTGGCGTACAGGCCGGGCTGGCGACCGATGGAGACGACGTACCAGGTCTGGGAGTCGCCAGTGCCTGGGGGGAAGAGAGCATCAAGCTCGTCGGGGGTAGGGGCGACCTCCTCCACAAACGCAACATCGGCTAAAGTTGAATCGATGAGATGGGAGCCAAATATGTGTGAGACGACGCACAAGTGAAATCAGCGACGGCGGCAGCCACTTGCGCGGCAACGACACGCGGGAGTTCATCTGGAGTATGTGTTAGAGTTATAGGACAAACCAGAGCAGGAGGGACTCACGGCTAACATCGAGGCACTTCACCGTCAAGTCCAGCGCCTGCCGAGACATGGCCGTGACTTTGGCCACGAGCGCCACCAACTCTTCAGCAGGGGTGGGGGCGATTGTGGCGTCGCGGACGTTGGACATGGTACTAGACGGGGAGGAGGGAGGATGATGGTGTGGAATGGGCGAGGATAAGTGATGTGGTCTTGATAAATGGGTGGGCCTTGAGGCGAGGCCAGATGGAGCGAGCTTCTGATAGATGTAGCGATAAGCGGTGGCTGGGGACCATGTGGACGAGTTGTTGCGGGTGAACAACTGTTTCGGGTGATTCTGGGATTCCCGATCTGGTCAAGTAAAATAATTGGAATATGTAGGCAGGGAATTGGTAGTTTGGAGGGAACTATGAGACGCTGTGCGGAGAATAAACCCTAAAAGGCAGAGTTCAGATGTAAATTGGCGCGCGGACTGAATTGAATTAAAAAACATATCTACCCCGGGCGTATTTGTGTTTTCCCGCTCGCTCTTTATCCCACCATGTCTCCTCGCCCGTGGGCTACCGAAGCCCAAGGTCAATTTCTGCAAGGCTGGATGGGCGACTTTATCAGCAGGCAAGGCGAAGGCAAACTGCACCTGTTCTGGGCTCCGATGTTCGAAGCTTGGTTCAGCCGGTGGCCCGAGCACCAAAACCTTGGACTTCCCCTGCCGAATGACCGTCCTGGGCGTGCACTTACCCAGGAGGAGTTGGCTGGGCTTGGGGCGGCGATCGTCACTCAACAAGGGGTAAGCGCGTTTTAGACAATTTTCTCGTGTCGGTACTAATACAAATTTGCAGCGACTTGAAAATTGGTTTAGGAACCAACGCAAGAAGATCGGGAATGCGAGCGCGCCCGCAGGCGGCGCGTCGAGTGTCGCGATGAGGTCGCTGTTCAGGCAGTTCGCGCCGAAACGTCGCCGAGCGCACCAGGCCACTGAAGTCTTCCAGATGCGCAACACCGAGGCTCTCCGCGAGGTGCTGGAGAAGGCTGGGTACAAAGACGAGGGGCTGACGAGAGCCGACCGCATGCGCATCCGGACGCGTGTGGTCAACACGCTGTGGGCGGCAGCGACAGAGGAGGAGGTGGCGGCAGTGGAGGCGGAAGTACAGAGGGAGAAAGAGGAGATACGGGAGGCGGAGCAGAGAGAGCTCGACGCGGCCGTTCCCAAAAAGCAGACGCCGCGCGAGTTACAAGAGTAAGTGGAGCAGTTGAGTTCTTGCGATCGAGTTCTGATTGTTTTCACCAGCGGCATTGACGTCCTTGACAAAGTGTACACTGAAGTGCACACGGCGACTTACAACGCGGCGGGCTGGGTAGGGATGTCGATTATGGGCGGGCCGAACCCGCGGATGGGCGGTGAGTTGAGTATGAAAATGTGAGTCCGCTTTTGGTTTGTATGGGTTTGTTGTCTTACGCTCCGTCTTTCACTCTCAGCATCTGCTTTGGCCAAACGCCCGCTGGAAACGACTTCGAAGAGTCTTGCGTCGACTTCGACAAGAACTTGGTGGAACCTTTCGGGGCGTATTTGAGGGCTTGCTATAGTAAGTTTCGCGCTCACTTGCGCCGAATCTCACTCATTACGTTTCTCTTCGCCAGCCGCTCAAGAACGCGCAGAGCGTGCTCTTCCTGCTCGTCCTGCCGCGGCTGACGGTCCAGGCGTAGGTCGCGAGGATGGGGCACCAAACAGTGACAGCGCTGCGACCACCACTAAGCGGAAGCGCACCAAGAAGAAGAAGAAAGCCGCTAAAGCGGCGGGGACAGCGGGAGGGGGAAGGCAGACCGTGGGCGCCGAAACTAGCCCGTCCTGCGCTGGGGCTGAGTCTGGCACCACGGATCCGTGGCTGGCTGAGCCGTCTGCTCCCCCAGAAGATGCGGACGATGGCCGCGACGACGAGGGCTTCTTTGACGACATTCTATCCTCCAAATCCGTACCCGATGTCGACAACGATGCTTTCAGCTCTGACACCGAGCCTCCCGCGGCTCTCGCTACGCCTCCCCCCACCTTTAACCCTTGGCCTCCGGGGATGGCGCTTCCCCCTAGCCCGACGACCGCCATGGCTATTGCGGATGCGGAGCATGGCGTATTGAATGCCGCGACATTAGCCCTCGACCTGATGCTCATGGAGAACCCGCCGTCTTCGCCGCCCCCACCCAACTCGCGCATCGGCGAGCGTGTCGCAATCACCGCCCCTATGGCGCCCGTAGTCGCGCGCCCAAAACCCCGCCCCAGCTATCGTGGAGCGTCGCATGCGTTGTCAGGCGGCCTGGATCCCGCAACTCCCCTGGCAACGACCAAAGTTGGGGGCTTCAATTTCCCCCTGTCGACGCCCTCCTCTGGCGGGAACTTCGAGAAGCCCAGCATCCTGTTTGGAGCATTCGGAAGAAACGTCACGGCGGCTGCGGCAGCGCCCACTCTCTTCCCCCTCCCTGCGACACCCAGGAAATCGCAGGGTCCCCCGCCGGGCTTCACCAGCAAGACCGCGCACGCAATGGCAGCGATCATCGGTGTTGCCCCGCACGTCTTTACCGGGCAGATCGGCGGCGAGGCCACCGAGCAGGCGTGGGCGCAGCAGAACGGCATCCCTCCTCCGACGCGGCAGATGGGAGAGGACCAGCGACGCGACTTCCTGGACAAGTCATGGGCGGAGTGGGACTTCCGCAAAAACGGCACGAGCCCCGCCATCGTTGGCACCAGCGCCGCTCCGACACTTCCCCCTCCCCCTCCCCCTCCCCCTGTCGTCGCTACCAGCGCCATCACCACCCCCGCCACCGTCGCTGGCAACGTCGACCCCGTGCCCGCCCCGAAGCCCAAGGCAGCACCAGTACTGCCAGGGTCGCGGCCGCACATCAAGCCGCCGGTTGCGAAGGCGCCAGTGAAGGCGAAGGTCCCGGTGAAGGCGAAGAGCGGCGCGGCGGCGGCGGGGAAGAAGGCGGTGTCCGGGGAGGCGAAGAAGAAAGAGTTGGTGGCGGCGGCGGTGAAGGCAGCGGAGGCGAAGGAGGGGATGGCGAAAAGAGGGAGAGGCAGGCCCCGGAAGGCGACGCCTGTGCAGGAAGGCGAGGAGGGCGAGCAGAGCGACAGGGAGAGTGGAGAAGGGGGTGAGGTGGCCACGCCTGCGGCTGTGGGCACCGATGCCCCTCCCCTCGCGGATGCAAGCAACACCGGCCGTCCGACACGCACCCGCAAGGCCACGCGCTTCGTGGATGGAAGCGCGGCGACGCTGCCGGTGAAAAGCAAGCGTGGCGCGAAGAAGGGGGATGCCGTGCCGGAGGAAGCGCTCGCGGGAGGGAAACGGAAGCGAGCAGATGAGAACGTGGCGCTCAACGCGAAGAGGTACGTGCTGAGTTACGGGTCGAAATCGCAAGCTGACCGATGCCGTTCTTTTGTAGGCGCAGGACGTAAGACGCGGGTTATTATTGTTGTCGGCGCGTGACTGCTCAACCAGCAGCGCGCTTCTAATGCTGCTCAACCAGCCGCCGGGGACTGCTTAACCAGTCCTTCCCTGGACGCTGCTCATCCAGCGCCGCCCGCCTTAGTATAATTCTGCATGTATTTTTTCATTATGACAATATTATATTATGTGAGGGAAATTAGGGCCGGGGTGAACTAGCCGCGGTTTCGACTTAGCTGTAATTTCGACTTGATAGAAAAAAATAGCAAATAGATTCAAAAACGACGCTACCAGTCTCGAACCCATTCGAGCTAAAGTGATGTACCAATTATCAATATCACACCCACCCCAAGTGAACCATTTTACCATTTGTGAATGTTGTCACTCGAGGAGGTACAAGGTGGTGCAAGACTCTCAAAAAGGACCAAAAAAAAAAATTGACAGGTAGCAGGCTACAAACTACAAAGGAGGGGCAGCGCAACAGAGCAAGGGTACGAAATGAGTCGGGGGGTGCGAGTAGAAGCAAGTTATTTATGGCGGTAATGGCAGGGGGGAACTAGAGAGATGTCAAGTGAAGGGTTAAGGAACATGCCGAGGTAGGGCGAAGGGGGCCAAGCACAGGAAAGGCCAAGGACGCGAGAGGATGCCGCCAGCATGAAGCGTAACACCGCGGAGGTGAAGCAGAACGGAAAGGGCAGGCGGCCGAGTGAAAGCGCGTTGGGCACGGGAGCGCAGCAGCGGGACCCGGGGGGAGACGGAAGGAAATCAGAAGGGCACGCTGGCGTGCGGCGAGCGGGAACGTGCGGTGAGCGGGAACGTGCGGCGAAAGGGGAACCGCGGACGTGCACCAAGTGTACGCGCGACGCGGAGCATCCACGGCGGCGCCAGGGGTTCGAAGGTCGAGGGGACCGAGGTACGCGGGTGAGGAGGAGTATCGCTGCAGGCGAGCTGCAGCAGCCGGTGCGCGGTAATCACGGAATAGAGCGGCGGTGAGCAATGAGAAGGGCGCAGTTAGTGCATGAAAGACGTACCTGGGACGGTATGGCGACCTGGGCGGTCACAGGCAAGCACGAGGGCAGCCAAGGGAGGGCGGGGGCAGAGCGGGAGGCGGACCCGCCGTAACGTCGATTGCGAGCCAAGGAGAGCGACGGCGGAGGAGCGGGCCAGCGGGGGGGTAAAAGGATCGACTAAAGAGGGCTGCCCCCGAAATGCAAAGGGCCAGCCGAGCGCCAGCAGCTTTTGTGTGCCGTATAGGCGCAGGGAGAGGGGCGCGCGCGAAGCCAAATGTGCGGGTCCTGGGGGGATTTCGACGGAGCGGGATGCTCGTAAGGGTGTATGAGGCTAAGCCGAGTGTCCAGATGGAGGGAGGGAGGGAGGCGACGCAGGGGAGCAGAGAAGGAAGCGGAATGGTGGAGGGGTGGTGAGAGGGAGGCGGATGCTAACACATGTAAACAAATGATGGAATGAACGGATTTGGCAGGAGCGGCGCGGCGCGTGCACGGGCCAGGTCAAGGCGGGAGCGCGCACAAGCGGTGGGCGCGCTGCCGCGGTCCGTAGGGGTACAAAGGTGAGTTGATATATCAGGCGCTCCGCTAACTACAAGCCCTGATACATCACCATCGTACGGCCACTACCAGCCTGGTGAAATATCATATCCCCAGGGGCGCCTGCGACGAGGGGATATACGACGAGGCGTACGTAGAGCGCGGCGACGAGAGTCCAGGCGCGGTGCAGAATCGCACATGTCTTGGACGCGGAACGCCTGCGGTACGACTCTGGGCACTGGCTGGTTGCTTCTATGGCATTGTATCAACGGCTGTGGTGAACTGGGACCCTTACGCTGAGTAAAGATGGTTTTACGCCGGGCGGCTGCTCGTGGAATATTGATCTTCCGTCCTCGCGATGAAGCTTTGTGTGAGCCGAATTCAACGCCAGATTCGAATCTATCTCAGTTTCCCGTGGTTCAGAACCATGTAAAGTTGGACAACTTGGAATCGAACTACTAACCCTTCTTGTCGGTTTCCGTTGGTGGGTCAAACGTGCCCATCCTCTCATCCGTACCACCACCAGTTTATTCTGCCAGCCTTCGTCACGGAGAGCCCTCAATGCCCAGCGTATTCTCAGTCTTGCGAACGCCCGGCGGATTCCGAGTTCGAGGGTTTGCCGCAGACACGGCTGATTCCGAGATCGTGGGAACGCGCACCTATATGAGGTGACTTTTCCGTGGCTGTGTTCCTCGTCTCTTAATCCGTACCACCATCATGTCGCCGCTGCCACAAGAACTCGTCGAGGCCGTCGTCGCCGAGCTTGACGACGTCGAATCTCTCAAGGCCTGCTCTCTTGCCGGGTCCCAGTTCCGCCATGGCAGCCAGCGCATCCTCTTGCACTCGTTGACCCTGAAGACGCCCCTCGAGAGCGTGACCCCAAACTACGACGCAGCTTGCACTTTTCTTTCAGAAGCGCCACACGTCGCAGGATACATTACGCTTCTCCGCATCCAGCTTCCAGTCCGCGTTCCCACTTCGGCGGACGTCGAGAAACTCCAGCAAGTGCTTGACAGGCTGGCGAATGTGCGCCACTGCATCATTGTGGGACCAAGCCGCCGCCTCAGGGGCAGCTTAGGCGCTCTCAGTCCTGCTGGCACCTCGGTTGTCTTTGATTTCTTTTCGCGCCAGCGGCTGCGCGGCCTCTGTCTTCGCTTCATCAGCGAGATCCCGACGGCTGCGTTTCGGCAACTTGTCACAGCGGCGCCTATGCTGTCTTTATGCTTGGTGTCTATACAGGATGGAAATAATATCCCAGGCCCGTTCTCCCCTGCGGTGCCACTCGACACTTTGGTTCTCGACTACGCGGCCCAGAATGTCTGCGCACAGCTGGTTCATCCCGAATTCAGATCGTGTATAGTGTCACTACGCCGTCTTTCCATTCCGATTCACTACGAATATAGGGAGGACATCATGCTCGCCGCGGCCAATACGCTTCAATACCTCCATTTCTGCTGTCAGTCTCCTCATCGTGAGGTGTAGACCATATCTAACATTGTCGCGTGGTCCCACTAATTTAGGCAAGGTGTATACGACCAAGTTTGACGTGCTGCTCCCGCAGCTCCCCAAGGTTCACTCCATAGAGTTTGCAGGAGTCTACCACTCGGGGGTCCCGCAGTGGATCAACATCCTCTCCCGCTTCCTCGTGTCCACCTCAAGTCCCGCCCTCGGGGAAATCACACTCACGCTCTTCCCGATACGGTCCGCCTCTCCCCACGCCGTTGATGCATCTCTTTTGAGTCCGCTCGACCTGGCGATCATGGCACACCCGGGAGCCCCCCGCATCCGCTGGCGCACGAGCTTCGCCGCCGCGGTCCAGACCCAGTTTGACGAGTTCGTCTTAGCGGTGCAGGGCGGGATGCCGAGGGCCCATGCGGCGAGTCGGCTCGTTGTTGAGTCGTATGATGACCGACAGGATTATCGCGCCGACTTCTTCCCTGATATTTGGTCTGTGGTCTGACCACATGGCATCATCTGCATTTCCTATGGCGTGCTGATTCTTTTTCTTGTCTATAGATTCCGCCGATTATCCACACGTTAGCTCGCACAATGAGTTTCGGACACTCTCGCAATCCAGATATTGTAGATTGCGGCCTGTCTACATTTGTGCGCGGGTTAAGTTAATCTGGTTGATCTCTGCCACTGCTCTATGCCGCAATCTGGGGGTGCTTTCGAGTCTTTTCGAGCTGGCTGTCGGTACTCTTCGTCCCATCCTCTTGTATGAGTCATTTTACTTGTCCCTGTATGCCCCCGCCCGCTGGATTCAACGGCAATACTACCCGTGTTCCTATAAAGTGGGTAGGGCCGACAAGCGTGGCCTCGACGTTTTGCCCACATTGCAAACTTTATTGTAGTCCCTGAAGGGCCCAAGGCGAAGGAGAACGGTATGTGTAGGACATGAGCTTATTCCATTCAGCAGTTCGAGCCCGTGTATGCGCGCGACGTCTCTGACGCCTCAGTTGGGAGAGGAGCTATCGGTTGCAACCCTGATGCTCTCGAAGAAGGACCTGCGGCGTCGCCACAGCGGGAAAATGCTCACTTGGTTTCATTCTGGTTGTTTGGCCTGCGACTGGAGCTGAAGGAAATTTAATTCCTGGCGCGGGGATATGTGTCATGGAGCAAGGCGCGAACCATTCGCAAAGCGCGTCATATCACTGCAGGCAGACAACAAAAAAACGACGGTAACAGGTATTGCCCACGGTCCAAGCCCGAATCGACCGGACATCTCCTGCACGGAGATTGATTGCGATGCAGGTGCGGGCCAGTCCGCAATTGAACCTTGCTAGTGTGTAACTGACCCTAGCTACATTCATGACTTTGTGAACAGTCATTCGAGGCGGATGCATACCATATTCAGCGCTAATCAGATACGGATGATAAGCGCGACGATTGAATAGAGACCCCACCTCAAAATGCTCGAAGTAGCGCAGACGTGGCGCGAGGCACAGCGGAGTCGGGGGACAAAGCCTAATTCACGGAAACGAATATTGCGGAGCGAAATAAAAATATTCTTTCGAACCAGGCTCAGGGTCCAAGGCCGGATCGAACGGGCGTCGTCTGCACATAAGGGACTGGAAAACCAGCTGAATATGAATCACGTGCGGGCCACTCCGCAATTGGACCTCGATAGTGCACAGTCGAACCTGAATAAACAGATAGATCAATATCCAGGGCGAATGGGAGGAAGTCGATACCGACCGATTCGGCGCTGATCGAGCACTTCTACCGAAACATTGCATGTAAATAGCTTACCTTGAAACACAAAGGAGAAGGCAACCAGCGGCCAAGTTGAGTGAGATGCAACCAGAATTAAGGAGTCTACTTCCACTTAATATCCCAATATTCATGCAAAAATAAAAATATAACGTGTCAACCCACGGTCCAAGCCCGACTCGAACGGGCGCCGCGTGCCGGCGGAGTTATTGCGAAACCATACGCGGCAGGTGCGGCCCCACCGCAAGTGGACCTGATTACTGTACAGGAGAAGCTGAATAGATGAGCAAATTTAGGCAAAGAGGAAGGTAACCAACACACATATATTGATCTTAGATTCTATGCTCTAGGGGCAATTCATGCAGAAGAACACCGCGCAATGCCCACGAAACTTCTTAGGCTCACTTACCGACGAGAGGTCCCGGCAGAATTTCACACCAAAAAAAGCACAATCGGCGACAAGGCCACAGGCCAAGCCCGAATCGAACGGATGCGATCCAAGTGAAAGATGATGCGGGTGGGGCCCCTCCTCAATTGGACTTGAATACTCTCGAGAAGAGGCGGAAGAGATGAGTGAATTCAAAGGAGAGCAGATAGCTAACGCACCCGCGGAGCGATGTCAATGCCAGATTTAGAAGAGTCCCTTGATCGAACATACGCCCTGAGTGAAGAAAGCTGGAGGAATTGAGTGTATGGGAAAAACCCCAATGGTACGGAGAGCGCGAGGTGGTCAGCGAGCTGAGCTGCGGGGCGAAGCCGCGCGCGCCGCAAGCTGCGAGAGGTCTATCGGACATCCTAATTCAAGGAGGTAAAGACGGCTGCTATTTTGAACGCAGAAGCAAAAGGAATTGGAAATCAACACGGTCCAAGCCCGAATCGAACGGGCGTCCCCTGCAGGTGGCGTTCGTTCTATCTCAGCCGCTGCAGGTGGGGCCTCTCCGCAATTGGACCTTCTTACTGTGCAACTCAACTTGTCAGATCGGTGAATCTGGACAGTATTAAAAAGCGGACGTACAGACGGATTGATACGTTCCAGATCCGGCGCCGGTCAAAGACCTGAGAGTTATTCCTCGGACGGTGTGAATGTCGGACAGGTCTGGGACGCAGCCGAATTCCCCGCGGCGCAGATTATGGGCCAGGATGCAGAAGCAGTGAGAAAGGAAATACTTCGAACCAGCCACACGGCCCAAGCAAGGCCGAGTGGAACGGGCGTCCACGGGATAATTCGCGGACAGACGAGCGACAGGAGGGCATGGGCGAACGCACGCAGAATTGAGGCTCGGGCCAATTTGGATGGGATGATTACAGTGCGGGAGCAGCGCGATGGAACATCCGTATGGGAGTAGTACTGGGACATTATTATCATCCGCCTGGAGTGAGAGAAGTTAAAATATCACGCACCGCACGGTCCAAGCCAGATTGGTAGCAACGTCGGCGGCGCATAACAGACGCAAAACGGGGAATCGCTGAAACCGGCCAAGGGACCAAGGCCGAATCGAATGGGCGTCGCCTGCAAGCACGCTCTTGGGGTTCTAGTCGGCGCGAAGCAGGGGAGGGCCGCTTCGTGATTGGACCTTGCGAGTGGTGAGCAGTGTCCGAATAGGAGGATGACTTTGAAGAAAGACACTGTCACACGCACACGCAGTTTGATCATATTTCCGTCCTCGGGTCGAGTTTTCCCAGGGGATGCGAATGCGAAGTATTGGAACAAAGTAATATTAGAACCTGGGTCGATGGGTCGATTGACGGACCTGTGCATTGTTCTGGAAATCAATGTCATCGTTGCGTTGCCCGCGTTGGCAGGCGAATATCATGAAGCTTGATATGTGGGTCCGTTGCACTGAAGGAAACCAATGACCCATCGCCCGAAAACCCTGCCGAGGGAACAAACAGAACAACAAGTCCCAGCGCAGAAACCCTTGTGTACCGTGGGTACCAGGGCGTCGTTTTCGGCGGTAAGTGGTGATGGAAACATTGCAAGAAGGACCTGCCGATACTTCACGACGGCTCTAGACCCTTTAACCACGGGAATAAAGTCAGAGAGATGTACGCAATGAGAGCGAAAAGGTACACTATGGATACCCTCAGTGAAGGCGGCCAGTATAGGAATTAAGTGATAACTAGGACAGGAATGCGCAATGCGGACGGGGCTCCAGGCGAGGGACAACACTACACCGTCCTGCACCTCGACCGTGATAGTACGCCGCGCAGATGCGGAACGTACGCGGCGCGAAGTGACGTGCACGGCGCGCAAAGGAGGAGCCGCGGCGAGCGCATCCTGAGCTCCGCGCGCAGGAGGCAGGCGCGTCGCGAAAGCGTAGAAGTAGGAAATGCGCAACGCACGCGGCGTAGAGTGGCTAGGTTTATGGCTTCTAGCTCAGTATTTTCTGCCAATGCAGCTATGGATGTCGCGGGAAGCAGAAGGGAAGGATGCCACGTGTTCCCGCCGGCGATCACCGTTAATTGGGCGCTTAACAGCTTGCCTTTCACCGCCACCACGGCGCTTGCAAACCGTCTGGGTACACAACTCTGTGGCCGATGTCGAAGCCTTCCTCCGGGCGATCGTTGATTCCAGGGAGGGTTCTGCAACCTGACTGTCAAGCCTTACTGAGGAATACATCAGTTATTCATCTTGCGCCGACAGAGCTCTCCGTCATCTCACTGAGGATCCTTCGACTTGCTAGTAAGTACCGTACCTCCACAGACGTGCCCCGCACAATCTTATCGAAGCCGAACGTCACGGAGCGTCTTTTGAAAACCCATGCGGGGATCGCCTTATGGTCCCCGGGAACGATTCACCAATCCACGCACTTTCCGTCGTACTAGCAGCAACCGAGGTCGGCGCAGTATGGCTCCTCCCTTTGGCGTACTACCGTGCGGTCACATTTGTGCCTAAAAGGCTCCTGGCTGTCGACACGGGTCCAATGGAGCCCTACGTGCAGAAGTGTTTACGTGCGCAGCTTCATCTGTCCCGCGGTACCAATTCCTTGCGGAAAAGGCGATACTCTCACCTGCATGACGCCCGGGACATGCGACGCGCTCCGATGCACGCTGCTTCTCGAGCCCTTCGCGCTTGTGACGGAAGATGCGGATCTGGACCCATTCCGGCGGTGGGACGACAGCAGCTTCGATGCGCTGAGCGAGAGGGGGATGTGCAATTATTGCCGCGACTGTAAATGAGGCTTTGCCTGGGCGACCTCCCTAGCATATTCGGTCTCCCCGCCTGGGATGAGTCGCACGCGACGAAGAGGGCTGCGATGGGCGAGGAGGAAGAAGATGCCCCACCATGAGGGAAGGAGGCCATAAACGTTCGGCTTGGATACCCACTCCCGATGTTGCTTCCTCACGTCCTTCTGTGTTTGCAAGGCCACAGCCGGGCGGGTGTCGATTATTAGTTGCCCCAACCGTGAGCGCTGCGAGGATGATCGTAGGAACTCAAGGCATCGAGTACAAAGATATTCTCAACGATACATTACAGCAGCGACGTGAATGACTTTCATCTTGGGTACTGTCATGGAATATATGTCAGTGAATGGGGAAGTGCTGAATGCGTTGGATTCCTCACCGAAGAGTAGAGATTGCGAGTCTTGTCTGACTTGGCTCCTTCCCTGGTCAATTGCAGCCTTATATGTGGCTGGCTTCCCGGCTTCGACGGCCCTCGATGTAAGCAGGGGGGAGGGGGATATTAGTGTTTCTCGGACTCTTTGATTTTTAGTCTGCAATACTGAAGCACTTATTTTGAGTTGATAGCGCGGGCATGTCGGTGTCTCGGAGCGCAGTGACACCTGGTTGCTTTACTTGTTCTCTCGGAGAAGTATTAGATTATGCACAGAGAGTCGAAGGCTATGCCCAGCACCGCCGCAGGAATTTCCGGCATCCCCGGAGGTGAGTTTGTAGATGGCTAATCAGCCAAAATGTAAAGCGTGAGCGGGAATAAACCGTGTTTGATTGGAGATATCCATCATAATCAACGCCACTCCCACTGCCCGTTCCATTCAGTTGAAACCTGGGTTTGCTTCAGTAGTAACAATCCCTCGTATTTACGAGTGCCACAACTAACCAGCAAGATCGTAGGTATGTTAAGCTCGCCCGACTCGGAGGATAATTGGATTAGCGAACATGCCTGCAGCCATCTTCCGAGTGCCATACATACTATGATTCGTTGAGGCTTAATTTTAACCTGGGTATAAGTGGCTTCAGATACCTCCTGTTGTTTTCCTATCGTGAACAGTGCCTCCTCAGGCCTTGAAAAATCACCTCTCATTCCAACTCATCTGTTAATTTACGAGCAAGAACTGGCTGCACACATTGAATCGGAGCTGAATATTTCGTCAATGGAGCACGTCAGAAGGATGTCGGAATTAGCACTTTTCGGGGTTCTTCAGGGTAATACACAAATTTTAATCGGGTCCCAGTTCTGAATGGCCGGGATCTTGTACGTCTGTGGAACACGTTCAGAAAATGTCGCATTTAGCAGTTTGTGGGGTTGTTCGATAAATTTAAACGCCAGGATGACTAGGGTCGCGAGGGAGTCGGAATTTCCTAGACATATATAAGCTGAAGGCTAGTCGGCGACCTCTTCAAGAGCTTTGCTAAGTCAAACCTCCACCGCACTAGAAAACCCCCCGGTAAGAAATACACTTGAAGCCAATCGCGAGGTGCTCACAACATTCACATGTCCGCAGACCTCGCGGCAATGAAGATTTCCTACATAACGGTCATTTCCCTCCTCTTCCATGCGTCCATCGCGTTGTCCAAATCGTGCGACGGTGGGGAATGTGTCTCCCTGTCCCGTGGGAGTGACTGCCAGCCCACGGGGGAGCTCACCGACTACGTCCCCACCTGCGCCGGCAACTGTTACCAATACAACAGCTTTGACAGTGTCGCGGTGTCTGGCGGCTTCGCAGATGGAACAGATTGCCATATCTTCTCAGACATCAATTGCCAGAACGAGATCGCCGACACGGGCAACGTGCACTCCAACAAGTGCGTGAACACGCCAGGCGCACAGAGCATGATATGTTACTTTGCGTGCTAACGTAAGTCTCGAGTTCGCCGTGGAAACAATTCCTTACCTGCAAGCAAGTCCAGCCTACGCGCGAACATCGACCAATGAAAGCAGGATTTTGTTTGTTCAGAATTGTTGTCCCTAGGCAGTATATCAATTTTAACAGAGATTTATTTATATGTGCGTCAGTAATGCGGCCCTAGAACATCCATGCTCGGCCGAATTCAGATGATTGAATTCAAATCCAAGTTCGGCATTTCACGTCGGCGCTCGGCCTCATCTAGACACCCGAATCTCCCCGGACTTGCACACTCCTGCACGGTAATTGAGTTCCGAAGTTTGATTCCAGGCGAAAAGCTATGAGTGGCGATGACTGAGACAAATCAGCGCGAGGATATCAAACTGAACTGAGAACTTTCTCTGCGATGTAATTTATGCGTGGTCCTGTGAGTTGAATACAAACACAAGGCTTGAGTGACTGGAAATAAGCCAGTGATGAATGAAAGTATCGAAGCCTTGATTCAATCCCTGACATGCCTGAATTCACAAGAGGTTGAGCCGAATCTGATCACGTTCGATTATTGACTCGCTGGATTAGGGTGGAGGAGAAAGAAACGCAGGAAGAAAAAATACACTGTGTGGACAAAATGATTGAATGATGGTTTTTCAATCATTTCTTAGTCAAATCACTCCAAATAAGATGTACATAGGCATGAACCTTTGTTGATTTCATGGGGATATACACCATTCAACCTACACCATCCCCCCTTTGTTCTCTCAGAATAAAATATTTGGGCATATTCTGAAACATTCTGTCTGTGGAATCATCTTGTATGCAAAAAGGGTAAATACAAGCTGAAAGTACTTGAAAAATGAACCTCATTCATGCTTTGGTTGACCTGAATCCAATGGCATTTGAGCTCACGGCGGGGCGTTCAAGTTGGCCATTTTGAGCATTTTTGACATAAAATGCCCCAAAATACTAAAAATGGCCAACTTGCATTGGTCATCGCGAGTCCAAAACACCTTCAATCTGGGCCAATGAAAGCATGAGTAAAGTTCATTTTTCAAGTACTTTCAGCCTGTGTTCGCCCTTTTTGCATACAAGATGATTCCACAGACAGAATTTTCCAGAATATGCCCAAATATTTTATTCTGAGAGAACGAAGGGGGGATGGTGTAGGTTAAATGGTGTATATCACCATGAAATCAACAAAGGTTCATGCCTACATTTTATTTGGAGTGATTTGACTAAGAAATGATCGAAAAACCATCATTCAATCATTTTGTCCACATAGTGTACCTCGAGTGGCAACCAATACCGTCGGGGGGGGGGGCATCGAACGCCGTCTTCCTCGGATTTTCAAATGATAGTCGTAACATTTCGAGGACAGCCGGCCATGGTCGACGACGGCTTGTCAGCCCCTGGATACCGTGACTGAAATTTGAGTCGATTTCATGGTGACTTTTACCGCGCTGGAGGGAATGTGTGAAAGAGATGAAACCCAAGATTCAACGCGTCCGACGTGCGCATGCACTGCAGCGCGGCGCGCAGGAAGGGTGCGCGAAGATCCCAGATTCGAGGCGCAGAACGAAACGGAACGCGCTGCAAGCTCCCCCAACCAGCTGCGGAACGCACAGGGCTCGAAGCGGTGGACACATCGAGGAGGGTGCAGCGGGGAGACAGGCCTTATTGAGGCGCTGGGCAGGGCGGCGCGACGAGCCAAAGCACACGACGGAGAACAGCGACACGGGGGAACACATAGAGGGGAAAGATAGCATGCAACTTGCGATCACCATGCAGCTCCGCGGCGAGCCATCAAAACGGCGGTGGCCTGCATGGGAGGGTTTCTCGCACCTTTGAGTTATCGAGTAGTAAGAACAGAAGTATCCACTGTTAATCTTGCGCGCCGCAGAGAGGTGTCCCTCTCTAGTTCTTGCCGAACGGGCGCCGCCAGTGCAGCCGGTCTGGGGAGAGCGCGCGGCGACCAGAGAGACAAGGCGGGGGGCAAGATACTACGCAGCGCGAAGGGACCACGACGGGCGGAGGGGGAGGAAAGTCAAGGCGCCGGGCTAGATAGTACTCGGCGCAGATGCGAAGATGCGACAAGTATGGGCCGGCCGTGACGTCGCCGCGCGCCAGCATTCATCCTAGTTCATTCTCGCCGCTGCACGACTCGCTGAAGGAAAGCGCCGCCACCAGAGCGTCACTGGCGGCGCGCGCTCGATCTCGGGCGAGGGTCAATGAGCGCGTTCTAGAGGCTGGTCTGAGGCAAAAGGAGCTGATTTTAGGCGCAAGGAGCTTGAATGCGCAGGACCGGCGGCGCCCGAGCCTCGGAGAAGCAGACGAGATGGTGGTAGCGAAGGAAGGCTCGGCTTTTACCCAGGCTGCTCCGCAGCTCTCCCACGTGGGCGACGGATGCCCCATTTTTCACCCGGCTTTCAGAATGTTTCAAGTTCCCATCGATTCGCCGGCGAACTTGAATAACCTGCAGGCACATACGCGCGCTGGGACTACAGGAAAATGTTCAAAAGGCGTACTACGAAGGGAATGCAATAAAAATTTCCCGATCGCTGCACTCGATGCGACGGGGGACGACACATTCATCTCACACACCGAGCGCAGCTAAATGACGACCTAGGTCGCGGAGGATCCCAGCGGGATATTTGAAGTCGAAGCTCATTATGGCCGCAATTCTTGGGCGATCTAGATCATTGTCATAATCTATAACAAACGCCAGGGGGGCACAACGTGAGTTAAACTGCAGAGGTTCATGTCAGCCCAAAATCCCCAGTAACTCATCTTGTCCAACAGCCTAGGCAATCAAGAAAACCACTCTGATTCGAGGATATAGGTGTAAAATGGAATCCACGAGTAATGATTTGGGGTGGAATAGCATTGACTTATTGAAGCTCGAAAGCGAGCGAGACCAAGAAAATCGTTTGGTGATTTCGAACTGCAAGCTTCAATTCGTCAGTCCGGGTTCAGGAGCATTCGTTGAAGACCACACCTATACCTCATACTCTTTTGATCAGTTAGTCGGTCGGATTCTCCAATCGCTCCATTGCTGTACGCCTCATCTCCTGCAACTCCTCCACCGAATAATCCCGCAGCTCGATTCCCGACAACGTGTGCTTGCTCTCACGCACCACGCGCTCCAGCCGCTCGGTGCCCTTTTCGTCTTCGGCGAACTCAGACCTCAGCCACGCGAGGGTGTCTTCCGCACGCAGGGCGACGCCGTACGCCTCGAGTAGCTCGAGGAGACTTTCCGCGGGCTGGCTGATCGTCCGCGCGCGGCATATCGCCACGAACGAGGGGAGGAGACGCGCGCATGCGGCGGGCGAAGTGTCCGCGAGCTGTAGGAGAGCCTCAGATACCGTGGTCGAACGGGCATGTCTATGGCGTTTACCCGAAGCATCTGGCCGTCCACCACCGTGTTTCTGCCTGCGCGCCCCGGGGTGGCCATGGCGACTGCGAGGTCGAGGATGCGGGTCCCCGCGATGGCCGGCCAGAGTTTCTGGATCGTATATGCCGCAGCGGAAAAGAGATTTTTCACGACATAATACGGCCGTGTGCGGCTTAGACACCGTTCGATGAGTCGGTCAATAAGGTCTGTAGTCGGTTCGCCGAAGGCGAAGAGGAGGGCTGCCCCGCCAGTGAGTGGGAAGGAGTTGTCGCCGCAGACATCGAAGAGGTCGAGAAGGGCGATGTTTTGAGCGGGCGTGAATTGCGAAAGGTGGGGGAAGAGTCCACCAACGACCTCCAGCAATATATAATAAAGCCAAGGACATACAATTGAAACGCACCTGCTCCTGCCATCTAGACGCTTTGGTCATGGGGAGTCTTCTGTGCACAAGGGCATCCAGAACGATGTCAATCCACTTTGAGTCACCGCTGCCGCAATGACAATGGAATGGGTAAATTCAGCGGCAACCGTCCATGTCAATATCAATTAATGCGCACCTTATTGGGGTCATATAGTCCGTCCAAAAGCGGTGGGCGTTCCGGTTGTGTCTGTCCGCCCTCGCCTTCCACTCGTCTCGCATCGACACGTCCAGCCGCCAAAAGTCTCCGGAACGACCCGATGCCCTGTAAGCCTGATCTGCGCTGATAGATCGACGTCAACTTTGCGATCCGAGGGAAACTTGAAAGAATGCGTACTTAGCACCGCCGATTAAAGCGGCATCAAGGCCGAAGGCCGCGGCTCGTTTGTGAGCGGAGGTGTCTCCACCGATGTTCGCAAGTTGGAGGAGTTCGCTCAGAGTTCCAATCACTGGTTTAGGAGCGCTTCGTGGTTGTGCGATGACGGTCTTCTGGAATGTGGCGGATTGACACTTGATTTTATGAGTCTTCCAGTCGCCTTTCGAGCAGTTAATTGGAACCAGCGGATAAGGTGGCGAACGACGAACGCCTTTGGCATTCTTTTGAACAGTAGGATACTGTGGACTGGTCGGTAAGTGATACATACATATTGCCAGATCTGTCAGCGCACCGGTCTGGCATCCAGCGCAGCGATTTGCCGCGGGCTTGGCGCAAATGCAGACTCCGCTACCATCACTGTTATCGGGCATCACGGCGCTGAGAGGTGGCATCAGCGTCTGCAGGGACTGAGAGAAGAATTATCAGTTGCTTTAAGGTTTGGAGGACGATGGTGGTGGAAGTCGAGAGCAGAAAGCACAAATTTACACACACTTTACGTCTGTGGTGATCCTGACGACTTGCGGGCCGGCCGGCCGAACAATTTGGAGGGGAGTTGGGATTTGGTGGGATGGTCGAAGGGGAAAGCATCGGTGACTTGCTACAGCTATTCGCAAGGACCCGGTGCCGCCTGAGCCAGCTGCTCCGGACTGTATTGCATTGCGAATCGAGAGGATATCCAACTTGTCTGATAGTTTTGTGAGCTTATGCATCATGCCGCCCAGAGAGTTGCAGGACGATTACGACAGGGATGGTTCACAGAAATCGAAGGAGAAAAGAAAAATGATATTCGTTCTCTGGTACGGTCTGTGGCAAGGTTAGGATTGTGAATTCTGAATTGGCGGCCAACCTGCCTATAAGTACACGGCCACCATCTGATGTTTGCACGTAGTTCATGGGGAAATCAGCATCTGGGCGCAACACATTCGAAGCGAATTGACATGCCTAACACTGTTCACCATCTTTCACAGTTCCCGCGATCGACGCCGCGTCGGTCTGCGCAGCTCCTCCCCATCGTCATTCTTTGCGACGAGCCCGAACCGGGTCAATGCGCCGTCGTCCGCGTCTTTCAGGAGCTGCTGCGGACGTGCGCTGCTCCCCCTGTCTTGCTCGGGGAACTACACAAACAGCCACGCGCAGCCTGTCACTGGATGTGCGGCTTGTACGCAGAGGTACCAACACGATGCGTGCGAGGTGGGCCTCAGAGATGATGTGAACGACGTGCAGCGCAAGCCTGCCCCCGCTCCGCGGGGTGCGCGCGTCGCTGTCTGCCCACTCCGCACCGTGCACTCGCATATCGTCCGCGTCAACGGCGCGCACTGTGACGCGGAGGGGCAGTGTGCCACGTACCGTACTGCGTTTCTCACGCTGGATCTGGGAGGTGGAGGTACAGAGTTCGCGACTAAGCTGCGAGAACATGGGATGACAGGAAAATGCACACGTTCACACGTTGGCGCAAATTGGCAAATCCTGGTGTCAGGGCGAGATTAAAATCCTAATATTCCACGAAGAACGACGTGAACGAGGGACGAGATGCAGAATTGAAAGCGAGACAAAAAGCTTCCGAGCCAGCAACCAGGGTCCAAGCCCGAGTCGAACGGACGTCTCCTGCGTTAATCATAGTTGTCCGATGATATGATGCGGGTGCGAGCCACTTCGCAATTGGACCTTGACACCGTGTAGGGGACCCTGATTAGATTGGAAGATTTCAGAGTGAAGGCGAACAGAGGTTCGGCGCACGTGTGGATTAATACTGCATGAGCCTGTTGAGCACGCGATTCCGCGCTGACGATGCGCCCGAAGAGAATAAGACGAATAAATTGGGGTTAATTTGGGGAGCTGAGGGAATATTCGGCATGCTCTGCGGGAGAAGCTGAATGGATTAGTGAATATGATGAAGAGAAGGTGGCCAACGCGGAGCGATGTAGGAAGTTAAAAGATCACGCACCGCATGCTCCAAGCCAGATTGGTAGCAACGTCGGCCGGCGCATAACGGACGCAAAATCCCTGAATGAAATCCACCAGGGTCCAAGCCCGAGTCGAACGGGCGTCGCCTGCATATCCGCTCCCTTCTGTGACACGCGAAGCAGGTGCGGACCGCTCCGCAATTGGACCTTCCGAGTGCTGAGCCTTGATAGGTTAAGAATAGGGACACAACCGTACCTTGATCGGATTGGCTTACTTCGGTGAGCCATCCGCAGGGAATATGGGGTTCACTGATGTTGAGTTCTTGAGTTCCCATTCGAACGGCGCATTGGTGGATTTCAGGTGCAAGAATCCCAGCGCGATAAGTATGAAAAAACACGCAATGGGGACAGGAGGAAAAAGATCATGTAAACTGAACGGGATGCATTCTGTGCTTGCTGTCGGACCCGGTGCAGGATGGGTGTCTCCGCAATTGGACCATGGTATTCTGTAGGGGACGCTCAGTGCTGGGGTAAAACGTAAGGAACCAGACGACCGAAAGCCCGCCAGTTCGTCCTGGTATGGGAGACCCTGACAGATCTTGCATACCTCCGAGCCCGTCCTTCTCCGACGTAAGCGGTGCGTCTCCGCGAGGCATTGCGAGGACGATTGCCCGGTCACCGACGACGGATTTGAGACTCATCGCAGAAGTAGAGAGACGCGTATAACAAAAATGCCTTCACTGCAACTCTATGCCGTCGACGGAAATCAAATCCCCCGGCTTCCTCGGATGCGAAGCACTTTTCGAGAATGACGATCCGCTGGTCGACCACGGCTTACTGCCCTATGGAACCCCTGGGTCAATGACGTCAGAGTCGGATCGTGGTGGATGGGCGAATGCGCGAGGTAGATGAGGAGACAAGGCGGGGAACGTAGCGGACCTGGACATGAGCGGCGGCGCAGTACACAAGGGGAGCGCACGGCGACATACTAAGTACGCAGCGCGAGGGGGCCTGCGGGCGGAGGGGGGAGCCGCGGCGACACGAGAGTCAAGGCGCCGGGCGAGATGTACTCGGCGCAGATGCGGAGCTGCGGCGAGCGCGGCGGGGATGCACGGCACGTCGCGGGAGCGATCGCGTGCGCGAAGATGCGATGCGTATGGGGCCGTGACGTCGCCGAGCGTCAGCATTCAACCCAGTTCATCCCCGCAGCCGCACGACTCGCCAAAGGAAAGCATCGCCCCCGGTGCATCACTGGCGACGCGCGCTCGATCTCGGGCGAGGGTCAATGAACGCGTTGGAGGAGCTGGTTTGAGGCAAAAGAAGCTGGTTTTAGGCACAAGGAGCTTGGATGCGCAGGACCGGCAGCGCGCGAGCTTCGGAATCGGAGAAGCAGATGAGATGGTGATGGCGTGAAGGATGGCTCGGCTTTTGCCCGGGCTGATCCGCAGATGTCCCACGTGGGTGACGGATGTCCCATTTTTCACCCGGCGTTCAAAATTCGCCCAATATTAATCCACCCCGCGTGTCTGGTCTCCGCTGCGACGCTCCGGAGAGTTACAATTTCAAGTCCCTATCGACATGCGAGCGTACTTGAATAAACTGCAGGCACCTGCGCGTGCTGGGATTATAGCCTAATAGGTAAATGTTCAAAGGGGCGTAAAGCGAATGCAATAAAAATTACTCGCTCGCCGCACTTGTACCAGCCAGCGCTCGAAGTCATGACTCAATGGGATGAAAAACTCCCTCATAATGAGAACATGGTCCAAGCCCGAATCGAACGGGCGTCGCCTGCATGCAACTCTGTCTCTTGGCATCACACGGTGCAGGTGCGGGCCTCTCCGCAATTGGAGCTTGGTAGTGCCTAATTGAACCTAGTGAGATCAGTGAATTTCGGACGCTAATTGAAGACTGACGCGCGTACGGAACGTTCCAGATTCGGCGCTGATGGCCCACTTATTGTTACTGTAACGATTTCAAGAGGCTTGTGTGATAGAACTTGCTCGTTCGATAACATCGAGAACCAAAGCAGTGGCAGGATATTGGGCATGGCAGAGATGGGTTGAGCAAGCGGTTGAAAAACCCAGGACATACATGAGCCGGTAGAATTGGAATGTTGATAACTCTGCTTGATCCAACATTGTTGAAGTGGGATTTCCAACTTTACGCCAGTAGAAAAGAAGACAGGGAAGCTGGGGAGGAAGCGCTACTAATGGTATCTGCTTTACTGTAGTATTTCGATCAATTCGACACAGAGACGACACTTCGACAGACCACAACATTTGGCGTGACACCCTTGAAATGTCAACACTGACTGCGAAAATTTGGGCTTGTTGCATTGCAGAGCAGAATTTGGGGTGGATGTTAGCCTGGCTCATGTCCCTCTCAAACTGAAATTAAACATTGGCCAACCGCACAATTTCTTCCGATGCCTCTCCCGTCTGCGCAATTTTCAGGTCGCTCGCCATCTTCGCGGCGTTTCCCCGCAAGATCTCACCCATCGCTCCGCGCGCCGCAGCGAACGTCTCTTTGAACTCCTCCGAGGCGTCCTCGAGGGTACCGGTGATTTCGGCATCACTGTACAGGGATGGCCCGATTTGTGCTCCAGTGCGAATCTGCCAGTCACGCCGGCCAGCGCATGTAAGCGGGGTGATTAACAAGCAAAAATCACAAGACCTGGAGGAGCTCTATAGCGACCGCATTCGGCCCTGTCGAGAAGAAAGCGGCATTGAGCGTTTGTTCGCCACTCGCAGGCCAGATGATGAGCGGGATTCCCTGTGTCAGTGACTCGGACAGAGAGCTGGGCAGGATCAAACGCGGGGTGAGTTGACCTTGATTGGCGTCTTCGGCCATATATACAATAGAAATACTTACTTCCAACCACCATGTGTCAGGAACCAGCCCACTGCGCCATGCTGCAAGATGGCGCGTTGCTCAACCCAGAAGTTGCAGATGAGGCCTTTGCCGCTGGCGTTGACGCGCTCTATGAGATCCTGAGGGAGCGATGCCACCTTAGACCCAAGTGCGAATATGAAAGGGAAGGGTTTCTTGAGATCCAAAAGTGTCGTTACAAGCGTCTCGACGTGCTGTCGCGTGGCGACTGGAAAGTAGATGGACCTAGATGGCAGGAAAACTATTTATCAGCGAGGGATGGCAGTAGTACAAGACAGCGCGCACCCGAAAGAGATGTAGACAACTGATCTCTTCCCGTGTGGACTGACGGCACTGTCTAGAAACGACCTGACGCGCTCGTCAGAGGGCGTAACTCGAACATCAGTATCCCAGCAGCACGGATGCGCCTGCATTCCGATGGTGAAAAGCTCCTGCCCCCGTTTCTCGTACAACTCGCGGCAGTACGGAACACCCGTGGGCTCGATGCAGCTGCTTGTGGTAGCGATGAATCCGTCGACGGACTTTGCTAGCTTCTGCGCGTCCGCTACTGCCGCGCCCATCAGAAGGGCTGGACCAGCAGCATACGGATGGCACTCGTGGTCGTACATTTCTAGGCCGCCAGGAAATTTGACCACTGCACCGGAAAGCTTGTCGGTACCATTGGAGGCCATTACAACCTGTATTTTCAATTTGAATTGGTCAGATAAAATTGGTGGTTAAGAAGTCTCAACCTGTTGCAGAATGTCATTCAGAGAGCGCCCGCCACGCTTTGCCTCGTCCGCGTATATTTCTTCGGCTATTGCCAAGACATCCGGTTCACTGAGATATGCGGGCAACGAGACGGCGCCGGTGGACCAAACAGAAGGGTCTTGCAGTCGGAACCAAGGACTTGCTTGGTGGGCTCGACTACAGATCCTCCGACGTTCCAATCCAAGTACGACAATCAGGTAAATGGGAAGAGTTGGAACGTTGGCGGAAAGGATACATGAACCGTGTGTGGCGTGGGCCATCCTTCAGTGCTTTCCTGGGTGGATTGGCTGATAGTATCCATCCACCCGGCGGAGAGTTGGTCGGGCCCCTCTTTATATCCGACCGCCACACTAAAGAATCGAAGGGCAGTGAATTTCCGACCCAAATGAAACAAGATAGGACAAACTTCTTTGGGCCCACTCCAATGGTTCGAAGTCGCGCTTTGTCGTACGTGCGCCCATCCGAGGCTAGCTCTGTTTCCATCTGCGCAACTAACAGGCAAATCGCCCAAAAAAATAAGCCTCGTGAATTCGCGGACAACGTACACACCCATGACATTGTGCTGCACAATGGTAATGACAACGTCGGGATCCTTGTTGAGCATCTGGGTCGCCACGTGGATGTAGCTTGTCGTCTGTCCCCAAGCCGGGGTGAGCAAGGTAGCGATGTGACGTTTAGTCATGGTGTGAGTCAGGACGAGAAGGCGGGGAGAGTGATAAGAGTGATACAGTCATGGCAAGGAGATTGTGACCCCCATTGAATTGAGAATAATCTCACGTCGCTGGAAGCCGCGGGCTGGCCCGGAAAATTTGACAGAAGAGGCTGGAAGGTGTTCAACAGTGTTCAACTGCCAGAACTGGTGATGAATGTATAGGACCGGCGACCTGAATGAATCCTGGGTGAAGTTCGTGGAAACCGGCGTTCATGAGCTGGACCGTGCTATTCATTCAGTCTTGCACAAGACCAACCAAACTTACCCATATACGGAATTCGACTGGACGTCGTGGGAAGTGTTCTGAACTAGCGCTACGGAGTTTTGTATCTGGAGGGAGTGGCCAAGCGGATCGGTAGAAGGTGTTGGAACCAAGAGATATAGGTTTAAAGCAAACTTACCTTACACAACAAAAAGTTGTGGCTTTCACCGGTTAAACGGGACCGACGAACACCTCGGATCTCGCCGGCGAAGCCCGACTTTTAATTGGGCTCCACCCGCCGCTCCTGCCGCACTCCGCCCGATATTCTCGACGTCCATCGTTTGAGCCCACCGAATGTGCACGCTATGCCTTCGCTCTCCCCTCGCTCCGGCTGCGCCGCATTTATTTGCCGCGGCGAGCAACGCTGCCACGTCGTCTCTTCCACCCTCACCGCCGCGCTGGCCGCCCATGCCTTGACCCCAACGCTTACGCCTCCGCTAGCCTCCACTAAGGCTCTCTACCCAGTCCACTGCTAATCAAGCTTAATCCTCCAGGAGCGGGATGGGATGAAAAGAGGCGCGAAGTACCCGTGGTGTACTAATAGTAGATTTTTCCCCCTGCAGCGCGGCGGTGGTCGTGGCCAAGGATGAGGAGCTGCTCATTTTGTACTACCAGCAATCTGCGGATACCAAAACGCGTTCCCGATCAGTCTGATCGCAAATGCGCAGAAATCAATACCGAACTCGGTCGGACCTAACCCTTCAATTCGGCAAAATGGGAAATTCTGGTGGGAAAAATGGTCTCTTGTAGAGCCGCCTACGTCTGGATGTCATCGAGGGTGACTTGAGCAAGGCTCGGGGTTCGCGGGGACTCGGCTTGCTGAAAACCCCGGCCTGTAACCGCTGCAAAATACGGAAAATCGTGCGGTATCTGGGTAGGTTGTGGATCCTGAAAATGCTCGGAAGACGAGCATTTCTCGACTCAGTACGCGGTCGTGGTTTTCACGCCGTCTACATACGCAAGCCATGATGGGCGCGAGATGAGCTCGTTGTACCATCTAATCATCAGATGGTAAGTTAATGATTATGCAGGACTGAAACTACGCCTACCTCGCGACGTTGGGTCTGCGCGTCATGACATCGTTCTCTCCCGACGCTACCATTGGCCCGTACGGGAGGTGGAACAGGTCCGCCAGGGTGAGCGTCTGTATAGGATGTCATCGCGACTG
Source organism: Mycena latifolia (assembly GCA_029289555.1). Classification (NCBI taxonomy): domain Eukaryota; kingdom Fungi; phylum Basidiomycota; class Agaricomycetes; order Agaricales; family Mycenaceae; genus Mycena; species Mycena latifolia. The sequence goes on along the minus strand of JARJLE010000017.1, from coordinate 104,944 downwards.
AATAAGCAACTATCGAAATAATGGAGATGAAGCACTGACGCTCCCAGCGAGGTAGCGTTGCTTCAGGAGGATCGCATCGTACGCTTCGAGCTTCTTGTCCAAGATCTGCAGCTGCTCGTCTATGACAGCCTAGTCATAGGGCCAGCCCGATTCTCTGGCGTGCCACAAAAGTTAAAATTCAACTCGATGCGAGACCACACTGAACGCACATCTTCAATATCTCAAGCTCAGCTTTGCTCGCGCTCGGGTCGAAGTTCGCCATCTCCACCGACGCGGCCTGCTCGAACAGCGCGTTTGCCTTCGGTTCAGCGGGGATCAGCCCTGACTGAGGATACTTCGCCGCGAAGTAACGGCAGATCGCGCGCGATTCATACAAGATGAAGCCTATGCCTCGGTCAGCGGTGCATGCGTTTCAAGTTGAACATAAATGTGCACAATGTAAGGAATCTGGCCGAACGGCTGCTTCTCCAAGAACTCCGCACTCTTGTGCTCGCCCTTCGACCAGTCGACGTGGATGAGCTCAAAGGGGATTCTGAGCTCGTGGAGGACCGTCGCGACGCGGCGCGTGCAGGACGCTTTCTCGTAGCCGTAGAGCTTTAGGATCGCCATTAGCTGCTGGCTGCTATTGAATGTGATGTGGAAGAGAATGCTAAGCGACTGAGGAGCCTTTATACCATCTTTGAGATCTTTATTATTCATCCAAATTCTTACTCATCCGAGATCTTACTCATTCAATTGTGTTCGCACGCTTCGGAATGCAGCCGGGAACAGCCGTCGATCCCCAGATGGTTGTGGCCCCTCAATCAATCGGTTCTTTAAACGATGTGCGGGACGGCAAAAAAAACGGGGACCTACACAAAAAAAGTGCAGGAGTGGTTTGCTGTGGTGAGGGCTATTTCATAGGGCTTTCGCGTTGTACTGACCGAGTCCATTCATACCTCCCCAGCTGATTCCGTGTCAATCCCGAACATAAAATTCGATGTTGTGATTAACTCACGTGAATTTGAATATTGTAGTCCCATCACTTCTCGTACATTTTACCCGCTAACAATTAGGTGTGCTTGGAAATTGTTTTTACAAAACTACCGCTCACCTATTTAGCTCAGACGACCGCTTCTCCGCCGGACTTTTGGGAGAGCCGTCCACGGCCATCAAACGGCCAAGATCAACGATTGCGAGCAGTTGACGGGCCACCCTTGATAACAACCGTCCCGTAAATTGATATATTGTATCACCCATTCGTTATGTTTTTGAGGTCGTAGATGCGGGGAGTGGCTTCGTAGCTGCTGAACGCATCGCGTTCCGTGTCGTGCTGCTGCAGAAGGCCGGCGCGGGCGGCAGGCAGTGCGGATGGTCGCGGTGCGTGTCGTACGCGACGGTACCGCGAGGCGGGAAAGAGTAATAGGTAGTACGGAAGGGTGCGCTGGCTGGGGACGACATCAGTATACACACCAAAAGCAAGAAACAGGAGAGTACGGAGGGCGAGCAGAAAAGAAGGATGAGGAAAGGGAGAAAAGGGAGAAGGAAAGAGAGGGAGGAGAAACGCACTGATATCCCGCTCGCAAGTGTTGAATTCGCAGATGCTGCGATGCAAAAGAGAAGACAGTGGTCTTATAGGATTGCGGTCGGCGCGTTCTTGCCCGTTCGACTCGGGACGACGCCGGTTGATGGATTGGACTATGTAGGAGGGAATCAGCCAAGGTAAAGGAAGGGTACAGGGCACGCACGATACTCGCGATCTGGAAGCGCAGCCCGGGTTCCAAGTCGCACCCGCGACGAGATGTTGCACTTGTTGACGACGGCTTGTCACCGTAAGGACACACTGATTGAAGTCGATTAGTGTCGGATCGTGGTGGAGGCGCGGTGGAGAATGCGCGATACGGACGGGCGGGCGGGAGCCTGGAGGAGACCGGGGGAGAACGCAACGGACCTGGGGATGCACGGCACTACAGTGCGCAGGCGGAGACCGCAGCCACCCGAGACTCAACGCGGATCATACACATCGTACATGCAGAAGCTCGCGGTATGAAGTGGCGCGAACGGCGGGCGGAAGGGGAACCGCGGGGAGCGCATTCCTAAGCGCCGACGGAGGAACCAGGCGTGCAGCGAAAGCGCACGGGAACCCGGGAGGCTTGGTGCGACAGCGATGAAGGAGGGGATGCGGAGCGCAAGCGGGGTGGCGTTGCTTGCACACCGAGCGGCAGGGGAGCTGGGGTTTTCCGCGAGCGCGGGAGGGATACACGCCGTGTCGGCGTATGCAGGATAACACGAGCACGGCAGGCGCGCCGGCGGCCAAAAAGAAGGGGCGCAGAGTGCAAATTAGCTCGCATACGGCCAATGGTGCATGAAGCCCGTATATAGCTTTCTGGGACGGCAGATGGTGGGGCTTGCACGCCCGAATGAAATGTACCCGCGACGAGTAAGATATGCTGCATCCATAGTCATCCAATCTGACTTATCTTAAAAAACTATTAACTATTTCAATTTTTGGCATCTCAATAATCCAGAACCAAGGAAAATTAGAGGCCACCCAGCTCTATTTTTCCTTCGTTCTTGATTTCCCTCTAGAGGCAAGCCTGAATTGATGATAGTTTTGCAAGATCAAAGTGATCGGATGAGTATGGATGCGGCATATCTTACTTGAGTGAGGGTGCCGACGTGACGCGTACGAGCCTCCAGTATTCATCCGTCGCCCTAGGGCCAAGAGTACTCACTAGTCACTGAAGGCAAGCGTCGCCACTGGGAACACGCCGCCAAGAAGATCTTGAGCGCGTTCGATACGCTGGGTTTAGGCACAAGGCGCCCGGGAGCGCCGGACGGGCGGCGCGCGAGGAGACGGCAGACGAGATGGTGGTGGGCGAGAGCAGGACTCGGCTGGATCACGTGGGTGATGGATGACACAAGTGTGATGAGCAAGTCAGAAATCTAAGAGAGTGGAATTCAAACGCATGCACGCCACGTCTTTGGCTTTGCCGGCGCCCTGCAGTCGGCAAGGGCGCTAGCCGTTTCATCGAATCTGCCGCCCGGAATTAAGGACCTGCAGCAACACCACAACGGGTAAATGTTCATGTTTGGCTTGAGCCTCGATGCTGAGCCTGGAATTGAAAATTAGATTCTGTGAAAAGAAACTCAGATCTAGAGGGCATCAAAGGTGCCAATAAATCCCTGCGAGCACGGAAAAGGCGCGCAAGTGGGCGGGGGAAAAAAACTCCTTGAACCACACAGGGTCCAAGCCCGAATCGAACGGGCGCCTCCGGCGTACAGTCTACTGCGCATACACGAGATGCACGTGCGAACCTCTCCGCATTTGGACCTGAAGAGTGCGGAGTGGAGCCTGGTTATATGGATAAATTTCCAGATCGACATGCATGCACACATAGCTTGGTTATATTTCCGTCCCCGGGATGAGCATTCCTAGGGAATGCGAGCGCGAAGTATCACAACCAATAAGTATACCTGGGTCGATAGGTCGATTTCGTGAGGCGGCATCGAGTGGGCTGACACCTGTTCCGCGATCTCAATATTTGTTGTTGATCATGAGTGGGGCGTTGAAGGCCAATGTCCTGAAGCCCAGCGGATACACTGAACGTAGGAAATCTCGAAGAATGAGTCCTAGCACACGGTCAGCCCTTTGTGCTTTGGATAACGACGGGCGTATTGTTCAGCAGTAAATGGCGGGTATTATGCGGGCAAAATTATGAGAAGCAAATGCTGCTGCTTCACGACGGCTCTGGACGTTGTTCACAACGCGAGTCTAGTCAGAGCGATGTACGCAGCGAGAGTGAAAAGCAGACTCCTTGTTACACCTCTCAAGCCGCCGAGGGGAATCGAACACCCGTCCTCCTCAGATGAACGAGTATAAAGTTCAACATTTTGAGGATGACCGTCCGCTGGTCGACGATGACATGTTGCCGTATGATATCTGTAGTGAAGAATGTCAGCGTCGCATTGTGGTAGATGGGCTGCAGGTAGATGGACGGGCGTGAGGAGACGAAGGGGGGGGGCGGTGGACGCAACGGACCTGGGAATGCACGGCGGCGCAGCACGCAAGGGAGACGCAAAGCGATCTGAGAGGCAAGGCGGGAGGAAAGATACTACGCGGCGCAAAGGAGTGCACGCGAACAGGTGCGGCGGCGAGCGCAGGAAGCAGGCGAGACGGTGAAAGAGCAGACGCATGCAGGGGTCAGGGGCGCCGGTCAGAAAACGAGTGGGCGGACGTGGATTGTAAATATACATGTCGGCGGTGCATGGTGCCCATAGCTGTCTGGGCCGCCGGCTGGAAGGGTTACAGACCGAATAAGCTATAGGAACCATGTAGCCAGAAACATAAAGCCCCCGAGCGAGCGGGGCACAGACGTAGCATACGGGGCACGATGTGCCGAACGCCAGCATCAGGAAAACCCAAATTGTTATCGCGTCTATGAGGTGTTTTATAGACATACATAGACACTGAGAGACGGTATAGCAACCTGTCTATAGCGCCTATAGCGTATATAGTGTCTATGTGGGTCTATACAGTAGCTCATAGTGATTTGGGATTTTCCTGATGAGCGTTGATCCCAGCCAGGTGATCCTCGACGCCGAACGAGTCACAGAAGGAAAGCGCTAGGGCTGCCACCCGTTGCCGCGACGGCAACGGCCGTCGATTCGACGGGTGAGCAACGGGCACGGCCCGTTGGGTCAACGGCCCGTCGAGCCCAATTCAAGATCTCTGACGGAACGGCACGGTCAACGGCACGGCCGTTGACGGTAACACGGCAAATGATGGCACAAAATAAATAATTTGGAGCTACACACGATGGTTAAACTGCCACAGTACCGATTTAGGAGCGTTTCCGAGCCAAATGGCGCGTCGACGCGGGTCCAGTGCGCGCACTGCTCACGGACGTCGACCAAGCAAAGTGATGGCACTATTGATCGCCGACGGCAATAAGAATATTCAACATGGGCTCCCCGCGAATAATTCGGGAAACATTGCTGTGCGGAAACATACAACAATCGGTGAAGGAACTTGAAATGGCCTTTGCGGTGGGTTGACAGTCGAAGATTTACCTAATCCCCAACTTTTGCGAGTCCGTGTCTATGGGAGACGAAAAATGTGCAGGTAGGGTATTTAACAGTTGGCCGACCTACAGTAAATTCAGAGGGGGCTCAAACTCTGGCAACAATACCGGGGAGCACGATAATTTTCTTGCACCTGTCGATAGCCCTGGACACGGCCGCGACGGCCGTTTTTCGACGGTTGAAAACGGGTCATACCCGTGCCGTGACCGTGCCGTTGAGCGCCATGAAAAATGGCTGACGGGACGGCACGGGCACCCGTTGAACGGGTGCCGTCGAGCCGTGGCGACGGCAACGGGCGGCAGCCCTAGAAAGCGCCACCGCGGGTGCGTCAATGGCGACGCACTACTCATCCCGGCGGAGGACTCTGGAGCGGGTTCGAGACGTCGATTCAGGTACTGGGAGCTTGGATGCGCAGCAAGGGCGGCGCACGAGAAAACGGTATTAGTCGGCGAGATGGTAGGGAGGCCTTCGGCTTGGAGTTGATCCACACGCTTGCCACATGGCGGGATGACGCACGGTCGATGTGACTTTGACCAGTGGGCGATCTGCATCCCCTCTGGCGCAAGCCCTCTTTGATCGAGCAAGATCCAAGCAGGATTAACGGCCTATTTCTGGTTGTAAAGCGAATATTCATTCACAAGGGGATTGAACAAATATCCGCAAACCGAGCGTACGGTCCCAGCCTTAGTTAGAGTCGAACGGGTCTGCAGGGGGATTTTCTTGACACTGAAGATGCAATGCACCTGGGGCCCACTCCTCAATTGGAGCTGGCTGTCTTGCAGAAGCATGGGAGAGGTAGGGATGTCACTTGATCGGATGTTTGCGAGTACAGAGACCTAGGAAAGCCGGACGCAATGCAGAACTTGAAGAGCTTCAATCTGAAGTGTCATGGAGAAGAAGATCGAGATATGTTCGACAAGGACTGGGCCTCAGAACGGTGGAGACAATGCTAGACTGCTGAGTCTAGTTGAAGAGATCAAATACTGCGCAGAGTATTCCCAGCGAATATCAGGAGATGCCCCGCTCGTTGAGGAGGCGCGAACCCCGCTCGAATAATAATAAAAAAGGTTCACCGCATTTCCAGGCTCGGTTGAACGGGTACATACTGCACTCTTTCATGAATTGGACGACAAGCAGGTGTGGTTTGCGCCGCAATCGGACCCGGATGACCTGCGGGATAACAAAGCGACGGAATGCCAAATGATGCTGAGCGCGTAGGGGACTGCCGCCCCGCCGGGGACTCAAGTACAGGGGGCAACCACGAATTTCCATCCCCGCAACTGGGGGGATCACCCACCCGCGACACTGTCACTCTCAGACTCGCCGGGTGGTGTGTAGTGAGTTGCGACACTGTGCCAAAAATCACCACAGTGTGCGCGGCAGAGGTGAGTTGCGACACTGTCGGCACGACGACAGTGTGCGCCTCGGCTACCTACGAGTTGCGACACTGTCGGCAACTGCCAGCTCTCTCGTGATACTGACACTTCTTGACTTAGCGCCAACATTGATACATCTCGACGACGGTGAACTTGTTCAAACATTCCTTTTGTAATAAACATGTAGTAGCTACTATTCGAGGTTGTGAAGTACTGTACGCGGGTTTAGAACCTTTGCTTCCAATCGAATTTACTATGAGACACATTGAGACGTCGTAATAAGGTGCAATGAGATTGACATACCCTCCTGCTACTAGGCTTCTTTGCGCCAGAGGCTTCTTGGGTTTCTAGTACCCGTTTTGATGGAACGCGTGCCCGAGAGGCCTGCGAAGCTGGAAGGATGTTGGCCTCGTCCACCTCCGACCTGCGCGTGCGCTTGGACGCAGGCTTGGCGATGGGAGGGGGTGTAGGTGGCGGAAGGGACATTGGTGGAGGGGGGCGGAGAGTTGGAAGCTCGATTTCCGCGCCGTCAATCAGCCCTGCGTCAGTTTGCGATGCAAAGTCAGAATTAAGAAATTGAGTTAGAAAATCCATTCCACCGGCGTCCCACTCGGACGGCGTAAGAGTAGATAACGAGGCTGTGGCGTGCGAGGACCCAAAAGCAATGTTTCCCCAGCCTTCATATTCGGAAGGCGCCCCGGAGGGAAAAAAGCCGGCGGCGTCCCAAGAACCGGATTCCGTAGCATCCGTAGAGGGGGTCATGCCCAACAAGAAGTCAATGTCGGCGGCGGTGAAATCATACTCAGGGGTGGCAGAGGGTAGCGACGAAGAGGCGGTCGCAAAATCGAACTCAGTCGAAACGGCGGAAGGAAGTGGCGCAGATACAGAGGCAGACTCGAACCACACCGAAGCGGCGGATGGTAGCGGGGTGCTGACGCTGCCAGAATCAGGCCGCGTCGCCCCGTTAGCAGACAAGGTGACATGTCCAATGGGGAGCAACGTCTCCGCCGAGTCGGGCAACGAAGCAAGTGTAGCGGAGATTGAGACGGGTGGGGAAGATGGTGGAAGTGACGTGAGAGTGAGAGGGGCGCGCCGAGGGGATATAACACGGCCAGAGGACGTGGCCTGGAGGAGCGGCTCCCCGGAAGCAGTGGCCACCGTGCGGGATTTGCGTTTCTTTGTGCCTTTCGACGCCGCAAGCTCAGCTCCCAGCTCTTTCACCTGCTTATCTAGCAGTTTCTTCGCCGCCTTCTTCGCATCGTACTCAACTTGTAGCTCCGTGATCTCGGCCTGCTCCTCGTTGGATGCCCGAGTCTTCTTAACGGCAGCGGCGCCGCGCTGCACCTTGCGGCCCATCCGATGGAGGAGGTTGTTGGACGGGTTATCGAGGAGTCCGGTGTCGAGACTATCTTGCACCTCGAGCGCCGTCTTGAAATCGACCTTACGCGCACTGCCAGGACGTCAAAACAAAGGAGAGGATGATATCGTTGCAACGCACGTTTCAATCGCCTCTAGTATGGTTAATTTCGTACCGGTTTGCTGATTAGTCCAATGGTGTTGGCCTTCGTCAAGGTTGGTCGTCCCGTCAGTGATATCCCAATCGTCAGGAAGGATACCTGAGCGAGTCTTGATCAACGACGAAGGAATCCACGGTATTGTAGCTTGTGTTTCCACCAGTCTGCATACATACAAAGATATTAGCGGTAAATTGATGAACTGCGCCTCGACGCACCTTGGACTTTCTTGATGTTCAAACCTGAGACCCACGCCGTAAACCTGTTGAAGTCCTCCTCGATTTTCAAGTACGGGAAGTCCATGAGACGTTTGAACTGTGCATCGTTGACATACGGCCTGAGTCCGTGAACACCGCTGTACCGGCCAAGGTTCAGATATTAGGATAGAAAGTTAGTAAAGGGATATGACGTACCGTTTCGCGTGAGAAGTGCAAGCGCGCACATATGTCTCCGCGAACTCATCAGGATCAGTGGTGTGGATCCGCGAAATGATGTTGGTGTCGTACCAGACCGTGTCTGATAGGCCCGCGACACCTAGATCCGCAGAATCATCATCATCATCAGACACCTCGGGCATCTGGGAGGGTTCGGGGGGATCTGGAGACGTGCCAGAAGGTCTTAGAGACACCTCAACCTCCATTTCGTCCTCCGAAGATAGAATTTCGATAATTTCGATGTCGTGCTCCACCAACGTGACCGTTTTAACAGGCGCTGAGACCGGGGATGCAGGGAGTGAGGACAGATCGACAATTTCGGATTTGACGCGTGTCAGCGATGACAACTCGGAAGACTCGGTTTTGACGAAGACATGGGTCGACGGCATCGAGTTGCCGGGATTGCGAGCGCGAAGGAAAGCTCGGAGCGCGTCCTTATGAACCCAGTCAAGATTCACAAAACCTCCGGGATTGGCAGTGATGAACGCGGGGGGTATCGTCTGATATGACGCGTCAGTACGCGTCGGGCTAGGCAATACAGTCACGCACCTCGGCGCGGAACTCAAACAGTGTGCCGACCGCGATCATGCTGATATCGCCTTCAGAATCTGCGTGAGAACGCGTCGAGGATGCCGGGCGGTCCTTCAGCCAGGCACGGAGTTGCCTCGGAAGGACCCAATCGAGACCAACAAAGAGCGCGGGGTTCGCTGCAACATACGTGGGAGGGAAGTGCTAATGACAGCATCATTACACGCCAAGAAGCATCAGAGATAGAAGCATTACTCACCGCGGACCGATACTCGAGCAGCGCGCTGACCGCAATGCTAGCAACGAGCTGGGCATCGTCCATGGGCGGGGAGCGAGATGTGGTGGAGGGAAGAAAGGAGGGGTGAAAAGATGGGACCAAATCCGGCATCCAGATGATTCCCGTAATTTTCACGTTTCCCTCAGTTTTTCCCCTAGAATAGTAGATTGGTGTAAAAATCCGACGCGTTGTTTGCGTGCTGTTGGTTCCCCAGGTGCCATTTTCACGTCAGTCAGCGACAGTGTCGCAACTCGTACCCGCCGCGCACACTGCAGCAATTTTCGCCACAGTGTCGCAACTCGGCAGCCTCACCCGGCGAGTCTGAGAGTGACGGTGTCGCTCTTGACACATCCCCACGCAACTGGGGATGAATCTATTTGGCAACCCCCCCACCGGCAGCAACCCCGTTGCCAAATAGTGATCGGTTATTTGGCAACCCCCACGTGCCTGATAAGATAAAACCAACCCAAGGTGTTGAATGGGCGTCCTGCTGAATTCACGGCGAAATAACACAGTGATTAGGGGGCGCACAATGTTAGTCTCTCGTAGACAGACGCTTCAACTTGAAGCTCGTACCTCGCTTGTTGAAGTCTGTTGTTTACCGCGGGGGTCCGATCGCAGTGCTCCGTTATTATGTAATTGCGGACTTTGAAATTTCACGTGCCCGTCCCCTTAGTCGCGACTCCTCCTTCTTGACGCGTTTTCTCGCCTTCCACTGTGCGTTCGACGGCCACACTCGAGCATGCCTCGCGTCCTACGCTGGCAGGATGCTATTGGTCGTCAGACTATGAACAAGATCGTCAAGAAACTCGTTCCGGAGTGGAAGGATGGACTTCGCCCAGTCCAAGAAGACCTTATCTCTGCTATGCTCGATGGCGACGACATACTATGCTGTACAGCGACCGGAGACGGCAAGTCTGGCGCGTTCTCGGTCCCCATCCTAGTCCTAAATGAGTATAACAACCATCGAGAGCTGTATCCTGCCGTACTGCCGACCCGTTTGAATCCGGTGGGAATGGTGGTGACTCCTACAAAGGGCTTGGCCGCGAACATTGTACGTTTACCTCCCTGTGTGTCGTCTCTAGCATTCTGAGGGGAGTCTTAGGTCCTGGAATTAGCCCGAATGAAAGTCTCTGGTTTTGCCTATTGTCGCGAGGCACTAGCCGACGCACGACGTCAAGGGATCAACCTAGCCGACGAAATCAAGAATTGCACCAAATGGCAAGTCATCTGCGTCGATCCCGAGCACCTCAAAACTAAGGAATGGCGCGACATATCCGAATCCCCAATTTTTCGATCCCGGATCTTCTACGCCGCTACCGATGAAGCTCATTTGATTAACGAATGGGGAATTCTGTTCCGAATCGATTTCAGGACAATTGGCCTTTTTCTGCGCGGTCGTCTCCCTTCCTCCATATCCATCGTAGGTCTCTCGGCGACACTAGCGCCTGGGAAAGATACTACAGCGGTCTGCCAAACCCTCGGTCTTTTCGAGGGCCATTTCCATATGATTCGTCGCACCAATGAACGCCCAAACATTCAATTCACTCTGCAGACTCTTACCCATGGACTGTCTGGTTATGAATTCCCGGATATCTTACCTTTCCTGAGGAGCGGCCGCAAAGTTATCATCCACTTCCATTCCCTCGACATGCTGTTTCGTTGCTATGTCTACATTTGGCGTTTGCAACCCCGCTCTGCCGAAAAAATGCGACGAACACGGATGTACCACAGCTTATGCTCCCCAGAATACAACGAGGAGACCATCCGCCGCATCGACGAAGATCCTTACTGCCAGATTGTGCTAGCTACGATCGCGTTCTCGAACGGAATCAATGCCAAGGCTATACTCGACAGCGTCTCCCTCGGGTTTTCGAGCACTGTCGATATTGTCTGGCAGGAGAAAGGCCGCGCTGGTCGCGCAGCGGGGACAATAGCACGTGGGGTGGTGTTGGTGCAGAAAAGTACAATAAAGACGGCTGAAAAATACCTGCATTGTGAGTGACCCCTTCATGGCTTGTCTACACTCAGTCTAGACATCTCCCTTCAGCGCTTTCTGCACCTCCTCAGCCTAATCTCAAGAAGAAAAGAGGTGGTCGTAAGCAGAAGACTACGGAGAGCATGAATCTGATCAAGGCTCAGCTGCTCACTGAGACACACTGCTACGTCGCATGTTTGAACAGACACTACCAAAATCCTCCAGTCGAGACCTCTACCTTGGATTGCTTGACTGCGAAACGCACTCTTCCCTGCTCTCTCTGCTTAACCCGTTCCAAACAAACACTCAAATTCCCCGCTCCACTGTCCACCCCCGCATTCCCGGCGCTGACCGAATCCACCACGAGATCTAAAACCCGTTCGTCTGGCACGAAGAAACTCAAATTAACTCGCAAGGAGCGCGATGTAGCTAAACCCCCACTCACCAAATTTCTCAATTCAATCCGTTGCCAAGAGCAGAAGAGAGGCAAATTTCTCGAGCACCCCCAGACGATGTTTCTTCCTTCCTCCATCCAAACAATCATCCTCGACAATCTACTTTCCATTTCTTCGCTTTCCGATCTCCAGTCGCTCATTCGGGCCTGGCGGCATCTCGAGCATCATTCCAGCGCTCTGTATGAAGTCATACTGGATATTCAGAACGAAATCACGGAGGAGCGCGAGCTTGCGCGCGAAGCCCGAAATACCGCCGCACGAGAGAAGAGGGCTGAAAAGCGGAAGGCTGCTGTACTAGAAGACAGCACAGAGGAGGAAGGGGACGACGAAGAAGACAGCGACGAATCCGATTTCTCGCCGCCCGAAACCATCCAACTTCCTGCAAAGTCTACTCGGTCCCGCAAAGAAACCCCTTCAAAATCGACCGGCGCACGGAAGGCGCTTGCCAGTGTCACCAACGTCAAACGCGCTCGCCGTGCACCTCAATTGAGTGCCGCAGAGACAGCATTAGAATATAGAGGGACCTATAAGCAGAGGCAGCGAGGGCAACGATTATAATTTAGAGATGATTATTGTAAAATTCACTGGGATGTCTCGGGCAAATGTATTAGCACTCGTCATCATAATCCTCATCATCTTCTGATCTGTCTCCCTCGATTTCTTCCTCCTCTTCTTCCACCTCTTCCCCACCTTCGTCCTCACTACCTTCTTCCTCTTCCTCGGCTCCCACTTCATCGCACAAAACGATCCTTCCAGTGTCTTGGTCCACGGTCATAGAGAAGCAAGAGCCGCTGGACAGTTGAACATCGCTGAGATCCTCGCCGTCATCATCCGGCTCGTTAGGGTCAATATCTGCGAGCATACGCATGCTTGCTGAGCTGTCGAGGCTGGAATTGCTGCTGATCGTGCTGCTCGTCTCGCTCCCGGAACTACTTGGTGCGGGTGAAGCGGAGTCCCTCTGAAGCTCTCCATGCTCTTTCTGGTAAAACTCTCGCCAGAAATCGCCGAGAGCGGTCGACTTGTTCAAAAAATCTCCAAGCTTCTCCTCCTCGAGACGCCGCCATCCCCTACCGAATTGGTTGACTGCTGCATGCCCGAGGCTACGTCCAGAACGAAAGAGATGAACCTCTTCCTCTTTGAAGGTCGTTAGGAGCAATTGGAGTTCGCCTCGGAGATACGGGGATGTGTGGGTTTTGCCTCGGTGTTCAAGACTAAATGCCGACTCGACTTCCTCCTTGATCTGGAGGAAATGACGAACATTAGGCGAAATGGTTTGGCGGTAGAATTGGTTGTCGAATTCGCCTCCATGCTTCTGGACCATGTCTTCAAGCCATTTGTTGTAGTGCTCTTGATGTAGATCACCCGGGAGCCACTTCCCCAACTCACCCTTGATGTTCACCAGCCAATTGTTTAGGATCGCGTTGTTGAGATCCTTCGACGCCTCGTAGCGCAGCATGCAGTATACCTCGAGAAGGTAAGCCATATAGTTCTGGTGAGATGATCCTGCGAATTTGAAGATCCATATCTACGCAAATTAAACGATTGGCTCGCACGAGGGATAGCGCGGAATTAACCTTCATAATTTCCCAGACCCGGCCGATGTCGCCTTCGGGGACGGCATGCGCGAATTAAATCCACCATCCAAAGTCTTGCATAAATATTTCGCTATTGCGCAAAACACGATCGCCTGTAAAGCCCGCTCGTTCTTGGTGAATTTTCGGAGCATCCTCCGGCACCTTGGGCGTAATTGGGGGATCCGCGGGTGTCTCCGGCTCTATGATTTCCTCCAAGCCTGGAAGATCCTCGTCTTGAGCGTCGCGGGATGGCAGATTGCCAGGATTCGTAGGCGCTACCCAGGGGCTTCCCACCGGAACCTTATTGTCGCGGTGGGGATCCATAGACTCCGAGGCCGATAACGAGATCTGGATCGCGGATTGTGTGGCATATCGGTCGACAAGGATCATCCCGTAGCCAAGGAGGACGTCAAGGCTTGGTAATTCTTTGGAGGCAGCCAGTCCGCGCAGGTAGCTTTGAAGATCATCGGCGCCGAAGAAGATACTATGCAAAATTAGGGACGGAAAGTTGACGGAAAGTCTGAGAAAAATAATATGAGTACCGCCAACAATCGAGGACATGGGCCGTCCAGATCAGAGTCAGATTGCGTACGGTCGGATAATAATCGCAGGATTTAATGTTGGAGGGACGCTTGAGACCCGCGATATTGGAACTTTTGGAGAGTGATGATGGGTCGCTCGAAGTCGCGGGGCCGTAGTGATTCGCTGCCGTCGAATTCAGATCTGTTGCACCTGTGTGCCATATCTCGGGAGTGGCGATTTTGTTTTTGAACGTTCCCAAAGGGGTGGAATATTTGATGAGCCGGAGAATGGTTGCGTAGGATGCACCGTCTCTGCGAATCCATGAGAGAGAATTCCCGGGATTATCAGAATCGATCCCAACCTGCTGGTCGAAGTCTCCGATGGCGCGTGCCATCCCCGGCGTCTCCATCTCTCGTTCCGAGTTCGTCGAAAGAGGTTGGTCTCTAGTTTGGCGACCCTCTCGCATACGATGCTTTGCTATGGGATCGATTCGAAACATTCCTGCAATCTCCTTCACGAGATGCTGCAATTCGGGGGCATATTCCACAAGGATGCGTGTCCAGTGGAGGGGAATAACGACACGCTTATGAGCCCAGTCGATATCGTCGAAGAGGCTGTCGGTGGTAAGAGTTTTGCGCTCCTGCAAAGCAACTTTTTCGTAATACGGCTTTGCTGCGAAGGCTCCTGGGGCGCAGTCTTCAAGGTAGACGTAGGTCGCGGCTGTTCCCACCTTCAACTGACTTTGGCGGCCAATTCCCTGCTCGTAAACGTCGCAGTATTGCTGCACATTGTCGACCAGCAAACTGCCGTCTGTTTCGTCCCGCTCGGTCGCTTTCTTGACATCAGCGCGAAGCTCAACGAAACTCGCCGTGCTCATGGAATTGAGGGCATTTCTGGCCGTGGTGTCACTGACACAGTATCCGAATCTTGAGTAGACCCGCTTCACGTCGATGTGGCACTTGGTCGCAAAGTGCCAAACACCCAAGGCCATCGCGAGATCGCCGTTTGCATACCGATTGCGCGAGATGATGAAGGACGCAATAGCGCCGACCTGAATCTAGATGGAATAACTAAGCATGCAAGAATCGTCGTTCCGCGAATTACAATATGTACAATGGGGTGTGGCCTTCGCTTGCGCACAAAAAAAACTCCGTTAGAGGATGGAGCGGCCATAAACTCCGTAAGAAACATCGGGAGAGGGAGCCGAAGACAATATTTGGACTCGATCCATTTCAGATTGAAGTGCCGGAGTAATTCAGGCCAAGTGACAACGTGCGCCTTCTTCCGAGAATTACTGCGAGCGCGGAGTCGTGTATGATCCTCGGGGTCATCGGGGTCATCCCGAGTAGCACGTCCCACTTGTTTCCTGGCTTCTGCTGCGACGAGTCGGGTGGCCCAAGTTGAGATAAACGGACGAGCGTGATTGATCTGGTCGCCAGGACCAGATGTGGAGAACATCTTCTTCTGCTCATTAACATCCACGGATTTCGAGGTCGGAAAGCTGGCCTTGTGGCGGTACATCAACGGAAGGATGTCAGACATTTTGATATTGGTCCGCCCGCGTAGAAATTGAGCAACAACATGTGTGTGAGTCGTTCCACGGGGATTAGGTTCGCCCCGAGCGGTGTTATAGAATAATACGGATAGGAAATCGCCGAGAGTCTCGAACGGGGAGTTTTTCAAAACATCTTCCATGGCCGCAAACTTGGCTGCTGTTTTTTCTGATGCAGATTGTTTATGCTGGCGAAGACGAGGCTGGGTGTGTGGGAATGTAGACGGCGTATCAGCGGATGAATTAGGTAGAGAATCAATCGTGGAAGGAGTGACTCGGTAAGCATCGGCATTCATTGGGACCGCAGGAATGGTAGGATTCGGGTCAAGCGGTGCCATACTGCGGTAGGGACGGGGACCCGATCTTCTGGGAGGTGGATTCGTATCATTTGGCATCTCTGGCGTATACGGCGCGCGGATACGAAAGTGTGAAAGGGTTGTACCCAGAGGAAGGCGAGAAAACGCGTCGTCGGCGGCAGGAAAAGAAGCGCGAAGGAACCACGTGATAATTCAAACTCCGCAATTACATAATAACGGAGCACTGCGATCAGACCCCCGCGGTAACAAATAGACTAGCACAATGTTCAAACGTACCCCAGAAGTACTCCGAGGCCCTGGCATTTTTTCTTGATTTTTTCGTGACATTTTGAAGACTTTCTTCGCACTTTGGGGTGTTCAACCCACAATTTTGCTCAATTTCCTTGGGAACTAGGGCAGAAAAAAATTAACTGCCTTCTGGAACTGTCCACATATCTCTCAATTCTTTCCAGCTATATTATTGGCCATTTGTAGCAACGGGAGCACCTCGAACACATTCCGCCCTCATCCCGCCATCAGTCCCATCAAGCGCCATCAGAACTTGTCTTACAAAATCGGGGGTTGCCACATAGCTGCAACCGGGTTGCGGCTGGCAACGGGGGGTTGCCAAATAGATTTATCCCGCAACTGGACCTGAGCACGGAGTAGTCGAAGCTAGATAGAAGGATGGACTTCGAAGGATGGCATGGTGCCGAGTCAAGTGAGTGTCATGTCAAGTGGGGGGTGGCGGCTGTCAATGTCGATGTCAATCTGAGTGCGATACTGATCAATTGTTATAATTAAATCAAGGGATGAAACATGCCGATACATGCGCAAATTTATAAGGGCAAAGAACCCGGAAGAGGAAGACTAAATCCAAAAGATAGCGGGAATGATACTTTTCCGGGCTGCGATTCCGCTTGGGGGAACCAGAATGAGGAGGAGCAAGTGTGCCTGTGTTGAGCAAGCTAGGTAAGGATAGATGGCTGGCATCTGGATGTTTAAACGCCTTTACAAAAATTGTGTCGTTCTTTTGCATAGCTTCCTAGAATGCCCAATGGCCCATATACATCCCCCCAGACTGTCATGACAGGGTTCCCGGAACGGGATGTCATGGGGGATGTGTATGAGACTACGCCCAATGCGCGCCAACCGAAGCACTGAGTTCTTGGACAGATGGGATTAGATCCGCATTGTCAGGGGACTAGAACATCTTCACAGCATCGCCGGCCGGAAGCAAGACGACCCCGATATTACGTGGCCGTCTGTTATATAAGATGGACCCCCCCGAACCCCGTCCCCGTCGCAAACAGCCAAAGCCATGCCGAAAATGTAAGTGTGTCTCGAGTGCCGTGGAGAGCATCTACTAATTCATCCCGTCTCAACTAGCATCCACCTTCACAGTAATCATCTTCTCATCACCTTTGTCCCGAGAACTAAATCTTGCACAGGTATTCAAATCAGGGCCCTGACCAGTCCCCACGACGATCTACCTGCGGACATGCAAATGTTCGCTCAACTCATCATCAATGGGAACAATTTCCTGCAAACCATTCCGGTGGAGTCAGAGGCCTCTCAAAGCAGTTGGACACTTGATTTTGAATGCAATATGTGGGTCATCAGTGGCTTTCTACCAGGGGACATCTGCCGTAACACTGATTCCCTGTAAAGCCCCCAATACAGTCCTGTATTCGTACTGGCAATCTTGCGCCACAGTAAAACTGCGGGCACAAGACTTCTTGGTTCGGTTGAAATTCAGAGAGAATTTCTTGAATTTCTTGAATTGATGGGAGTGAATGGTTGTATGTGGAAGGGTCCTCTTTGTCTGGGGCTGGCCACTGAATGTTACAATTTAGTATTCAAAATGATGCTCAATAGAGTAAATCCTGATGGCCCCCTGCTCCAACTCAGTGTCGACCTCTCGGCTTCCGAGGATTCTTCTGCCCCGCTATCTGGTTTTAATGTGAATGACATTGGGAAAAATCGAAGTGAGATATCATCACAGCTTGTTGAACTATTTCCTCAACTTAGTGGCATCATTGATGATCTACGACTCATGAAAACCCAAGGCCCCCTGGATCTTCTGGAGCTTTGGGTGATGCATGAGAAAATTCTTCTTCTCTCCCAAAGGAATGAAACCCGTGCAAGCTGCCTGAATACACTCGGAAACATTTGTCTTGAGTGTTGGACCACCACTGGAACTGTGGATGGCCTTAACCAGGCAGTCTGTGCTTACACTGACGCAGTCCGGGATAATCCGATGTCTGCCATGTATTTGTCAAATCTCGGGAATGCTCTTCATGAGCGCTCTGAACGGCTTGGAAACCTCATTGATCTCAATGGGGCTGTGTCCAAGCTTGAGGCTGCTGTTGGGATGACTCCAGATGGCCACCTGAACAAGCCTTCATACCTCAGCAATCTTGGCAATTGTCTGCTCCATCGCTTTGAGCAGCTTGGTGAAATCAACGACCTCAATGAGGCAGTATCCAAGTTTGAGACTGTTGTCAGGCTCATTCCAGAGGACCACCCAGACAAGGCTTCATACCTGCATAATGTTGGAATATTGCTGTTCAGGCGTTTTGAGCAGATTGGCAACCTCACCGATTTCAATGGGGCTGTGTCCAAGTTTGAGGCTGCTGTTGAGCTCACTCCAGAGGGCCACCCAAACAAGCTGTCATGGCTGAAAATTCTTGGGCATGCCTTACTCATTCGCTTTGAGCGCCTCGGGGACCTCACTGATCTCAATGAGTCAGTGTCCAAGTTTGAGGCTGCTGTCAGGCTCACTCCAGAGGGCCACCCAGAGATGCATTCACAGCTGAACAATCTTGGAACTTCCTTGCTCAATCGCTTTGAGAGACTTGGAGACCTCACAGATCTCAATGATTCAGTGTCAAAGTTTGCAGCTGCTATCAGGCTCACTCCAGAGGGCCACTCAGAGATGCCTTCACAGCTGAACAATCTTGGAAATTCCTTGCTTGGTCGCTTTGAGCGACTTGGGGACCTCCCCGATCTTAATGAGTCAGTGTCCAAGTTAGAGGCTGCTGTCAAGCTCACTCCAGAGGGCCACCCAGACATGCCTTCACGGCTGAATAATCTTGGAAGTTCCTTGCTCAGCCGCTTCGGTCAGCTTGGGGAACTCACAGATCTCAATCAGGCTGTGTCCAAGTATGAGGCTGCTGTCAGGCTCACTCCAGATGGCCACTCAGCCCAGGCTTCAAGCCTCAAAAATCTTGGAAATTCCTTGCTCAGTCGTTTTGAGCACCTCGGGGACCTCACCGATCTCAATGAGGCAGTGTCCAAGTTAGAGGCTGCTGTCAGGCTCACTGCAGAGGGCCACCCAGACATGCCTTCACAATTGAACATCTTTGGGCATTCCTTGGTCCGTCGCTTTGAGCGCCTTGAGGACCTCACTGATCTCAATGAGTCGGTGTCCAAGTTTAAGGCTGCTGTCAGGCTCACTGAAGAGCACCACCCAAGCATGCCTTCACGGCTGAATAATCTTGGAACCTCTTTGCTCAATCGCTTTGAGCGACTTGGAGACCTTGCCGATCTCAATGAGTCATTGTCCAAATTTGCAGCTGCTGTCAGGCTCACTTCAGAGGGCCAGCCAGACATGCCTTCATACCTGATTAACCTTGGGAGTTCCTTGCTCAGACGCTTTGAGCAACTTGGGGACCTTGTCGATCTCAATGAGTCTGTGTCCAAGTGTGAGGCTGCTATCAGGCTCACTCCAGATGGCCACCCAGCCATGGCTTCACGGCTGAGTAATCTTGGAAATTCTCTGTGCAGACGCTTTGAGAGGCTTGGTGATCTCACTGATATTAATGAGTCAGTGTCAAAGCTTGAGGCTGCTATCAGGCTCACTCCAGAGGGTCACCCAAACAAGCTGTCATGGCTGAAAAATCTTGGAAATTCCTTGCTCAGTCGATATAAGCGTGTCGGGGACCTCATTGATCTCAACAAGTCAGTGTCCACATTGAGGGCGGCTATCAGGCTCACTCCAGAGGACCACCCAGACATGCCTGCACAGCTAAATAATCTTGGAAGGTCCTTGTTAAGTCGCTTTGAGCACCTCGCGGACCTCACTGATCTCAATGAGTCAGTGTCCACATTGGAGGCCTCTGTCAGGCTCACTCCAGAGCACCACCCAAACATGCCTTTACGGCTGAATAGTCTCGGAAGTTCCCTGGCCTGTCGCTTTGACCAACTTGGAGATCTCACCGATCTTAGTGAGTCAATATCCAAGCTTGAGACTGCTATCAGCCTCACACCAGATGGCCACCCCTACCAGTCTTTTCTCTTCGCAAATCTCGGAAATCATCTACTTCTCCGCTTCATGAATGGCCATGATCCTCATGATCGTGAGGAGATGTTGATTCAATATAGCTGTGCTGCCTCCACCTCAACTAGTTCAACTCTCACCAGATTTGAAGCTGCTGCAAAGTGGGCAGAGTGCGCCCACATTTTCCAGCATCACTCCCTTCTCCATGCATACACCACAGCCATTAACCTCGTGCCAGGAGTGGCTTGGCTTGGTCTGTCCATAAGTGACCGACATCACCAGCTTTTGAGGGCAGGCCACATTGTAAGAGGTGCTGCTTCGGCAGCAATTGATGCCCACGAATACAGCAAAGCAGTGGAGTGGCTGGAACAAGGCCGTTCAGTTATCTGGGGTCAGATTCTCAATCTGCGCAGTCCAGTAGATGACCTGCAGATGCTCCATCCCAAGATTGCAGCTGAACTGGTCTCCATTTCAAACCTGTTAGAAATATCTGGCACACGGAGTGGTATAGAGACAGACAGCCTCAGGCCCTCACAATCACTCCAGGCTACAGCACGGCAATATCATGATCTTGCTGCTCGAAGAGATGAACTTCTCCAGCAGATCCGAGGGTTGGCTGGGTTCGAACACTTCTTATTGCCAAAGCTATTTTCCGAGCTTTCCCCTGCTGCAAAAATCGGCCATGTGGTCCTGTTGAACACTAGCACATATAGCTGTGATGCTCTAATCCTCATTCCTGGTCTTGAGGACAAAGTTATGCATGTTCCACTCCCTGATTTTACACTGGATCAGGCACAACATTTGACTGAAGCCCTGGGATCTCTGGTGAGCGGAGCTGTCCGCAGTGAAAGGTTGGATGGTGGCCGAGAGGGGGCTTTGCCTCCAGATGAAGAGTTTTCCCGGATTCTCTCTGTGCTCTGGATGAAGATTGTTAAGCCTGTCCTTGATCACCTCACTCTTACAGTAAGTTTGATTAACCTGGTGAAGTAATTCTAGTTCTCATCTTTTATCTAGAATCCCTTGTCCCAGGATCTAAAACGCATATGGTGGTGTCCCACTGGACCACTCGCCTTTCTCCCAATCCATGCAGCGGGCCTCTATGGCCAAGAGGCATCTTTTGGCTCAAAGTTGTCAGACTTTTTTATCTCGTCCTACACGCCATCATTGTCTGCTTTGATTGAAGGCTTGCGTGCCAAACCGGAGTCACAGGATGGACTTCAGCTCCTTGCCGTTGCCCAACCATCTGCATTTGGACAGAACCATATTCCTGGAACCATCAAGGAAATTGCCTCCATTGAACACCTTGCCCAAGGAGTAATCCCTCTTCTACGATTGGAGCGGGACATGGCAACTGTGGAAAGTGTTCAGAATGGCATGAGGAAATCTCGCTGGGCACACTTTGCATGTCACGGCATACAGGATATTTTCACTCCAACCAACAGCGCCCTCCTCCTTGCTGGAAGTTCAAAGTTGGCACTGTCCCACATTATCCAGCTACGTCTCCCACATGCTGATCTGGCATTCCTATCTGCATGCCAAACTGCGACTGGATCTAAAAGTCTTGAAGATGAGGCAGTTCATCTCACTGCAGGCATGTTGTTAGCGGGATATCGCGGTGTCATTGGGACAATGTGGTCCATAATGGACAACGATGGGCCACAGGTTGCAACTGATGTTTATGCCCATCTTTTCAAAACGTCACCGCCAGACTCCACGAGGGCGGCAGAAGCACTTCATCTCGCAGTGCAGAATCTCCGGATGTCGGACTGTGCTGGAGGAACAAAATCATTTTCACGCTGGGTACCATTCATACATGTTGGGGTTTAATCTGGGTAGTATCGACAGGATATCTAATATGTACGGAGGCTCTGTCTCACTTTTGTTTAATCAATTTTCAATTTTACATTTTACACCATAAGTTGTTGGGGGACTTCCCATTGAACCAGCCATATTCTGCTGTCGAACAAGAGCAGTTTTTTTTGATTGCCTAGGTTGTTGGAAAATCCGATGAGGCGCCGAGGATTTGGGGCTGACATGATTTGGTTTGCAGTTTAATTCTGTGCCAAGTGCTGCTAATTTGACTGTAGGAAGAAGAAAATCAGCTACACCGTGCTGTGCCCTCGAGAGGGATTGAACCTCCCCCTCCTCGTTTCAGCACCCAGTGAGATGAGTTGAGGCAGAGAAGGGGTGATCGTGATCCAGAAGGCTTCTTGAACTGCGTCGTTCCCTAGTAAATTAGGTCTGAACTGACTCCAAAACAAGACAAAAAAATCCTGGTGGCCCTCGGGAGGAATTGAACCCCCTCCAAACTTGAAGTCCAAATGGAGGGATATTATAGAAGTAGTCAAACGAAAATGAAAGTTGCTGAAAACGAAAGCGAAAACTGAACCAGTGAAAACCAAATTGGGGAATGATTTGTCATCATATTTTCGTTTTCGCTCAACGCTGTTTGATCTTCATATGAGCCCCTGGGGTTTTCGGCGAGACGACTGTGATCACTAGGATCATAAACGAAATCAACCCTTGGTAGCCAGACGAAACTCTTTGAATTATGTCCAGCAAGGACACCTATAGGAATCGAACGGCCGCCTTCCCCTCGGAACAAATGATATTACATTGCGAGGATGATCGTCCGCTGATCAATGGCTTCTTTCTTCTTCCTCCGTCCACCCACATCGCCAAGTCAGACTGGGCGGGACACTGAGAGCCAGAAGGGGGGGGGGGGGGGGGGCTCGGGCAAAATGAGGGCCACGTTCCCCGACCAAAGTTAACGGGGGTCTCTTGTATGCATCCTTAGGAGGCGCCCCACGAGATGTCGGCGCAGGGCTCTTCGTAATGGGACCTGAATAGTACGTCGTGGAAGCTGGTGAATTGAGCATTAAGCTTGAAGGGCAAAGCAGATTCTGCCGACATAGTGGCAGATGACTCAACTCGATGCTGACCTCGGACTGTTGCGGCGTACGAGTAAAGGACGAACAGGGGAGGGAAATGTCCGCTGTCACGGTGGGGTTGAAGCCCGAATCGAACGGGCGTTCCCTTCATGCACATTGCTTCATCGGGCACGGAAGGCAGGCGCTGGCCTCTCCGCAAGTCGACCTGAATCCTGTGCAGCAGACCCCAGTTGGCGGTGAAATCGCAACGTATCGGGAAGTCAAGTCCCACCAGAGACGGCGGCCTTCTGCAAAAGCGACACTTGCCTCGTGGGGTCGCAGCTCAGCAGCAGACGGGATCTGAGCTGAAAGAGGCGAAGTGTTCCTGAGCTAGCAACATGGAATGATCTCCCGTTATTACTCGCAGTCTAAGCCCGACTCGGGCGGGCATCTCCCACATGGGTACACCCGCGACCTGCAGATTTCGCGAGTGGACCTGGATATCGGGCGGGAACCGCTCAATAAATATCGATTCATATGGGCGAACCTGAAGAGGAGAAGGCACAAAAAGACGCGGAATAACAGCTCGCCCTGACATCGGATTCGCGTCCAGTAAAAACGCACACTGACCGAAATTGTTGAGGAGCGCTTCGCAAATGCAGCTTTCATTGGATTCGAAGTCCATCGTGGTATCAGCACAGAGGATAAGCTATACTAGCACTGGAGAGAACTCTGCAGGAGTCGGGACCAGAGCACCTACCCGAGTGCTATTGCCAAAACGACTTCAACCTGCCAGAAAGGGTCCAAGCCCGAGTCGAATGGGCACGAGCTGCATGCATGCGTGCCGCGCATACACGTGAAGGAGGTGCGCGAGTAGGTGGTTAAAAGGACTCCACGCACGGATCAATATTGGTTGGCAGCTAGGCGCTCCTCGAATCAAAGGCACTGAAAGACGCAAGGTGAGGGCTCAGCGGGATACACGTCTAGGCGAGGCGCAGAGGAGGGTTGCGCAACGAGTCCGGCTGCCCGAGCACACGGTGGACGACGGGGATACGGTAGAAGATAAGACGGAAAGGGGTCTAGCCATACTCAGAGGGCGTGGCGCGGACGGAAAATCCGCGCAAAGACAAAAAACTTCATCGACATTCCTGAATGGCCTAAACCCGCAATGAACGTGATCTCCGATTGCTGCAGCACCTGAGGCAAGTACGAGCATTGGGCCTTGGTATCATACAAGCAGCGGAAACAGTACATATGATATATCATCCCACTGTGCCAGTGGTGAGAGATGAGTGGTGATGTATCATTGCCTGTGATTCACAGATGTGCATGATATATCAGCTTAGAGGCTGACCTATATCTGGTGTTAGATCCGAATCCTTGTCCGAATTTGGGTGCTCGTCCGCACGGCAACACGGACGCGCGGCGCGCGTTGCTGTTGGCGGGTGGCAGTGCTCGGTGCGTGATGGCGGCGTGTGTACACATGTTATGATTCCATCTCTTCCTCTTCCGTCCTGCTGCACCTGCACCTTCGTTCCCCTCCCCGCCCCTTCGTTCGCACTCGAGGCGCCACGATAGCCGAACAGGATCCTGCTCATACGTGGCCCCTGTTTTCCGCTCCCTCGGCAGCCATTTGATCCGCGCTTCCGGTTCCGCATCCTGGCTTGCTGCCGCAATTTGTACACCCCTGCGCGCTCTATCGCTGGCGGGATGGAACTCTTCTCTTATTAATTGTGTGCCCTACCGCGCTTTGCTCCGCGCTGCGGCTTGCAGCGTATTTCGCCGTCCCAGTGAATTCTGGCGCTCTAGGATGCTCACAAGCGAATGGGATGTTGTAGGTGGCTCGGGCTGATTGGTACGTCCTTGTGTATTACATATTGGTCTCTTCGTGCTCTCTTCTCACCCTGTATTGCTAATTTTAGTGGCCCCGCCGCACCGGCCGTTTCCCGCTCCTGAGCCCCCCTAGAGCAGGCGGGTTGTCCCATTTAACTCCATCTCCCTCCCCCCTCACTTCGGATGCACTTGTGTCTTACCTACGTCCTCCTCTACTCGCCTTGCGCTGCGACTATCGGCTCATTTGATTGCTCCCGCCCTCCCGCCGTTTGCGCCGTCCGTATGTACCCAAGAACAGGGAAAGAGTTGAGTACATCCGAATACATCCTCTCTTCTTTCTCAGCGCAAACCCATTCAATTCTGTCCTGTCCTCGTGCCGCGTGCGCGATTATGGGGTCAGCGCGCTTCCTGCCATTTCATTCGCCTTTGCGCGCCCACCCCCCGGCGGAGCATCTTCCGAGGATAGAAGACTTACTGGCCTCGCTACTTGGCGCAGCTGCGGGTCTACGTACTCCCTTGTCCCGCCCATGCGCGCCCCATCGCTGGCGGGATGTCATTAATGTATGTTTCCCTATCGTCAATTATGCCGGCCCCATCTTCTGGCACTTTCTTTACCCTGCGTCGGCGGATTTCGTCCCACCACCTAGTTTCACTTTGGCACGCTCATTCTGCTACCCTGTCACCGCCTCTCCGCCTGCTATTCCGTCTTTTCCGTTCTTTGTACAGTTCTCGCCGTTCCGAATGCATCTCTTGTTTCAGTTCCCCGAGCTCTATTTTCTTTCTTGCTCTCTTCATTTTAGGCTAGTGGAGGTGCTCCCTGTATTTGGTACGTTGATCGAATGTTCGTTGATACTCTAATACCTTCACAACGATTATTGCATGAATTATCTCGGCTCCAATCAACTAATTTCGCCGATGCGCTGCACTTTTCTCCGTCGCTGATTAAGCGCCCCCCGTGAGCGCCTAATTCTTACGTTCGCACTGCTTGCTTCCCCTGCAGGCCCGCTTGGTCTGATATCGAAGCTGGAGTATCCACCAGTGTCTTCTACACCTCCGACGTCGATATGTATGGTGGATCATAATTTACAGTGCACCTGCATATGATTTCTTGCACTACCCTACCCGCTGATTTGGTGCTCACCATTTTCGTGCTCCCTCGGCGCTTCTCGGTACTCCACATCAGAATTTCTGTTACTGAATCAGCTGATGCTATGTGAAACCCGGGAAAAATACTTGTCGAGCTTAAACTATGCACTGCGAGTGCATGCAATATAGTATACCTCGAGATCTGATACGTCCATCATCCACCTTCTCCGGTATTTCTTGACACTTGGAACATCATACATAAAACTAGGATGCATTTAAGCGTCGTCAAAGATCACATTGTTACCCTAAAATCCATTTTCTCTCAAGAAATTCCTGGGGTATGTGGACAAGTGAACCAATGTTCGTCCATCCGCTGTAGTTCAATGTTCTGAACTGGCCAAAATATGGACACCAAAAAAAAAAGTTGTCCAGCCTCGGAACTTTTGATATATTCGAGTTTGGTTAGTTAAGTTATCGTATTGTACAATGAAAGACCTGGAGAAATGGCCTTTCTAGGGTCCCATACGACGGATTTGGCCGCGAGACTAAATATTGACCCCCCCCCCAGAAAAATCTTCTGAAGAGGTAATAAAACCCGATAATCGGTACTAATACTTGTTCAGTGATCAGATAGCTTCAATATGCCACGGTTATCCTATGCAACACCAAACTTCGGCCCCCAGTACCATTTCAACATCCCCAACACCGTGTCTCTGAGGTGGCCAAGTTCAATACATTCGAGTTTGGTTAGTCAAGTTCTAATTGTCAAAGACGAAAGAAGTCCGGAAATAGCCTTCCTCGGGTCCCATAAGAAGGATTTGGCCGCGGGACTAGAAGTCGACCCCCCCAGGAAAATGTTCTGAAGACGTAGAAAAGTTCTATTATTCGTGTTAATACTTGTTCAATGATCAGATAATCTCCCGATGGGGCCTGATCGTGCTATGCGAAACCAAACTTTGGCCCCCCAGTATCATTTCAACATCCCCAAGACCATTTTCTCGCTTAGGTGGCTAAATTTTGGTATGACAATGTTTGGTTAGTCAAATAATAATTTTGAAAGACGAAAGAGTTCCGGAGAAGGCTTTTCTATGGTCCCATACGACCGATTCTTCCCGCGAGACTAAATATTGACCCCCCCCGAAAAAATCATCAGAGCATATCTAAAGATTTAGTTAGCAGTACTAAAAATTGTTCAGTGATCAGAATTGTTCAGCATGCAATACTCGTTCTATACGAAAGGAAACTTTGGCGCGCTAAATCAGGTCAACGCCCAAAACGGATGTTATTATGTGTTGTTCTCCGATCAAAATGACATCTCTGCACCCGTTCTCCGACGTTCTCCGCCGTATCTCCCGTTCCTGTGCGTTAACTCCTCTAGCAATGCGGAAATAAAGCTCTAACATCCAACTCTTGGGCTTCCCCACCTTGAAATCACTCTCCTGCCCCACACTGCAGCGTGCCAGTGTGCTCTTTCTTGACGCTACATTCCCTGGGCCCCCAATCACCGTATCCAACTTCGTCCATGCAATTTAGCCAAGAGTTCAACTCTGGAATATATATGGTGTCGTTATGGGAGGTCTTCAGGTGCGCCACAGTTAGTTTTCTAGCTTTCAGTATATTCATACATTCTCGTTAGGTTATGAGGGCGGATGCTAAGTACTGCCTCGATTATACATCAATTCATTTTAGCATTATCAATGTGACTGGCAAATGGATCCCAACATAAATCTGCCGGTGTGAGTCGTCCCCATCTCAATAAGGTGTCACGTTGCAGCGTCGTGCAGCGGCGTAATGCGCGCAGTGATGGGTGCTGAGGAGCTGCGATGCGCCCAGGATTCGCGGTAGCGGCGCACGCATGTGCCCGCAGTGCGCACCATTAACACAGCTTCCCAACACATCATAGCCGTGCTAACGGCGTCGAGAACGGTGGAGGGCTGCTCGTCGGGTGCAGTGGCCAGCACCGTGTGCTGGCTAAATTCGTGCGCGTGAAGGACAATGACACAGGAAGGATGCGCCAGGCTGCCACCGGCACCACGGCCAAAGCGAGGAGGAGGATGTGAAGGGACGTGTTCTGCATTGGTCCTGCATGTGTGCATGGCCCTAGAACAGAGGTCGAGCGTCGCACGGGGTTTCGACGCGCCCTGCGCTGCGCCCAAGCGTACGGAAGGCGGAAGGCGGACGCAACGTTTACCTAGCAGAGAGGAGTATGGAACGCGCAGCACGCCCGCGGAACGCGGAACGCTGCTAGCATCGATGCCAGAGCGCCAGCTCGAGGCCTTGAATCCCGAGAGGAGGGCGGGGAATCAGTGTGCTAATTCGATGCGCGCCCAGTGCATATGGCACGTATCATACACGTAGGGAGGTGGTGGTTGCTGCTTGAGGGTTTAAATGGGGACCTTGATGCAGGGGTGCCACCCATGGGCCTCAGATTTGGCCGTTGTGGGGCAGGAGAGGCGGAGCATATAAGGTACCAAAGCCCGGGGAAAGTGGAAATGGCGGGCATTGAAGCCCGTTCTGCTCAATTTTACTGTTGAAATAGTCCCACACGTGTCGCAGCTGCTCGTGCCCCCGTTTTCATCGGGTTTGGCGCGAAAACCAAGTACTAGTGTGCTCGTCATTGATGGCGACGCCGGGAGCTCGAGCTCGTCGTGCCATCAAATCGAGACGGCTGTGTTCACCCGCCATCTTGATGATCAACAGCCATGGTTCTCAAGCGATGCTCTGGGCACTGTTATACTCAAAAGGGACAACCTGTAAGGTGATACATCATGCATATCTCTGCGGGAGAGCGTATGATGTATCACCGCGCGACTCTAACTACAGTACGGGGATATATCACCCTGCCAAGCCTTTACGTAGCACGGCGCCAGCGTCAATTATAAGCTCATCCTTGCCCGAGAGGAGCCGCACCACTAAAGCGTCGCCGCGGGTGCATCACTGGCGAGGCACACTTGAACCCAGTCAGGGAGCTCCAAAGTGTGTGGTGCTGGTGAATGTGCGAGGTGACGAGACGGATGATGGGAAGAGAGGAGAGAGGCGGGAGACGGGTCAGGACGCCGACATGCAGAGCTAAGCAGTGCACGGGAGAGGGCGCGGCGATCGGAGCCAATCGAGGGGCGGGGCGGCCTCGTACGATGCGCCGATGCAGGCCTCTCCGCACCAGAGCTTCCATTCGACGCAGTGCGCGTGCAGAGCGTGACGGGGGCCAGGGCGTCGCCGCGGAAGATAGGCTCGTACGCGCAGCGAGCGCGAGATGCGGAACGCGCGGGTGGGAAGCGGGATTGCGACGAGGGGAGCTGTGGTGACTAGGGGCAAGGGAGCGGCGACAGCTCAGGCCGGAGCGCTCAGGAAGGGACGGAGAGCACAACCACATAGCGTCGCGGCGGCGCATCCTTACCCGAATAAAGCACCGTTAAGAATGTACAGTGGGTTATTATAAGCTTCGCACACTTCAAACAGGCCCCCTAGCTTCAAATCATGTTCAGAATTCACTGCTTAAGCTATGCAAGAAGGTTGATGTCCCAACAACCGTTTACCGTTTAGTTTCCATTTGTTTGTTGTTTACAACTTGAAGGGCCCGTGAACTAAACGAAAATATAAACGGTTCTTACCATTTAAAATGTTTATAAACGAAACAATTGGAGCCTTAGATGTTCCCTCGATGTTGAGCGCGGGAGTTAGTGAGACGAAGATGGAAAAAAGAAGCAAGAAAGGAAGTGGACAAACATGCGCACTCTGATTCGAGGCATCTGCTTAAGATATGAGTAATCAGCGAGGTGAATCTTGACAATTCTCATTGTCCTAATCCTGGTGGTGGGCACCGACCACATCAGTGATGGCAACTGTTGTCAGCTGTTTGATCCGAGCCACCTCCAAAACATGGTCGTGCATTGTGGGTGGGATGCAAATGGGAGAAAAATCGGGGCAGGGCCGGAGAAGGCTGCAATAAACACTATCTAAAAATGTATAGAGCGCTTTTTCTAAATTTGTATTTATTGAGACCTTTCACTTATGCGGATCAACGGTGAAGCCAGGAAATCGACAAAATGGCCTTATAGGAGTTGACTTTGGACTAAAAAACACGTCCGGCTCAAGGTGCCGACGCGTGATTGTGCCCCAAATTTGATGTGGTGGTACATCTATGATTTGCCCGCCAACTTCCTAATTAGTGCGTGACCCGACGCGTCCGTCACACATCACTGCCGTCATCTCCCGCTCGTCGCGCCTCGCAAGGCCGCTGACTGTCCCAAATCGGTACGTTTATTGCACCACTACAATTGGCAAGGTACTATAATAGTCTAATGCTAAATTTCAGGCCGTGAAATGGGCAGAATACGCCAGGGCGGCATATCTCGGAAACGGTCAAAACACCTCCAGAAAGCACGCGACGCTCGCGGGAAGGAGAACATACCTGCGGGGCCGCTACCTCAGCCTCCCTTCAGTCCGAAATCGTGCGCACTTGCGGACAATGTACGACTGCAAGCCGAAGTCAAGCAAATGAAGAAGGAGCAGAAAAATGCCGCGCGGCACGAGAAACGGCTCAAGAAAAAGAATGCAGAGCTCAAAAACAAAGTGGATGAGGCGCAGAAGCAGCTAGACGAAGCCACTGCATACGGTGAGGCCCAGGTCCGCGCAGTGCTAAAGAAGAGGACGGAGGATGCTGGGGGATGGCAGAGACGAGTTGCAGAGGCAGAGAGGGTACTCCATGAGGCCGAGTTCCGAACTGCGCGGTCAAGGGACGAGCTGAAGAAGAAGATCTCTGATCTTAGCCAGCTTCGGGGGGTCCTGCGGCTTGCCCGCCGTCAAAACAATCGCCGCAACGACGCTTCGAACCTGGCTACAAAGGGTTCACGGTCTACGAAACATTTAGTCCGCATGCACGCAAAGCGGGGTCGTGCATACAAGGTGGAGCAAAACGCTAACCCTAGTTAGTAATCCACAAACCCCATTGGCTTTGTTGCTCGAAGTGAGCTTCGATTTATCTATTGCTCCCAGCTTCCAGTTCCAAAGGTGGAGAGATAACCATCGACGTGCCGTGCGATTGAAATTCTAATGTATTGGCGCTCAGTTCCTCGTCATTCCGTCCGACACATTGACAGATCATCAGGTGCAATTCCTCTCTCACAAATAGATCCTCATAGAGGACCCTGTAGTTTAGCCCTACGTATCATCCATTAGTTGATCTAGGTAGCTGCGTAGCCATTATGGCCAGGTACGGCAATAATAGAACTTCTGTCTGTCTGTCTGTCTGTCTGTCTGTCTGTCTGGCAATCGATAGGCGCTTGTATGCCAATAGTAATAAATGTATCAGCGAGGTGAATCTTGACAATTCTATGATTGTCCTACTCCCAAAATCTCCCTTGCTTTGTTGCTCGAAGCGAGCTTCGAATTATCTATTACTCCCAGCTCCCAGTTCCAAAGGTGGAAAGATAAACTAGACTCGTCACCAGGGCAAGCACATTGCCTGCGCACTATTGCTGCTCGCAGGCAGGCTGGTCACGATCCTAGAGATAAACATCGATTTGCCTTGCAACGGAAGTTGGCGCTCAGTTCCTCGTCATTCTGTTGGACACATTGACAGATCGTCGGGTGCAATATATAGGCGCATGTCCGCAGAGACACGTCTCCTGGGGTTATAAATTGGGCACACACTGTCCCAAATTCCACCAACTGACACCGGCACCGACCTTTAACCTCCTACGATATCGATGGCCCCATTGTACCCCACGCTCCTTTTCCTCGCGCTCGTTTCACAGTTCAAGCCAAGTATGTCGCGGTTCAATTGCCTTTCGTTTGTCTCATACTTCAAGTCCATACACTTACCGCTCCATGCAGATCTTGCAAAAAATCATGCTCAGCTCCAGCGCCGACAGACCGTGAACGAGACCTGCGCCACGTTCTGCACGCCAGAGATCCTTGCGCTTGTATGTCCGCTGCCTTAAATCTGCACCCCTCGGTTATTCCACTGAATGTGTACCGGCTATAGGACAACGTAGATGGCAACAACGCCAATGCGACAACATGCACTGACGCCATTGCCAAACAGTTCGCCGAGTGCACCCAGTGCCAGGACGGCTATGTGACGGTTCCCTACGGCGGTATGCACTGCGCCTCGCAGCTGAGAAAGGGCTGATGGATTTGATCTTCTTAGATTTCATCAATGACTGCCAGACCCTTGGCTTCCCGGTGAAGGATGTCTCGAATGCTGATGGGGTTGTGCCGGGTTTCAATCCATCTTCTTCGTCGGGCGTGGACTCGCGGCTGGCGCGCGTTCCCCAGTGCGCGTGGCTAGTCGCTGTTGTATTTTCCACGGGAGTCCTTGGTCTCTTCCGTCTCTAGCTACCTCGATGGAATTATGCTTCTGCACATATTTTCTTAGAAGAGTGCCTAGCAGTCACTGTATGAAATGACATTGGTAGATGGATATTTGACAAGTTCCAAGTCTGTCAACAAGAGGGAAGGGGAAGAAAACACCCGAATCGTCGGTTTCATGTGCTGAACATATTGAACAGCAATAGACATTGACCTCCTCCGATTGGTATTGAGAACAAGGACCTAGAGTTCCCTGGTCTAGATGATGATAAATGGCTGCTAGAGTACTCATAATGGACACATTTTGTCGACAATCTTCCCCAAGAATCTGCTCGTGTTACGCAAGTACTTGGACACCAATTTATGAGCCCATGGACGGTTAGTGTTAACCGAAATTATTCGTAACAGTCAGAGGATCTGCATGATCTCCACCAAGGATCGTCTCCTGATACTATTACTTTTAGCTGCCGAACAGTGGAGGCGTCCAGCCGCGATCAGAGAAGACAAGCATTGTATGGCTGCTTAACCTTTCCTTGTAGCTCGACGAGTCCACGCCATCTTAGTAGCTGCGTCACTTCACTTAGCATTGCGAAAGTTCGACATTGTGATCGCAGTACGGGAAAGTTCTTCAGTTGTGGGCTTTTCAGTTTTTCAGTGAAAGTTCGTGAGCTGCTTCATTTTTAGTGACCTTCCCTGCCGTATTCAGCGCTGCATTCCTTCCGTGCCGTGTAAGAGTCCTCGGCCGGCATTTTCCTTGATTTTTTTTTTCTTTCTTTTTCTTTCGCACGAGTCGCGACTTCAGACTTGACGGTGTTAGGCTGCCACGGGCAGGACCCGCCAGGAGGATAGGTGTCTAACGGGCACGATCTGCATGTATGCGTGCCGCGCATACACGTGAAGGAGGTGCGGGCCAGTCCGCAATCGGACCGTACGGGCCTGAGAACAAGTAGGTGGTTAAAAGGACTCCATGCACGGATCAGTATTGGTTGGCAGCTAGGCGCTCCTCGAATCAAAGGCACTGAAAGACGCAAGGTGAGGGCTCAGCGGGATACACGTCTAGGCGAGGCGCAGAGGAGGGTTGCGCAACGAGTCCGGCTGCCCTAGCACACGGTGGACGACGGGGACACGGTAGAAGACAAGACGGAAAGGGGCCTAGCCATAGTCAGAGGGCGTGGCGCGGACGGAGAATCCGCGCAGGTACGAGCATTGGACCTTGGTATCATACAGGTGAGCCTCGGATTGTGGGGAAGTGCATTACCGAAGATCCGGAAGCCCTGTCAATTCGTCCTTGCCTTGCAGAACCTGCACAGCCCCAACCACCGTCTGTCTCCAACGCAAATGGTTGTTCGTAAGATTTTCGCGGACTATTGGGGCGAAGGAGAAAGAGACGCAGAAGGAAAGAGAAAAAACTTTGTTTTGAGGACGACCGTACGCATCCACTTGTCGACGGCCGCTTGTTACTGTCTGAACGGTTAAGTCGGAGTTGGTTTGACCCGCGGCAGGAAAAAGAGGGAGAGACGAGAGGCAAGACTCAAGGGCTTTGCGGCAAAGACGCTGGAGCTGGAAATGCACGGCGACGCATCGCCCGAGGAAGGGCGCGGCAACCGGCAACCCGACAGTCAAGGCGCCGGGCGAAATGGTACTCGGCGCAGATGCGGAACGCCCGCGGTGCGAGGTGGCGCGCAGGCGGGCGGAGGGGGAGCCACGACGAGCGCATTCCTGGGCGCCGCGCGCAGGGAGCGGACGCACAACGAGCGTGCGGGGCACGAGATATTACGCGGCGCGGCAGGGATGCACGCCGCGTCGCGGGAGTGATCGCGTGTGCAAGGATACAGGGCAGGGAACGCAAGATGGCGGACAGCATCAACTAGTCTGCAGCCAGTACTAGTGGTGCATGGGTGCATGAAGGGAGGCACGCATCCAGAAACATGGGATGCGCCATCAACCGGGATGAGGGCGAAGATTTGCGTCGTACAAGCATTTACGTAGCACGGCGCCAGCATCAATTATAAGCTCATCCTTGCCCGAGAGGAGCCGCACGACTAAAGCGTCGCCGCGGGTGCATCACTGGCGAGGCACACTTGAACCCAGTCAGGGAGCTCCAAAGTGTGCGGTGCTGGTGAATGTGCGAGGTGACGAGACGGATGATGGGAAGAGAGGAGAGAGGCGGGAGACGGGTCAGGACGCCGACATGCAGAGCTAAGCAGTGCACGGGAGAGGGCGCGGCGATCGGAGCCAATCGAGGGGCGGGGCGGCCTCGTACGATGCGCCGATGCAGGCCTCTCCGCACCAGAGCTTCCATTCGACGCAGTGCGCGTGCAGAGCGTGATGGGGGCCAGCCAGGGCGTCGCCGCGGAAGATAGGCTCGTACGCGCAGCGAGCGCGAGATGCGGAACGCGCGGGTGGGAAGCGGGATTGCGACGAGGGGAGCTGTGGCGACTAGGGGCAAGGGAGCGGCGACAGCTCAGGCCGGAGCGCTCAGTAAGGGAGGGAGAGCACAACCACATAGCGTCGCGGCGCCGCATCCTTATCCGAATAAAGCACCGCTAAGAATGTACAGAAGAAGGAAAGGCACGTACCTATATGCACCCCATCCAGAAACTGCGTTCTTCCTCGCCGCCACCCGAGCGCACGTGCGGACACAACACGGCGTTGCACACCTCTGGAGTGCGGTCGATAGGCTTGTTCTAGGAACCTGGAGCTTGGATGCGCAGGACTGGCGCCGCGCGAGGAGACGGCGGAAGGAAGCAGGGCTCGGCTTGATCCGGACACTTTTCCACATGGGTCATGGATGACGCCGGGGTGATGTGTCAGAGTTGTTTTATTCGTTCGACCAGTTCATAGTTGACGAGCGCTGGGGTCTCTTACAGCTCCCAATGCTCGATCCTCCAACCTCGAGGACCCCAGAGTTTTGTATCTGGTCAAATGCAATTTGGCAGGATACCATGTTTAGGGTATAATACAGTACATCGAAACCAGTACTAACGCCGACAGTCAGTCTTCCACCGCGCGTTTCAAAAAGCCGTTATACTTTACATCTGACTAACGGCCGCAACAGCCAGGTATAAATAAGACCGCTCAGTCAGCAGGCGGTGCGATCCCCTGCCGGATAAACGAGTCGTTAAGTAGCGCGCGCATGTCCTTGATACTATCCTTGTTCGGTCTAAAGACCCCGTCCCCTTGGATGTCGCCCCTACAGATTGGAAGGAATCCATCAGCACTAGTACTGCCAGCTTCGGGTCAACATACCAATGAAAACTGTGAAACGAATCGACCTCGTAGCCCTCCGCCCACAGGTCACGCACATATGTGGTGTTCCATGGCGGAGGCGTCTTCCACCAGTGATCCACCCACACAATGTCCTCGTCTTCTGGGAGGATGAGGTGGAGGGTGGTCGGGAGCGCCTGGGCTCAGAATATATTAATAGCTTCGCACAGCCCCAGAGCGAAAACAGGGAGTCCAGGAGGGGAGTACTTACGATCTCTAGGAAACAGTCCGTCTGCAAGAAAGTCCCTACTACGTCGAGGAAGTCGTTGCGCAGGTGGCCGGGGAGATACATCGTGTCCGCCGACCCGCCGACGAGGTGTCCCGGGCCGCTGACGAGATCCTCGAGCCGCGCGCGCATGCGGGCTGGGACGCTATCGTACGCAGAAAGACACACTTCGAGCCCCATGTGCTTTTCCCTGCGGAGCTAGCGCGTCAGAGCCAGTGGGCCACGGAATGGCGAGAGCCACAAAACTTACCCCCACCTGCGGGATGGGGCCGTCAGCGGCATTGTTGACGGAAAAACGTGAGAACAGCGCACCACCAAAAGCCCGTCGCACCCCACGCGCCGGCGTCGCGCGCGTATTCGCGCGGCGTGCGCTCTGAGATTTTGGCTGCCGGCGGATGCTTCTCCACGCCCACGGGGTTGGGCACGAATCGGCGGGCAAACGGACTGTGGTACCAAATACTGTCTTGAGGAAACTGCATGAGGCGCGGGACGTTCAGCAGCGCGTCGAATGGTGCACAGAGATACCCTGCATAGCACGGGTAATCTTTGACCGCGGTGTAGAACATGTGGTGCGCCTGCGAGTTTCGTGAATAAACATTCCAAAATGAACGAGGATAGATGTGCGCACCATCCGCCCGCTCATCTTGAACCAGTCCGCATCAAAGTCCTCGGCGGCCAGGTACGAGTCCACCACGACGTCGTACGAATGCAGAAACCCGCAGTCCTCGCGACTTCCCGGCCCAATGTACAGGATCTACAAGTAAGTCCGACAGTTAAACTTGTGGTTACATGGATGTTGGGGAGAGCCGTACGTTGGGAAAGTACGCCGAATAGACCTCGCGGTAGGCGTCTAAATTTATATCGTACCGTGGCTAAAAAACACCACGAGTAGGATATTGTCGAAGGCGGTGAATGAGGGGCGCGTGGGGTGTGGCCCGGCGTAGAGGGACGAGGGCGGGAGCGGGCGGCGCACGCACGTCGACCTAGTGATGTCCGTGGCTTGGCTTAAAGCCAAAAAGCCAAGAAGCCAAAGCCCTGGCTTTGGAAAGCCAAGCCAAGCCAAACCCACGGCTTCAGCAGGGCTTTGGCTTTGGCTTGAGATATATGAAGCCAAAAGCCAGGGCTTGAAGCCCTGGCTTTTGACCAGTCAAATCTCATCCGAAACAGGGGTTTATCTGAGTGAATTTGGTGTGTTGACTCTTATTCCTCCGCTCTTTCAAATCATTCATTCCAGATATTTTTCTGAGCTAACAATTTTACACTACGGCGAAAGATTTTCAACATATGAGGTCACGTGTCCGTTGAACATCCTACGAAAGAACCTCAACCATCCCCGAAAAGTATTGCAGTGTCAAGAATGGCTTCCTAGTGACCCGTGCATCCATTAATAGGCGTCAACGGTGATGTTACTTGGTCCCTCACACGACATGGCAGCATTTGAAAATTTTCACCGACAAGCCATGGCTTGAGCCAAAGCCAAGCCAAGCCAAGCCCCTTCTCAGGGCTTTGGCTTTGGCTTCGAATGTTGGAAGCCAAAGCCCGGTGAAGCCAAGCCAAAGCCATGGCTTGCAAGCCAAGCCAAGCCAAAGACATCACTACGTCGACCCAACGCTGTCAACGGCATGCGTGAGGTTTTTGGCCAGGTGCTGGTGCGGCATGGGCATCCGAGAGCAAGAGGCACGCGGGACTAGAATTGCCGACATCAACCTCCAAAAGTTTTAGCATCCTGTGCAGACGAGGAGGAGGAGGGTCCGGATCGCGGGCCGGGGGGTACCGCTCTGTTTTCGGTGATGTCGGAGGCCGCCATGACAAAATGTTTAAAACAGCGCGGTGAGTAATCGCAATTACATCATTGATCTCGAACATAATTTATTCCTTTCGACGTCTAAAGGCCGAAGAAAAAAAAAATTGAGCACACAGGGATTTGTATTATGTATGAGAATGGGAGGGTAGCCCAAATATCGGAGCGATCTGACTTTAAACTAGGGCTCAATGCAAAAGTTTACGATGTCGCGGCTCAAAAGTGGCTGATTCACGTGACAATCCACGTTTGGGGGAGTCTCTGAGGAGGTCTGTGTGCGATCGGGAATTCCCGCGTGCCTCTTGTCCGAGAGACGAGCGACGCAGCGCGCGAGCTCCGGAATGGGAGAGGGCGCGGGGGAGCGATTGCGAGCCCCGCGAGGAGCGGCATGAACGCGAACGCGAGGCGGATGAGGCCCCGGCGCTGGGGCCACACGATGTTGTACGATGCGGGCGGCGTATTGGGTGAGGAGCCGAGCAAATCAAGGAGGTGTGCGACGGCCGCGTAGAGCGCGAGGCCGGACGCGAGATATTATCTGAGACCCCTTAGCGGGCCGGACTAATTAGTGGGCCACTTGCCTAATACAAGGTGCTGTGATGAAGAATCCCCGAATTTGGTGCTTATAGGATGGAATATGACCTATCGCGACACTGTATGTCAAATTTCGAGGCAGAGTGATGCGGCGATCAAAAGGTATGGCAGGTTCTCGATCAAGATGCCGGTGTGTGAACATCATTTCTTATCTCCGAACGGCCCTCGCGCTCGTCTTTGGCTTGTTTCTTCACCAATTCCTCGGCAATTCACAAGTTTTGGGGCTCGTTCGCATCCCTTGATTCGAATTAACTACTCCACGCCATACTATATGTGAAAACGATTCTCCCTCGCCTCTTGGACCCTTCAAGATCATCTCGACCTGATCCCGAGCGGCACAATCCGGCCACCTCTATAGCGATCCACCCGTCTTGGCTAAGGACTTGGAACTTGGTTGGTACATCCAATATCATTAACCCACGATCCTCCAACATCGAGTTGGCTTTTAACTGCCCGACGTTCCGTTCACGCCGGGCTATTACTCTAAACCACCGAATTTCAGCTGCGCATAAAGATGGATTTTTTTGGACGGGTTATGGGTATGCGGGGGTCATCCTTTGCATTTAGGTATGTCCTAATACTTCCCCTGGAGCCATCCGTGTTTCAATTTTGGGCTTCGTTCCACTCTGTTCTTCAGAAGGTAGGCCATTCCGTCCGGACAGCATTCTCACCCATCATAGATGGCTGGAAAGGCAAATAGTTATGGTCCCCATACATGTCAGATTTGCAGTTTGAGTGTATTCAATAATGTAGCTCTATCCATTGAATGATTTGGAATGCACTGGGGTGAATAGTATGGGTGCGCACGAACGATTTGGCCGGGTGGCCCACTAAGCCGTTTATTCCCGTTTTGGGATACCGCCGGAAATAAAATTCGGCAGGCCATGGAATGCAAATGTAAATTCCCAAAAAATATCTCAGCTCACACATAGGATGTATACCTTCGTTGATGAGCCCATATACTTGTATCCATTCGACTCTCTGTATGGACTCGAGGACAAAAATGTTAAGGTGGCCCGGTAACCAGTCTCAGATAATACTGAGGTGCGCGGAAGGGGATCGCGGACCAAAACACTAAGTGTGAGAGGGCGGGGGTGATCGACGCGACGAGAAGGGTGAAGACGCTTAGTGTGAAAGGGGAGATGCCTGTTTACATAGTTCAGATTGAATTGGGAGGGAGGGGAGGAGCGCACGTCGGAGGGTGGCGAGCATGAGGAGGTCGCCGCCGGCGCGCAGGGCAAGGATCACGATCGCAGCAATGAAATCCCGCGGGGACGCGCCTGGCGGGACGGGTGCATCGTGTGTCGTGGAGGACAGCAGCGCACACAGCAAGTACCCCGCGAGGCAGCTCGTGAAGAGGATAAGGTTGAGTTTGTGGAACGGCACGTCGCGCAGCGCGTGGTAGATCTGCGTACAGTGAGCTAGGCACATTGAATTCAAGTGTCAATGAAGATGCGCACGAGGCGTGTGGCGACCAGGACAAGGGCTGACACACTGGTTGTAAGTATAAGGAGAATGTACGTCGGCGCACTGTATGGCGGGACAGCCTTGAGGTGGTGCACGCCGATGAACGCGACGATCTGTGTGACATGCACTTAGTATGGGTGGGATCTCGCAGAAACGGTGTGAC
Source organism: Mycena latifolia (assembly GCA_029289555.1). Lineage (NCBI taxonomy): Eukaryota > Fungi > Basidiomycota > Agaricomycetes > Agaricales > Mycenaceae > Mycena > Mycena latifolia. Next base: position 65,476 of record JARJLE010000017.1, on the reverse strand, counting down.
GCACCTGCAGGAGCGCAGGGGTCCATTGCCGTAGAGGTGTAGTGGCTCCGAGTAGTAGATACGTCTGTACGCCAACACATAAGATGGATAGCGCATCAAGGATATTGAGCGTCGCTTGGTCGGCATATGCGCGGCGGAAAACAAACTGTAGAAGGGTTAGGCGATCCGAGTAACTGGGGGCGAGAGACGTACCAGCTGGTGTCGCAGTATGATCAGGAACACAAGGGGCGCTAAAGTGATGCACAAGTCTTTCGTACGCCGCGAGACAGGTGGATGGGCACGCGGTTCATCTTCCGCGTCGTCCAGCTGCTCAGGAGATCGCGAATGTAAAGGGAGACCGTCGGCGGGAGGCAGCGACATGTACCGCGGCCCTGTGGTGATTTTGGAGCGGAAGGGTGGCGCGCTGGCATCGCGGAAGCGGAGAGCGACGGTGAGGATACACTTCACGAGCTCGACACCCGCAAGCGTGAGCGGCGCGGGCTCGTGGCGGCTGGGGTGCACGGGGTCTTTGAAGCCCACTTGCACGACGCCGAGCAGCGTCTGTACAAGGACGAGCGCAGCCTAGGCGGGGCGTCAATACATGACTCCTCGCACTGAGGGTGAGAGGCGGCACGAACGAGGAGGGACAGGCCTGAGCATTCGTGTGTCCCCATCGATGCTAAGAAAGGTTCCGGATTTTTGCAGGGTATTAGAGATGGGCGTGCGAGCGGGTGAGGGAGAAACGAGAATTAGGGCTTTTGCACTGGTGCCACGTCCGCATTGCCGCGGGCACCGGATGCCACAGTAAAGCGCAATCATGATCCCATGAAATGGCGCCACGGGCACTGCGGCACTTGCGAGGTAAGCTCCAGGGGTCTCAGCAAATGCGCAGGTCAATGGTTTCGAGGTCTGTCAAGAGAGAAAGAGCCTGAAAATCTCGGTTGTAGGGGCACCAGAGAGCAGACCCACAGCAATACTCTGCTCGCGGCGTATGTTCTTGAGACAGAGCCCTCAAAATTCCCAGAGAGTCCCATTTGGTCCCCGAGAGCATCACATTGAACATTGAATGTATGCAAAAAGCCAATTTGAGATCACGTTGATGCTGTCAAGAGCGGGAAGAGTTGCTCGTTCTGGCGACAGTAGAGCGGAATTGATCCGCAATTCTATCACGATGCCCAGAATGGTATTGAACAGATGCAGACTGCGATCTCTCGCTATTTTCGAGTGCATGAAGGAATTTCCTTGCTTGACGAGCCGGAAAAGAGACCGGTGCCAAGGCTAGAACAGTAGCGGGAGATGATCAAGCTGGCGGGTATTGAGCCGCGGCAGGTCGTAAAGATATGTTTTGGGCAGGCAATGCATGTCAAGAACCATCTGAATGATGAGAGTTTGGTGGGCGAAAATGAGAGTGCGCAGAGTTGATCGTACAGACACGAATGCGATCCACAATCAGTCAGTCGGGGAGCAATGATTGCTCCCCGACTCAAGAAGGTGTTGCCACTGCTTCAAGATACTCCCTGCTGCGCGATGTAGTCCGGACTGCAACAGGACAGCCTGCTTTGAGATCTTCGTCGCCCGAGGTAGCAGGGCAAAACGGGTCGTAAGGCAGCATGGCCATCCACCGAAGCTCCGCAGCGAGTCGTAGGTATCGCCGTATCGGGCACAGCGTTCCCCGACAAGAAGAGGATGAGGTGATGGTCGATTGACTGGGCCTTATGGCTCTGCTTGGCTCCGACAATTATGGTTAGGTTGGGTGGAACTTGAAGCACTCCGAGAAAGCGGGCGAAGGCCGTAGGCTGACGGACAGCAAGAACGTTGTGATGAGATCAAATACGCGGACAAACCTAATGACAGGTGACGCGCACAAATCACGTCGCCCGTGACCAAAGGGCGCGACGCGTCGTGCCAAATATGAACATTCAAATCCTTCCGCTGATGTTCCGTCGCCAACAGAAATCAGTCCATTCATTGAGAGCCAGCGACAATATGCGCTGTGTTTCTCTCTTTATCTGTTTCTTCCGGGCCGATGTCACATTCGCCAGGCTTGCGAGTTGAGGATGACTGTATAGGCCTCTTCGGAAAAAAATCAAGGAGGAATTGGTCACTTCATCTGGGGAACAGAACGTGAAAAAAGAAGGAAAAAGGCTGTTTATTTCGCGAAACACGTAGATGTATCCAAGCTGCCCATTTAATTGTACAATGCACTAACGTTCAATTATCGGTCTACTAGTACAACATGAGCTAATTTTTTCGGAGGGTAGAAGTTTGCAACGGCACGGCCGAGCGGCATTCAACGCAGACCCAAAGTGCACACCGAATAATAGTACAGTATAATTTATGCTGGGGAGACGCGTCGAAGGCGTTGGCGTGAAGCTAGGAATCCGACCAGCCCGACTTGAGCGGTTCGAGGATGGGGTGCAGCGCGGCGCGGCGGAGGGGCGCGAGCACGCCCGGGGAGCGCGAGGGGGTGTGGGACGTGAGCGGCGAGTGGCTCGTGTGCGAGCTAGGCGGCGAGGGGAAGGTCGTGTACGGGTTGGAGTTCTTGCGCGCCGTGGCGCTGTCTGCCGAGTCCGCGGTCTGCGGCCGCGAGCCATGGGCGCCGCGCGTGGCGGTGGTAAATGTGCTGACCGACGGGTGCGCGTAACGCAGCTCGCTGGCGGGCGAGATGATGGGCGAGACACTGGGGTATGGGTACGGCAGCCCGTGCGCGCGCTCAGACTCGAGCACGGTCGCGAGCATCAAGTTGCGGAACGCGCGGGTGCTGAACGCGATTGTGAGGACCGTGGCGATGGACGCACTGCTCAGTGCGAGGGCGCTCGCGGGCGGGGCGAGGCTCTGCAGGACGAGCGCGATGGCGGCGGTGAGGGTCGTGCCGATGAGGTACGCGAGATTCATGCGGTAGATGCGGGCAGCGACGAGCGAGTCCCGCGGGTGGTGGTATTGCATTTTCAGGAGGGTGAGAATGAGTGCGGGCAGAACGAATGCGAGGCAGGAGGCGCTGCCGAGGGGGTACCAGGAGGATGTCGTGAGGATTCTGCAATTGGATCCGAAAAGAGGGTCGGGTACGGAGATAGCTTTGTATTGAGTAGCAACCACGGTCTGGCGGAAAATAAAAATAGTAAATACCCAATTGCAACGCCGGGGATGAAAAGATATTCGCACACAGCTTATACCCATCGCAACCACGATGGCGCCCAAAACGCCGGGGACGATGCGGTTATCCGGCCACAGCAACGAGGTGCGGAAGGTGAATATTATTGCGGAGGAGGTTACGACCAGGATGACGCCGGCTTGTGAAATTGATGCGGCGGCTTGGCACATACTAGTTTCTGCGACGCTGAGAAAGAGAGCAGGCAGGGTGGCAAGGAAGCCACCATATCGGAGGGCGAGGAATCTAGTAAGACAGTCAGGCGCGTTGGTGTAGTGGCCTAGATGTGGCTTACGCATAAGGCGGAATCGTGCCCCACACTGGTTTTTGATACCACTTGATCTCGTCAGGGAGAAGCGCAGCGCTAGGATTTGTGCATAAATAAAGGACATCTCCAAGATTGCGGACAGCACGTACTACTCCCAGACAACTAGCGCGAACGAGACAGAAGTCGTAACTGCAAAAGCCACTGGACAGAGCATACATGAGATTAGCGCAATTCAGGAGGGGCTGGACGTACGCTGGCTCGTTGCTCCCGCAAGAGGATCCGGGATCTCCGCGTCTACTCCAGAGACGATCCTCCGCGGAAAGCTAGCATAGGAAGTGGCCATAAAGCTCGAAGGGCGACCACGCACAGATAGTAGGGCCAGGCTTAATATACGGACGCACTCTGGAATGATGCCGTCACACATCCAGTATCGCCATACTCCCAAAAACAGACTCCATGTGCTCGCGATGTGAGAATAAGGCAATAGATCCTATCTTCTGGGCGCAGGAGCGGCGAAAACTGGCCAGTGACGTTGACCCCGACTGTCCCCTGCCTGCGTACCATGATGGTTGCCGACCACTTGAGCACCGTGAGAGCAGTTATCGCGGATTGTTATCGAATATTGCTGTTTTTCATGGTCACCCACCTCAAGACGTAAGGCTGCGTGGGACGGTATCTGGGTGAAGTACGTGAGCTTTAAAACCACCTTTCCCCAGCCGAGAGAAGAAAAAGAGAGTCGAGCACGACGGCTGTGGAAATGCCGGGCTGTCTATTCAGTGGAGCTGTACGTCGGCCACTCGACAGCGGCATCGTATGGTCGGGGTCGACAGAATGCCAGTCGCAGATAATCAACACTATCACAGACATATTGTGAAAAGGGCAGGTGCCTGGCGTGCGGATGCGTTAAGGATGACACGTGTGGGAATTCCGAGGTGTTGCCAGGGGAAGGGGGACCTTCATTTGGACACACACAGCAGCACTTAATTGCCACAGCAAGTACCATTAATTAGCGCGCCCAGATGCTTGCCGCGGAAACTGTAGCACTCAAGCAATAGGGATCGACTGAGCTCCTCCGCCGACGCGGAGATATGAAATTCGAGGGTAATCGTGGCGGACGTGCAGGCGGATAGCTCGAGGAAGAGTCGCCCCAGACAAGCCGTAGAACGACCTTGTTGAGAAGAAGCTTGAGGCAGGAGAGGGAGACAAGAGAGGTGGTGGTCGAAGTCAAAATGAAAGGCCACAGCCACTGATGGGGGTCGCGTTGACCTTGCGGTGTTGCTCCACGGACCAAGTTGGACTAAGGAATGCTAGGCCAACGCTTACCCAGTACTATGCCAAGTGCCAAATTACGAGTCCTAAAATGAATATTTTAGACTCGTCTTTACTCTCCATTCTCCGCATACCGAGAAGTTTTTTGACCGATGACGTATGTGATTCGTGGGTGCGCCAGTTCCTTATAAGGGAATTATCGTGGGGTTTTCTGCCTTTTTATAGGCCTGGGCGTCAGCAGTATTGACAATTGTGTCATTTCTCTTTACGTTTCCAGTGTGACATTGGAAGTTGTATGTCGATTTGTTTGACTGTGGTTACCTTGCCATACCTCAGGTTTTTCTCAAAGGTCAGTGCACCTTTCGTGCATTAGTTGGAATATTTTCAAGAATTTTGGGACATCGTGCGGTGACTTCTGAGCTCAGCGCACCTTTGTTTGTCTGTTGTTTACGAGCCGTGTCACAGGTGACTGATCATATGTCGGGCGTTGCCGCTTAACTCTGATTTCTTACAGCCTTTTTGCTCTACAGCTGCCTTTATTCGTAAATTCGTTTCTCTACAATCCGGATGTGCTCCAATTCCCTCCTTCGTACCTAGCGCAGTCTAATTTACATGTGATGCTAGTTTAGTTCCCACTGAGGCATCACGACCAAGTTGCAACAGCTTCCCGTCCTCCTGTTAAAACGGCACAACACACCTGGGATGAGCTACTCTTCGGCCTTGCTCGCCTGAGTTAAAAAGCTTCACATCATCTTTCTTTACAGATTCGGTGTTGAAGCTCAATCTGCTGTCCTGGGGTGGACTAGGAGGTGCAGTTCGGAGGCTCTCAATCTGATGGCATGTCACGCAGCTGCAATTGATGGACTTGAAATTATTGCAGCGAGTCCGTTCGACTTGGGATCGGGTCATTGATTCCGCGGGGATAATCATCTTTCTTTTCTCGTCAGATATAGACCGGACACAGCTGCTATTGAACTTTGTATGTGTCCCATGTATTCTCAAAACATGAACTGATGTTGTGCCTGAGCGTGCGAACCATGCACTAAGATATACCCCTGTATAATTAAGCAAACTGATCCATCGACCCTCAAACTCAGGTAGAGCACAGACAGATGGCTTGGAGACACACCTACCATCAATTACACCGGTTGAAGTGATTTAACAGTGACCCCATCCGACTCAGGATTGATATCGGGGCCATTCTCCATGTCAAGGGGTGTGTTTTTGCCTCACCCCACAGGGCTGATTTCCAGCCTCCATTCTGTCCTGTATTTATACACCCCCGGCTCGAACAGATATTGCCTGAAGGCAATTTCAGTTCAGGGCCCGATGACATATCGACGCCGCTGCTTCAATGCATGATCCGTAGATGACTTATGGCGGTGAGCCCATTTGACTCGAGGTGGGGTCGTTTGATACTCGTGTGCACTTATGGAGTTTCTGCAGGCTGTCCGTTGTCAAACCTTGAACGCACCGGAATACATGCACACCTGATATTTAGATATTGATCCTCCCTCGTGCGTGCATTCTGCGTCGCTGAATTAATTTCATTGATTTAATGACCTGTTCCGTGTAGCTTGGAATCAGTGGTGAAACAACATGCACCTGTTTGGATGTGCTGTGAGTAATAATTCCCTCTGATGTTGAAGCGAAATATTAAGTACCATCTGTTGGGGGAAAGTTCTGCTGAGTACATTAGTACACAAGGCCTTGACCTGGAATACAATATTTGAAGCTTCCTGCGCGGCACATGCTGGCCGTGCGGTGGTTAATTTTACTACGGCGCGGTTGGATTTAAATAAAAGTGAATTTAAATCCGCGTGTAGTGCAAGACCGGCGCGTGAATTGAATTGGTCTCCTAAATATACTCGAGGGCGGCTGTGTGTCTAATCTCTTGGCTCCACTCCCATTTCGTCCTCGTGACTCCCTTCTGGAATCCGGCGTGCTTCTCAGGCTTGGCTGAGTTCGGAATCTCTCATCCCATGCACGTTGCGACACGGTACTTTGCTGCAAGTTTTACTGATCCTCTCGACTCGACGATTACAATGCGGAGGCATGAACAATATTCGGCCTCGATTTGTTTGGTCTCCTCGGGTATGCAGCAGTAAGTCGCGCCCCAACACGAGACTGACATCGAAGCGTGATAAAGATCACTAATGCCCACGGCCAACATTTTACGGGCCAGTGACTTCTTAGAGAGCACACAAACCGTGGAACCATCCCGGGACGCCGTCGGAACCATTTAACAACCATCGCGGCTGAATTCGGAACTTCTGCAAATGACATCATTGGGGCGTACCTCCGCCTTTATCTTGCATTCGAATGATACTACGAGTTCTCGGACATTGAACGGCATTGCACATATCTCTCCCGGCCTCTTCGCCGCGGTACTACTACGATGCTATTGATCTACGGCAACATTTCAGACACCGTTTAATTACAGAGCGCCTTGTAGCACTCTGTAGCTACAGACCAGGGACCAAGCTACAGGGCTATTGGGGTTACAGTGGTTATATTGCGCTCCATACACTAGCTGGTTTTCCCTGATGCTAACGACGGGTGCACCTTCCCTCCCGTGTGCCGCCTCAAAATTTAGACTCTGCAACATGTCTGACAAGCTTAAGCCCACCCAACAGAGTCTGCGCTATCAAGGCTAGTGTTTTCTGTCAACCCATACATCGATATGCGGGGGGTACAATAATGTAGACCGTTGAATGGGGCAATGAATGTACGTAGGTGGAGATAACCTTGATGTTGGCTTCGAACTTCTAATACCCGGCGATCCACGCGCTGCTTAGTAGCCTTGTGAACCCCGTCCTCTCGTTCCTACTGCCCGCATGGAGAATGCAGGAATACGGAATGATCTCAGGGAATTGGTGCACCGTTAAATGCCGTAGCAATTCATATTCTGTGGGACAGCTCGGGCTACCAAGACTTCAGGGTCCTTCATTCCTCCGCAGAATCGCGCGAGCTATATCGCTCACCATTACTAGTAGTGGCCTTGTCTTTCTGCGCCTGTAGCCCACGTGCCGGGAGGAGTGCAGGTGGAAGGGGCTGGAGAAGGTTTGGGAGGCCATTCTGCGCCAAGCTCAACGGTCCAGGAACGTCCGCTGTGTCGAGCCATCGCTAATCTACCCGGCCCCCAAAAAACGGCGAGCGCGGAACAAGAAATGATTCCAAGGACCAGAGTAACTGAAATGGGCGGCCGTCCAGGGCAAAGTTCAAGAAGATATCTATCCCGGGCGTTAGCCGAAGGCCCGTGCAAGGGCTTTCCCAACACAACTGCGGCCCACAACATGTGATATAGCGGCGCATCGACTGATAACCCGAGTCTAAATACAGACCGCATCTCCCGAGAATTCTTGAGCTGCTCGCGGCGGAGTTGCGATCGGGGTCCCCATAGTCTCATGCAGTCCAAACCGTGACAATGAATAACCTCAGATCCAGGGCACATGTGAACACTTCGCAGAAATTGCGAACCTATTTGCTATCTTTGCGCTATCTATCATAATAGACCATCTTCACGAGATAAGGAGAGAAAAACCGGAGGAAGGCACGAACAAGCTCTCACGAAAGTTCTATTCCTTCGCCTACAATTTACTGTAGCGGCAGGAACGACTCCCCTCTTCATTTCGACCCCGACTCTGCGTTGTGCCGTTAACTCGGGCCAGAGCCCCAGAGTCCCTGCATTAAATTTCCGTTTTAGGCGCGGGAGTCAGTAACCGAATCCGCCCATCGATCAAACTGACGATCACCGCATCAATTGCACCCTTTTCTTCTTCCTTCCCTCGCACCCACTTATCGGCAACGTAGGCCTGCCAAGGGAGGCCTTCGAAGATAAGCGATAGCGTCTACTCGGGTTCCTTTGGGTGCACTGCATGAAGTTATGATTGAACCGCAGCACTTCCTCGATCAAACCGCAGCAAGCGATTTTCGAAATTCCAGCAGTGTCTCGTCCTGTCTCGTCCCGTTTCCATACCTTGCAAGAACCTCTGAAGGGCGGATTGCAGGAGCGGGACTCCTGTGGTGCCGTTCTCCGTTCTCCCGCAAAATCTCGCGATGGCCGTGATATCCCCGCACCCGACGTATTCGTGGACATCCTTGCGCGGTAAGGCTCCTCCAAGGACCAGGATAACCAGGCACGATAAATCTGGACGGCTATTCCCATAGCGGGGAATCAGTTCTTTCACGCGGACGTTATCTTCCAAGCCTTCCGAATGACTTCCCGAGATAGTGGGGTCCGGGTCCATATAACCATCACACGACTCGCAAGATAACCTGTCGCTCCTGATCTTGGACGTCTCTTTTGCCCCAGGCTCGACATCTTCAGTGTTGTCCCTGTCTGTCGCATCCATCGGCCATGGAAAAAGACCCTCAGCTTGCCGAGAAAGGCTCGTCCCACTCCGACCTCGATGAAAAGGCCGTCTTGGCCGATCTCGTCAGCATCCGACGCTACCTCCATGCCCTCCTTATCCTCTGACCCCTGATTCTTTAGGATGTCTTGGGTGCTGAAATTCAGGCGGTGCCCGATGATATCATGGAGGCAGCGGAATACGCGCAGACCATGAGTGCGGCAGAAGTCGAGGACACCATTCGGCGTATTTTCGATGAGGTCCGCATCACCTACAATGTTCTGCATTTCTATCTAAGCTCTTTGAACTCCACAACAGCATGACGACGACCCCGTCGGTAACCTTCCCTCATATATCGGAGCGCATAAGTGACCTTCAATACCTAGAACTTCCCTCCAGCTGTTCTCGCCGCCGTCAGGTGTGTAGCGATTGCTCTTTCCACGCTCGAACTGCCATTCATCGACTTTCTTGAGGCGCTACCTCTTCGACGAAGAATTGAAAGGGAACCCTGTCGAGTACCAACATCTCTATGAGGAGTTAAAGGTCGAGGCGGCTATGATCACGATCGTGAGTCTCCGCTGTGTTCGATGACCTGTCTGCCAATTCGTGTCCCCCCAAGAATTCTGCATATGCCGAGGTCCGCGCCGTCGTCTCCAACCACGACGACACGAGCATGCCTGTCAGTACTTTTCGCGCCTGGTTCATTGGGACAATCTTTGTCGCTGCCGGGTATGTGCTACCGCATCCTTGCCATTACATTATTTCTCAACGAGATAACAGAGGTTTTATCAATCAGGTTCGCGATGCATTCGTGATCACTTCTCTCGTCCTGACGATACCTGAAATCCAGTTTTTTAGCATCAGGTCCGCGGTGTGTTCGGGATGACTTCTCTAATGCTCACGATACCGAAAATGACAGGTTTCCCGGTATTGGTGTCGGCAGCAACGTGGCACAGGTCCTAGCGTACCCCGCTGCCAAGCTCTTGGAGTTCCTTCCGACGACTCAGTACTCCACTTTTGGCTATAAGTGGAGCCTCAATCCGTGTGTTGATCGTTCACCGGAGTATCTATTGCGCTGATATCTTGCTCTGTGCAGGGGGCCCTTCAACCCGAAGGAACACATGATAATCACAAGCAAGTATCCACCCTCGATGTCGCCACCGTTCCCCAGCTTAACCTAACCGTAGTCATGGCTAACGTCGGATTTTCCACTCCTTACACGTACGCCATGTGCTCTTCTGGTTGACCATACTCTCACTCCTTCCTTTGAAACAGGAACAACGTGAGCCGGGAATCATACCGTCATCATCTGGGCCGCATACTAATCGACTTCACCATCTGTAGATTATCTGGGTCTGCATTCCCCTCACAAGTCGAGAACTGCGCTGATGTGCCCTTCTCTGCTAGGTACAATATTTGCCTTTGTACTGTTGAGTCAGGTGTTGATCAGATGTCACCTACCCTAACAATTTATTTTCGCAGTTAACCAGGTGAGGAGTGTGCTTCTCGCTGGCACCATTGGATCTGATAGCTCGCTAGCCCTGGGCGACCGGGTTCGGATACCAGAGTTTGTCTTCCATTCGAGCTCCCCCGTTCCTCGCTCTGAGTTGTACATCAGTCATGGTTGCCCTCTCCACGAACTTCATTGGGTATGGTTTGGCCGGCCTTACGCGCCGCTTCCTTGTGTACCCCGCATCCGCCATCTGGTACGGTAACCTCTCCGTACGTCTCGACTTTGCTCTCTTTCCATGTCGCTGATCACCTCTACAGATCATCGCTTTGAACCGAGCGTTCCACGCGGAGAAGGAAACCGTCGCCAACGGCTGGAGGTTGTCCAGGGTCGGTCGCACCTTTCCATTGATGATGCGATCCATAATCCTAATCAATTCATAAAGATGAGGTTAGTGTTTTATGCGACAAGATCTCGGCGCCTCCGATGATCCCGCAATGCTAGGTGGTTTTGTATCTGCTTTATTTCGATGGGGGTATATTTCTGGTTCCCAAAGTAAGTCGTCGCCATTCCCTTCGAGCGTTGCTGAATTATATGACTCCCAGTTTCATCTTCCAAGCCCTGTCGTACTTCAATTGGATGACTTGGATCGCTCCTGACAACGGTGCGCTTGTGCCCTCCTTTATGTCTGCCGAGAATTTATCGCCACCCTTCCAGTTAAGCTTGCCGCTATCACCGGGAGCGTCAGCGGCCTTGGGCTGAACCCGATCCCGACGTTTGACTGGAATCAGCTCGTATACGCGGTTGACCCACTTATCTACCCGTTCTACGTGAGTGCCGGTGTCGTTGAAATATGCTCCCAGTTATTAATGAGAGTTCTGTCAGAGCACGTTCAACGTATGTCCTTGAATATTGGCACTGCTTCCTTGCTCAAATCCTTACTCTTCCTCTAGACCTTCCTCGGAACATTGATCACCTTGCCGATCATCGCTGCTCTCTGGTTCTCGAACACTTGGTGATTGTTCCCCGCCTTCTGTTCGAATACTCCAAACTGACGGGACCATGCACTTTAGGAACACCGGCTATTTGCCGATCAACTCGAATGTACGTTTCACACGTCCACTGGTTCCTTGCCAGCTGACACCGTGTAATAGCGCGTCTATGACAACACAGGATCGCTGTACATCGTTGCCAATGCCGTTGGAAACAACACGCTATTCAGTCAGGAAAAATATGAACAGTACTCTCCTGGTTCGTTCTCCGTTTATTCCAACCGTACATAGTCTTATCGCTCGCAGCCTAGTATGTTAACTTTCTGTCGCCATGCATATTCTTATCGCACCTAGCCTCGCTGCCGGGAATATCCTCCTTTACGGCGTCTTCTGTGAGCTTTCATGTCTGTCACGTGACTCCTCATCACGATTCTGCTAGTCGCCGTGTATACTGCAACGCTTACTCATGCGGCGCTATATCATCGGAGGGAAATTGTGCACGGCATCAAGAGCATTCTGAGTCGCAAGAAGACTTCAGAGGAGCATACGGATGTTCATGTGCGGCTCATGATGTCGTACAAGGAGGTCTGCCATCGGTCTTACTTTGAATGAAACATATCCTGACACTACTCAAAGGTCCCGGAGTACTGGTATCTCATGTACGTCTCGAACCTGGACTTAGAATTGGAGCTCACATATGTGTTTAGAGTGCTCGTCGCTGCCATTGCCCTCGGCGCGGCCGGTGTCGGTGTCTATCCGACTGAGACTACGCCCGCGGTGGTCCTGTACGGGGGTAAGCGTTACCAGAACTTACGATCTTTATTTAATGGAGACAGTCTTGTTGGCCATGATATTTGTGATCCCTGTCGGCATCATTCTGGTGCGCTATACTATTTCGAACCGTCCCCACGCTCACCATCCTGCAGTCTATCACTAACGTCCAAATCACCCTCAACGTCCTCGCCGAGCTCTTCGGTGGGCTCTGGTTCCCCGGTAACGCCGTTGCGATGAATTATTTCAAGTCGTATGGCTACGTGACCACCGCGCATACCCTAAACTTCGCGCAGGATTTGAAGCTGGCCCACTACATGCACATTCCACAACGGTTGACCTTCATGGCGCAAATCTACGCGACAGTCGTGTCCTCTTTCGTCTGCATTGCCATCCTCAGTGAGTACCGGACACACATATATGATCTCAGCCCACCTGGGTCCTTAACATTGATTTCTAGACTTCCAGATGACCCAAATAGACGGCGTGTGCACACCGCACCAAGTCGATCATTTCATCTGCCCGGGAATCAACACCTTCTTCACTGCCAGTGTCCTTTGGGTATGGGTCTTCCTTTCAAATTCGATTCAATGGCTCACGCGCGATGCAGGGAACCCTCGGCCCCAAGCGCATGTTCGGTGCCGGCGGAATCTACAACGGCCTACTGTACTGCTTCCTCATCGGCGCTGTGCTCCCCATTCCATTTTACTTCCTGCGCAAGCGCGTCAAGGCCTTCGAATATTTCCACCTTCCCGTGGTTTTGACCGGTGGTTTGATCTGGTCCGTGCTGTAATGAGTCCTCTTGCATCAACCTTATAGATTCCGCCAGGGCTCCCGGAACCATGGCGAACATGTGGCCCGCTGTGCCAGTTGGATACGTTTTCAATGTCCTCATCAAGAAGCGCTATCTCGCGTGGTGGTCTAAGTATAACTATATTACCACGACTGCCTTTTCCGCTGCGATCGCGCTCTGTGCCGTTGTCATTTTCTTCGCCGTCCAGTGGCCAGGTGTTGAGATTGATTGGATTGGCAACACGCGCCCGTTCCTCGGCTGCGACGGTGACGGCTGCCCCCTGCTCCCCATCCCGGATGTCGGGACCTTTGGCCCGGTACGTGATTAGCTGCTTATCTCGTGTCTACCACTCACGTAGCTACATGCAGGTCGTTGGCGAGTTCCACTAAGCTCTTGTCCAGATTTGGCCGGTGGAAATAGGGGCTCGTTTTGTAGTGCTACGATCATGAATTAACGTTGTTGTTTAGTTCGGTTCACGTGTAAGTTTCGACACTCTTGTAGTATAACCGGGGGTGGAATAGCTATTCCCTGCGAACCCACGTTCCACACCCAGACTTTGCTTGCTGACTAGATCTCCGGACTCTTTCAAGGTCCTTCCACAACATCAAAGTGATTTGAATGCCACAATCCCAGCAACTCTCTCGCTTTTTGTCATGCCGATACTCTCGAATGCATCGAGCAATCGTATTTTGGTAACTAGATCTTTCTCCGCAAATGTCTGGCTGCGTGCCAGCTATCCGTGCCCTCCATTTTCCAACCACCTTCGAGAATCACGGATATACTTCCTTTGATTTATGGAATACGAGGACCTTTGATATACCCTTCGAGGCTAGGTCACCGAACTCCCGGATCCGCTAATCTTTGTCCACGCAGGTTTGGGTCTGATTTGGGTCGTTTTTGTCCGCGCAGACCCGAGGATGATATAAGCGTCCAAAACGGGTAATTTCTCGTTCCCACGCAACTAGAAAGTCACATTTTCCCGCGCAGACCACCATTTTCGCGGGTTTTGGACCAAATTCTAAACACATTTCCGTCGACGTGTGCCGAAAATGGACTACAGGATGATTTTTGGCCCACGAAGCCGACCAAACTTAGCGATTTTTGTTCGCGCGCGACCCGGCATTTCCGCCCCCAGGACCCAATTTTTGACCGCGCGGGACCGAGGTTTCGAGGCCCAAATCTCGATTTTTTGTTGACGCCGCGGCCTGGCCTCCCAGGGTATAATCAGAGGTCTTCAAATACGGCGCCAGTTCACTGTTCCCATTGAGTTAGTATCGCCGTTGTCTCCTGCCTGCGCATAGTACGGCACTGGCTGCTAGTGCCTATTGCCGCAAATTGAATGGATAATCCGGAGCCCACTAAATTTGTACTCCGCGCCAGTCATGATGGCCTGCGGTCCGTCCCGCTGTTTCAGTTATGAATTGCACTTTCGTAATTTGATTCGGAGTACGGCGGCCCTGAAGATTGCTATCCTACATATATCTAGACAGTGATTCAAGACGTGGAGCATCTGGTCCCACTTCAGAATGTTCACCAATCTCATCTCTACCGCCTTCCTCACGCTTATGATCTTTGCTCTCGGCCAGGGAGCCGTGGCTACGCCGCAAACTTCCTCCTGTATGTTTCCCTTACTTATAACCCCGGGATGTTCTCTCTGACTAACCTGGTGGTACAGGTGGTGCGCCTGGCGTATGTATTGCTCTGTTCCTGCCACTCAAATGATCCTGAGGCTCGTTTTCAGGACCCTCCTTGTATTTCCCAATCTATGCCCGTATAAATTGCTCCGCTAATCAGGATTACGATTGGCAGGCCCCGGCATCAAGCGCTGCTGCACTGATCCTCTCAATCCGACTCTGGGAGGCAATATGTGAACATTCTTGACATTCATTTGAAAAGCAGGAACTGATGTTCGCCTCAGATGCCTTACCGTCTGCACGCTCTAAACTATGATATGGAGCACGGAAGCTTGCTGCGAAGGGAGGGCAACGATTTGTGCCCCTGATTTGGCGACGAATTTCGTTAGTGACTTATGTAAAGTGGATGCCGGGAAGAGTGGTTGAAGTAAAAGTTTCCCCATGGCACAAGTCACACAATAAAAACGTGGAATTCTACCACGCCGGTCGCGAGGCTCTTGCGGCGCATCCCGTTGTTTCAGATATATATTGACATTCAATTCAAGTGTGTGGCACTGGGAGATTACTATCCTGCATATAAATGACCCCGTAATTCAAGACGTACAGTAGTCCACTCGCAGAATGTTTACCAATAAGCTTATCTCCACCGCCGTCCTCATGACGCTCACGATCCTCGCTCTGGGTCAGGGAGCTGTGTCTGCACCCCAGACTTCATTTTGTGCGCTTCTCTCATGTGTGACCCCTGCCTGTCCCATCTGACTGACCTGTTTCGTGCAGGTGGTGCGCCTGGGGTATGAATTCCTTCCTTCCTTCCTCTCAAGTAACTGATGTTCCTTCCAAGGACCCTCCTTGTATTTTCCACCTTTTGCTGATATCAAATGCTCCACTGACACTGATTCCGTTGGCAGGCCCAGGAATCTCGACCTGCTGCCCTGATCCGATCAATCCGACCGTGCTCCGATGCCTTACCGTGTGCACGCTCTAAACTAGCCGCTGGTTCCGAATGGAACTCCAATGTTTACCGCAAATGTTCAGACGAATTTTGAGGGTTGAATCAACACCCTGAAATTTAGATCTTCTGTTTGCTCTGCATATATCCCGCGGCAGTCTCTTTAGATTGCTTGATTTCAGGAATCATTCCCAACGCAAAAATGTGCAGATCCGTGCAGCACATTATAATCCTGAACCCCTCCTTGATCCGTCTGGTTATCATATCCGCTCCCCTTGCGGTCCCCAGGATCGGGAATTCCGAGAATTCAGCCTCGTGCTCTGTGAACCGGAGGGGCAGGCTTATCTCCATGATGACTTGAATGCATTCGACCAACAGTGTCGGCGACCATGTGTGAAAACGCGGAGGGCACTGCACTCACAATCCAGCATTAGTCTGCTCCCGTCGCGGCGGGTTGGATAGCTTAGACTCGTTCCCAAGAGTATGGAACATGCCGACTTTATCTAGTACAGTATTGGATGAATCTCAAACTGATCTTGGGGCATGTAGACTTCTAGGAAGCTTGCACTAGGGCTTCGCGGCTTTGGCCGAAGGGAATTCATAAGTCCGCAATTCCATAATAAGTGAGCCCTGCGATCGGACCCCACGGTAACAAACATAGTTCCACAAGCGAGGTACGAGCTTCATCCATTGAAGCGTCTGTCTACGATGGACTAGGCGGTGTTCTAGAACAGTCAACTTCCAGTTCAATGATACGAAATTATGAATATTATGGACGTATTGGGTAGTTTGAGGGCAACCCCTGCGTATATAGGGCGTCTTGAGGTGGACCCCGAATCAAATCCGCCTTCGGTTTATTTTTTCTACTTAAAAAAGTTGAAGGGAAAGCGGCGATCAGCCGGCACGGCAAACTCCGGGAGCCACACAGCACCAAACTTGACCATCAAATTTCTCCTTTTCCTTCATGCCGCCAAGACTTGACACCGAGGCGCTCACCGCTGGGCTCAAGGAGCGAGGGATCGACTGGGAGACTCTTAAGGACATGGTTGACTCCCTCGACGAACCACTGGCATCTCGCCCAATCGCTCCAGTTCCACGCCTGACGGCGCAGATGCGCTTCTCGCCCAACGCGCGGGGTGGCACCCAGCGACCCCACACTCAAAGGATCCAAATTTTGCTCAGAAATCCGGACGGGCTGGACGATCTTTGCCCGGAAAACATCACGGATACAACTGCGCGCTTCGTGCGGGCGAATGTCCGCAAGGGAGTCGCAGAGCGGCAATGGGAAGCGAGTCAATTCGCTGAAGCGCGGGAAGCTTATATCCGAGCGGCCTCAGAGATGGTTGGGACGCCTTTGCCCTCGCCCGGGAATCTACAGTCAGAAGTTTACGTTGGCCTCGGAGCTGGCTGGGAGGCAATCAATCTCATGGGCTGTATCAACGGGATTATCGAATGCTCACGGGAGCTGCGCGAATACGACACCGTAGGACACTCGTCATCATTACGGGTTATCTCTCAATATCCGTTGCAGGCCTTGTTGTGGCTTGAGGAAGCCGACATGCTCGAGAAAGCACTAGATAACGCAAGCAATCTGCGCTCATCGTCGTTCGGTGAGTATCTTGATTGGTGTTACTTGTGCCGACGTTCCAAGCCCTACAGAATGGACTCGGGGCCAAATCCCTTCTCCCGACTATTACTTTGAGCGCACCACCACGCTCTGCCTCGCGTCCGAGGTGTTCCTTGCAGTAGGAAATACCGGTGCCGCAGTCCACAGACGCTGGCTTGCGGACGAGATCCTCGCTGACCTCCCCGCGCGCCTGAAAACTGCCCAAACCCTCAAGCTCACACCGCTCTTGGGGAGCGATATTTCGGCTCTCCGCCACCCCGATCCTAAAACCGCGCCTGCCCTCAGTGTGGAGCAACCGAGTCTCCAAATGTGCGGCTCGTGGAAAAAGCTGACCGTCGCGAAATCCGCATCATTCGTGCCGCGGATGCGCTGTGCTGTGTTCGCCTTCGATGGTTCGCGGCACTTTTTCTGTCCGACGCAGTCGATGAATATTTTGACCAGGTCAACTCTATCTCCTGGGCGGGGAGAAATCGACGGAGGGCCCGTGGTTTCGCGACTTGTGGACGCTCGACCTGGCGAAGCGAGATGGCTGGAAGCCGCTTCCCGACTTTCCGCTCCCAAAGCATGTCGTGGAGGACCTTGTGGGGTACCAGATGGTCCCGCACCACGACGGGCGCTCATTTGTCTTCATCGGCTCCCCCGCGCTCCCTGTCTTCGACACGAGGCGCCGCAAGTGGAGCGTCATTATGACGTCCTTTGTGCCGGATGCACAGACCCCGGACTGGCCGTACCCCTCGCACAGGATCATCGAGTACGCCGTACAGTGCGTAGGCGATCGCCTGTACGTGTTTGGCGGGGTGCACGCTCAAAGCATCGTCGGCACGGACCTCCTGATGGAGTTGCATATCCCTAGCCGCAAGTGGCGCCGTCTCAGCGGGTCCGCAGTACCCACTCCGTCGGCGAGTCGCCCGGGCCCGCGCGGACAGTGTCACAGCTGGGTCGCGAAGGACAAGGCGCGCATCTTCTTCATGTTCGGCGGGGCAGATCGACAGGCTGCCATGATCCATAAGCAGGCGCACGGTGGGTTCTACTCGTACGGGTATGGCGATCTGTGGAGCTGGGATATCCAGGGCGAGAAATGGACTCAGGAGCGGCTGCACGGGAACATTCCGTCCCCGCGGTCGGAGATGTCGTGCACCTACGTGCGTTTCTGCGTATGCCATTCTGAGCTGAAGCTGACGGGTGTCTTAACAGAATGCGGCACTCGATAAACTGATCGTCTTTGGCGGATATAGCCCGACCGTGCCTACGTGGTTCGAAGACGTCCAGGACACCGTTACATACACTTACTACGCCGATACGTTCATCGGCGAGATCAGCGCAGGTGCATCTTCGCCCTCGTGGAAACAGGTCGTCTCGCCCGGCTTCCCGACATATCGCGCGGAAGCAACGCTCGTTACCGATTCCAAGACTGGAAAAACTTTCCTTTTCGGCGGGTACAAGAATACGACGTACGTGCGCTCCAAGAATGCGGCGCCCACCGGCGCGCGGTGTTTCGTCGATCTGTGGCAGCTGCGCCTCGACGTGCCTGGCGGCTGCTTCGAGGGCGTGGATCTCACAGAGGAAGCGCGGACGGCGGCGGCGGGACCATGGCAACGCTGCTTCTCTTGTGGGACGACCGGGCCTTGGAAACGATGTGGCGGTCTGTGGTCCATATCCCCCTGCCTGTAATTAATTTAATTGACCTCAGGTGCCTGCAATGGCCGCGTGTTCTTTTGCGACGCCGACTGTCTCAAGGACGGGTGGAAGGAGCATAAAGAGATGCACGGCTGTAAAAAGGGCTAATGGGCGTCCCTGGCTCCGTGAAAGTACGGTTATGATCACGGCTGAGTTGATGGGGGTAGGGTTGATCGTCTTGTGGAGCATTTCAGCACCTAGAATGAAATGTAATGAATGTCATGTCATTCGGGCAATTCTCGGCTCTGGAGGCGTGATGAAACTCCGAGGTTGTAGCCTAGCCCTGCAATAAATATACAATCAAGGTTGGCATCGTGTTCATTAATAAATGGAACCTTGTGTAGAATGAGGCTATGCTACAACGGCAGGCGGCGCAGCTCAGAAATTGAAGGCCCAGACCAAATGGCAAGGTGAATGTCTTTCATCAAGCCAATTATGTTATGCGAGCTACCATCTCGAAGGCAGGTTGTGTTCGCCGGAATGCTGTTGCACGGAAGCCGAGCTGCCCGGGCCGGCAAAGTACATGCGATCATAGTGATGACGGACAAACAATGCCACACGCGTCCACGCACCTTCCGACCAACCGACCACCGCATGCCAACGCCATTCGAGCAAGAGTGACACAAGAGGACCGGGACTTGAGCCTTGTAGACTCTATCCGAGTCTGAGCGTATCTTTTCATCTACCAGCAATCAATCCATTCAGGGACTTGAGAGCCAATCGATTGCCCAGTGCAAGCTTAACGGACAGCCAAGCGCCCAAGTAGGATCACAGCTGCGCGCAAACGGGCCATTTGGGGAACAAGGGATGACTCTGGATGGTTCGCAAGTGGATCAACGCGCTTCTTTTGTGTGGCCGCCAGCCGGTGGCGGTCTACCGAAGAGGCGCCCAGTAACCCTATAAAAAGATCTGATCTCTGAGCTTCCTCTTCACAGACCACCACCATCTCAAATGTCCGATCTCTCCTCTGTCGAGTCTGATAAACACTCCACACCTTCTGGCTCCAAACTTAGAGATAGTTCTCCTATCGCACCGACAAAATCCATCTCGACATCGCTGGCACTTATCCTCTCCGTCGTCGTCTCCGTTCTTGCGATTCTCCGGGGGCTAGGATCGTCTTCTAAAGTATCCTTTAATACGGGTTACTACGCGCTGTGTTCTCGCCACGGGCGCATATACACCGTAGACTCGGCCAATTCGCAAGTCGAGTGCTTGGTCGTCAACAATTCGCGCATTCTCCGCACTGGTAGCTTATGTCCGTCTTCTATCTCCGTCTTATATATCCCGCTGACACGCCGCAGCCGAAACGAAACATATTGCTGGACTCACGATCCGATATATCCCCAACACCGCCATCGTGGTACCTGGGCTGAGTGGCACGTCTGGTTCTTTGACTGGGATGGTGGAGTAACCCGATCGTCTCCCGCAGATTCCCATGGACATCTTCTTGAATACGGGGCGAGCCGCCAGCTCCCTCTCGAGGGCACAGCGACCATCAACGGTGCGCACCTTCACATTACCCATTCATGCACCCTGCCACCCAAACTGACCGCCGCATCGTATCATGTAGAAACCGTTGCCCGTGTCCGCGACTATATCCTCCGGACGCCCGCGATCCTCCATAATCCGGATGCCTTTATTCGTGGCGGCGGGTGGGATCACACGCGCTGGCCAGGAACAGCGTGGCCGACAGCGGTGCGTGTTTCCCCGGTACCCACATATTTATTGCTCCTTCTTATAAGCGCCCAGGCCGATCTCGAGGCCGACCCGGTGATAAGGGGCCGGCCTGTCGTGCTACAGTCCAAGGACTGCCATGCACAGTGGGCATCGGCACGCGCCCTGGAGCTTAGCGCCCCGCTGCCAGACGCCGTCGAAGGCGGTGTCATCCTGACGGACGAAATGGGCGCTGCGACAGGTAATGGGTTATTAATTAACGATTGCGTTGCCTTGGCTGATAGATGTCTCTAGGGGTGTTGCTCGACAACGCGCAAGAACTCTTAAAGACGCCGCCCTTGACGGAGATGGATTTGACGGAGCGATTTAAAGTGGCAATGAACGATGCACTGGCGTTCGGTCTGACCTCAGTCCACGACGCGGGTCTCGATCCGATCTCACTGGAATTCTTCATGCGGTGCGTCTCCGTGCCTGGCATTTTAATGCGCCACCTGATCGTCCAATCGCTGTGCAGGCAAGCTGAACGTGGGCATATTCCGGTGAGTGCCTCACAAGTGATTGTTTAATGGATTCGGTCCTTACGCGTCTCAGATCCGCATTTATGCCATGAGATTCTTCGACGAGAACGCGCCGTACTGGGGTAACACGACTGCGCCGTTTGTCGGCGCGGCCAATGGCCGTCTAACTGCGCGCAGCATTAAGATATTCGCAGACGGTGCTTATTTCTATTGTCTTGCTCCAAATCCACGTCTCACGCCGCACTAGGTGCCCTGCGAACGGGAGGATCTGCCGTACGTTCCCCCGAACTCACTAGTCTTGTGGCCAAGGCATTTTCTAATGGCTGTTCGCCAGCTCCACTCCCACTACGCCGATAACCCACATACCGCTGGAATCATGCGCCTCGATCCCGCGGTTCTCTTCGATTTCATCCCGCGCTTCCTGCGCGATGGGTGGCAGGTCGTGCGTGCCATCACCGCAAGTATCAAGTATTCGTCACTCACGTATTTCATTGTATTTCGAACGGCAACAGAATGTACACGCGATCGGGGACCGCGCCAACGGGATTGTGTTGGATGCATTCGAGGCTTCCCTAATGGGCGCCAACGTCACGGCGCTCCGCCCGCGCCTCGAGCATGCGCAGCTCATGACGAAGGTCGATATGGAGCGACTCGGGAAGCTGGGCGGTACGCTCTAAAGTCTCAGGCGGAATGTATTTCCTTCAATTATCATTCAGTGATCGCGAGTGTACAGCCCGCGCATGCGTACGTCTATCCCTCCCTTGTGTTCGCTCCATCAGATTCAGCTGACGCGAATTCCGTAGCATTAGCGACATGTGGTACGCCCAGGACCGCCTCGTGCGTTGCTCCCCACTTTCATTTTCAAGTCCCGCTGAGCACCGCGGTCTAGGGCCCAGAGCGTGTCAAGGGACTTTACGCGTTCCGCTCCATCATGGACAGCGGCGCGCGGATTGCACTGGGCTCCGACTTCCCTGTCGAGACGATGAACCCACTCTCTGGCTTCTACGCCGCTGTAACGCGTCTCTCGCCCACGGGTGACTCGCCCCACGGGCCTGGAGGCTGGTTCGTCAAACATCTTGCATCGCCCGTAGCGCTAACCCCAATATGAACTTACAGGTTCCCGGAAGAGCGCCTGACGCGCCAAGAAGCACTCCGCGGTGTGTGCTTCCTTCGGCCCTTTCGATTTGGTTGGAAAGCTCATTTAAATCCATTCTATGCGCAGGTATGACGATCGACGGCGCCTACGCCTCATTCACAGAAGGTGAGCTGGGCTCGCTCGAGGTGGGGAAACGTGCGGACTTCGTGATCCTCTCGCGGGATATCATGACGATCGCGCCTCAAGAAATTTTAGGGACAAAGGTGCTCGCGACTGTTCTTGACGGGCAGGTCGCGTACGGCGCGGTCTAGTGGGTACGGGGCTATTTGGTTTTATCCTACGACATGAGTGATGTAGCGCAAGATGGGAATTTAAAAATAAAAAATAAAAATCTTCTGGAGTGCTGGACACAATACGTGCATAGGTTAACTTAACGAACCGCCAACCGGTCGCGTCCTGCTGCAGGTTTGATGGAACACACGTGACCGTGATTGATGTCTCCTCGAGTCCGCCCAGGTGCCGTGGTCAAATTTTCGCTGTTCTTATCACCTGAGCCTCTGCATAAATTTCGCTTTGAAGCAATTATCCGGCAAGGTCAAGTTGATGCAATGGTCCTGCGCTGTCCTGGCCTTTGACCATTTCCGACTTTATCCCGTGCCTGGGCCAACCTGAGGCTTTAGAACATCCTTACAGTCACGTTGACTTTGAAGCCCCATTCATCACATTGGTGATGGTAGTCCGTTGATGGGAGGATTCGAGTCATAATCAGGAGTCGAGTCATAATCCAAAGCGGTTAGTCATCACTCGCCTTTCGCTCCCCCACTCTCAGCGCACTTTCGGCAGCGCAGAACGATCGTTCCAACCACTCCTGTTAAGCTGCGCGCGGCTCCACATGTTTGATTGGGACACTTTTACTTACCTAGCCCCTTTAGTCGTCGTATTATGCTCATGGCAAAATCCGCTGTAGACGTTGATTTGGATTCCGTCCTCGACAGACTGCTCGAAGGTAAGAGTAGATTGAAATAGTGCATAGTGTACACGCGTTGTATCCGTACTCTCAAGGCGGAATACCAAGCTAACAGCAACCTCTTTTTCTTGCAGTGCGAGGAAATCGGCCCGGAAAATTGGTTAATCTCCTCGAGTCCGAGATCCAATATATCTGCGCCAAGGCGCGTGAAATAATACTCGCCCAGCCCATCCTCCTGGAGCTCGAGGCGCCGATTAAAATATGTGGTGTGTGGGGGGCGCCGTCACTCTAGCTATCCTCCCCTGCCTCATGCATTGCTCAGGGGACACTCACGGGCAGTACTACGACCTACTGCGGCTCTTCGAGTATGGAGGATTCCCCCCCGAATCCAACTACCTTTTCCTCGGCGACTACGTTGACCGCGGGAAACAATCGCTCGAGACGATCTGCCTTCTACTCACATACAAGATCAAGTACCCGGAGAACTTTTTTCTCCTGCGTGGCAACCACGAGACCGCTTCAATCAGCCGCATCTATGGGTTCTACGACGAGTGTGCGTACGGCCCCAAGAGTTATAATTAATCGTATGCCTCGCTGACCAAGGCATCGCGACAGGCAAGCGGAGGTACAATATCAAAATCTGGCGCGCCTTCATCGACTGCTTCAATTGCTTCCCGATCGCCGCCATCATCGACGACAAAATATTCGCCATGCACGGGGGACTGAGCCCTGATCTTCAGTCCATGGACCAAATCCGGCGTATACTGCGCCCCACGGATATCCCCGACCAGGGTACGAGCCTTTTTTCCGTTGTGCCGTGCAGGGCTGATCAGTACTATTGAAGGATTACTTTCAGACTTGGTGTGGTACGCGCTCGTCCTTCTGGCCTCTGGCCATCCGATTGATCGCTGTTACCCCTCCAGGTCTGACCCGGACAAGGACGTAAATGGATGGGGCGAGAATGACCGCGGGGTGTCGTTCACCTTCGGCGCGGACGTCGTTGCGCGCTTCCTCCAGAAACATGACCTCGACCTCATCTGTCGCGGGCATCAGGTGCGTGCAGTCTGCCGATCATACGAACCAGCCCATCTCATGGTGTTATTCTTCCCGAGGTGGTGGAAGACGGCTACGAATTCTTCGCCAAGCGCCACCTTGTCACGATCTTCTCTGCGCCAAACTACGGCGGCGAGTTCGACAACGCGGGTGGGATTATGAGCGTCGACGAGTCGCTGCTCTGCACGTTTCAGGTGTGATGTCTATCCATACACCACAACGCATAGACGCACTACTTACGCTTCTCAGATCCTGCGGCCGGCCCCCAAAAATGTGCGCTTCGCCGTGAAGGGTAGGGGCGCTGCGTCTTCATCAAAGGGTGCCTCCGGCTCTGGACGCGCGTGAGGCTCCAAACTGCAGAGGCGTGTAAGATATCGCCACGGCGTATCTGATATCCAAACAAAACCCTTGGTCTCAGCCAAGCCTCAGCTTTTTTTGTGTGTCGATTCCGGGTTGGGAGATATTTTGTACATATATTTATTGGACGACGTGGGAGTCTTCCTTGTACATTGTATTTATTACGGGAACGCGTATGGCTGTCCAGTTGTACTTAAATCATCCCGAACCATTCCTTCGTCTTATTGTCAAGACTACATGAAATCCACTAACTGACGGACCGGGTTGTGGTACGCCAACTTCCTTCCGAGAAATATAAGTATATGGCGGCAACGCCGGCATGATTCTGCCGACTGACCGGCAGCCGCAACGATCAATGACTATGGCGGTGTCAATTCTCGAACTTCTTGAGCTGAAGGCTGATATTCGGTGTGGATAAAGCATAAACGTGGTCTAAATGCTTTCGACAGGCTGCCTTGATGTTATGAAGAACAGAATTCGATCGCCTTGCACGTCCGGAGTCTGCTAAGGGTGATGCACGTTTGCAACTGTATCTCGCGATCTCGGGATTCCATTAGGTCCGGAAGATGCGCAAAAATGCTGGTGGATGCAACAGCTCTAACGCCATCCACAGAGTCAGTGATTCTGGCGAGCACACCGACCGCGCTCCGACGGACGTGGCGATCGGTGTGCCTTTGTCGAATAAGACTACGTCTGCAAATATCGGATCTGTCACCCACCTCAGAAGTGATACGAGCCCACCGCACGGCTCGCTGTTCAGGACAGCTGCCGCAGTCGCAGAGTGGGAAGCCAACTCTCCAACCATCCTACATATCCACCTATTCGCCCTCGCGTTACGAGATGCAAGGAGTTCCGCGACGCAATTGAGCGCCTTTGCGTCCACGACAGCCCGTGATCCCACAGGAGATTTAGCGATCCTGGCCAGTGCATACGCGGCACTTGCAGTAACGTCCAAATTTTTGCCCCTGGTTCCCAGTCAACAGGTCGCTGAGTGGAAGAAAATTGACACTGACCGAAGGAGAGAGACTAGCTTTGGACAGGGCTCCACGGCCAAGACGGGTGTTATCGTGGACAGATTCTTGGCCACAATCCCTAACAGCCCGCACGTCCATTCCCGTACTCTCGTGTTCCGAGACTCAAGCAGTTCCACTGCGGAACCTAACACATTTGGATCCGCGGCAGCCTGCGCGCCTTCCCCCGATCTAGCGATCCAATGTAGACACTTCAGCGCCCACACGACGACAAGCGGATTTTCATTGCTGGTTCCGGAGTCAATATCCTCTCGCACACCTGAACGAAACGTACCGCAAGAGAGCTACGATCCGCATGCAGGACCTCGAGATGCCATCCCTCGAAGAATCAGTCCATTCCAGCTGCATCAGGATCTTACATGTCGCTTCCTGTACTTCGGGGTGTGGGAATTCCAACAGATCGATGACACAGTTCAATACAGTTTCGTCCAAGGCAGCCGGCCTGCTTCCGTGCGCCCAGGTGATCAGATGCAGTACCTTGGCCGCACTCGCAACGACGTCTGAATTCGTGTGACTGGTTACAGGATCAATACGGTGAAGCAAACATCAATTGAAACTCACCGCAGGAGGAGTACCAATTGCCTCAAGACTGCCGTTGCTAGAAGTTCCTGAGAGGCAAGCTGGCCCAGCATCTCACATGTCCATCTCCGAACCTCCTCCTTCGTGCATTCGAATAGGTGAACTACGCAATCCAACAAATTGGGATCCCGGGCAATCTGCGTGCCTTCAGGACATATGGCGATCCGATACAGTACTTCTGCCGCAATGACTGAGATATTTTCGGCGTCCCTAGACGAAAGAACAATTTATGGCATGCGCTAAGAAGATGACTGGAATGGCACTTGCCGCAGGAAGATTAGTAGCTGTCCCACGGCCGATGCCGCTGTGGACTTTTGGTGTGCGAGAAGCCTGAACATACCGCACGCCCATCGCTGGCTCGCGGCACTTGGTGATGCAAGCCGGTTAACGATGCACTGGAATACATTTGAGGCGACGGAGGCCTCCGCGCCTTCAGGCGACCTGGCTATCCAATACAGTGCGCTGGCCGCACATTCTGTGACGTCCGGATTGTGATCACTGAAGGATAGAATAGGATGAGCTTACAGTAAGAACGATTAGATAGTTGACACTCACCACAAGAGGGACACCAATCGGGGACACGGGTTTACACTTAACAGGGCGGGCGTCGTGGACATGTGGTAGGCGAGGCGTGCGAGCAGCATGCACGTAGATCCGCGCACCTTTGCGTCCGGCGATGCAAGCAACTCGTGGACGAGATTCAGTACCGGGGATTCTGCCGTTGTACGTGCGTCGTCCTGAGATAGTGTTCTGTTATATAGCTCCCTGAGAATCGTGCTTTTCGTTGCACTCATGACATATTTGAACCTAGGGAATAACTTCGGAGGAGTTTGAATACAGAAAGGCGGGATCCGTACGCGAAGTAACTGGCATAAATCTCCATCGTTTCTTTCGACAGCGGGAGACTGCGATGAGTTTTGATGAAGGCTAATGCCTGGCGGTGATACATAAGCCGCATCAACGGTTTCGTGGCGGCATGAAGCGAGATGGTCGGACCCGCCGGGTTGCTGTCGGACCACCAGCTATGCACGCTTTCGAGGGTCCGCTGGCGGCGGAGTGTGGGCATGGCTAGGAGATTGGCGGGCCTCCATGCAATCGCAGACTACTATCAACACAGCCTGTCTAGGAACGTCCAGAGAGAAAGAGAACGGAGTTTCAGCGGTGATTGTATGCAGACGGATCATTGGCGCCGAGAGATATCTGGAGTCATGGGGACTTAGCGTCGCGCGAGTGGAGGACTAGAACTTTCTGCGTGGGAGGTATCGGTATCAATACTCCGCTCGGATGCCGCGCGCGTCGAATCCTGAGAACTGATCGACAAGCGGAGCGTTTTCGACTCGAAATACATCCACAGATTACCAGTAAGCTGAGATCCATGGCAAGTCTGAGACATCGTGATCCAACACGACAAACAGCTAAGCAGCCTGAGTTGTTAGACAAACACACCGGCAGGAGAGAAAACCTAGGCGAAAACATGCGATGGAAGAGGCCAAGGGGGGAGATGGTGTTCCAGACTGACGCCTGAGCGTCATAATGCCCACTGCCGCATGTGTTCCAAACTTTTCGAATTGCGTTCTCGAATCTCGAAAGTCTGAGCGGAGGTGGACGAGATTTGGACCATGATTGGGGCCAACCGTTCATAAGAGCTCGATGAACGAGTGCTATGGAATCCAACTGCTTGTAGCAATTTTTGGGGTGGATGCCTCAGATATCGGCTTTTATGGACGTGGAGGACAGGAGCAAGAGTGACCGGAAGAAGCCGGAGGGTGACATAAGTCACTTCAAGCTGTAGCCAACACGTGACACCACACCTTGTCTCAAACGACGGCGTCGTCGTTACGACGCGTCATCGCATTCTCTCAGTCAACCTCTCAGTCGTGTTAACCCTTGTTTCCTGCATAGCGGGCCAGCGTCCCTCGACCCTTCATCCGTGTCCAGCGCAAACAAACTCGTTTCTTTTTTTTTGGGCGCGAGCCCAGTTTATCCTCGCCTATCGGCCATCTCATCGCCGCCTCCTTCGCGCCCGCCCCACAAAGTCCGCAACCATTGGGTGCCGGCGCACGTCGGCATCGCCGGGAACGAGGCCGTCGATGCGCGCGCGAAAGAGGCAGCCCAAGGCTCCTCCTCTGCCCTCGCATCCCGGATCCCCTCTTTGAATCACCACTCCCGACGAGCAAAGCAGCGGCACTCGTAGCAGGTTCGAAGGAATTCCGGACGCGATGGCTCGCGCAATGGTCCGCGTCCGCCTGCTTCCGCCGCTTCTCCCTTTTCGACCGCCAAACCGTCGAGCTCCACCGCGCGGATGTACAGCGACCTGAGTCGCCCGCAGTGCAGCGTGCTCACGCGGCTGCGCACGACCCACTTCGTCCTCAGCGCCTACTTGTACCGCTTCCACCTTGCCCCCTCGCCCGACCGCGCACTCTGCCCCGTCCCCGAGACGGTCCCCATTTTCTCCTCTACCGCCGCCAGCGCCTCAACGTGATCCACCGGCTTGGCACGGCGCGGCTCTCGCTGCGGCTCTTGCTCGCGGCGAAATCCGACCCCAAGCTGGTGCTGGAGTTTGTGGGCGAGACGGGGCGCTTCCCCCGCTATGCGGTTTAGCGCGCGCCCGTCTTTTGTCTCTTCCCTTCCTCTTCCTTTCTTATTCGCTCTCTCTATCCTAATTGAATCTGAATTGAAGGTTTCTTGAATAGTGTTCCTCGTTTTAACTCTCCTCGGGCCTCTCTTTTCTGCTTCCTGCGGAATCGCAAAGGATGAGGTGAATGGCACGCCCTTCTCGAATACTCGCATTCATCAATAATACGGTGGCGATTTCGGGCGGGGGGTCCCAATGAATTTCGACCAGCATACAATCTCTCTGCGATTCTTCCTCTTTGTATGCACACGCAGGATATCCGGAATCTCAAGGCACGTTGGTTTATGTTATCTGTTAAACCGTTGCTCACCACTCACTCCCAGCATTATCTATTCAACTTTATGTCGGGATGCTGAAGATCAGTCTCCAATCGCGCTCATTAACGTGCGCAACCGGGTATGTCGCACGATTGTACCTGCCTCCACTTCAAGTGAATAAATATCCATCAAAGAGCTGTCATATCTGCGGCAACTACCTGGGGTTTTGGAATAACGAGGCGCTTGCTGTAACGAGCATCCCGTAACCTGGTAATATATGATCGTTCCTTTCTCCATTTTTATCCCGATTTCCGTCGCTGGTAATGTCAGACACAATGCTCGCGCCGTCGAGTCCCGCAGATCCAAAATTCGCTAAGTCCTGACAAAGGCCTCTTGGTATTTCGCGGGATATCATCCCTCTTGAATGTGGATGTCGCTTCACTTCTATCCGGTCTTTGCTCACCCGGAGACGCAGGACCACACGATGCATCCCTCGGTAAATGTCAAGTCGGCGTGGGTGCCACCTCATGGACGGTATGCCCATGACGCCCGAACCACAGCCTGGATAGGGCGTTACCTGTGTCGGACTCGGAGGTATCCAAGTCGCTTACGGGGTGCGCGCGTGGTCTATCCTGTTCCGCTGTACCCACCCCAAACTCCGCGGAATCACTCGTATACATTCATTGTGCGGGACCACCCGAGCTAGATGCTTTCTCCGGCCTGCGCGCGGATGCACGAAACCGCGCGCGCGCTAGCGACTGCCCGACGGGGGCAGAGGGCTGCTCCTCAGCACGCTGCGTAGCGCTCACTAAGTTCCTCCACAGGCGATCATTCCCGAACTGGCCGCGTTGCAGCCGCACGACTCGGAGTTCACGGACATGATCGGTCTGACTCATCAGCTGTTCATCTGATTTGTCCGAAGAATCCCATTGACTTCATCATCCTCACAGCGCCAGCAATTTTAGCTGCAATGTATTGACGCACGTTGCGAGAAGTAAGTCATTAAGATTTCTCCGTTTATTTGTGTGGCTCCTCGCGCCGTTCCGTTCCGTTCTAGTGCGTGCCTCTCACCCCACACGAACTACTGACAAGGCACGAAATGATGTTCTTCTGATTTCGCCGACCTCTGACATATTCAGTTCGTCATGCAACTTGGAAGTAACAATGATGGTATCCTCTTGTATACATAGAAGACCTGGCAGGCACGCTGGTGAGTATCCGATTTCTTCGCCACGATGATTCGGGAGCGTGTTCCGTTGTGGGGCACTGTCACTGTTCATTGGCAAGCTCGGCGGCCGATGTTATGCATGTGTGCTGATCTGCGTAATTTAGGGAGCCCCACAACTTCAAGGCCCTCGTTACCATGAGCTGCGCAAATAATGTTGTCCCATTCAAATATCAATCAACTGCTACTGAGCGTCCCCGGGTACAGACAGGTAATTGATTATGCAAACTTCGACATTCCGCGTGCGCGGAACCTACACTTCTCAATCTCGATTATATGAGCTCGCTTACTTGGACCTCAGAGGAATATGTTTTGGCCCCTTGTTTCCTCCGGACACTTATACAAGTCGAATGGGATCTCCGTGTTTCGTTTCGAGTTATTCCGCCATCTGTCGATTTTCCATGTGGATCGCGAGAAGCGTCATGATCTGCGCTCGCCCTGGGGCGCTTATCAGCGGACTCTAATCCGTTTGGCCTCGTTTGACGCGTTGAACACTGTTCAACCAATCAGCGACGAGTTAGCGCGGGGTGCGGGCCGACGACATGATCGATCACGTTCAGATCAACATTGCCAACAGTGATCACCATGGATGGTATCAGTGATTGCGGCCGCTCCTGGCTTCTTGGACCGTCACCACCGCGATCTTATTTTGGAAATCGCCATGTTTAAAGTCTCGCCTCGCACTGCCCCAACGATCTGGCCGTTCCGCTGGAGGATCTGCAGAGTCAAGTCCACAGCGCCACCCGATGTCATTTACAACTGTGCTATCTTCCCAGGTCTCCTAAGTGCTGATTTCCAGCCTACGTCCGCGGCATGGATCGCATCTTCGAAACTTGATTGATTGCACATTGTCCGCTGGTACGAAACGGCTGCAAAAGACCCACGACCGCGGAACCTCATCTGATCGCAGATTCATATAGTGGTTCTGATATCCACTCATGACCTGCGAACGTCCTCAGCTATGTTATCAACGTTGAGCACCTCGACCCGCCGCAGGGGACTTCGTGGGGCCTCCCGCAAGGCGTCGAGGGAGCAGCTACCCCGCACCCCAGCGTCCGCAGATTCCGCGGTGTATTCCGTCAGCAGCCGCGCATCCTCTTCGTCTTCGCTCGCGTCGAATAGTACGATCAGCAAGATGTCTCTTGCGACCTCCCAGACGTCCTTCTCCATGGCCTCCAGCGCACCTCCCGCTGTGGAGGACAAATCTCCGTATTCAGCACCCGCTTCGCTTCTGGCACCGAGTTCACCTCTCTCTCCGATCGAAGTTTTCAAGTTGCGGCTTGGTGCGCTTATATTAGACTTGCGGAGGGCCGAGCTAACGCAATTCTACATAGCAACCGGGATGGCGCACTCGCGCAAAGACTCGGGATCTGGGTCATCGGGGCCGACAACTGGTGTGCGAGTCGTCGGTAGGGGCGGGCAGGGCTCCCGTCCGCGCGCAGTTCCTGTCGCGGAGCCAGCTGCCTACCCCCTCCCCCTCGCCAACCCGGTTGCACCTGTCCCTCCCCGAAATGTTCGACGGAGCGCCTCGACGCTTTCTGGGAAGAGCGACCAGCCAGTCGCAACCCGCATGGTGGGCCGCGGCGGGGTTGGCTCAAAGCCTCGCGGGCTCGCCGCCACTTCGTTCGATTCCATGCCACAATGGGTTGAGCCCCCACCGCCGCCCCCGCTTCCCACGCCACAACCGGCGGCAATGATCCAGGAGACGCCTAGCGCGCCTATCGTCTACCGCCCCGGAGGCCGCGGTGGGGCGGGTTCCCGCCCACGAAAGGTCAAGCCGCAGGCACTGGGCGTCGAGAAGGAGGGCAAGGATTTCAAGTTGCCCTGGAAGGGGAAGGGCAAGGCCCGCGCGGATGCTCCCCCGGCGATGGACCCTCTGACGCGCACAGAAACACGAGACAGCACCATCAGCGCCATGAGTTCCATCCAGTTCGCGCCCCCCTCTGAGGCGCTCCACCAGAAGCCCATCAACCCCGACCCCTTCTCTGCGTTCGGCAGCGATCACTCGCACTCGCCCACAGCCTCCCTCTCCAGCTTCCAGTCGACGAGCTCCGACGGGCGCTTTGTGCGCCAGCAGAGCAAGCTCAGCCGCACCCTCGGCGCCGATTTTGGCTTCTCCGGCTTGGGGCAGCATGCGCCCAAAGCTCTGAAGCTCGCCCGGCGCGCAAGCCTCCGCGGCCCCGCTGCCCCGCCGCCCCCCATGCCGATCCCCGACCACAGTCGCGGCGCCCGCCATCAGTCGAGCTACGGCAGCATCTCCGGATCCGTACGACCCAGCGAGTCCGACTCCCTGGGCTTTCATCGTGAGGTGTGGGACGCCGACGACTACCGCCCCGCGCCCTACTCGCGCGCAGGGACACCGTACGCCTTCGCCAGGCCTGATACCGCACAGACTGAATACCCTGCTCCGCCGCGCCCGCCGCAGGCATTCCCCGACGAGCCGGCGACGGAGGATGACGTTTCCGAGGTGCTCACCTTCGACGACGACGTATCTGCCTCCACGGACGCGTTCGATGACGCGGCTGGTCCCCGCTTCTCCTTCCGCTCGCACTCCTCGGGCGAGATCCATGTGCAGCCGCGCTTCTCGCTCTCCGACTCGACGGACGCGGACGAGTACGAGTACGACCGCACGGCGGCGCAGACGCCTACGCCGTTCGGACGCGCGGAGACGCCCCTCGAGGACGAGAAGCCCTTCGACCCACTAACGGACTCGGAGCGCTTCGAATCGCCGTTCCAGACGATGCCGCTCTTTGTTGTGTCGCCCTGGGACCCCAAGCCGCGCCCGGCGGACGAGTGGACGGGCGAGTGGAATCGCACGGATATGCAGTCGGTGATCCAGTCGCTGCGCCAGCTGAGGGCCTAATCATTTCGTTGCGACGCGTGCCGGCCATCCTTCGTTCGTTTAATGATATATTTTAAGTACTTTATATGTCTCCACTTACACCCCGTTCCTTTGGTTTCTCTGATGTTATTTATTCGCGATGAACATGACTTCTTTCACGACGCTGATATCCAACTTCCAATTGAAGGAAAGCGCGAGCTCGGATTTAAATGTGCAGGTTGAGCACACGATATTTCCTGGACTACCACGACGTGGTAAATATATAGGTGTATTCGCCCTACTTTACTCCATCCCCTTCCCACGAGATTCGCTTGACACCGGCAAAACTCGGATTCCCTTGATTAATATTGGAGCTAACATGCGCCGCAGATCTGGAAACCTAAGCACGTACACAGCACATCGTGTGTAGGCGCAGCACTAATGTCGAGTTTTTAGACTTTGTTGGCCAGGCAGCATCGGCCCTCGTCACTCTGGGACGATCTGATAACTGCACAGACTGCTTCCAGATTTATTCAACCTCATAATTACTCATTGACTGAACCTTCGCTAATACAGTCATCCTGCATCGCGTAAATGATATCAGATTTAGGGGCAGTCCTGCGCTGCTTCAAGTGCTTCCGTGCTCGGCCGATATGATGTCGCATTTGTGTCGAACGAAATTAAGAGCGGCCGCACTATTCCCGGAAACAATTCTTCCTGCTCAAATCTCGTAACGCGCGTTGATTAATATAGGAGCTCTGCTTCGCACCAAAGTGGACTGATGGCCGTTCTTAATGGATGAACGGTCTGACCGCATGATAGTTAGGGAATGGTTAGCCGATACGATGGCGAATGAGGGAGCGTACACTTTCCCGAGAGTTTGGCACTGCGACTAGATTATTTGTAGATACAAATCATAAAGGTACAGGGGCTGTTGTGGAGTCTGAGATTTCAAATATAGCTAATGCTTTCGAGTTCGTCGATGAGGCCGCATGTACACCGCTGCACGCGGATGGCCCATGGAGATGGCGGTTCCAGAGCAGTTGGGCGATGTTTACAGCACTTTCCGAAAACCTTGACACTGCATCCAAAATTTTGGCATCGCTCAACTTTTGATGCAAGGCTAAGCATTGCCGAATTGGGTTCGGATCAGCTGGCATTTCGGGATGGGTCATTGGCCGCAGGTCACCCTTCGTCCTTGCAAGGCTTTCACTGTGCAACCCACAGACAGTTTACATTATGTGACCCAAAACCCCTTCGATTAATGTGAGCACAAATATCTGGACGAAGTTTCAGGTGGGAGGATCTCAGCTCGGCTAAGGGTCGGCTGTCATCGGCTCCGCTCGGCAACACCTAAACCGGTAATCCTTAGCATTCCATCAAAAGTTGACACCAGCGAAAAAAAATCTCGCAGTGTCAAGGTTTTCGGAAAGAGCTGTAATGATTCGATTGAGCTAGCTCAGAGCTGTGCCCAAGATTAGTATTAGGCTCTGGAACGCCATGGTAGCCGGCCAGTGGCCACAACGAAGTGATTTTCCCGGTGTGCCAGCCTCAAGCCTTTGTAAAATTCAAAGGAACTTCAAGGCGTTGCTTGGGCAGAACGCATCGTCCCGAGGGTTCGAATTAGTCTGTAGTTTACCGCGTGGGGAATGATTGGTGGTGGGGGTTATTACGAAAAGTACGGAGTTTGAAGTTGTTCCCACGCTGGCCTCAACTGTTCTCGCAACGATCTCCACCTTCAATCACATCGTTTTGCCTCAGGAACTGTAGTATAAGTATTAGAGACTTCTATGTCTGTGATTTAGGCAGCTGGAAGGTTAATCGAGCTCGTAGGGACATTCACAGGGTCAAAAGCATAAAAATCCTGTTTGATCGGGGAACTCATCGACCCCCAAACTTTTTGCTCACTTCTACAAAAGTACTTCAAAACTTGTAGGGGAAAAATATAGTGTCCATACAGCATTTTGGTGATTTTACCCACCTTTGAAAAATGTTGTGGCCAGTGTGGGGAATATTTTGTTTGGATTGTCGATTGTTGATTGCAAGTGCTGTGATGATCGGCTTATCCGTTCCTCTCTCAAGTGGGTTGATTTTTTGAGCTAATTATGTCTTGCTGTAAGAAGCCCATACTGTTCTACGCGTGTCTTGAGGGATTCTTCTTTGGCAAACCAGAGAAAGACACGTCGTTCGCTGGTGTCACAGTGTGACAGAACGCGAACTTTACATAATATGGTCCATCTTTTTTTATTTTATTTTGTTGGGATGTTTGTAGTACGGGTACAAAGTCTGCAGAAGCATTCCATGATCCGCCATCTGGTCGCTGGGATTTCACCAGTCATGCCGTCGAGGGTGTCCAATTCCGAAATTAGCTGGCCTGTAATGATGCGGCGGTTGCGTGGGATTTCGAACCCACGACCGCAACCATTACGCAATGGTTCCGGCAGCCGGGACCTTCCGGCTAGGACTCATGGCACATCCGCTTTAGCCATGCGTCCCCATAATATGGTCCATCTCCAATCAAATGATCGAGGCAATCAACAGACTACAAACATGCGAGGTACGAGCTACTTAGTGTCTCGAGAGACTAGGTTCGAATTGGCTTGAAATTTGCCACGAGTTAAACATAAATGGTTGTGAGGCATTCCCAGGATGGTTCATGCCGGGAAAGTCGGAAGAGATTTTTCCGCCATCGAACGGAACGGCTTGAGGACGGCAACGGAGCGGCACGCGAGCCGAATGTTTTGGTTTGTGATTAGGAGTGTGGCAGTGCTCAGACAGCCTGTCAATGTCTCTCTCTTCCTCCCACCACCGTTCTGACGTCGGCGTTCATGCGCACGGGATGGATCAATGGAAAATTGCTATCCTTAGCGATCGGTAAAATGCTCCGAGCCACTGCGGTAAAGACTTTCAACCTACCCTTCGCGCTCTGTCTCAACTCCATCTCCAGTTTGCGTGCAATTGTTGGATTGGTAGGCCCCCATCTTCCTCGAAATGAGACATATCTAAACTCCATTCAGGCGTAATTTTGGTTTCACTCCGGCGAAGTATCCGCACTAACTGTTGTCCTGAACTCAGATAGTTTTACCCAAGGTCGCGCCGGAAGACGACTATCGCAAACAGCTCATAGTAGACAACCGCATGTGTTTTTTGAACCTGCTCGTTGATCCTCAGCCGGGTAAGGAAAATCCTCTTTCTTCCCTCCTGTAGGACTGAGAGCCAATCAGCGGCGGAAAAGAGCCCAGAAGATTCAGTGCTGCAGTATGTGCCCTTAGCCGAGTTTGTTTGGATTGACAGACAGGTGCTGACATCCGTCAGGGTAGGTAGGTAGTATTACTGTCATTTGCATAAGTCCGTGAAAACATGAAAAAAATTGTGCAGTCACGTGCAAATTTACACAAGTCTCACCATGCTTCGGGGATGCTTAAGACGTAGAGGGTGAGTGCTTTTGTCATGTCAGGACATCAATATATCCCTTCCGGCCGTCCATCCAAGGGGTGCTTGATCTCTGGATCGTGGACTCTGATGTCCGCTAAGCGAGATCAACGGCATCGCTCGGTGTTTCGGGTCACCTCTTTTTCTAATTCTTCCTCGTCCCTATCCTAAGTGTGTGACTATTGACTGCCACAAATGCCTTCGACCAATTGCTAGACAACTACGTATGTTCTATGAAAAAACCCGTGAAAGTAACTGAATTACAGCCATTGGCAGTATCGAAGGCGCGGATGAAAATTTTTGTGTTTGGGATGTTTTCGAAGAATTCCCCAGATCTCAGTCAGTTTTGCACCGATTCAGATGAAACCTAGCCAGATCTTCCAGGCTAATTCATACGCAATTAGTGATAGAAAGGAACTTGCAAAAAATACTTTATATTGACTGGTCTGTGATTTCGGACTGTTTCCATGATAAATGATGTCTAGCATAGTCTGAACATGTTCAAATGAACTGATTCTTTGCAACAGCGAACTAACATACATTTGGAAAGATGTGATAGAGCCAGAATTCCAGATAATTTAGTCTATGATGCCTGTAATCCCTTCTGGATAATGGGCAATCCACTCTGATCTCGAAATATTGTGAGAATTGAATGCAACCATGAACTATATGAAATTCTGGCTCTATCACATCATTCATAATCCACATAAGTCTTTTGTCTCACAAAACTAGGCCATTTGAACAAGTTCCAGGCTTGCTAGAGAGCATCCAACACCCAAACAGCCTGAAATCCAAGATTATCCACTATGAAATATTTTGACTGATTTATCTCTATCACTAATTCCGCATGAATTAGCCCGAATTATCTAGCACAGTTTCATCCAAATCCATGAAGAACTGACCGAGATTTGAGACATTCTTTGAAAACATCCCAAATAGGAAAATTTTCATCCGCGCCTTCGGTACTGCCAATGGCTGTAATACACGAGGTATTATATAACTGATCTTGGACATTTTCAGTCTACCCCCTTAAACCCCTCTACTCCATATTAACACAGACAATTCTGTTTGTGAATCACAAGCGCGACCGCAAGGAAGGAGACAAGTCAGCGAGACTTACCCGTATAGCCGGCTGTCTCACAGGTCTAATTTGAGCTGGCACGGTGGTCCTTGACCGTACTTCCTAAGCATGGAGCGACCTCAGCCAGTCGAGGATAGGATGACAAACCAATGGCAAGGAAAATGACAGGGTAAGCAATTCGATGTTGTGGTCTGCGTTAGGGAATGGAGAATTATAGGAAGACGTGATTCGTGGGCACCTGATAAATTTCTAGGATCTTTTAGTGAATACAAAAATTACGAATACGTATGGGTAGAGCTACTACAAAAATTAGCATTAGGTAGAGGTAGATTTACTTGACAGTTGCATTTACTGTCCCGAGAAAAAACCTTAAATTTGGTGTACAATCTTCTCCGATTGAAGTTCCTCTTCTGACGGCGCCTCCCCTGCGGTTGAAGGCCGGCGTTCGCAATCTCCCGCGGATGATTTTTCCTGCTCAGCGCTACTTGTTCCACTGACGTTTCCCGCCAGCTGTATCGGCGCCCACCTGAACGAAACTGTAGTTGCTGTCTGCCTCTGACCCCTTTGCGGCAGCGTACACTGCGATGACGGCTCCACGCGCAGTGAGCGTACCGCACGGAGGAAAGACTAAGACGGAGCTGAGTCCTGACGCGAGATGTGTGGGAAAACGTACGGGATCGATGGCAGCGAGCAGGGCATACAAAAGGGGGCGGATAGAATAGACGAATGCATCTACGGTGTGGGAACACATTAGCGTTAAAGATTGTACAGTCGGGTAGCCGTACTAAATATCCGTAGATTTATATGCTGTGAAAAACAGGTCAGGACATGAAAAATGAGCGATCAGCTTCAAGCGACTCACGAAATCAGTGGGATTTTGGTGCATGCCGGTGTACACACTAAGGATACACACGGTAATGCTTAGAAAGCAAGACAAAAGAGGATATAGTGCTAGATGAAATTGCATTGAGAAGGAATGGATGATTGTGAAAAGTACTGCAGCCTACCGATGCGCATGATAATCGGGCGGAACTGCAGGATTGGATGTTTGGACAGAGTCGAGGCAAGAGTAACGATAGCGGATCCAGAGGTGTTGGCTCGCAGGCGCTCGATCTTTGACTGATCGAGGAGATAAGCTTGTGTCCAGTTGCAAAGGTTGGCGACACCCACCACTTGGAGCAGCATAAAAATCAGGATATTCACGAAAGAAAAGACCTCTATGACCGACATCAAGATCGTCGGAACAGACCGTGTTCCAATGAGCCAGCGTTGTTGCACCGCGGGTGAAGGGTCGCGGAGCCAACATTTGCCGGTCGTGGCATCCCAACTGCAGGAAGTTTAAATATAATCACGTCTTTAATCAACCCCTACTCACCCGAATTTGCCCACTACCCATGGTGGTATGTTGCAGGCTCCACAAAGGATGGCTGCCCCTAGAAGATAGTATTTCTCCATCTTGTTGCCGTTGACACCGAAGATCAGAACGAGTCTAAGTTGACCGCAATTAATATATAAACACGAAAACAGGAGAAATAAATATGCACTGAAGATTGAGCGCAATGCAGCAAAATATCCATGCGGAGAACAAGGGTGCCGTCTGGAGTTGAGATCAGACCTCCCCGGGCGACGATGAAACGAGCCACGTACCCCATATAGGAATGCGACCAAAGTGCAGCCAGGACTTGTTTCTTCCATGTCTAGGAACATAAGCGAACCGAATACGACACTGTGAAATAAGTTCTTAGTGGGAACATTTACTTATGAACGTTGATCAAGCTACTTCGCTATCAGAGCATAAACGAGTAGACGAAAACTGACGCGGTCGAGGTGTGGTCGCGATAAGGGGTTACATTGCAGATACGCAACGGCCGCTAAAAATAAAACTGACAATACGACTCCGGGTAGGGAGGTACCAAGGGTCACATCCCTGGAGGAAACCCGAGTTTAGTGACGTTCAAACCGCTGGAGATGCCATGCGTACTTGACCAGCTCGGGAAGATGCTTGCTCGACAACATGGATAAAGATTGAAAAAATAAAAAGGAGCCTTCGGTTGAGTTTCAAAATAGGGAGCCGCGGGTCGTGCGGATACGATCGTGTCTCCGGATCCTTGCCTCTTCAAGGCACAGGAACAAATGAATTTTCGGGATACGATCACTGCAGTGAGTTAGGTAGAATTATCCCGCTAGACGCCTGTACTTGAAGACTCAAGAGTCAATGGAAAGGAGTTGAGGATAGTCCTGTAAGAATGAGACAATCAAGAGCGCGACAGCTAGATGAACAGTAACTTAGTCTTCGCGCACAGAGAATGTAGCGAAAGTCTGATATATTCACCTTGATAAACAGTAACAGGTACGAGTCAGAAAAGAGCCATAAATAAGTAAGAGACTCGCTCACCTCAGTCTTCGCATGCGGGGATTGTAGCGAAAGTATGAGGAGAGGAGACTCGAGTACAACGTAAATATATACGAAATACGAGTGCCGAAATATAACTATAAGGAGACTACAAGTACGTGAGTCTAACCAAAAAGGACAAATACGAATATATGAGAATGTCCCTGCGTGGAGAAGGTACCAGGTACGTTACATGCATCGCGGTGCAGGGAAATAAGGTTCCCGTGTGGCGAAGTAAGGTCCCCGTGTGGCCTGTATACCAGTGCTGTCCGCCAACAAATCCTAAAAAGTGGCTAAGAAAGGGAGATAGCTTGGATACAGGTTGGGTATATTGCATAGAAATCATGATCATTTAAACATGATTTGAACGTCCTATGGATTCACGAGAGACTTGGAGTCTGAAGACTGAGAATAACCTTCTCAACGCTCGTTTTGGTTTGATATTTCTGTCATAGAATAATACTCACTCGCCCGTCGACTTGCCATCCAAGCAAATGGATGCCTTACGTTTGGGCCACCAAACCAGTTGCGGCAAATTACGTGAATGCACCGCTTCTCTCCCAGTGGCTTTTCTTCATTCCCTTTTCAACAATCCCACATCCTTTTTCATTTATCTGCCTCGTGCCGCATTCATTTCGTCGTCGGGTGGTCTTTAAGCAGAAGAGTGTATTATTTCCAAGCGCGTCTGGATGAAAACTGCATGTTACTTTTAGCTGGGCTGAAATCAAAGCAGGTTGAAATTTCGGCACACCCCGAAACTCGGCGTGACTTCGGAAATTCCCGAACAAAAGCTGAAACTGTGGCAACAAATTGAACAATCGAAAGGAACAGGAGATCTCACACCAAATAAAGAAAAATATCGACCTAGGTAGAAAGGTGAACGGAAAGACTCCGAGATTTTTCCTATTGGCCCGGGAAATGCCGAGCCAATGGGAAAAATCTCGGAGACTTTCCGCTAACCTTTCTACCTAGGTCGATATTTTCCCTTATCCGGTGTGAGAAATCGGTCATTCCAAGGGCCGGACTTTGCCGGAAACGGCCCTGATTGCCCAGGGTTTTGGCGCTAATGGCGGGATTGCCGGCAACCCCGCCATTCCAACAAAGCGGTTGGAAGGACCGATTAAAATAGGACGTGCCGAGCGCCAAAACCCTGGGCAATCAGGGGCCGTTTCCGGCAAAGTCTGGCCCTTGGAATGACCGATTTCTCGACTAGAGAGAGACAGGCCCCCGGTCACTCAGGCCTCAGACGGTCCGCTGTAAGGTAAATCAACGTCCAAAATTTGCCTTCTCTACCTCCGTTTTGTAAGGTAAATCAAGGCTCAGGACGTGCACAGTACGTCCGTCGTAAGGTAAATCGGGCGGAGGCTGAAGAAAAAATTTGAGCACAGCACCTAATGGCCTGCCAAAATTGAGTCCAAAATGCGGACTCCGCCTTGAGGAATGCACCCAAGGCGGCGATGAAGCGCCTGACCAGACGGGGGCGAAAACGAGAAAAAAACTGGCCCTTACACCAATTTTTAGCACAGAAGTTGGTCCAAAGTCGGTCCGAGGTAAGGTAAATCAACGTCGACAAGCCCAAAAATCGTAAGGTAAATCAACCAAGATTTGGGCCCTCCAGCGGACCGGCTGAGGCCTGAGTGACCGGGGGCCTATAGAGACCCAAGCAAGTGGCAGTGCTCGACTCTGTCACCCTCACGTGCGCCGCTATGTTCTGCTCCCGCCACTTCATCGTCCGCGGCTGACTTGCCCGACTGCGCCCTATAGCTACCTAGCCAGCGCAATACGTTGATCGTCGCTCGAAACCTTCCATCACACCCGATCTCCCCGCCCCTCGCTGCGTACGGAACCGATAGCGAGGCTGTCTCGACTCTCGACGAAATGTGAGATATTATAACATTCAGTCGGCAATAACAGCTTAACGATTACTTCATGCCGGTTGATGGATAAAAGTGTCAGTTGCGCAATATAATCATATGGGGATCCAGCTTCGTACGTACTGACTCATGGAAGCGTGGTGGGAAACCCATGTGCTATAGGGTTCTTCAGAAAGGATAGGCTTACTGCACGACAGGTCCCAGCAGGAGCGCCGCGTTTGCGACTAGTGTCGGCGCCGAAATTGTACGCCGGGCCTAACCTTTCGAGTCTGCTCCCGGTGAGTTTAGTTCTAAGTAGTTTCAAGGAGTGATCTTCATTCCAAGGGCGCCGTTTTCGTTCCTGACAATACATCCTGCTTCTTCTGTGATCCGCTCTTACTTATATCGAGGCTTCCTTCGATCCTCAAGCCGTCTTGCCTCTCTTTCACCCGTCAAAATGGGCAGCAGTTGCAGCACTATTACAGTGATGTCCGGAGACGGGTGTGCGTCGCTGGCAGCCCGGTGCGGTATCTCTGCGGCAGACTTTACTTGGTTCAACCCCAGCCCGACGCTCTGCTCCACCCTCACCCCTGGCCAGAAGGTCTGCTGTAGCACTGGAGGACTCCCCGTGCCGGTGAAAAAATCGGATGGATCCTGTGCCAATTACACTGTCGTTTCGGGAGACTCTTGCAACTCGATCGCGCTCAGCAACTCTATCACCGTCGCCAATCTTACGACCTGGAACGCCAATACGTGAGGATGGGTGGGTTGTACCCCCCTGCAGCTCGGAAACATCTGCCTCAGCACTGGGTCTCCGCCCATGCCGCCCGCAGTGGTGAATGCGCTGTGTGGTCCACAGGTCCCGGGTACAGCCAATCCGGGTACGGAATATATCCACTCTCTCTCAATCCACGCCCGCTGATCCCCAGTCAATCCAGGTGCCAATGGAAATCTGTCCGCTCTCAATCCCTGCCCCCTCAACGCCTGTTGCGATATCTGGGGCCAGTGCGGCACGACTAGCGACTTTTGCACTCCCAGTAAAAGTGCGACGGGAGCTCCAGGTTAGTGTCTCTTGCCGCCTCTCATGCAGTCACGGTCGTCTCATCCATTCATCAGGCACCGCCGCCCCTGGTAAATGGATGTATCTCGAATTGCGGAACAAATATCATATCTGCTGCATCTCCGCCCTCACAGTTTCTCAGCGTTGCATAATTCGAATCGTTCAACAGCCAGCGAACGTGTCTGAACATGGACGTACGGCAGATCGACACGACGAAACACTCCCACATCCACTTTGCCTTCCTCGACCTCACTACCACGTTCGCTGTCGACACCTCCGAGTTTCAAGACTCGTTCAACAACTTCGTAGCATTGACTGCCGTCAAGCGCGTCGTAAGTCTTCGCATAATCACAGGTTAACCCACCTCACGCACCGACGTATAAGTACAGTAGATGTACGGCACGTGCTCGTCGCTCATCCAGTACCTTCACACGCTCTTCTGCAACCACCTTCGCTCTGCATTAAATTCACGAAAATGCATAATCCCTCCGGGTTTGCAACTACCCCTCGGGTTAGACGACAAACCACAGTCCTCGCAATGGGCAAAATCATTGAAGCCCTTCCGGCGCGGTGACTGGTAAGTGGGAGATCAATTCATCGTCCTTCCCCAGAATCAAGTCTGGGGAATGGAGAATGCTTGGACTATGGCTCCTCCTTCCGTTATATGAAAAGTAAGGACCAATTGGCTAGAATTCTGTAAGTAAATTTTGCAAAGCTGGTTCCATTCACGGTGCGCATCGCATTCTGTACATAGCTGCTGAGGACGTCTGTGCTAGATGCCGGGATTGCTGTTGCACTTCAGGAAGATGGATCCGATCGGACCGTTAAAGGTTCCACTGGGCCAGCATGTATTGCCTGTTCGAGAGCCGTAGGAGGTCGAGACATCGCCACAGTTGCTCTACGGGTACGTTAGGATATGCAAATGAGGGCTGGTATGGAACTCACATTACCCCACGCATACCAACGGTTTGCATTGGGAAAGTTGCTGAGGCTAACAGCGCCAGCGGCTATGGCACCCATTGTGAGTCGTTCATGTTCCGCGGAGAGAGAGAGGATGAATCACCTGGAGTCAACGAGTAGCAGTTGTTGCAGGTGAGCCCGAACTCTACCCCAGTGACTGCTGAGGAACAGTCTGGTCCCGTGCCATGGACCGTTAGAGTGGCTCCGCCTTGAGCTAGCGCGGCGCCAGCTAGAGCAAGAGCACCTGAGAGAGAGGTGAGGAGATTCATGGGGCGGTGCGAGTGACTTCGAATTAGCGGCTGCGGTGCTTGAGGTACTATGGGCTTACATAGCGCCTTTTATATGTTGAGCGAGGCATTGGCGTTCCCAGGGAATTGTAGTTGTCATTGAACACAACTCTTCTATTATTGATCAAAATTTCCGTGACAGGTTGCATGGAATCTGACAAGAGCTATTGTGCGATGTGTTCGGGCGGCGCCAGCCAGAGCAAGGGCACCAAAGAGAGAGGTGAGATTCATGGGCGGAGAGAGTGACTCCGAATTAGCGGCTGCGGTGCTTGAGGTACTATGGGCTTACATAGTGCCTTTTATATGTTGAGCGAGGCTTTGGCGTTCCCAGGGAATTAGCTGTCATTGAACACAACTCCTCTAGTATTGATCAAATTTTCTGTGACAGGTTGCATAGAACCTAACAAGAGCTGTAATTTATTATGCGATGTGTTCGGGACGATGTCTAGCGTAGCACCCTGTTTTCCGTCTGCCTCTGTCTTCTTCCACAGCTCAATATCCGTCCTCCGCGGCATGGCACGCTTCCGACTCGCCGCCACAACAATCTAGTTTGTCGGAAACTGGCAGACAGAATGCTATGACTCGAATTAACGCTTCTTCGCAGTCGGCTGACTGACTGAATAGCTACTTTGGCGCCCGAGGGTGGAAACCACCTATATGTCATACCAGATAAAGCAAAATCTTGACATATGTCAAGATGTTAGCCGAAA
Source organism: Mycena latifolia (assembly GCA_029289555.1). Lineage (NCBI taxonomy): Eukaryota > Fungi > Basidiomycota > Agaricomycetes > Agaricales > Mycenaceae > Mycena > Mycena latifolia. The sequence continues at coordinate 20,579 of JARJLE010000017.1, read as the reverse complement.
TTGTATAAATCAGTAGCCGAATCGAAATTTGTTGAAAACTGGTCTATTAATTTGGTGTGAAACCACCACGGAAGTAGCTGCAATTGGGAGGTGGTTTGAAACCCATAAATTTATGCATTGTCAGTGAGTTATGAAAGGACTGCTGAAAGATGAACTTCCAGCAGCTATTTCTGGTGAGAAGAAAGAGGTTTTCTCAGTGGTCCTTTCATAAATTCCTTTGTTTGAACAAAGGAATTTAGGAAAGTCTATTCAAAAGAGTCGTCGGAGCCAAGCCGCGGACGTACCCGGAGACGATGACGACAGGGATATCGTTCGCCCGACGCCACGTATTAAAGTCCTTGAACCCCGCGTCGAGCTTGATGTCTATATGTAATGAAATCACCCGCTCAGGAGACAGGGCTTGGACCCACTCTTCTTGAGCACTTCTTTGCACTTGTCAAAAGAGTGCCCGTTTGCGGTGATGCTCGCCAGCATCTCACGGAAGCCGTCTCTGCACAGCGACGAGTTATTCTCGTTCCGCGAGCTCCAGAGTCCCTCAGTCCGAATCACCGCGCACCGAAACGTTTGCCGCCCAGCCAGGATCTCGAGGTTCCCTGCGCGCCGCTTCGCCTTCCCAAAGCCCAGGTTCTCCGTCATGTCTTCCCACCCAGCCTCAATCAGCAGAAAAGGCGGGAAAAAGGCGCCGTACAGTCATTCGAGTCCTGCGTCGTGATCGTGCGGTCCCTGTAACCTGCCGGTGAGATTCTTCGAGCCGAGTACTTAGCAAGAGGGTGGAGGCGAACCAGTCAGATAAGACGACGAAGCGCTTGTCCTTGTAGACGGGCGGGTACGGCAGGGTGCTCTCGGGGATGGCGTCCGCCATTGTAATCGATGTGGCTATGCCCGGCGCTAAATACGCGGCCCTTTCGCGACACCGCCACCGGCAGGCTTTCCCTTCGACGTCCACGCCGGACTGGACTTCGCTGTGAGTAAGTACCGAACTGGGACTTCAACGCTGAAGAGTTACTGGGACGCATGGACGAGAATTACCATCCTCGGGGCTCCCAGCTCCAGTACCAAGGTCCAACTCCCCAGCACCCTGGACCTGAATCATTTATTTACGACCAACGAGCCTCCTCTCGCTGCTCAACTAGCGGAGATCGGCGAGAGCGCGCACGTCGCCACTGCGCTCAAGGCCGGCATTGACATGGAGATCACGGAGACGCGAATGAAGCTCCTCCGCCTCGAGCGCGAAGCGCTGTACATCTCGCGTCACATCGAGCGCTGCAAACTGCCCATGGCGCCCATTCGGCGCGTCCCGCCAGAAATTCTGTCCAAAATCTTCGTCTCCTATTCCGATCTTATTAACGATTCGCCGTCGTTCTCGGACGTCCGCAGGGGCGTGTGGCTGCTCGGGCATGTATGTGGTCATTGGCGGGCGGTCGGGCTATCCACGTCGGCGCTCTGGTCGTCTTTCTTCTTCAGTTGTCCGGCGAAAATCAGGGATCCCAAAGCGCTTGCCACGGAGTTCCTCCGCCGCTCGGGCAGCCACCCACTCCATCGGTTTCCACTGTTTTGGCGCATTCCGGGAGGAAGAGGAGCCTGCCCACTCTCGTGGTTCATGCAGAGACGTGCTGGACGTGCTCTTATCTCGCTCCCGCCAGTGGGAAGTCGCTAGATTGTTCCTCTCGCCCACAATATACGCCTCGCTCCCCCGAATCACCGGCAATTTCCCACTCCTCTCGCGACTCCAGCTCACCATGCGCGACTACCACCCGGCCCCAAACGAGCCCCAGCCCTTCGAAGTCTGTCCGCGTCTCACTGACCTGCGCCTCACCCTCTGGATGTTCGAAGACGAAGGCGCGCGCATCGCGTTCCCGTGGCACCAACTCCAGCAATATTCCGGGCCCGAGATCTGTGGTGGCACCGACATCCTGCGCGTCGCACCCAACATCCGCGAATGCTGCCTGGGAATCGGCGACCGCGACGGCTCCGCCGCGCCGCTGACGCACCAGATGCGCAGCCTCGAAATCCGATCCGTCGGTGTGCCCATCGCGCTCCATCACCTCATCCTCCCGGCTCTGGAGCACCTCTCCCTCTCCGCAGGCCACCCGCTCGCCGCCGCCCAGCACCTCCTCCGCCGCTCCTCCTCGCGGCTCACCTCCCTATTCCTCTTCGGATTCCAAACACTCTCTAGGTAGATGATATCTACGACAGGGGCGGCTGTCGTATAGGACATATTACTAGTATTCTGCGCGCGTGTCTGTATCGACGTGACGGGCGGGTGGATGGTGATGCGCGTGTGCTCGGCAAAGACGCGGTAGGAAGAGCATCATTGGATGGCGCGGTACTCTCCATATATGATCTGAATCGTCGTCCAGATGAATGAGGGCGCGCGAGCGGACGGGAAGGGGAGCACGAGCCGAGCGCGAATACGAAGTGTGAGTGAAAGCAGGACGGGCTGCTCCCGTCCTCCCCTCCGAGCCTGCGTCCGACCGAGTCCCAATCCCAATGCGAATTTGAATCTATCTATCTAATGGGGAGGGAAGTCGCTGTGAGCGCTGGCCTTACGCGGGGCCGGGTGGGGAGCGTGAGGTGAGATAGAGACCGATTGGGGAGGAAGTGCATGTCGTCTTTCTCCGACCTACCCCTGCGAGGGCGAGGACAGCGAGAACGCCGCCGATATATGTGGATACCCTCGCGTCACCCCCACTGCGCGGATCGCCCGCGCCACGCGCCATACCACAGCCTTACCACGAAACAAAAGCCAATGAGCACCGGTCCGTCCCTTCATACCGATTGGGATAAACGTACCTGCTCTTCATACTCCGCATCCTCACCGCGTCCTCCCGCATTTTCCGCATGCCCATCTTCCTCTTCGACACCTGCCACTCGCCAGCCCCCCTCCGTGTACGGTGGCGATGCTGGAGGAGGACGGAGGGAGGTTAGCGAGCGGTCTTGAGAGGGATGATGGAAAGAAAAGGTAAAGAGCGAGGAAAGGCGGATATATCAGACAGGACGAGGGCGCGCAGTACGACGTCCATCTACCAAGGCACGCACGCCACGCCACTCTCTTGCTAAAACCAAGGGGACAACATCGCTGCTCTCCCCCCGTCAATGCGCCGTGCCCACGCTGCACTGCACGCCCACCCACCGGCTCGCTCGACGCTATCACCGACGAGGGCAGCGAGAGATACAGACCATAGCTATCCACGTCCAGCGCTCACATCCCTTGCGCAGTTAGCGCCGAGTGTATGGTCCACTCCATTACACTTGCGATCCATGCGCTTTCGCTTCCCTTGCGCACATACATCCCCTCTACTGCGCCCGCACGTTGGCCGATCTCGCGCCGTCCCCCTCTAGACCTGGACAGTGTCGAGCGCTGACAAGAAGACACACACGAAGGGTTCACAGACGATGGCGATCTCCAGCCCGCGCTCACATTAGCGCGTTCGCCTCCCCCCCACGCACAGCGATGCCGATCTCAGGCCCGCCGACCTCCTCGTCTGCGCGAGACCTGGACGGCGTCGATGTCGTGCACGAATGGTGCTTCCCGCCCTGCGAAACGCGAAAGGCGTCGATGTCCCCCCATCGACTCGACACGGACTCCCCAACAACGCGCACGCTAATATCCTGGAACCAGCGCTCCCCGCACCTCGCAGCGCGACGCAAGAACAAAGATGGAGAACAAGAAGGGGAGCTGAGGGACTAAACGCACCTCGAGCTAACAATAGCAGCCTTGCTGGGCTGCGGAGTGCCGGGAGGGGGGTAGCATCGAGGCGAGCGTCTAAGCAAAAACATCGTGTCAGCTATGTACGAACGAGGAGAGAGAAGACGCACCAAAAACCTCCCATAGTGTGTGCCCGCTAGTCCTCTCCCGGCATTGTGCGTCGTGCGGTGTTGGTGACTGTGCGACGCGTGAGTCACGCGGCGTACGCCCGCGGCGGGTCGAGGAGCGCGAGCAAGCGGTAGTCATGCGAGAAAGACAACGGCGAGTGCCTGTGCGAGGACAGCTGCGCGTGCCGGCGTGACAAAGGCGATCACGGCAAGCATCGACGTCGGCCGCTCAGCCATGAGCGGCGTGAAGGGCGTGAGCTGTGCGGGTCAAGATCGAGGAGCCTGCCTCCCTGCCCGCCGATGAAAACGAGGCTGTGTACACGGAAGAATGAGAGAGGATTTATGAAGCGACAGATGGTTTCAGGGAGCAGCGAGAGAGGGAGACGGCGCGGGTGAGACGAGGACAGGTAGGACATGGCAGAAAATGAGAAGATAAGGTTAGCATAGCTAAATCGAGAACGACGATCAAGTTGTGACGTGACGAGATAACGACACGATGACTTGACGTTACTGCAACGTCACTACAGCTTCTTGACCTCCAGTTGGCAGAATTCAACAACTCCAGACTCCTCCTACTCCCATTATTTCGCTCTCCCACGCCCAGTAGCTCCAAAGGACACCTGCCCGGGCTCCACGCTAAGCGAGCAACACAACGCGGAGGCTGGGAACACTTCAACATCACCACCCACGTCCACTCGCAGGACTTCAGCGCGCTCTCCCATACAATCTCAGAACGCGCTCAACTGGATATCAAATTTGTCGAGAATATCCTCTCCTCCGCTGGGCCAGTGCTCTCCATGACGCAACAACCTTACTGGCAGTGGAAGGACCCGCCGGTTGACGTCGTTATCGATGAGGCTGAAACCGAAGAAGACTACTATCCTTGGCTAGAGTGGGTTGTTTTCAGGCCCGCAGCGCATGCTGTGTCTGCGGTCCGCGATTGCCTTTACAAGAAGGCCGCCGTGGAGGTCCCTCCGCTCTTGCGCGGTCATAGCACCACCAGAAGTGTCCGCAAGTCGACCCCGCGCGGCACAACAGATATCCTCCACGAGTTGAGACATGAAAGCGGGAAAACCTCCTGCACCGCCCACGAGGTTAAGCGGCCAGCGTTCACGGTGATGTCCTTCGACACCTCGTTTCTTTGGCCGGTCCCGGAGGGGGTTGGGCGTTTAGAGATGCGGAGCCGGCCGGTCTCGAAGAAAAAGCTCGGCGACTCTTATGCCAGGTACGTACAAAATTTGCTTTCGTGTCTATCTTTCAAGTCTGACTACATCGTAGTGTATCGACGAACTTATCTATTACGAAGTAACCCATATAATCCTTGCAACACAGGAGCAGTATGTCCTGCTCCTCCTCGATGGTTCCCACCAGTTCCGCATAAGCCGTGTCTATACCATTCTTGGTTCGAGTACCCAAGCTCGTGACATGGTGGAACTCGTCCTATTCTACACGCATGCTCTGCTCACCCGGCGTCCCCCATACCCTCCATCCCGTCCCCCTTCAGTCTCAGTCTATCGGGTCACCGTACCGGAATTCTCCCCACGTCTATTCCAACCACACGAAGCATTACTGCGCAACGGTCGTCTTATCCACCGAGCAAAACTAGCGATCCTTCCGCGAATCCCTGGCAAACCAATTCCTCGCCCTTTTTCTGTTCAATTCCACACGTCTCATGCTTCATGTCGGCATGAAGGAGACATCGTTGTCTCCTTCGGGCGACTCATCTTCTGGCTCTTCGACACCCGCATCGTTGCGAAGGCCGCGTATCAATCATCCGCCTTGGATCGGCTCCAGCACGAGTTCGCAGTTTATGAATTTTTACGCGCCTTGCAGGGTGTGGTCATTCCATCTCTATTTGGGATGTATCGCAATCTCAGCGACGGCAGCTCCATGCTCGTAACCAGTTATGCAGGCGTCACGCTGAAGGATTTCGACACATTGTGCCTCAAAGATCGGTTCGTGTTCACCCTCTTGACGATTCGTTGAACTCACCTTTTCTTTCAGGCAGACACTATTGCTCCGCGTTGTACGGCTCCATCAAGCTGGCGTCCTCCACAACGATCTGGAACCCCGCAACGTCGTCTTGTCAGAGCGCTCGGGGCCGCGTATAATCGATTTCGACAACGCTACATTGGATCACACGTGCGCAGGATTATCGTGCAAGGAATTATGCGAACTGGCTCACTGCCTGGGTCTGGATCTCGGTTAGTTGGATTGCAACTCGACGTTTTGCGAGCCTGACCGTATAAATTGACAGGCGTCGAACTCTCCAGGGCCGAACGCTCGCAGCCGAAATTATCCTGGTTGTTGATTCCATCGTTAAGTGTGGTATTCTTCGTCCTGTGCATGGCGATACATAGCGCTCGATAGCGTGTACTGATTTCCAAGTGACTTGTCCGTATGTAGAGACTATACTTTTTGGAATTCACCTCGATCTGTCAAGTGCAAGGAACCGATTGAACTTCAATTTGAAGCACGAGTGAAGTGCTGCAGGGCTGAGAATGCCGACGCCGGAGTAAAGTACCGGCGGGATCGGGAATACCGCCTGCTCGCCGCCTCTATTTCTTTCAGTAGTCGCAAGCGCTGAAAGAAGCATAACACAGCCAGATATTGCGAGGAGCACTACAAAAGGTGACCCCGAGTTCCAAAATGAATAGCGATAGAAGAAGAGCATCAGGAAAGACCTCCTTTGGCAATTCCCCGGGATTGCCCCAAAGTTCGACCTAATTGGAGTGAATATCTTCCATTAGTTCGATTACCTTCCTAGTAACGTTCAAAATAACTTACCTCCAAATTGCCCCCAAATTACCAGATGCTTCCCTGCTTTGCCACGTCATTTAGGGTCATCGTATCATCCAAGGAAGGGTATAACAATGCATTGAATTCAGCAGAGGTATGTACAACAGGTTTGTATGTATACTTGATCCAACTTCTAACCCACCCTCGCCTCTCGTAGTGGCCGCCGTCCCTTGGATAAATCGACGGATTAACTACAGCTATACTCAGAAACAGCGGCAGGAAGAATAAGCAGACTGGAACTCACCAAGAAGAGGCCGAGAGAAGAAGTTGAGGAATAAAGTGGATAAGCGACAAAAGTACTAAGAACATTGATTATCCGTCATGATATGAAGACCAAATATGTACTCACTCGCTCAGTACGCGTCGAACGCGACAGCGACGACCGTCTACCTGGAAGGATACGAAGGAGGCTTAGAATGGGGCCGTGCAAGAGGACGAGGACGTACCTCGAAAGGAAAACATGCCAACAGCAGCGATCGATACCGTATCAGTAAACTCCGTAAGCAACGCGCGGCGAGGGATGCATGAGGTTACAATGGAAAGGCATCAGAGATGCACTGGCAGGGAAGGTGCAACTCATAAGTCGACGGGTCCCGATGACGATTACAGATTACATGTTAGATGGCCGGCACAACGGGCCCAAACCGTACTTTAGTATCGCACGTGAGCCACTACGGCGTAAATGTCTCGACTCTGGAGAGGTTGTACGCACCGTTGAATGGGAAATCCAACCGACACTCGGGCCCAAGGCTGCTAGCGTGAGACACTGGGTGCGCCGACGCGTGCGGGTGCCGACGCGGCAATAGGTGTGTGCCGAAGTGAATTCAAGAGTTAGCATCAATGTAGAAGCACGGAGAGAAGCACACACCAATGGGACTGGGACCGCCGCATACAATGAGGGCGCGGTGGAATTTGTGCCAACCCTGAATGAGCGTGTCCGTAGGTCCGCAACAGTCTTGACGATATGCACGCGAAGATTTCGAGCTTCGGAAGCACAGTAGGACGCAATATTGAGCCTCATGGAGCTTTTCGGCGCTAAAAACGGCGTCATTGTTGCAGAGGAGACATGAAGAGGGAGGACGAGGGGCATACCGTTACCAACGCGTTTCACGGCCGGTCGCAAGGACCAGGAATATTGGGGTTTGTAGCCTGGACACAATTGATAGAAGGCGGGCAAGGATGCAGGAGGTCGGGCTGTACGGGTGCGCGAAACACCTGGAGGGAGGGAAATATGAGAGAGAAGATGGGGGGAAAGGAAGCAAGGTGTTTGTCCCTATTATGCATAGATCAAAACGAACCATGTTTTGCGCTCACGTGTTGCGGTGATGCGGCCGGTCGGGGTTTAGGGTTGGCCCTGATGGACTTCAAACTGTTAGGTCTTGCTTCACCACCGCCTGTGTCGTGTATTACCAGCATGGCGAAGTCGGGAGTTTTCTCGATAATAGATATGATTCAGCAAATCCGGCTCACCCTCCTCTGACTCGCAAGCTCTAACATATACAACCCCAATGTGAACAACAACAAGAAAACGACAAGAAAACTTCAACACATCTAATTATAGTGAAAATTGTGTGGCACAGTGCAGTCTGGATGCTCCGGATTTCTGTAAACCATTATTAACCTAGTGCATCTACAGTGATACATACTCGATTGAAGCCACTCATAGATCTTGATTCTATTGTGATCCGACTGGCAACCGAGGTAATGTCACTAACCACCATATCTTGGCCCAATTACCCCGAATTGGACCATTTCGGCAAGGAGAAACCAAATTGGAGGTAATTTTGGAAGGGAGGTTTTTCCTGATGAGGAACGCACATTCTGAATTGGATTCAGAAGAGCAAGGAAACAGAGCGCTAGAGGCCCATAGAAATAGGAATGGCTATTAATAATTCGAAATAGGAAGCACAAGCGATCTCCACCCCCTAAGATTGCCACAGTCCCAAAGCTCGTGTTTTGAATTCGACTCAGAAAGGCGTTAGCTCGCCTGACGACGGCCACGATGAAATCCCAAATCGCTTGAAGGAAAGCGCCAGCTCACCTGTCCTCCGCTCACAGTAGCAGAAGCCGCATTGTAACCAGGAACAAGACTCACACACATATGAGAAACTTGAAGCAAGGGTCCGCGAGATGATACAGCTATGACCCTAGGCTCTATGAAGCCAAAACAGAACGGAAGCGCAGGACGAGGGGGAGATCATGAAAGGAAGCACAGCCGAGGCTACTTGAAGCGAGAGTAGAGGTCCCACCAGAATCAGATCTGGTTTTGGTGAAAAAGACATCCGAGGATTCGTTGGATAGGGAAGGCAGCCGTTCATCCGTGTCGTCCGACTTGACGAAGACGCTTGCCCAAAGAACGAAATGCTGGGGAAAAATGCGCAGGCGCCAACGGCGATGACAAGAATAGCGAGATGCCGACGTCAGGCTTGAAGCGGAGGGCAGCGAAAGAGCGCCCCCCGACTTCCGCCGACGCGCAGAATGCCAAGAATGCCCATAATAATGACAAGAGGCAAAATGCCCAAATCGCTTCCAGGATGAAGATGTCGAGAGCTTGTAGAAGTCGAGAGAGCGGGAAAAATAATAGGCAAAACAAAGAGGAAGCGCCCACCCTTCACACCTCTAACTCGAAGTCCATGTTCACTCGAATGATTAGAATTGCCAGAAAAATTGAAGGCGTGCCTCCGGTTCGCTATATAAACCTGCGCGCCCAGTTTAGTTAAACGTACAAAAAGTTACCTTGCTTGTCAAGGTCTCTCCACCCTCATAATTGGCACACTTTTCGTCGCACCCGGTGATCCTACAATCCCCGAGAGGCCCAGACTAGGTCGAGACTCAATACGTTTGTCAACTGTGACTACATCCTGACTCAAACTTACGTCTTGCTGAGTTATTGTCAAAGCCGCCAGCGAAACGCAGCGCGCAACAAGAGCCGGCGGTCGGCAACGAGCCGGAGGCACTGGCGGCATCGAAATGATTGGTCGGACTTTGAATGTCCTTTGCGGCCATTGAAATACATTCACACTGCTTCAGCTAGAACTAGCATCAAGCTCGCGAGATGCAACAGGTAATATCCCGTGAGTGCATAAAGCCGCCCGTTCAGCAGCGTCGCTCACCGCAACGCACCGAACTTTCGGCTCGCGCCTTCGGCCGATCGCCGATAGCGTTACCGCAGGGGAGTTGCATGAGATCACCTCGACGCCACACTCAGGCTTTAACGGTGCGGCGGTGCCATTCTTGACGCTCTCGCCACCCATTAATTCTTATAGCCCTGAGTGGAAATATCGTGAAAGTTGAACCTTGATTGAACCTCTCGATCTTGTCCTGCAAGCAAGGTATTTGCCGACGCAGTCGGCGCTCCCTAGTTAGTAAAAGGCTACCACAAGTCAATTTACCGAAGAGGTACCGAGACGGCCAGTCGGCGGAGCAAGCGGGGTGTGGACGGCTGCTGAAATCGGGCTGCATTCCACCGAAATACGGCGGGGCTCCTGGAACGTAAGTCAATCGCTGGCAAGGCTGTAGCATTCAATGGACGTACATTTGTTATAATTGAAAGCCTGAATGCGTCGGGCCGAGCGGTCGAACGCTTGTACTGCGTCAAAATGCGGGCTGTAAATTTAAACTGATCGCCCGAGACCCGGCACAAAGGCTCAAGACTACCGCGAATGCAAATATGAACTCGCGGCTTCATCTTGAAGCTGGAACTTCATGAAACGGTCAGCAATACAAATCTAACACAGTCGTTAGGACTCACAGATGACGGCTTGTCAATTTAACCTGGTCAGTCGCGGGAAGTCAGATATCTGCATTGAGACGTAACCTAAGGTAAGTAAATGAACTTAATCTCGAGTCGAGATCTCACCTCGAGCCGAACTGACTTGAATTTGCAGGCACTGGAGCATTCTCTCAAGCTCGGATCGTCCCAGCTATAACCCGCAGTAAGTAAATTGAACTGACGCCCGAGACAAAGTCTTACCTTGGATTGAAACAACTGCTTTGCAGTCTGCCAGTGTGCAGGTTGTGAATGAACGTTTGAACAGCGTCTAATTAATGGACGTCAATAATTGGACTGACTGCGAATTCGGCGGACTTACAATACTAGAGTTTGTCAAATTTGCATCGAATCATGGCCTGTTGAGCCGATTCAACTAGAAACCAAGTCACTTCAACTGGCTCTCAAGGCACAATCTTACCATGATAGCCGAATAAATGCTCTTGCAGTCTGCGCGAGTTGCGAGTGCTACTTTGAACAGAATCTAATCGATCAGTCAGTACGTCCCTTGGCTTGCGAATGCGGCGCACTTACAAAGCTTGAATTCAACTTGCACCAGAAGTCCGAGTTACAAGGATCGTTGGAACCGTCAGTAACTTCAACATAAACCAAGGTTGAAAATTTAAACTTACCTGGAGTCAGAATAGCCTGTGAGTCAGACTTGAACCATGTAGAGCTGATTCAACTCAAAATCGAAGCGCGCGCCAGGGGTGCGAAGCTTTGTTCAAGTCAATATCGAACCAAATATTCATCAAATCAAACCGTCAAACCGTACTGGTTTGAACCTGGGGTCAGTCTAAGCCTTACCATACATAAAATGACTCACGAGCCACTGCGTAGTCCAACTATTTAAAAAAACCGGTATATTCCTGTGCATGGCGAACGGCTCCCCGCCTCATCTCTGGGCAGCCCCACGTTCTCTCCCTCGACGTCGGCCACCAAATACAAGTGCAGAATGTCTATCAGATACGTCCGGTTCAGGATGCTGCGTCGCCAAGCCACTTTCGCTGCCTGGACTTGAAGCTCTCTCCCTTCTTATGCATGGCATACCCAAGCTGCCTCCACGATATTTTCCCTCTTGCGTCCTCTTGCGTGTCCTCCCTCGTAACTCTCCATCTTTGAGCTTCATTCGAATCTAAATGTCCCGGCTCCGTTCATCTCCCGACGCCATTGCTAGGACAATTATGGTGATAATGCTGTCGCTTTCCTCGGGGTCTTCCATGCTCTAATGGCCATTTCTTCCAAAACTTGGGGTCAAGTTCTCGCAAGCAACGTGGAACTCATCGGCCACAAAATCGCAGAACGTGTGTCAAATACTTGCGCTTCTAGACCGTCACTAATTGGCATTTGTGCGGCCCAAAAATGCGACTTCAGACTCGCTCCTTCTCCAGCACTTATCCAAGTTACAGTCTCGACGATACTTACCACCTTCCGCGTCTTGGCTTACATCTCTCGATCTTTCGAGCGAAGCACCGAATGCTGCTCCCTCCATATTCTATTCGGGCATCTCATACCTATGACGAGCAACCCTCCATCTTTCAACGGTTCAGTTGCTTGATTGTCTGGTTCAATCCGAAGCCGATAAACTCACATCGAACTCATATCGAACTCATATCGCTCAAATCGTCTGTTCAATCAGCTGGCAGCTAAATCAGGCATATATCAGCCACTGTACAAGGGAGCACCGGATAGCACACGGTGTGTATCCGCAGTCCATATTAAACTAGACTGTGATGGAATTGCATGCAGAGATTCCCGTTCGATCCAGGTCCGGGTAAACAAATTTTAAACAACTACCCAATGGGAGCGGTGAGATGTTAATCATTCAACAGGTTAATTGAACTTCTGCGAACAGGATGATTCTAGTCACTGTGCACGCCTAGCCGAAACCTTCCCCACCGCGATTATCACACCCTTGCAGCACCGGCGAGGGATCCCGCGCCTCGCAATATTCCGGAACTCACGTGAAGGTTGGACTGGAGCTGTGGACCAGAAACGGAAATATCCGTTCTCACTTATAATGCTGCCGCAGAGCTTGCAAAGTTCAGTGTTGTACAAACCATTGCGCGGATATCGGCGGTGGTAGCTTGGAAAACGTAGGTTATTAGGGTCTGAACCCGCGGTAAATCCTACGCAAAAATGAGTCTCTATTCAGGCTGGTAGTATCCTATTCTATTATGTCCGTTTATCCTCGCCATCCACCCTTTCCGATTCGGGAATAGGCTGTCGTTCTAAAAAATCGTCTTGGGTGCGCACTCCAGACCGCACCCGCCATTGCACCACCCTGTCTCTCGCATCCGGCCCACCTGTACCAGGCACGCGCTCGAATTGCTCCTCGCGCACCTCATTGGGGAGACCCTCTATCTCCGCATTAACGTGCTGTGGCCCAAAGATCGCCGCGTACCGGTCATAAATGTACTGTTTGTAAGGCGACGCGACGTGCCAGCCTCCGTTCTCCGCGTTTGTCAGCACCTTCCGGATCTCGACCGTCTCGTCGAAGCCGAAGCCCCACTCATCTTTTGGACAGTCAGGTGGCATAACCGAGGATAGACCGAAGTCGATAAGGACGGGGTCCGGATCGTGCGGCAAGTTCCGCAGGATAACGTTGGGGAGGCGAAGGTCGCGGTGGTGGCAGTGTGCGTCGCGGACCAGGGCAACGTTATCGATGAGGCGACGTGAGATGCGATTTGCCACCGCCTTGGTTATATCGGTCCCCACTTTGAGTGCGCCCATGTTAGGACCCGGGATGTGCTCGATGGCGAGGCCGGGCACAAAGTCCACGATCGGGTGGAGGAAGGGGGTGCCAGGGGATATGGGGAGCCGCACGCTGCCGTGCAGGCGAGGGATGCAGGTGCCCTGGAGGGCACGGAGGTGGCGGTAGGCGAGCGCCTCGTTCAGGTATGCGCCTGATTTTTGTGTCCAGACATGGATTTCCAGCTCCCATCCGTCCCAAGCAGGTAACCGTCTCGTATCACCTGGCCTCCGCGCAGGGGCACGATAGTACATCTGGGGAATTGGATCGGCACGCTCTGTGCCCAAGATTCCAGCAATTTCTGCACGAAGGCGGCCCTCGAGCACGGGATGCCAAGTTAATTGAGGTCGATCCTGGTCTCGATAGCCGAAGCGGCGGTCATTGAGCTTGAGAATGAAGCTCTGAGGAATCTGGAGATCCTTCGGGCCTTGCAGAACCTTGACCAGCAGCACTACGGCCGAGGTGAAGGGTGTAAAAGACTTGAGAATTGAGACAGTGAGCGGTGTAAATCCATCAGTCCATGTTGGGGAGAGCTCGCTGTTGACCTCCAAGTCTCTAAGGAGAAATGGATCATGTCCCGAATGCAAGTTGTGCTCGGGTTTGAAAAAGATTTGGAGCGCACGTCCTGGGTGATATGGATACTCTGTCAAGCTGAGAGTTTGGACGTCAGATGTGCAGCGCAGGCAACAGGATGATGCTACCTAGAGTGACTCATCGACAATGAGAGCGAATGGGGACCGGTCGTTCGACGGATCCCCCGACACATCTGCGCCACGGGTCGGTGGAGGTTCTTCAAGCCCATGCTACGCCACCGTGACCGTCACGCAGATCAGATCACTGATGCATCTCTGTCACGCGGTGGACCCAGATCGGACCAGATCGGACCCACCCAAGGCCACAAGCGCACAAGGACGACCGAGGCGTTAGCTTCGGATTTGGAGTGGCGAATATGTTGATCAGCGCCGGTTCAACGACGTGATTGGACTCGACTAATGGACTTCAAAACAAGTTGACAACTTGAGGCTTCGACTGGCTTTCGGCCTGTCACCCTGGTGACTCGGAAACATACCATTAGGAAAAAGTTTCTCATGAAAATACAATAGGCGAAAGGTCTATTCTACGGCGTAATTTCGGCTCCCTCCAAGCCCCAGGCTTCTACCTTGGATCAATGATGTAGGTGGTTCCGTCGCGAGAAGGGCCATTTGACAGGAACAATAGGTGTATTGTCTTTGACTTGCGGAACAACATGCACATTTGTTCTTGGTACCCTCCAGCGTCGTTCTCGAATGTCGACTTTCCTCCCATCAACCCCACATAGTAACTTGTAAGCGTCCCCCATCCATAAAAATACACACAATTGTTCTCTACAACGCCCTTCGTTAATCCTTTCCCGAGAGTGACCAGAAGTATCCGCGACTGAAGATATAGAAACTGAAGATCATGGACGCGGTAAATCACGGAATCCCCAGACGCTTTTCTCTCAAAGTTCAACATGAATGTCGCTCTATCGTCCAGTGTGAGCCCACTTATCTCTGCGTATGATTATCCCTAACATCGCTTATTACCTGGCAGGTACGCGAAGAAATCCTGCCATATATGAGACTGTTTATGAAGCGCAAATTCCCAAACATCCAACAAGAATTCCAGACGGCCCAAGTAAAGCCCGGGAAGCCGGAACGGATCCATAGCGACAGTAAATCTTCACAGACGGCGTCCAATTTCAAGACCTCCTGGATTCAAATGCAAAGAGGGGCCGGCGATGCTGAGGACTCATTCGTCTTCTACGTTTGCGACGGAGACAAGTGGTCCAAGAAAGGAACGAGATGGCAGGTCCCGATTCCGATTAAGGACAAAGTTACCGCCACAGAGTTGCAGAGTATCCTGCGAAAAGCTTGGGAGGTCAGAGTAAAATGCCACCAGTGATACGTCCATTTCTGACATGGCTTCAGGCCGCAGGTGGAGAGGCATCGGACCTCGATGATTTGTAATATCAACGAGCACAAAGTGGCTCATGGGAATAGTGGTGATGAATGCTAGTCTTCTGAAGACACCAATACTATGCGTTGATGGGTTAGTCCCTAAAGCTAGTCCCCCAAGAACCGACCCTCCAATCTGCGAGAGCAGCAGAGGCTATGATCTGAGACTGGTTACTCGGCCACCTTAGCATTGGTGGCCTCGCCGGTACATAAAGTGAAGCAGATACATGTCGACTTCCTAATTTTATTCTTGCGCCCGAAACATGCACGGATACACGAAACTGACACGTACACAACTTTGATATCCGATCTCCCTGGTTTTTTTGCACACCCAAAGCCTTCCTTCTTACACACCTTCTGACCTACTCATCTGTACCATTTCGCTGCAACGGCATCATTTCCGTTCGATCCGGTCCGTTGCAAGCCTGAAAACACTGTTTGCCCGTCCGTTCTGGACTTTTTCGTTTTACTAGGCATCAAGGAGACACATATACCTCCCTCCTGCCCAAAAATATCAGGTTGCCCCGCATTATTGGTGCTCTCGGGCGTGGGTACCTCTGACACGGACCCGTTTTTGGCTATATTTCCACCATTTCCCTCACATCTTCACGTAGACTGCCCGCTAAGTTCTACATACATCACCAATCTGTATCCTGCCTTCCTAGCTTTCTTGGAGTATATACTTTCGTCCACTTTGACCCATTCTTCCCTCCACAATTAATTTCTTTCCGCCGCCCGTTACCCAGCCGCCGTTCGCGCCGGTCTAAATTGATCGCGGCGCCATCAAATCGGGGCCGGCGCCGCCGGCACGATGTTCCGATGCTAATTTCGGCCACGTCGGACATCCCTTCCCGCCCTAACCCGACCCACCGTGGCCCCCGTCCCCGCCTCACCCAGCCACGGCCTCGCCACGATGCAACGCGCCGGCCCCGCCGCCTACAACGCTGTGCTCCGAGTCGCCGGCATCAGACGCCTTGATCGACACGTCACAGCCTCATGTCATCCGCGCCCTCTGCTTTCTTTCCACCACCTCGACCCCAACTCGCGCCCCCGATCCCGCCCGTGTCGTCCGCGCCGTTGCGCACGCGCCCCGCCGCCCTTCCCGCGCTCCTTCTCCGTTGCCACCCGCCACATCACGCGCCCCTCCCGCCGATCCTCAAGCCCCGACGACTGACTGTGCGTTGTCGCCCGCCTCTGGCGCACGCGCCCCGCCGCATGTGCCCCGCCGTGGCTTGCGCCCCTCGTTGCCGCCACCCGCCACGTCACGCGCCCCGTATCCCCACGCGAATTTCCGACTGACTTCGCGTCGTCGCCCGCCTGCGGCGCACGCGCCCCGCCGCACGTGTCCCGCCGTGTCCCGCGCCCCTCGTTGCCGCCACCCGCCACGTCACGCGCCCCGTGTCCTCACGCGAACTGCGAACTTGCGACTGACTTTGCGTCGTCGCTCGCCGCCCCTGCAATGGACGCACGTCATCTCCCGCCCGAATGCCGAACGCGCGCCCGCGCCGTGCTCCGGACATCGTACACGACGCCCGTGCCCTGCATCGCCGCATAAGATACGTACCCCTCCCTCCGTCCGCGCCACGCCCATCTCATTCCATTCACGCCCCTAACTGGTGCTCGAGCCGGGGACTCTTTGCGCCCGTGCGTTGACTCTCTCTTCCTCCCATTCTTCCTACGCACGCTTAACCCTCATCTTCCATCCAGACATCCTCCCTCATCGACAGCCCGTCATGGGTGTTCTCCCCGCAAGCGAACGACGCGTGCGGCCTCCGTTCGGATATCGAGGCGCTGCTGCTGCGCTATGGAGGAAACCCTTCGGGATCGCGGTGCGTGTATTTCCATCGCGCGCCTCGCTGCAGTCTGCCGCGTCGGCCTCTACTTGCGCACCCGCTGCACGCGCGCTTCCGCCTCGCCATCGCGCTTACCGCTGCCCGACACCCTCAGGTACTTCTCTCCCGTTCCTCCAGTCACATAAACTCGTTGCTGACGGTTTGGTTATTTATACAGCCTCGCGGATGCGTCCTGCTTCCAAAGAGCCCCGCGCGAACGCCGCCCCAACGCAGAGCAGCCCCGCATGCCGCGCGCGCAGGCCCGCCTGCGAATTCACAGGCGGTGTGCGCGTGCGGCTTGCGGCGTGGAGCCGACTCCGCAAGCAGCAGGGTGCAGCGGCCGCTCGAGACTAACCCTAGTTATGTAGATTCTACATCTGGGGAGCGTGATGATGCTTTAGTCGTTCGTCATCTTGTTCTTCCTGCCGGATTCCCCGGTACGTACTCCCCCGTTTCCCCGTTACTTCCCCCGGCACTGAATAAATATTGGAAAGACGTTGATTTCCACTTTCGCAGGCCTCAGCACGCTTCCTCACTCCGTACCTGCGCGTCCTCGCGGTGCAGCGCGTCGCCGGGAACCAGCTGGGATCAAGAACAAGAAGTTTAAGCGCCAGCAGGTGTGGGTCGCTGGTGCGTTCCTGGCTCCTTCCCCATCGGAGGGTTCGCGCAATGTCTTCATTAATATTCAGCGCCGTGCGCCAACGACTGTTCAGTCAAGGACAGCAAGATCTGGATCCTGTTCTCATGCCTTTTCGCCGTGGCCATTCCGAACGGCGTCGTCAGGTACGCAGATACATGTCTTCCATTTCCATCCCATCCACGACTGACCGCCCACGCACAGCAATTTCTCCTCGATGATCATGTGCGTCTATCTTCCGCTCCAACTCCCTGTTGATTTATTTACCGATTGTTATGCATCGCAGCAAAGACATGGGCTTCTCCAGTGCGTCGTTCTCCTCCCTCCACTCTGCCTTCCCCACGGAGCGAAAAAGCAAGAAAGAAAAAATTGACCTGTCGTGTAGCCTCGAAGACGGTGCTCAAGAGCGTGAGCGCCATTACGCAGATCGTGGCGCTCATCGTGGGCGGCGTTATCACGCTGAATGTGAAGAACAGTGCGCCGCATCTCTTTTTTCTAACATTAATGAGAGGTGGTAATTTAAAACTTCCCAGCGCGCCTCATCGCGTCCACCGCCGTGAATATCATCTGCGTCGTCGCGGCCGCTTGCATGGCGCACCTCCCCCGGCGCATGGTCTGGAGCCGCTTCGTGTCGTTCTGGCTCGTCACTTGCCAGAGTGTTGAAGCGTGCGTCCCCTTGACTCCTTTCCGTTCGCGAGCGGATTTAATTTAATTCAATTTAATGTCACGCTTGATGAATGTTTCCTTGAACATGGGCGGGTATACACATCGGGCGTGTTTCTTCTACGCTCTTCCTCCTTTCGTGCTATGATTAATTGAAATATTTCGCTGCGGACCAAGAGTGTCGGTCATTGCGCACGGCCCCCTGCGCGCGGAGGTGCGCGCGGAGTGGAGTATGGACAGAGCAGGATCAGTATCACGACACTTGGATTCGGACTTTCCCTCGCTCCCGTCTTCGTCGCTGACTCGAGCTGGCAGATTTCTCTCGACGCACCGGGTGCCTTTTCCAGCCTCTTCATCTTCCGAAATTGATAGTTAATCAACGCCGCAGCGTCGACGAAGTTTTACTTGCGCTCTATGTTCCGCTTCGACGCGGTGGTGGACTGGCGCAGCGACACGAATTTCTCAAGCGCGCGTCTTACTCGTGCTTTAGGTCTGCGTCGCGCTAATGGTGATATTACAGGCGAGCTACCGTTGCGACATACGGGACGCAGGTTGGGTGGGTGCACTTGCCGACACAGAAAAATATGACTCCGGACATGGCCAAGGTGCATTCATTTCGTTTGTCTGTTTCCTCAATGGGGATCCTTTTCCGTCGCTCCGCTAGAAGTCGACTTCCTTCTTCGTGGCCGTGGGTTCCACGACGAAAGCCCTCGACCTGACGGACTTGGGCGGACGTTTCTTCCTTCTTCCATGACATTCCCAAGGTTCCGTGCTGACCATCCATCTCGTAGTTCGAAATCTGCGGTCACAAGGTAAGATCATATCTCATGTCGGTTAGTGCGTGCACTAACCCGCTGTTATTTAGTATGCGGACTTGAGCGAGTCCAGCTACGGTGTTGCGCCACTCTCTGAATCGAAGTATGGTTTTGCATGTCAGGGAAATATTCTGCGGATCTCGTTCGTTCCTTCGTGCTACAACGGAGCCCGATGCAGAGTAGGATCAGGGTGCACTTTCTACTCGCATCTTTCGTACTTCTTCCTGACGAGACCTGACAGGCGAGCATACGTTCTCCTGAGCCGTCTTACTACACAAGGGTCATTTCCTCGAGTCGGACGTTCCCACTGGGGCGTACCTCTTCAATTCCCCATTGCAAAGTCCAAGTCCTCTGTCATCGCCCTCATCCCTCTAGCGCTTACGATTGGAGTCCACGCCCTTGCTCCCGGCGCCTCCGCAAGCGTTGCTAAATACCACCCACTCGCCGTTTACTCTCAACGGCGCGCCGAACGTATTACTCAAGACCATCAAGCGCGGGGAGGATGACTCGTTTAAGCCGGGCAGAAGAACTACCATCGTACTGCGCCTGTATGAGGCGCTTGGCGGGCACGGCCAGGCGCAATTGCGCGTCATGCATGGGCTCTGAATGGAAGCTGCGTACGAGACCAACCTGCTCGAAGACGTGTCGGAAGGCTCGATCGGTGCGCACGCTTCGCAACACTAACTATCTGGAGCATGAGCTTGGGCTGACCTGACGTTCCGCGGATTTGAGGTCAATACAGTATTGAGAAAACGATTTTCGCTATCTGGTCGCAGTTGCGGTGGTCATCATGACGTCGAGAGATCTTGATAAATCCTGCTTATTTTGCATTCCTTATTTCTGCGCCTTCTTCGGTCGTATGTAATAATCTTATCTCCTACCCTGAATATCTGCAGTGCGTCTCCGGTTAAAATGAAGCCCCGAAACGTGGGTCAGTCCTCATTAACCCCTCAATAATACCTGCTTGAAGGCACGGAGACCCGTTCTCTCAAGGAACCTTACCCATCCTCCACACCATCTCCGAATCGTATATCTCGCGTCATCTCTCAGACTTTGCCACAGTATGCTACTGGACCTCGGCGCCGGCGCTGCCTCTGGTCGGCGCCTACCTTAGCATGCGCATATAACTCCAATGCAATGTCATAATCTGACCGCTGCCGACGCCTGTACCCCAACTTGAATCGAAGTCGAGCGCTCCTTGCCTGCCTTTACAGGAACGGCACCAGTTCTATTCTATTGTACACCGACTCCTGGACTAAGCAACTGTAAGTGAATGTAACGAAATAACAGGGATATGCGTACGTACGTGTGATGACGCTCGTCTTGTAGCCATTTGTGAAGAAATTCCGTGCGATCTAAATGAAGGACAGAGCGGACAGCATCTTCCGTGAGGAGATCTGAGTCTGTGCTGTTGCTTTGATGATCCGCATCCAATTCGGGGACGCCCGCGACTGTGGTATGCGGCAGCCCGTGGCCCGCCGGCGGTCTGCTATCGGATCCTCCTCCGCTCCGGGAGGAGG